>JALPQD010000164.1:1200000-1800000 GCA_023101885.1 Typhlomys cinereus
TTTTCTAGATCTGGGAAAACCATTCTTTCTCCAAAGATTGACTTAGCATTAGTAAAGGTGCAAAGAGTTAGCTCTTTGTTCTTTTACTAGGAAAGAAAGTTTTCCAAAATATACTTAAGAACAGAAAAATAAAATAAGAACTTAATGATCTGTGGGTGAAGAGGAAATATATATACTATTGTTCTTGTTTGTCAAAGTAAAGCTAAGACACAAAAATTTTCTGGCTTTGCTGACTGTGTTTCATGAGAAAGCAAACATAATGTTCAGATAGCCATTCCTTCACCAGCATTTCAACCAGCTGACCACTCTAGCTGTAAACATTTGCCCTGCCTAGATTTTACCACTACTGGATGACTGTTTGCCTGGCAACAAGACTACAGACGCACAAAGCCAAAATATCCTTATGTGGGCATAGCTGCCTCTTCATGGTAGAGCCAATTTGGAATTTATCCATTGGCAGGGATGTCCCAGAAGCAGCCAATTTTAGTTCAGTCTCTTTAAAACTCTGGATTGTAAACAAACAGTAGGATTTTCCACAGTGGAAGAGAGAATAATATGAAGGATGTAGAAGAAATGGTGTAAAGAAGCTTGCATCCAGTTCATACAAAGAATGAGGTATTAAAAATTAGTTAAAGATCTCCAGGAACTCAATAACACCCCATATCTTTTATTGTTGAAGATACATATAGACCTCTCTTCCTTTCTTCCCTTTTCTTGCAGTTTCCACATAATTAATTTCCTCCTTTTTCCATGATTCTCATGACCGAAACAATGGGTCAAAACCTGACATGTTCAATTGGTGAATTCTTGTTTTAGAAATAAGGGACAGTTGCTATCATTGTCTGGCTTATACATTTTTCCTGTATTAAATTCCACAAATATTTCTTTCTATAATAAATATCATGTTTGTTATATTCAGTGCAATTTAAGGAATCTATGGTTATGTCTCTCACATGAATCATGCCTTTGGGAAACAATCTAAATAGAGGTGTAACCATCTCATGTGCCATTGTGTTCTGAATGATGTCAGTAAAATAAGAAGTGTTTCACATGGCTAGCTAGAACCACAAGACCTCAAGACTGGTGAAGAGAATGTGTCAGAGCAATAGTCCTGAATTCTTTTAGTCTTTCCTTCCTCTTATTGAGATGAGAAGAGTAATAGCAGTTACATCACAAAGATATATAAAAGCTAGATAACAGTTGCTAGTTATATTATTGATTAATTAGTATACCGTCAATCAAACTAATTTTAAATTGTTAATAACTAGTTCACTACATTAATATCATAAAATTATTTAGTTTCTTTGTTATAACTTTTCAATATCATCCTTTTTCTCTATTTCTAATACATTCAAAGATTATCAATTATAATATGACAAATGGAATTAACCCAACTGAATTGTCCATTAATTGAAAAAAACATACCAAATGATAAAAAGCCACCATTATTTCCCAATCACTTGAATCAACATTTATTTGTACATTTAGGGAAAATGTTGTTTTTCATGTTAGGTATATTTATTTAGATTATAAAATACCTTTGCTTATTTCACACATGTGTTGATAAGCCTTGTCTATTAACACTATTCCTCTTTACCCTATGCATACAGAGTAGGAATTGCTAATATAAAGTTAGGTCAAAATAGATTAGAAGCCTTATACATACTGTTCTGATTAACAAGTTGAAATGGTGACATGTTCTTTTTAAAATAAACGTTTGAAAATACTTCACAAAGATAAATGAAAATGGGATAAACACAAGGCTCTAAGGACAATAGACTTCTGGTGAATTTATTAAACACTTGGATCTGATGCATGACACTTGCTTAAAATCAGAAAATTATCACAAGCTTTGCTGAGGAAGAAAAGACAAGAATTATGACTGTACACAGGCTCACATTCAGCATGTCAACATTTTTAAATCAATGAGAAACAATCCAGCAATTGTGTTTGCTACAAAGGGAAGGCAATGTGAGATGACATACAGTATTTCAAGCTGTTAAAATTACTGATAGCAGAATACAAGATATATATCCATTAAAACCAAATAGTTGTTTCAAAGTATGTTGGCCAACAGAGATAAATAGTGTCTCTCCAAAGTAAATATAAAACTATTTCTCTCCTCACAATTTTGGGTCTTATAATGCTTTCAACCACAAATACCTCTTGCTTATTTTGGGAATTCTCACTTCCACCTTCATTTACAAATTCTTAGTCCATCAAAATCATTTACTGCTTCAACTAAAAGGAATATGCATTAGGATTAAAGTATGCATATTTCTACAATTGGATCTCTGATGGTCTCATTCATATTCAGAAGTTGATCATATTAAATGAGTAGAATGTGAATGACTAAATTATGTGGGATGCAAAGGCTACTCTCCTAGTCATATTGTATCATCAATGCAAGTACCTAACCAGAAATTAATGAGCCCTTTCCAAGTGTATAATTATTTGAATGGAAAAGCAACCTGGAATTTATCTTTTATTCTTGGCTCTTTACTCATTGGCATTTTCACTAATAAACCTGCAAAAGTTAATTTTCGTACAAGAAGTACTCATTGGGGCACTTAAAAAATAAAATCTAAAATATCACCTTGATGCTTTAAAAAAAGTTTATTTTGCATGTGTGTGTGTGAGAGAAAGAGAGAGAAAGAGAGATAGATAAAAAGGGCACAGTATGTACTTGTGGAAGATCAATAGTTACTTCAGGAATCATCCTAGATTGCTTCTACTTCCTTTTTGCTTTGTTCTGAGGTTTTCCAGGCTCCACCCACTGGGTCAGAAGTGCAGGCTGTTGCCATTTCTGCCTGGAGCTTTTATGTGGGATCTAGGATCGCAACTCTAGACCTTCTGCTTGTGAGGCAGAGCCTTAACCCCTGAGCCATCTCTCCAGCCCTAAAAAGTCACTTTGAATGAAGTGGACTTTTGTTAGTAGTATTTATAAGGAAATTCGCACAGGATAATAAAGAGGCAAAAGCTGTCATTATTTGTAATGGAAAATACTATAAAATTCTATAGATCTTCATCCACAAAATTGCCATTAATAAACAAAATATTACCATAATTTAAAAAAATACCATAGTGCTGGGGAGATGGTTCATTGGTTAAAGCATTTGTCTCACAAGCAAGAGGACCTAAGTGTGGATCTCCAAACCCCATGTAAAAATGCAAGGAGGGTAAAGTAGGGTCATGTAATTCCAGCTCTGGAAGATGGAGCCTGGGAATATCTAAAGCAAGCTATCCAGCTGTGACTTTCCAAAAGACATGTCCCACAAAATAAGGCCCACAAAAATAAGGCGAAAGAGCAATCCAGGTTGACTTCCCATCTCAGTCTTGTCCTCCATTGGCAAACTCACTCAAGTAAACTCAGGTGCATAAACTCACAAGCGCCTCTCCATATGTAAGCACACACACACACAAATGCACACACATGCACATGTACACATACAGGAAAGTAAGAAAAAATACTTTAGTGCACTTGCTACATTTTGGATGAGTATCATAGGTACTTGCTTTGATACATTGGATACATCAATGAGTATTCATTAAACTGTCAAAAAATCAAAACTATAAGGAATTACTGTTTTATACTTAAAGAATTGATCAGCAATAACTTTTTTGCTATATATTTGAGAAATCTGTATTGCAGGATGATACCTTATAGTAAGGACATAAAATATTAACATCAAAATATAGAAAGTAAAAGCAAAGAAATTCAATTCCCACCTCAAATTTCAGTAATAATACTGAAGTGGCAGATACTATTCTAAGTGTCTTCTCTAAATTGCCTATTTTTTTTATTTTCAAAAATCCATAGTTACACAGTTCACTATTTATGTTCAGGATCGTAGAACTAGAAAGCACCAACACCTGAAACCTAAGGATTGCCAGGAGCTTTCTTTTCACTTTTTCCATATTGATGGATTGACAACTCTGTCACACTCCCTTTAAGAAATCTTTGTTTTTCTGTGTTTCCATTACCACTATGCTGGGTTACCACTTTATCTCACCCAGAATACTCAGTATCCAAATTCATCTTCCTACTTCCCTTCCTCCTGTAAAACACAATAGGTGTAGTAACATTTGAAGATGTAAATCAGTGCTCCTGAGACAACCCCAATGGGTGTTCTTCATGTGTAAGCACAAGAATCTGTTTGAATCCCCAGAATCCATATAAAAACCCAGCCCTGCAACAGAAATTGGACAGTGTTAGATACTCATTGCTTTGCCAAAGTCTTACTTGCTATGATACCTCTCTTATCCTGCCCTCACCATCTCCACCCATTTTCCTTCAGAACCTCTGACGTGCCAAGTGGATCCTTTCCTCTGGAATGATTGCACATGCCCCTTCCAGCATCATGATTCTCCTGCCTGCAGCTGACTCTGTTTGCATCTCTATTTTGGTTTCTCCATCTCCTTGAAAAGTTGTTCCTAGCTTTCAAAACTGCAATAAGCAGGAAGCTATTTTCTCATCACCCCACTCTCATTCTCCACATCACGTCTCGCACATCACATCTTCGCATTCTTGGTGCCTTGTTTACTGTGTTTCTCACACCAGAGGAACACATGTTGTTTAAGACAATATCTGATTCACGACTGGAATCTGCATCCCCCAGACATCATATTCTCAGTGAAGAATCTTTAAAGAGATTCCAAGTGAAGGGTATCATTGCAAGTGAAACATTTGAACTGATCACAACGCAGGGTCCCTTCAGGGATCTCCCTAGTGATTCTCCAAGTTGATTATCTAATTTATAGATATGCTAAATCTGCATCAAAATTCAAACGTTGAAATTAACAGTGGTCTACAGTTTACCCTTTAATAGTAAATTACACTTCAAAGTCAACGAAGTTACTACCCAAAGCTTGCTTTGTAAAGATGGAGAGTGAAAGTAGAGCTAAACCCATTCAGTAAAGGAAACTACCCCAGCTTCTGTCCTGAGGATTTCAATATGACTAGAGAGGCCTGATGGAAGCTGACTATTTTCTTTAAAAAAGTCAAGTACTGACAGAAGACGGCCATCTGTTCTTCACATTGCTGAAGCCAGAACAAAAGAAAAAGAATAAAATGTAGTACAGAGGGTTTAGATTAGATTTGAGGAAGGGTGCCTACACAGAAAAGTCAGCTGTTATACAACAGAACAAGTTTCAGGAACCAAAGAATTTTAAACTCTTAATGTGGAACTTTCTTGAATTAATTCAGATGTTCATCTCTGCACATGTACAAGGGACTTTTTCTCCCCTGAACTCAGGCAAGTGGACATTGTTCTTCAATTCTTGGGAGTAATATTAAATTGATATGGTATATGAAGGCATTCAAAGATTTTAAGCAGTTAGGAATCCAGAGTGAGATTGAAGGATAAATGTCATATACACCGGCCTGTCCCTACATGCAACAGCAGAAAATGAAGGTAATCAGCCTGAGCCCATGAAGACCTTTCATTCCATTACTGAATCAAAAGTATATATGTATCCATCACAGGTCATAAATTTGCCTGACTGGGGAATTCTCAGAGAGAGTGTTAGCAAAGAACACAAGCAGGAAAGAAAAGGCCCAAATTATTTTAAAAAATATATCCATACAAAATTCTCCTAATTAAACCCTTTTTGAGTATTCCACCCTTTTGAGGAGCCCATGGCCCATTTTTTTCTCTTCCTCGAATTTCTGTATTTATCCCCACACCTCTATGTACAAAAGTTGTTGAAGTTTTCCAGAGATCCCTAAAACAAAGAGTCTTTGCAATTTGATTTTTTTTTGAAACCAAATAGAAAACTTTGGCGTTTTTTTCTCTTTGCGAAAATTATTTTTAAAACACTGATATGAGCCTATCCTTTACCATCCCCACTGACCACCTTTGTTATCTTTTTCAGTCAGTCCTCAATCTCCACAGATTCAGCCAACTGTACATCTTTTAAAAAATCTTAAAAAATTTGTATAGAATAAATTTATGAAGACTTTCCATGATCATTTACTAAACAATTCACCATAATAACATTTGCCATGTACTAAGGATTATAGTAATATATGATCCAAATACATATATGTATGTGTTACATGTACATGATAGATACTATTTTGTATAAGGAAGTCATATATCCACATATTTTGCAATTCATGGGGATATAAAACCAGACTCCCATGTGCTCTGAGAAATGACAATAATTACTTCACATTTGGATTCAGAATTAATGTTTGAAAGCTAAAAGTATCCATCATGCTTTCTGAAAGAAGTTATTAGAAGGTCCATAGCTATGGAAGTATCCTGACTAGAAAAAGTATTCCTTTATCTGAAGGAAAGTGTTCTCTGACTGCAAACTTTTCTCTAACTGTTCGTTATGAGAGCATGATATAATGAGAATGTTCTCAAGATTTTTCATTGAATTATCATTTTTATTATTCCGTTTTAAATTTTGCACATATTCTTAAATATATTTGCCCATGAAAATAATGAAGTAGTAGTTAAAAGAAAATAATTCATTAAAATGAGAAATAGTTACAATATTAATGAATCAGAATATAGTGTCTTGTGCCCAAAAGCATAAAAGTTAAGATGACAAGTTACACAGTAAACCAAGAGGTATGTTTGTGTCATTTAAGTATAGTGGAAGAAATATAGTTTCAATTTTTCCTTATTTGAATGTAACTTGAATTTTATGCATGTATAGCTTTGTTTGAAGTTAATTGATAAATTTAATTCAATAGTTATGCAAATTGCACACTTTTCTTTATGCTTGTATACTATTTAAGATGTTTTTCATTAAGATGTTTTCATTTAAATTGACTCTGGGACTTCAAGAAGCATTTTGATTTGCTTTCATTATAAGGTGTTGTATGCTACTTAATATTAAGGAACACCTGTAGAACCTGGAATTGACTTGATAACTAAAATAAATAAAACTAATAAAATAAATAAACTGTTTTGACTGTGCAAATAGCTATAGTTATTTTTTTTTGATCCCTGGTTCTGTGTGCATTCCTAAACACTATTTGAAGCCTAATTCAAATCTATCCCCAGTGTACACTCTCTCCATCCCATCATCTCACATGCCAAAACAATGTTACTGAAAAGCAACATTCATCAGTTTGACAAGACAGGGATAGCAATGTCTAAGCTTTGCAGAATAAGAATCGCCAGGGTACTTGAAAAGTAATAAAGATTTAAATGGATGTGTTAATCCCATGGTCTTTTTTTCTTAAGAACTCATCTAGTGCTGAGACAAACAGTCCATGTGAACTCTTGAAGACATTTGTCTCAAAATGCTATCATGGACAGTGAACATTCTGAGTTTCTTGTAGTTTTGTTTTATACATAAAAGTTCATATAGTGCAATAGATTGGTGGTTATTACTTGAAGACTCAGGACCACACTACTACTGAATTTGAGTCAGTAGGCTTTATTATTGGTAGAGTTTCTTAATCCAAAAATTGGATTATACATATTTTCTTCAGTCTTTGCTCAAGTCCTTAAATATCTTTATTTCATGATAACAGAATCTTTGTTACCTAAGAAAATGGAAATTCAGCTATTGACATTTATGTCCTAGGGTGTTTCTTGAGCTCCCTCACTTACTTAACAGTAGTCAAGTTGCTTAGTTTTTAGAAAACATCTCAAGGAAATGACAAAGCTTAATAGAATGGAACCAAAATCATGCTTATTCCATATAAAATATTGATATATTCATTGTTCTTATCACCATCTTATCATTGCCATTGTCATAGCTATATAAGTAACAGAAATCCAATCATGTATAAATTTGTGCCAAAGATAAAATTTGGGAAAGGATCTGAAAAACCTTACAAACTAATGGAATTTCTTTGTGAGTAAAAAATGATGATAGGGACACAAACCAATGTTTAACTCAAAAGAAATGAAATTTAAAGAGCTCAGAGAAATGAGAGATTACATCTACCCAAGTAAATACAATGACCATTTGTGAGAGATGCCATATTTGTGCTAAAATATAGAGACTGAGAAAATTCTGCTTTATAGGTGTCCTGAAATAGCATACAAAAAAGTGTAAGTAGTATAATTAGACATGTATAGAGACTAGTGAATGAGTTACTCTATGCACTAAATTTTCAAATCCTTTGGGGGAGGCAACAACAAAAGACAGATGGAAAGGGCACATGGTAGCAGTTCCTAAGTACCTAAGTATAACCAGAGTCTAAAGACCGGGAGAGACTATTAAGGGCAGTAAAATAGCAGTAGTTACTGGTCCTAAAGCAATTTATAAGACTTCAGGACATGGTCACTGAGCCAGTAGCATTATTATTGTCTGAAATGCAAATCTTCAAGTCTCTTCTCAGGCCAGTTGTAAAGACTCTCTGGGAGGTATAGTGCCAATGCTGCTTAGTCTTCCAAGTAATCCAACACAAAAAAGTCTGTCCCACTGCTGGAAAACATAGAATGAAGGGGAAAGAGTCCTCTCAAGCCAAAGGTCTGTGATCTGCCACAATTCAAGTAAACCAGTCTGTCAACCATAGAACAGGGTGCTGAAATCCTCCAATGTATAAGGTGTGAAAAGGAGTAAGGGCCCAGACTGTGTGAGTGAAACAAAAGGGGCTGAGTTATTAATAACATTGTCAGGAAAATATAAGAACATTCCTGACATTTGTTAGTCCTTGTCATTATTAATTACAAAAAAGTGATTTATCAAAAGATAACCTTTATTCAATCAATACATATCATTAGCATGATAATATGAAACTGGGCTAATGGCACCAATCTGTCCTTTCTCCTTTAGATGGCTGAATTCCATTAAAAGAGAAAAGAAAATATCCTGTTGCTTCACCATTTAAATTATCATAGTACATTTCATATGAATCTGGGAGACTCTGTTATCCACAAATCTAAAACTTCTAGTCTCTGCTAAAGCCCAACATTATTTGCTTCACACTGTGAATTTTAATGGTCTTATTTGTGCATTATTTCAATTTTTCATTATATATTGTGCCATTTTGTATTCTCCGTGATTATGTTTTCACTGAACAGATGCACTACAGTTTTGCTGCACCAAATTCTATGATCCATAATTAGATGTCAATATGTTTTCTTTATGAACTAAATACATTTTTAGTTACTTGGACATTAATTAAAATCACATGCTGGATTGTTACATCCTTTCAACACATTTTTGAGGAAATATTTTTGGTTTACTTGAATGCTTTAAAACATTCAATTTTGTACTATATAATTCTTTTTTCCATAAGAATAGATACTGTAGCTAATACATAAATATTAATTATAGAGTTACACCGCAGAATCTATTAATGAGTTGTAGCCATTCACATGCAAAAGAAATGGCACTTATGATGAATTAGGAAAACAAAGTATATGTTTTAACTGTTACTTTAAAAATATATCATGATTTTCAAAGCTAGTTTAAGAAAAATAAACAAATTTTCAAAGTAATAGCAAGCAATACTTAATATTGAACTGTCATAGGAATAAAAATGAATTTGAAATTTTACAAAAAAATCACACAGACAGGGTATTTGAGTTACACAACTCTGAGTATCATCAGGTAACATGGTGATAATTTCACAGATATCCATGCCTCTCTCTGATCATGGGGAAGCAGAACATGCTTTCTAAAGTATGAAATGAATATTTTTGATCGCTAATACAATGTTAGAAAGTCTAACATGAAGGATTTATTTCATTCTATCATTTATTAAGGAAATTTCCTTCAAGTGTTGTAATATAAGCAGTAATTATTCTGAGGCTAGATAGATAAATATATATGGAAGTTGTTCTAACATGTCTTGGTATTCTCTCTTTTATACCATATGAATTCTCCATGTATAGTTATGTGCAATATACTTGAAACCCCAATAGGTACGATATTCTCCTTAATATAACTGTTCCAAGAAAAACTATAGTAGTATATAAAAGCACTAGAACAGATTTTATCTTGAATATTGGAGGCTGTAAAGACATAAAATGTATTTATTTATTTATCCCAAGTAGTTCATTTTCTTGATGTTTCTATCAAGTTGTTTCTGGGAATATCATATATGGAAGACAGATATTTCTGAGTATACTGAACCACTTACATAAAATGGTCAAGGGTGCAGTAACAGATTTCAATAGGACAGAACTTCAGTGGGTTGGCATTTTGATAATGCATCTCAACAAATACTAGCTATAAGATAGTGCAGCAAATGCATGGCCAAATTTTATCAGTAACATTAACATGTATGCTTAATAAAAAAGTCAAAATAGGAATAATATTTTTGCTTTGCAAGTTTCATGAAGATGAGCAAGATCTTGTCTGTTGAGAAAAGAAGATAGTTTGAATGTTCCCTTGTTAGTAGGGTTGTTTCCATGGTAAGCACGTAGACACTGGCAAAGTTAGGAATGGAGAATTCTGTGTTCTATCCAAGCCTACCAAATTGGAATCTGCCATTTTGTGAGGTCCTTTAGAAATTAGGATTGCATAGTTCAGTGCAGCCAGAAGGGGTATTTTCCATTGTCTTTCCCTCACTTTTCCGTGTCCACAAGTCATAAATTCCAATCTATTTTTACATGAGATAATTGATATGAGTGCTAATCAGATGGTCGAATATATTGAAACAAGTATTCAAAAAAATCATTATTCATTTGAAGTCCAAACAGCAGCCCAGCTGAGATACATGTGCTGATTTACTTCTCTTACATGAGACATTGCCCAGTTAAACTCCCTCTGGCCACACTGAGCCTAATCATTGCTCTGTACAGTGTGATATCACACAGCAAGGACACTGACTTGCCTGTGCTGTTGCCATGCCCACTCTCCAGATACCGCTAGACTGAAAAGTAGCTTCTTCCTCCTTTCAGCTCAACACTATTTGCTGTTCAAAAAGTAAGATTTCCATTTGTATCAGTAAGTTACATTTACCTCCCTACTGAAATTTGAGATAAATTATCATCCAAAATTGATTATTTTACAATAAAATAAAGGAATATCAGACTAAAACCTCAATGGATGTTAGGTATAGATTGTAAAGAAGATTACTGAATTATGAAGGATTTATTGAACATCAGGAAACTTGAGGTCTCTTCAAAATGGCCAAAATTTTTTTAAAAACTTGACGCCTCTCAAGAGAAAAAGCTGAGAAGATATTTAAATATTATCCCAAAATGCAATCTCTACAATGAAACACAGTTAAAGATATTCCTGAAATTCATTAGTAAAAGCTAGTTTTTACATGTTTGTAGCCTAAACTCACATGTATAGGTCTCTTAAAAGCACAAGCCAAAAACTTAATTCACGTTGATGCCAAAGTAGGTTTTATGCACAGAGGCACATGAAATTTCTCTCTTGAGCATCTGCTTTCATCTTGGGTTGAACTATTTCCACAAGACACTCTAAGCAACTTAATCTCACTGGAAAAAACTTTATATCCCATTCTCTTTCTACTCAGGAAATAATACCAAGCAACAGAACAACCATAAAATAGAAAGATTAGATTTATAAAAGCAAAATATTAAGTAAAACTCCAATGTTTAAGAAATATATGTGAGCATATTCAGTATAAAAGTCACAAATTATTAACGGAAATTCTCAGACACATTTTTAAAAAGAACCAAAAAGAACGTAGAAAAATTAAATACACAGACTTAAAGTTGAAGCTTTACCAATGAACATTATTACAGGAAAAATTTAATTGGCAAGCTATTAATGAGTCTAAGAAAACTAAAAAAATAAATAAATAAATCTGTGACCTTGCTCCAAAAGTTCCAGTCTCTATGGTAGAGACAAAGCTTAAAGATTTCTGCAAATTATGCTTTCACATGAGTGTGCATGATTACTCAGCTAATACTCTCTAAAAACTCAAGCTAGTATCTTAGTTTACAGAAATGCAAATAGAAGAGACAATTTAAGATGAATTTAATTTCTAAGCACTATCTTATACAAATGAAAGACATCAATCTACACATTCAAAAAAAATCCCAAGTTTACAAATGGAATACATGAAAAGATCTGTACATATATATTTACCAACAGATTTATCAAAACACATACACACAAACACACACACATATGGAGGTGAGATGGCACCTGAAAAATTGCACACAAATGAAAATCAACTTAATTTCTCAAAACAGAAGATTACTTAATACCAGACTCAATTAAAGCAATATAATGGAATTATACGTTATTATGCTAGAAAAAGAAAATTGTAGACAATGAATTCTATCCATGAGATGATTTCATGAGAACAAAATGACAGGAATTATCCATACAAATGATAAAATGATAAAATTTCCTAGCTCCCCCAAAATGGAAACAATCTTCATTAACTGAAAAAAAAAATCTCTTAGGGGAAAAAAAGCAAACAATCAAAAATTATATCACACATTTTTTCCCAAGAGTCCACAAACAAGAATGGCATTTGCTTTTTATTCATGTTTCTTTCTGTTGGATCTCATGCTCAATACAATAAGACAAAAAATGACATTATGTACATTGGAAATTAAAAAGTAAAATTTTTATTAGTTATAAACATGCTATGTCTATATGAAATGTCTAAGATATGAATCAACAAGTACATTACAAGTGTTTTGGCAAATATAATTGATTAGAAGACAAACTTGGTGAGATTATGAGAAAAAAGTGTGTAGAAAAATAGTACTTTGATAAACCAGCAACAAACTTAGACTACATGGAAAATTATAAGGTCTGTAATATTTAAAAATATATGCAGAATTATTGAAAAAAGCTAACATTACATATTCTCTCAGTGGCTGAAAATGATGTCTGACAAGACCAAGTATTGCCAAACATGGTACTAGTATAAAATCATGCGTGTGTATCATACTGATAGTTACAGAAAATGATAAATGACTTTCAAAAGCAATTTGAAGATAATCTACTATATTTAACAAATATATTTTATCTCTATGAAACGCATATTTGCAGAATAATTCAAAGATTCTGTGCAGTTATTTCAATAACTTTTGAAGATTTTTGTCCTGTTCATTTTCCAACTGAAAACGTAATAAAATATAGACTATTTTCATTAAACTACAAAGTTCCCTTTGTTGCATGTTTGTCTGATATATATATCCTCATAGATTATAGATTAGTTTTGTCTTTTCTTGGACCTCATGCATATGGAATCATCAAGAATATTTTTGTTCTAGCTTCTTTTGTTCATTGTAAGTTCAATGATTTTTGGAATGCATGACACTGTAACATTTTTGCAACAGCAATGTATGTTATATTCTTTTAGACTTACAATGGATGTTTTACAACATGTTTGCAACAGCAATTTACCTTATGTTCTTTTAGACTCATAATGGATGTTTTAGGGAGCTCACAATTTTGGATCATTCCAAATACAATTGCTAAATAAGTTGAAAGGAAACTTTTATACATGAGCAGAACATAAAGAACAACCATAATAACACTGTTCATAATCAAAGAAAACCATCAAAAACGTATCAATAAGTCTATGGCTGTTATCATGCAATAGAATTCTGGAGAGTAGTTAGCTACACTTAATTGCGTTGCTATGTCTATAAATGAAACCAAAAACTGAGTGTAAAAGTCAAGTCACTAGATACATATAGTGCTGTGCTAGTTACAGATAGTTTGAGGTAAAAGACAAAAGCAAGCATTACAGGCCTTGGTATTAGAAACATATGGCTAAGTAAATGGAAAAAAGCTAAGAAATGATGAAACAGGGTTGAAATGACTTTCTTTGAGTTATTTGAAAATTTAAAAAATGGGTCATAAAGGAGCACAAGGGATTTCAAGTGATTGGTAATTTTTAGTTTTACAACTGTGCGAAGTGTGCATAAGCATTTTTAAAAGGAACACTTTGTAGTGGTTATATTTTATAAATATTACTCCATCTTCATAAATTTAATACATTTAATGGTGAAG
Organism: Typhlomys cinereus; assembly: GCA_023101885.1. Taxonomy (NCBI): domain Eukaryota; kingdom Metazoa; phylum Chordata; class Mammalia; order Rodentia; family Platacanthomyidae; genus Typhlomys; species Typhlomys cinereus. The sequence goes on from JALPQD010000164.1 coordinate 1,213,879, forward strand.
GCGATGTTGCAAATTGGCAGAAAAATAAAATTTGTAGAGATTTACAACATTAATATCACATGAGACATCGAAAATCATCTAAATAAAAACTATGGTATGTGTCTTATTTAAGCCTTCTACTGAATTATTTCACCTACCTTACTCATTAAGTTAATGAGTAATTAAATGTCCAAATTCTTCATAAAAAATATGTGAAATTATTAAATTTTACCATTTATTCAGTATTTTCTAAACACCTACAACTTAAGATGTCTAGTGCTGCTCTCTATCAGTCAGAATTTTTGCGTAAATATACTTTCTCTCCCACTCCCTAGCATGTCCATCCCAAGACATCTTTCTTGCAGTCTCCAGACTGACACATCTAATAGCTAGAAGAACTCAGTTTATGATTAGAGTTTTAAATTAATTTGACTGAACATTTTTTCTTGCAAGCCTCTCCTGCTTCCCTATGGCATTTATAAGCCATCAATTTAATAACCTAGAAGGGATACCCAGGTCATTTAATGTGCAAAGTTCACTAAGGTATAAAGAAAGTGAAGAGTAGACACCCAGTTAAAAGTAGCTGATCTGATTCAGTCAACATTGCCTTAGAGCAACACAACCTGATGTTGTTTTTTCATATAGAAGAAACTAGTTTTGGTTTTTAATCTGCCATCACAGACTTTTTCAAATCAAACCAGTCACTACATATGAGGGTTAATGTATTTTGTCAAATTCACATGGTTTAAAGTCACCATGAGAACAGATTTCCAGGCTTGTCTGTGAAGGGTTTTCCACAGTAGGTCCATTAGGATTGGGAAGAACAATTCTTACTGTGAGTGTTACTGTTCCATGAGCTGGAGTCCTGCACTGAATAAAAACAAAAAAGGGTGCTGAGAAGCAGCGTTCATTGCTCTCTGTTTCCTGATCATGGTTGCAATGTCCGTTGCCCCTGTTGTCTTGGAATTTGTACCCTTACCCTTCTTTGAACTAACTTTTATCAGGGACTTTGTCATAGCTATGACAAAAATAACTAATTCACTCCCATTTCAATTATTAAAAAAAGTCTGATGATACACGAATATATACATACACATATATACATATATATATATATACACATCACAAATACACACACACATGCATGCACACACAGACACACACCTTGGTATACTGTACATCAACTTTCAAGCTCAGTTCCAAATTGATCTCTTAAATTGTTTCCCATATCTGTACTCCAAACCCATCCTTCCTGAATACCCATATTTTCTCTAGATCCCACCAGAATGCATCTTGACCATGGATAAATCCCTGTGCTAAGTTTATTCACCTCCAATGCCTCAAAGTCACTTCCACTTCGAAGCCTTCCTTAAAACACATGGGACAAAAGCAGACAGAATTTACTATATCTGTCTTTTTTTTTTTTTTTGTTCATATACATACAGGCTGTCCCTGACTTTCATATTTTCAGTTTCTAAACAGCCAACACTTTCATGCATTATACATCGACATTCCAAAGTGCCTTTTGTATGCCAAATTCAGACTTTCATACATCAGCAGATCAACGAACATTTTGCACTAATGTGTGGTGGCACTGCTTGACAGCCAAGAGTTCTGTTTGGGCAGTCATGCCATCTTTGTCTGAAAGAGCAGGCTTTATATAATTATTTGAATATTTTTTGCTCTTTGCCCTTATTATTTTCCCAAAATGAGTAGAAAATGAACATTGAAAATGCTGATAATAGTGGAAAAAATCATAGGTCTCATAAGCTTAATACAGCTGAAACAAAGATGAAATCATTAAGCATTCCCATTACGGCATATCTTTAACCCCAATCAGGCTCCTATTAGATTCAAACTCAGTCAACTGTGGTTCAATTATGAAAGAAAAAAATAAGATTAAGGACTCTGTATAAAATGCTGGAAATAAACTGTTGAAGACTGTGTGTGATGGCAAGGTATAATTAGAGATTATATGATATACTTTAGCTGTGTAGGAAAGGAAAACTGGATTAGACATGAGTCTATACTTTTTGCTTTTCCATTATGACTCTTTGTAAATTTAAGGAATTCATTATCTATAGATCAACAGATGTTTGTTAGCTTTTTTATTATGACTTTCAATTATATATATATATATATATATATAATCTTATATACCTTTCATCCTATTGCTACCTCATTTGCTCAAGCAACTCTTTCCAATATTCAGGGTATAAAAATACCTGGCTTGCTAGAGAAATCTCCACCTGATAACTGCACGTTTTAAGCAGAGACTACAGTATACTATACATGACTAACAGAGTTGAAATGATCAAGACAGAGTATAGAACACACTGTTCATATCAAAATCTGGTGTCATTGAGTAGGAGAAAATTCTAACTCTGTGCTTACACCTATATATCATATTTGTATATCATCCTGTTTATCCAAATAAAAATTTTTTGCAATTGAACAGATTAAGAAAATGAACTCAGAAAGTTTACTTTAGTCTTTCAGCATCAATACCATGTGCATAGTCCCATTCTCTTCTTGTTATGTGTCCTGGCTGTTCTGAAATAGACCATTATTACAGTATGTGCACATTACTGCCTAGCTTCAACTATTTATATCTATATATATGTATATCTACTTATACCATGGCAGTTCATTATTGATTTCTTGCCCGGATATCAGGGATCCCTTTTGATTTTTGCTCTAAGTATATTGTTCTTAACCATTATTTTTAAGTTCCTCAGACACATAGTCCCACAGAGTCTTTTAATAAGTGCTGATTAAATGAACCACCTTTCCACTTGGGTAATATAGAGCCAATGGGTACCTAATATACTGTAAGAAAGTTCCGAGGGCTGGAGAGGTGGCTCAGGGGTTAAGCCTCTGCCTTGCAGGCAGAAGGTCCTGAGTTCGGATCCTAGACCCCACCTATAGACGCCGGATGGAAGCGGGGGCGGCCTGCGTTTCCGGTCCTGGTAGGGCGGAGCCTGTGAATCCCGGGGCAGAGTAACCAAGGAGGAGGTGGAGGCGTCCATGGTGGTTCCCGAATTCGTCCGTGGTTCTACACACACATACGCGTGCGCGCGCACACACACAATTGAATAAATTTTTTTTTAAAAAAGAAAGTTCCATCTCCTCAAGGTGGGGCATACTCTATGACAAAATCTGTTATCCTGTGCTTCTCTCTGAGATGAGGCTCAGTCTGGACACCTGATGCTGTTTTTGCTTAGCTTTAAGGCTTTCTTTTTTTAATTACAATTTTTGCCTAGTTATACAAGCTCAAAGGTACTCCCTTCTTCTCTCTCTCCTCCCTTCTCCATGTTGTCCTCCATTGAATTCTTTCCCCTTCCTACTCTTTCCCCCTCTCTATCACCCCTTTTCCTTCCCTTCTCCTCTCTTGGTGCTTCCTGCTTTCTCCCTCCCATCCTCCAAAACATCTGTTTATTTGGGCACTGGATTTCGTGCAGAGTAGTCCACACTACTGAGGGTTCAGGACTCAGTGGCATAGCTTAGGGCCCCTTCTTGAGCTGCCCGCTAGTCTGGGAACTTATTATGCCTCTAAGAATCCTACTGTCTTAAATCTTCTCCCCTGTGATATGTGCCAGACTTTGGGGGGTGGAGGGTGTTGACATGTCAGCCATTGTGCAGCTTTAATACTTTTTTTATCCAATATTTTGACCCTTCATAGAGTTCTCCTAATCATAATTTTGTAGGCCCATCTGGTGCTATTAGGACAAGAGAGCACAGACTGGAAAACTGAAGGACATTGATCTGCTTTTCATAGATTTCAGAGTTCAAAAATCAAAGATCAATGAACCAAGAGTACTGTGTTGGTTTTCAAGATGGCAGTTTGACTGACACCTCTAGGGTGGAGGGAACACTGTTCCTAACCGAGTAGAAAAGGAGAACAGAAGGCGAATTTTCCTTTTCCTGTTAATTCCATCCATACAAAGCAAACCTTCGTGGCCCAGTTACCTGTTAAAGACCCTGACTCTTAATATGGCTACAAAAACATTCCAATTTCAATAGGAAGTCTGGAGAAGACAAATATTCAGACCATAGCAGTGTCTTCTCTGGGTTCAGGAATGTCCTATTTGCAAAGGATCTATCTACTTCTAGAGAAACTGGTATAAGAAAATTCTGCAAGCACATGGAATATTTGTGATATTTTGTTTTGTCTCAAATCAATGATCATAATCCAGTTTGTTTGTATAACTACAACACGTTAGACTATGATGTGTTCTCCTAAAATTGGCTACTTGTTTCTTGTATCCAAGTTGAGGTAAAAATGGATTTTGAGGATATTCTAGCAATTTGAGATTTTTGCTGTCACCTTCATATCCGTCTAGTCCTTCCATAATCCATACTTATTTTCTGGCGGGCTGAGTTACCTGAGAGTCTATTGTCATAACTTGAAGAGGTCAACTCCTAAAAATTAAAAAAAAAAAGAATTTATAAGGATATCAGAAAATTCCATGAATGTTTGAAAGGTGAATTCAAAGGCTATGTTCGTTCAACTAAACAGGTTCATGTATATATATATGCATTGGCTTTGACAACTGACCATTTTTCACATATGTATAGACTGAAATCCTTTTCACTGTTCTTGAGATCAAAAAATTTGATCTGTCTGACCCCCAGCATTCATTTTGGGACAGTAATATTTGCATAGCCACCCCTCTGCCATGTACTCACAACAGCTCCCAAAATGAAGACTCTCACTGACACCTGAGTGTTTAACTTCCTTCATGTGAATACAGCCATTTGGAATCTAGTCTTCCATAGTCTTATGCATCCTAAACTTTTACAAACCACTCTACTATGTTGCCAACTGAGAAATACTATAATGATTTGTGTAATAACTTTACTTTTAATGGATTTATATTATTTTGACAACTAAAGTTATATAATTTCTAATTTTATATCTGTTTCTGTCTTTTCAACTAGATTAAGTTTTCCTAGAACAGCTATTCTAACATTCTTTTAAAATCCTAATACTTGATAGCTCAATAGTACTCTATTATGCATATTGCCGTATTTCATATCCCATTCCTCTGCCTTTAGATGGATTCCATTTTCTTGCTCTTGTGAATAGAACTGCAATGAGCGTGGATGTACAACTATCTCTGTTATAAGATGTAAATTCCTTTGAGAATATGTTCAGGAGTGATATATATGGATTACATGGTATTTCAATATTTAGCTCTTTTAAGGAACCTCAATACGGATTTCCAAAATGCTGTATCAGTTTCCACTTCTACCAGCATTGAATAAGCATTGTTTCTTTCCACATCCATAGTACACCTTCATACAAAGTTTTAGAACATGTGAATTTTATGTATTCATGTAGCATGTAACAATTGTGTACTTAGTATGCACTGGGGCCTTTCCTACACATCAATGTAGATATACTACTTTTAATGGCATAAACAAAATGTATCTTGAAAAATTTTATTGCTGACTGAACAAAAATCATCAATGAAAAACAAGTAATTGGCAATTAACTTGGGAAAGGGCAAGCCTGGAAATGAGATAGAAACTGAGTACTATGGAAGAAGGAATAGTTCCTTCAGTAAAAGCCATTAGGCAAGGTTGTTTGAAGAACCCATAAGAACAGATAAAGGACAAGAGGCAGCCATATTAGGAATATGCAATCACAAATATAAGTTGCTATGGTAGGAAACAGAGAAATGCATTGTAGAAACTGTAAGTAATGACTTTAGCCAGGTGATACCTCAGAGATTTTGCTTAGCCACTAAGGATGAAAGGGATCTACCTGAACAGGGACCAGCTGCAGGATTTGCAAAGTAGAAATGTGGACTCTATAACTGCAGGAATTTCAGTTGGAAAACATTAAAAAAAATCACAGCAGGGTGAGGTGGAATATGCTTGTGATTCTGTCACTTGTAAAGCAATGGCATGGGGAGTTAAACAGTAAGATCATGCCTCAGATAAGCATTAATATTATAACCCATTTTGATTCTTTTCTTCCTCTTACATTTCCATCATGGTGCTTTTCTTTTCCTCTGTGATGTCTCCTTCCCTTTGGGACATGTATAATTGCCAAGCCAATAACACTTGGAGAAGGCCACTGTTATAGCCCATCTTTTGGGAGAATTTCTTCTCTGTGAATATGTTAACAAATGCCACCCTCTCTTATACATCAAGTAGTATTCCACCAAAGTCAATGTAAGGGGTCATTAAGTTTATTGAGTTTTCATATATATCATGGGTAAGAGGTTACTTATGGGAGCATGAGGAAACCCAAGGCGGTCACACTAGAAATTCTCCTCCTATCCTGACTGGTGGCTTTTTCATAGCTGCATAAATAAATTTCCCTTAGGTAACTTAGGTAGCCTGTATATACTAGTCCAAGGCCACAATAGATTAGGACAGAATTGCATACAAATAATTGTGGGCTTCATGAGCCAGCACACAGAATCCCAGGTGAGATTCCAGTAATCAATCATAAACACTCCCTCTCCGAGGAAGCAGGAACAGTCAACAGGTCAGATTTTGATGGTCCCTAGCAACAGTTACAACTGTTGTGGTGAAGATGTCACTTATCTTTGGCTGTTTATTTTATTTTTGCCTAGAGGATAATGTAGACAAAAGTTTAAATGCCCGACTTCTCATCTTTGTTACTGATCTTCTCAGAGATTCAGTGGATGGAATTTATGTTACTCAGAATTATTGTTAATAGTATCATTTGCAATAGAAAAACTGGGTTGCAGTTTAACAAAAGTAATGTTTCTAGTGTAGCACTATGTGATCTAGATATTAATTATCAAGGTATAATAAACTTAGTATGGTCATTCTATTTGCAAGAAGTATTTCAGTGATCCTAGATATAAAGATATTCAAAAAGCTGATGAATCACTTCTTTGTTTTCTTTTCTTCTAAATTTTTATTACTCTTTAAAATTGATGAGTAACAAGTACTTATCTGAATATATTAACTCCAAAACCAAATGCAAACCACACTGTAGCTAAAACTTAACTTTTTGAACATTGCAGTCCTTGTACAATAAAAAGCCCCATTGTCTGTGCAACGGGACTTTTGAATTCAGAATTTTTAATGCATTGAGCACTTATACTGTCTCACTGATACTGCCTCACATTCCAAAAATGAATATAGAAAGAGGTATGGTCATTTCACATTTATAGATAAAGGGATCAAAGATGAGAGGATGCAGGTAATTGCTTGAGATGCACAGTAGGAGGTTGAGCTTTCAACTCAGGTTTGTCTGTGCTGTAAAGACTGGGATTTCCAGTAATACAATCGCCTCTTCTTTCCTCTTCTTCAGTGGAATACCATGCTTCTTATGTTTCCACACTCAGAAGTACAAGAACACGCAATAATTCTGTATCCTGAATATTCTTTTTCATGAGCTTTTCTTGTTTGTACTTAGCTAACTTTAGAAGAACTGCACTTCAAGTTATTTGAAATGTCTACAAGAAATTTTGAATACAATGTTAGTAAACAGCAATATTTCCATATAATATTAATTGTAAATGTGAAACATAAATGCTTGACTGAAGTCCTCCAAATCAAGCAGTAGGCTTTTCAAAGAGACAAGCCTGTGTCTTAACACTATTAAGTATCTAATATTCAAGGATCACATATTCCAAAACTGTAGCTGTTGTGTGTACATGTTTAAAATGGTGTGATTTTCTGAATACATCAAAAAGTTTCATTGCAATCCCAAGAATCTGCTGATTAACCCAGTAGGATATTAATTATGAACACATCTGCCATTCTTACTTTTTGTTCTTTTTCCTTAAATAGGAATGGAGTAATTCAGACCTATGTGTATGATTAGGTGTAGTTAGTGGTGCATGATGAGCCACATTTAGCTACATTTTTGAAGCACCAGATAAAATGAAGCAGTTTATTAGAAAATAAACTGCAGATTGGAATGTTTAAAGCTAGAGAAAGCTGTGTTTTTATTTTTTTGAAGCTTAACCTTAAATGAAATGGCACATGAGGTGGGTGAGTGGGAAGAAAGAGATAGCTCCATTGTTTCTTGAGAACAAAGTATTTATAGCTCCTCTACTTTATGACTCATTGATGTGCTGTAAAATATTTGGGGTATTACTCATAACTACAAAAAAAGCATGGGATCGAATAATTTAATGAAAGGGCAAAGGACAATGAGACTTTACTTGTGAAAATGTAATAAGAAATTAGAAATTTTGTATAATTTGGAAACTTTTTTAAAATTAATACATCATTTAAATAAAAGGAATAATGTGTGTGTCTCAAATCGCAGAATGCCAATATGGGAAAATTATACAAAAAGGCATTGAGAGTGTAAAATGTAGTATATTACAATAAAACACTCTTACCTTTTTTTCTCCCACATTTTATTTTTTCCTAATCATACAAGCTCAATAGCTACCCCATCCTCTCCCTCTTCTCTCCTCTCCCCAGTCATCCCCCATTGCACTCTCCCCTTTCCCTTCTTCCTGTCACTCCCTTCCCTCCCCCTTTTCCCGGTGCCTCCCCCTTCCTCCCTCCCATCCCTTGGTGTTCACATCCTTTCATGTAAACAACAAACTTCCCTATGAGTCCTCCACCTTAATGAGGGTTCAGCAGTTAGTGGCATAGCCCGGAGCTCCTGCTTGGGCTCCCCATTACTATGGGAACTCTATTATGACTATTTAATCCATTGCCTCTAAGGATCCTACTGCCTGGAGCATTCTCCCCTGTGATACATGCTACACTTTGGAGGATCATTGATATGTCAGCCATTGTGCATGTCAGGCAAAGTCCAATTCTGGCTACTGCAGCCCTAACTTGTGTGGCGTATATTACATATTGCTGGTCCTCCCCATCTTTAGCCTCTTGCAATCTTGCCGCCCCCTCTTCTGTTAGGTTCCCTGAGCTTTAGGATGGAGGGAAATTTGGCTAGTCTGGTTCCAGGTGAATAATGTAGTGTTTTTGGTGTTCTGAATTATGGCTTATTGTTGTTTTCAGTTTTGCTTTTCCTGCACTGCCCTTGGCTCAATCCCAATTGGTATGGAAGATCACCTCCTAATCAAAGATAAAAAGACTATTTAAATGAAGATCTTAATATAAGAGGAGACTCAAAGGTATATGGAACAATAGGAGGAGGACACAGCACTGTGTGGCTAGGGGGGAGAGTCAGTGTCCCATTAGCCAGATGGTTACTATCTATCTGCCAGTCCTTATATCCTTCCTGATTGGTGAGATCAAACTAGTCACAAGTGACCAGGAAGGAATGTTAGATTGAGCTGCACCAGATGTCTGGCTATTTACATACAATACATGAATGTGGCCTATTTTCTCTACTGAAGCATGATCCCCGCTCTCCTTTTTTTTTTTTTTTTTTTTTTTTTTTTTTTTTTGAGGCCCTCCTTCCCCTTCCCTCCTTGAAGAATTTTTGACTAGCTTTTTACATTTAAAATGTGCCTGTCTTTTGTGGTGAGATGTGTTTCCTGAAGGCAGCAGATGGATGGTTTTTGATTTCTAATCTATATTTGTAATCTGTGTCTTTTGATTGGTGAGTTAATTCCATTGACATTTAGGGTTATAAGGGAGAAATCTTGACCTTTTTTATGCTTAGTGGCTTTCATAAATGTATTATTTGGCTTGTAGGTTGTGGTGGTATTATACTTCCTTTCTGTCCTCCTAAATATGCTTGTTCTTTTCTTTAAGCTTGAGTATCTTTTCTAGCGTTTTTTTGAAGGCCTGGTTCAGTGGTCACGTAAGCCTTCAAGTTGTCTTTATGATGGAAAATTTTTCTTTCACCCTCGATCATGACTTTCAGTTTTGATGAGTATATCAGACTGGGTTGACATCTGTGCTCATTAATACTTGAAGTACGTCTCCCTAAGCTCTTCTGGCTTTTACTGCTTCCACTGAAAAATCATCTGTTATTTTAATAGGTTTACCTTTAAAAGTAACTTTTTTTCTCTTGAAGCTCTCAGCACATTTTCTTTGTCTTGTATGTATAGTCTTTTGACTATTATTTACCATGGCAAGTTTCTATTTTGGTCATATCTGCTTGGGTTGCAGAATGCCTCTTGTATTTGGATGGGCCACTCTTTCTTTAGATGAGAAAAGTTTTCCTTTATGATAATTTGAAAATTTTTCTCAGGTGTGGTATTTTGGGATTCTTGTTCGTTCTGATATTCCATGAATGTACATGTTAGACTTCTTCAAGGTGTCCCATAACTCTTGAATATTCCTCTCAAGTATCTTTTTTGGCTTTAACAACCTCTTTGATTGAACTGGTTAGTTCTTCTACTTTGTCTTCATGATCTGATATTCTATTTTCTGCTTCATTGGTTCTGCTGATAAAACTCTGTTGAGTTCTGGGTTGAAGACAGCTTGTCTTTTAGTTCGAGTTTAAATTCTGCTTGAGATTGTTTTAACTTCTCTGTGCCTATTTTAGTTTTTTGAACTGCTTTTCTCATCTCCAAGTGCCTGTTGTGTTCCTGTTCAAAGTGGTTGATGTGGTTATAAATCCTTCCGGATTTCCTCTTTCATTGTTTTGATCATAGTAAAGATTGGGCTTTGAAAATTATTATCTTGGGTATGGTTTTCTTGACTACTTTCTGTGAGTTTGTTCTGGTTGGATTCTATCATTTTGGAATTGATTCTTTCTGTAGGACATTTGTTGTCTTGGTTTTTGTTTCTTATGGATTTGCACTGTGACCTGGGCATTTTTGTTTTATCTCTTATGTCCTTTTTGTTTTTGTGTGGTTTTGGCTGAATGAATTAGGCAGTATACTACACTTGAGCAGTTATTGCTACTGTTTGCCTTGGAGTTGAGTATGACTGTCTGATGTTGGTGTTATTTTCTATATGAGGCTACTGGACTGTTAGTACATCAATTAAGGTGTATTTAGAAGACAGGGATTGAAAATTAGTATGGTAGTGCACTTTTTAGGTTTACTTGCTTGGAGACATGTGAGCTTGAATGGTATAGTCCCTGAAGTTATATGGGTTTTTGGGTGGCTATACAGAACTGTTAAACTACACTGACTAATAATTGAGAGGAACAAGAAGGTAAAAGGGTTTACTTTTCTTAGAGCTGGATGTGAAGATTCTCTCCCATATGATGGGATGATTTTAGAAGACCTCAGATGAATGGTGTTGATCCCCAAGTTCTTTGTTTGGGTTTTCTCTGGACTCTGTTGAATTCTGAGGAGCAGGGAGTCCACCTGGATTCAGGGTCCTGAGCATAAAGGCAGAGTGACTAGTGAGGCACACATATGACCTGGGGCCTGGGGTGTGACTTAGGGGCCTTCCCCAGGATGAGAAAGACAAGTGGCTAGAAGGACATGCAGGTAAACTGGGGCTCAGAGTGTGGTCTAAGAGCCGTACCTAAGGAGCAGGGAGACTGCCCAGGTCCAGGGTCCACGCAGAAAACAAACTTCTCTTGTCTATATTGAACAGGATATATTTCGTATTAGTGTGAAGATGTATGCTTCAGAAAGGTCTCCCGAAGAGCATTTCTTTAATCATTCCTTCCCCTTTCAGCCAAGAGTAGAATATGAAAAAAACAGGCAAAGCAAAAATGAAAATTATGTTGGCATTAGATGAGAAAACTGAATAAATTCAAACATTTTTATTGGCAAATAAGGTTAAGAAATTTTAAATCAACTATTAGCAGAAATCATTTCCTAAATTTTATGATCTTTTATTCTGGTCTTTTCCACTTAGTAATACACTCCAAAGTCATGATTAGCTTCCACAAGCATATTAATTCTTCTAAATCAAAATATTGATTTGCAACCAGTTATTCTATTCCTTTCAGAAATATAGAAGGGTAAAAAGCATATCAAATGGGTACAACTTCTCCAGAAACACAATTTTTATATTATTTCTCATTGAGATGATGCCCTCTTCTGCTCACCATTTCCTCTTGACTCAGTCACTGCTGCCTGAAATGATTTATGCATGCAGGCTTTTGCAAACAAGTTCCTCTTACCTTCTAGGAAGATTCTTGGCTAAGTTCTTACACTTCTTATATTTACCCTAAGTGTAAATACCTTAAGAAATCATATTTTATGACATGAAATGTTCAGAATAGATTATGCTGAAATATCATTAGATACCTGTTGTGGGCTTAAAATTGCTTCTAAAATGCATGTCATATCTCTGCATAAAAATAAATTAAACAAACAGAACTGATTTTCCTTCAAGAATTATGGATTCATCACTGTGAATCTCAATTCTTCTTTTTCTAAAGAAATCGGAAGAACAAGTAAGATCATTTGAACCTTTTTAAAAACCAGCTGAAATATTCTGGGAGTCATCAAAGCTTAGAGGTTGAAGAATAATTTTATTTAATGAGAGATGGACTTTTCAACCTTGACATTTTTGACATTTTGGACCAGATAACCTTTTGCTTTCCTGATACATTATATATGTATTTGTTTTTTAGAAGTATATCTGTTCTCTACTCAACAGAAGACAATAGAGTGGTGTCAACCATACTACCAGTTAATATAAATAAATAAATGTATCCAGGTATCAGCAACCTTCCATATTTTCTATCCATAGCCCTGCTGCTTCTTCTGAAATATGTCTCAGAAGTGCCCACCAGACATTCTCAGTTATTCATTCTGGAGATTGATGTGAGATCTTTCCTTTTAATTCAAGCATAATAGCGTTAGGAGAACAACCATAAAAATGAGAGAGAAACTGGAATGAGAGAAAATACATTCATCTTATTAATGGGCAGTATCTAAAAAAGAATTTGGGTGGTCATTTTAGTATTAAACTTACTGGAAGCATATGAATTAGAATACTGCTAAGTTTATGAAGTAATTTCATTGCCAAACACAGAATGACTGACTGAAACAAAAATCGTATGTGCTCAATATTTAAAACATTTTGGCCTTCAGTCTTCTGAGAGCAGGAAGTGAATTGAGATCAGGTCTTATAGTTAAAGAAGTTACATTCCTCAGCATCCCCTCCACATGAGACCACTGAGAACAATGGACAGGGGAATAAGACAGAATCATGACTTATTTAATAAAACTCCTGTTTTTCCCTGCTCATCTCCTCACACTCTCAGATATGGGCTTTCTTCTTATCAGTGCAACAGGACTTCAGGTTTGTTAAGAAACAAGGGCTGTAGACTATTTTCAAATGTTTTCCCTTTCCATAGTTTGGGGTGGAGGGTAGAAGAAAATGTATTTCTTTCAAGTTCACAGGATGCTAGAAAAAAATGAAGAGTTGTTTGGACTTCATTCAGGTTTTTTGGAATCAAGTTCCTAGACAAGATGTAGTGACTGAGCACACTTAAGATTTTTCTTCCTGGTGAGGAATTCTGTTTTATGGGTAAGATGAAAGTATGAGTGGATTTTTCCTGTTTGTTTATTTGTATGCTTTTGTAAGTAGAAAGTAGGATAATGACATGAATAATTAATTTTCAGATATCCCCAAGAACATTTATACTTCTTGCCTTGTATTACAATTAGATTAGAGCTATGTGAGAAATGCTTGCCTTGAAGTCCATGAGTAGAGTTATTGTGTCAGCTAGATATATAGGTGTCAACTTGACAAATGATGGCTGAGTTCTGGATACATTTGTAAAGAACAGGTAGTTGAGACAAGCTCTGAGCAAATCTTCAGAAAACTGTTTAGTTGATGTGGGAAAACTCAGCTTATAGTAGGTGGAACCATTCCATGGGCAGGCAGATAATGAGAGAGTTAGTCTAATACTGTGGTATTCTTCAGCATAATTTTGCAGACATTCAAGCATTTTGACAAGTGAGGAAGTTTATCCCTCTATCAGCAACTCCTGTGAATATGGTATGGCAAATTTCTTCAAATCCTGGTGATAGTATGAGCTCTCCTGTCAGGTTGTACTAAGAACTGTAACCAAGAATTACAAGCATAAAGCCTCCCTATTCTCTAAAGCTGTTTGTTGATGAATTTATCAGTATCATGCAGTCAAACTGCAGCAGACGTGAATCACGTCCAGATGAAGGCAGTGTGAAGTATAGTCTTCTTTCTGAAGTTCTTTAACTCTTTTTTCCTGTTGTTGCTTTCTTGTGAGTGGAAATACAAAAGATAGTACACTAGGATCTCCAAGTCCATCAGCAGGCTTTGTTTTGCTAAAGACTAGGGTTACAAGGTATTATTTCTAACTGAACCCTGCACTAGCCTATCCATTTAAATCCATCTCTTAACCCAAGACTTCCCCAATGAGCACAACCAGTGACCAGGATGGAGAATATGCTCCTGTGTTGGCTTTATCTACAAAAAGAGCTTTTAGCTAAAGAGGAGGTATTTATGTTTTGTGCATGAGTCATTAAACAATACAAAAACATGAAAAAAATTATCTACCATGGACAATCAGGTGACCACACCATTGTTTCTTTCTGAGAACTATGATACAGTTAGAACATTTGCCCTTTGTCATATATCCATTAGCAGCTGAATAGGGTGTTCAGTTTTATACATAGTATTCTGAAACCCCAAAACCTTATCATCCTTTCACCCATGCTACTGCATTTCCTAAAACTGATATGCCTCTCCTCACTCAGCTGACCTGCCAGCCCTTATTGTGAGCTTTGATCTGCACATTGGTTATGACTAGTTAGGTTGATATTTTGGATGATAAGTGGAGAATAAAATTTGATGCCAAATTAAATTTATGCTTCGCAAATGTTCCAAATCTCTATCCCTATACTATCTTTTCTTAGAATTTGATAAACATTGTCAAGTTATATTATTATTAAAAGTAGTCAGAGTCAGCAAACAAAAATCCAGAAACAGAGAAGTTGTAAAAGAATGCTCAAGTGCATTGTAGTTTCTTGTATATTTTTTTCAGACTATTAAGGTATTTCTCCATTGCCTTTTTATTTTTCTGAATTGGTTTCTGTTCAATTTTTTCTGACACTTTCTTGCACAGCTTCTACTTTCCTCTGGCTACCAATTTCTCCTTTGAAATTAGACATATTCAACAACTATCTCCCACTCACAAATAGTTCTTCTGATCATATTTCTACTCATGTGCAGCAGGCATCCTTTTCCTATTCATTTGTCCACATGTGAAACTTAGAGTCATCTGTTAGCTCTCACTTTCCATCCTACCACTTGTAAAATACAAGACACGGTTAAGTGTAGGCCACCAGCACATCTTTATCTCTGTTCTCAATCAGCACTAGTTACCTACACTGCCATAGATCTTCTGGACTTAGCCCCTTACATATAGTATTTACTTACTTGGTACACTCTTCACACCTCTAAAAAACAATGTTTCAAAAATCAAGATGCCATCCGTGCCATTTTTTCTTTGTTTTGTATATTCATGTGATATGCAAGCATGTGTGAGTGTGTGCATGCTCACTTGTGGGTTAGTGTATAGGTGCATGGAATCTCAAAGTTGATGTTGAAAATCATCCTGGATCACTGTTCTACCTTTTTGTTTTGAATCTGGTTCTCTAAATCCAGAGCATATCATTAGAGATAATCTGTCTAACATCTTACTAGGTAATCTGTCTAGCATTAGGGATAATCTGTTTAGCATCAATCTCTGGATCTGGAATTGACGTCTTGCCGCCCTGCCCATTTGACTTTTGAAGCAGAATCTGAGACTCCAAACTCTGATCCTTTTATTTATGTGACAAACACTTTATCCAATTAGGTTTCTTGCCAGCCCCTCATTCCACTCTTTTTACCTTAAAATATATCCATTTTCTCCAATCATCTGCAGTACCAACTCTTTATTCTACCACTAAAAATCTCTCTCATTAAAATCCCACCTGTCTTTGAGGTTCTGTATCTCATCACCCTCTCATCTTAATTTTACTTTTAAAGAAAGTAAAAGAGTCACCATTTGAGGAACTCTTCCAAACCAGCACTTTTGATGATATCATTGTGTCTTTGTCAAAATGTTGTCTCCATCTCGCTGACAGCTTCCTTACTTTTCAAAACCCATGCCATGGGTTGTTTCTTCAACAAAACTTTTCACAATCCTATTGCCATAGTTAACAGGTATCAACTTGACAGTTGAGGGTTTGAGCTCTGGGTACATTTGTAGAGTTAAGCCCAGAGCAAACTTGCAGGAGATTTTCTACCTGATAGAGAAGGCCTAGCTCATGGTGGGTGGAACTAGACCCTGGAATAAAATACAGAGAGCTGGTTGACAAAGTTGGCATCTGTGTACACTTGGCCAGACATACTGATCTAGCAAGTAAGGACCGTCCTTCCCTCAGCTGTTATGTAGAGATTGTGTGGCCAGTTCCCTCAGCACTGGTGTTGGTATGAGCTTTCCTGTCAAGCTGGTCTGAGAACTGTAACTGGACAACTGTAGGAGAAAATAAACCCCTGTTCCTTTAAGCTGTCTCATGGTATTTTTATCAACAACTGTGCAGGCTAACTGCAACAGCCATTGACAGGAATTAGAATTTTATTTATAGTACTCATTTCTGGAACTGGATTAAAAAATCTGTCTTTTATATATTTGAACTATCTAAGTTACCTCTAAATTTATAAATTATTTGATTTGAAAAGGTAATGTGCAATGTAAATTGTACCCATGAAATGAATTGTTTTATAAAAATAGTCATCAGTCTTGTATTTAAGACTTTGCTTAAGTTCATTCCATCGCTATCTTCTTAGCTTCACCATAAGTACATGAAATTTCACTTCCTTTTATGAGCACCATAACACACATGACTTTGAAGGCCTCTTACTTCTACTAGTTCTATGCGGACAGCATAACAAAATAAAGACCTAATTTCCAAGCTATACTTAACAATCCTGGCCTCCTGGAGCTCTGATTTTGAGAGCACGGTTGTCCTGCCATGATAAGACAACATGGAATCAACTCAAATCAGCCCAATCAGCTCTTTACAAAATATACTTCCATGAATATTTTATTCAATAGACATGAACAAGATTCCAGAGAAATCCTAGTACTTTCATAGGTTTGTGCATATACAACTCATGTAAATGTATCAGCCCCATGAAAGAAGATATAAATCAATCTTTAAAAGACATCATTCATTCCACAGATTTCTTAAGACAAATTCACATCTTCCTTTTATGTGGCATCAGATCAATGATAATCTGGGTGTGGAAATGTCAGTACCTTTTAATTTATATATGTCATTACCTACATTCCACAATTCCCTTATGAAACTGAAATGGCATGATGTAACCCATGGAAGTGGTTGTGGTAGTCTAGGGTTTAGACTATTCAATGTCTCCTCTATGCTCCAGCTATTCATCTACTAACCCAGTCTAAGAATAAATTAAATAAAATGAAAATATGAAATATATAGTTATAAATAAAGAGTAATAAGATACTTGGCTAAGTATCTTACTCTTAATTTAAGAGCAATCAAGTTTAGAAAAGAGAATGAAACCTGCAAGTAGTGTTTGCACACCCTTGTTGTTTGACTAATTTGATTTTCCTTGGTTTCCCAAGGAAATTTTCCAGGGATTCCCAAGACAAATCCCTGTAAACTGAAATTACCTGACTACTGTACCCTTTACAAAATTGCAGAATAATCATGCTATTTCTCTTTTTAATTTCATAAGCTACATTTGAGAAATACAGTACATTTTTAAGGACTTTAGACAGTCACATTCATTTCAACAGGTTTAATTCCTTTTCTAAAAGAATTTACTTTTCTAAGTCTCAAACCTTGTTACAGTTAGAGGATAGATACCAAAGATCATCTGCTCTCTGAGAGACTGTCTGTAGTCAGAGGACTGAGCCTAAGGACTTCCCTGTTCTTTGGTGGACCAACTGCATTCTCTGACAGATCCTCTGTTTCTTTATCTTGTACTTGCTGTCTTAACTCAGTCACAGAAATAAAAAAAAATTGACATAGGGCAGGAAATATTCTAAACCTCAGATTTTTTGCCTAGCTGAACCATTCCATTTATATATCTTGGCAGTAGTCATTAGCAGTGAGAAACCAGAGACAACAAAAGACAATGTGCAAGTCTTTTTTCAGGAGCTTCTGAAGTGTTGAAAAGTGTTTCTATTTAAAAGCTCCTGAGGATGATTGGCAGGATCTGAGCAAAACTCACAAAATGAGCCCCACCCTCTGAAAAGAGTGCCAGGAGAAGAGTGAAAGGCTAACACCTAATACATTAGTCCCACAATGGAGGGATTACAACTTAATTGCTATTTTATGGCCCCTCTCTATTACCACAAGAAGAAAGTAAACAATGCCCAGGTCAATTCTGAGCACCCTATAAGGACTGCTGAACTTCCAAGAATGGGAGAAGACTAATATTCTGCATTGAACTGACACAATAAAAACAAGGGGAAAGGATTGACTGAGTGATTGCTAACAGGCCCATTAAGTCCAGTGTCTCTTCTCAGAAATCTGACACTTAAAATAGAAAATCAGACAGGTCTAATTTTAAATTTTACAATTAAGGGGTTTAACATAAAGGTAAAGGAGAAAGAGGTGTATATATCCACTAGATTTAGGGCAGACAGGAAATATAGATGGAAATGGAAATTAGAGTCAATTTAGAGTAGACATAATGAAGCCCATTTACATTTGATATAATAGATTTTTAGAATATTAATGACCCATATACATTGGGCAACTGATAGAGGGCTTAACTATCACCTTTTATGCATTCCTTGTTTTGCACAAACACCGACAAACATACAAATATAAACAATCAAGAAGTTAAACAGCTCGTCAAGCAGTTGCCCTTTAAGTCTCTCTCAAGTACAACTATGTTTATTGAGCTCAGTAATCTGTAGTCGTGATTCCCATAAGGAACTATCTTCAAAGTCAATTCTAAGTAAAGAAAGTTGATGGTCATCATCATTATCCCAGGGAGAGTGAAGCAAAAATGGGTCTCTGACATTTACCATCCCTAGCAGAACAAAAATGTGTGAATCATTTATCTTCCTCCATCTCTATGTTGTAATCAAAAGAGATGCCTTTCTGAGTCATTTGGTTTGTCGACCAGACTACAGTACATGTAATCCAAATGAGAGAAGAAATTACTTGGAAAACAGAGGCTGCAAAATGAGGACTAGCACACGTATGCTCAAAGGGTTTGATTTCAAATGGTATAACACAAGACATCATATCTAATCACACACAAAAAGGATCATCTCATAATGAGAGAGTTATATTAGACATTAGTTTAGCACAAGATAAACTACAAAGGTTTTAGACAGATATATAAAGAACTCGAATGATGCTATGTAAATTCTACTTAAAATCGAATATTTCAATTCACACAAAACCACAGGTGAAGATTAATGTGTGTTAGATTCTGCCATTGTGTAAACATGGGATCACTCATTAAAAGCAAATAAGAGCTGAAATATGTTCCAGAACAGGTTGAGCATCTTAGACTCAGAGCATAATAGAACAGTCTTCTGCTGTTGTAAGAGAACAATCTTCCACTGTTGATACATAGTATCTCTATTCGTTATTATGTAACACTTGATATTTGTTTTCTGTTTCACATTTTTTTCTTTCTAACCTGAGTCACAGGTCAGATTCACCTCCTCTGTAATTCTATGGGGACTCTTTGGTTGATATCTTTGTGCAGTCCTCTTGGCATTTTAAATATGGCTTATCCTTCTAGGTTTCAGCAGATTTATTGGTTTCCACTACAGGCCTTCCTTGAAGCCCCTGAATTAAGAATAATTTTATCCAGAGGAGAAATTTAGAGATATCATTCATTTAGACCTACTGAATTCAATAACATAAATGGTGTGTAAGATCTTCAAGAGTGATTTTATCATTTTGTAGTTCAGACTGGGATCTATTATCTATGCAGCGACTCCTGCTACATTTAAGTGGGAAAGTTATGAGGCCTCACTCTCATTTAGAAAAACAACAAAATGAATTACAAGATGTGATTGGAGTCCAAGATTTCTTAAAAACATAATTGGTTTTCTGCAGAGGAGAGATATCATAGTCGCAGCATCTTGCTTAAGAAATAGAATTCCTGAAATGTCATAAATGTTCACTTAAAATTCATTGCATTTTTTGCTTTAAAATCATGCTTTTCTAATTCCAGGTGTGTTGCATAAGGTCCGGAAAAGCCAGGCTACCTTGACACAATCTTCTTCAAGAAGCCATCACATATTGTGAATATTTGTTTTATTTCAGATCTCTACTATTTTTCAGCTACCTTTGATGATTCATACTTAGTGTAGAGAACTGGAAGGTATGTTTTCCTACAAAGTCATAGAAATAGCCAAAATAGACTTTTCTTCTGGCCATGTATCTCAGCAAGTTCTCTGGATGGTATTTCTTGCCATTTGGTCCAATCTTACTTCCTGAAGACGCTGTATGAAAAATACTCATCTAATTTAAGAAGGAATCTGTCCCTTAGAAAACAATACATACAGAAAAGAAAAAGAAATCACCCACTTTGCCAACTTCCTTGAAGCGTGAATCTTATAACAGGTTGTTATTGTATTAAACTTAAATAAGAGGTCCTATTCAGTCTTCAGGAGTACTTTGAGGACCATTTTATGAAAAATATACATTGCAAATAACTTAAATTAAGAGTCTTATACAACCTATGCTGATTTCATCGCACTTTTAGTCTTCCATGAATCTTCTTTAGTGTGTCATTTTCTTTTGTCGTCAGTATTTTCCTCTGTTAATTATTTTTATTCTGTTGGTAAGTTCACTTTCAGGACATTTGTCACCTTGTATCTAGAGATTTACTAATATGTAAATGGCTTCTCTAGAGTGTGAAAAGGGGTGAAATTCTTAAAATAACTTAATTTGCACAGCGTGTTTTTTCAATGCAAGAATAGGAAACTAACTTTAGCTGGGCTCTAATCCTTTCCACAGATGTAAATGACCCTTCTTGGAGATTATTTGAATTTGAGGAAATCAAATTCCAGTTCTTCAGATTTTCCTTTTTAATTAAAAAAAATCACAATACACAAATAAAGTGAATAGTCACAGATTTACTTCAGTACTCAGCCATAATAAAATTATCAACTGATAATGTGTCCTGGTCAGAGCTAGAAAGCAGAAACATCAAATATATTACTATATCATAAAATATTATCACAACAGATTCTGATCTAATGGCACTGGAAATGCTGGACACTACCATTTATGCTTGTCGTTTTTACATGGGATCCATTATTCAAACTCAAGTCTTTCTGCTTAGGAGCCTGAGTCTTAAATGCTGAGCCATCTCTCCAGCCTAGTATTCAACACATTTGATGATACTGTTTGTTAGGTATGTTACATACAGGAAAAAATATGTATTGCATCTCTGGGAGAGAATATGATAAATACAAACACATACACACATATACACATATACCCTACTTTGATTGTGGCTATAGTTAGATAGATCTGGGACAAAATGTTCATTGAAACAAACAAATTCATTAAATTAATGTAAGAATTAATGAGCTCATTCCAAAACACTTAAATAAATTAAATGGAAAAGTTCACCCTCTAAATTATTAAAGAATAAAGAAAATCATGGAATTAAAAACTCACGGCATGGAAATAATCACTGTAATAGTTGATTCAGGCACAAATCTTCAATAGTTACAAAAACTAGAAAGTTAATATTTAATGAATTGATATAGTCTCAAATTCTCAAAGTGTCTCCCCACAAAATAGTCATTAATTATGAGGGAGGGAGCAGAAATTTTATGGGAGACATCTGTCAGACGCCACCTTTAAGCAAATGAACAAGTCTGTTAACTGACACAAATGCACATCATGTACTTCCTGAGGACAAGGCATCACAGCTGTGGTTGTTACTGCTAAAAGTAAAGGAACCAAAGCTGGTCACAAAGTGGTATCAAAAAACAAAGCAAAACAAAATTGAAGACATGCTACAAAATAACTCTGTTGTATCTTTGAAGCTGTTAAAGTCGTGGAGCACAGGATAAAGGAGACTAAAAGCAATGGACCACAAAAATACTATTTTGCTATAAGAGACATTATCAAAATAACTGGACATTTGAATTTTTTATTTTACTTTTATTTACTATCTATTTTATGAGAACGAATGAGTATAATATTGCATAAATGGTAACTTCCCGGTTTATATAATCAACTCTGGGTATGCAAAACAGTCTCTTCTTTTCTTGAAGAAATAAAGAAATATTTAGATGCAAACAAGCAGTGCATTTGCAACTTGGAAATAATTTCTGAAACTATT
Source organism: Typhlomys cinereus (assembly GCA_023101885.1). Lineage (NCBI taxonomy): Eukaryota > Metazoa > Chordata > Mammalia > Rodentia > Platacanthomyidae > Typhlomys > Typhlomys cinereus. The sequence goes on from JALPQD010000164.1 coordinate 1,235,989, forward strand.
TGAGGTGGTGGCACAAGATTTTGTAGAGAATCTAGGACAGATAAGTTACTTACATCTTTTACAATTTCTGTAATTCAGAAATTTTTTTTTAAAATAGAAAGTTTAAATAAAGACTGCCCTTCTAACAGGCACAGAAAATATGGGGCTCAGAAATACTCTTTAAAGGTGACTGCATGTGTCAATTCTTATAGGGAAGGAAAAGAACAAAAAAGTAGTTAATCTCCCTTGTGGATGATATTTACTCTGAATTCAAAAGTGAAAATGCAGATGCATAGGATTAAAACACCTCATCATGTAAAAGTGCATAAAGGTGCAACATGTCAGAACACAAAGGGACATCTCTGATGTTATCTGGAGAAAGCAATTCTCTTTCCAATTGCAGGTGTGAAATGTAAATCCCTCCTTGGTAAATTCTGAGAGACCAGGCATCAGATAAAGTTACTACAGGAATATTCAGGAGAGAGTGGGATATTTCGCTAGTCATCAAAAATATAGATTCCAGAAAGAAGGAAAAACTGGATGTAGCATAATACAAACAAAATCCTAGAGTTGATTGAAATCTTAGAATGCTTGGTATTGGAAACTTAATGATTAGACAAAAGTCTAATTACTTTTTTTACCATGAAGCTGTTAAACATGAAAAGCTACATAAAATCTACACATTATATTTTGCCACCCTGTACCATAGCCAGTCATTGTGAACAAGAGTAAGGATATGAATAACTTAATGCTTTCAGTTGAAAAGAAATGAGTTTAAAAATGTCTAAACCTTTGTTCTCAAGTGAATTCTATCTAAAAGAAACAATACAATACTGCAAAGAATTCACCCAATTCAGATTACTGGCAGGTAAGTACACCAAATTCATCAGGAATGTCTACAAAAGTGAACTGCAAAGTGTAAATAGAAATACTTCCTTTAGTTGAAATTGTTAATCAAAGAAAGCTGGAAATTTTCGGAATAAATACAAAAATAAAAAGCATCAAAATTATCAAAATTACATGTAAAAATTCTAATATTTTGATAGTGCTTGCTCTTATATTGCACATATGAGTATTTGTAGATGAAAACGTGCTTCATATATATTCATTGTATCATTTAGCATGTGTGTGAAGCATGCCAGTGAGTTTCTGCCACCATCTAAGCATTGAGGACAGACAGCTATGTATGAAACAAATAAATGCCCCTGAACTCATAAAATTACAGTAGATACAATTTAATGGCCTATTTTATTTTCCTAAGATGGCTTAGGTGTCCTTCAATACTTTAAATATTTTTAAATACTTAATTTTTCATTGTGTGTATCTTTCATTTAGTCAGTCTCTTATTGATGGATATTCAACTATGTTCAAGTTTTACTACAGTAAATACTGTTAATATGCTGTACAAATGAATTACATTTTTTTATTTCCTAAGAATATGATCTAGAAAATGTTATTCATACCCAACTTATCAACCATACTTTTCACTTGGCTCCTACAAAAATTGTAAGAATTTGTACTAAAATAATTGCTAAATTAATGCATTTAGAATCCTTATGATTAGTTAACCCAATATGTGACAATTGTGTTGGCAAAGTGCTGTAATACTGAGATTTCAGTTTATGTTTCCATTATAACTGAGGGCGAAATTTGTGCTTATTATCCATTTCCACTTACTTTTTGTGGCCTATTCATATACTTTATCTGTGGATAAGTACAATGTTTATCTTGCTTATATTATATTCATGCACTCTTTACATAGGTTAGAATAGACCTTCTGAGAAGTTACATTGTAATATATGAAAAATGGAAAAACATGCATAGAAATTTTAAAAGTTAATAATCTGTGTGCGTCTCTCTCGATTATGCATATTCACTGAATATACAAATACAAGGCAGAGAATTTTTGACCTGATTGTCCTCCTTTCTGACTTAAAAATCCAAAAGCCTCCAGTCATATCTAATAAATAAGGGCTAACACTGAAATAATTGAAGGGAAAAAAGGCCATGTTTATTTTAAGGTTTTTATATTAAGAAAAGGCATGTGTTCACATGTGGGAGGAAACAGTTTTACAATTCTTTAAATGTGCAAAGGCCCACTCATGTCTGGATGTCCATTTTAAGGGAACTGAACAAAAGAGTGTTTTCTGGAGGAAGGCAACCAGAACTAGAATAGAACTAAGGTTGATATTGTCTCCGGGAAAGTACAAGTGAGAAGATTTACAATCTACCTATTAATGTACCACAATTAATGTCTATTCACTTTATGATGGTATGAAGCCTTTAAGAGTGTAAACTCTACCTTAAAAGAATTTTAGCAAGTGAATATAGAGTGCATGGACAAATAGATGAAAGAATGAATCAATCAATAAATCAATCAGTCAATCATCAAAGAAGCCAAAATAAAATTACAGCACATGTTTTATTAAATTTTTAAACCATCATATTTACCCAACAAAGGTTAGGCTACCTCAAGCAACAGGAACTGCCCACATTTGGCAAGACCTCTTCAGCAAAGAGTACAAGAAAGGAGAAATGGAGAAGCAATTCAGTATTTAACCCATATTTAAATAGACCACTCTTATTTTCACAATCCTTAAATTCTGTCAAATAAGACAACCACTATCCTCAAAGAAATGAATGGAATGAAGTGAGGATCCAGGCAATGGTTAGAAAAAATTCTGAGCCTGAAATTTAAAGATTGAAATAAAGGAGCGTTTGGGAAAGGGATTATAGTGAATAGAAAATATCTGAAGATATGTTTCAAATGGGAAACCTCAGTGTCAGAAACTCAGATTTTAAATATCCTTTGAAGTAATTTAGATCATTTATGCCACTTTTTACATTTTAGAACAGAATTATATATTTGAACATTGTGCTTTGCCAAATGCTGAATGAATAGAACATGTTCTTGAAGTACATTTCATTCATATTCAGATTTGTAGGGGTTCCATGGGCAGCAAAAAAAATCTCAATAAATATAAGATAATGTTTTATTATCACTCTCACTCATCACTTAAATAGAGCTGTCTGACAGAATTAGTTATCCTAGAGAATGGGTATAACTGGGATGACAATCTTCCCCTAAACTTTTTATACCTAGTACATGAACTGCAATCATGTTTCTAGCCAAATTAATCAAGTAGATATATAAACTATTTAAGACGTTTGAGTAGGAGAGCCAGAGCCACTCTTTCTAAGCTCAGTCTGCCAAAAACCATTGGAGGCGTCTCTATTTCTAATATTAGCTACTACAATTGGACCTCCGCCTCCTGCCTCCAGATATCTACTCAGTAGGGCCGACTCTCAGCTTATGTGAAGATTGAGGAGAATAGGATTTGTGATATTCTGGGAGTTTGCCAGATTGCAGTGGGTGGTAGGTCCAAGGCTGAAGGCCAAGTAGCAGATCCACTAGAAATCTGCACTAACGGACCCTCATGCTTTTATGACTAAAATGGTATATATATATATACACACACACACACACACACACACATATATGTGTGTGTGTGTGTATTTTTTTTCTGAGCATGGGGGTTGGGGAGGAAATAATATACTTCTTAAAAGTGTCTCTCCAAGAAAAAGAATTCCAAGTTGAGGCTGGTATACTGTGAGGGGGAAAAAAAGCTAAAATAAAAAGCTTAGCTGTAGTTCATTAACTTTAATTGGTTTTTGTTGCCTCTCCTCAGGTTTCCTGGATCTTTCCGTCATCTCCTCCCCCAACTCTCTGCTTCCCCTTCTTCTACCTCTCGCCTCCTCCCCCTCCAATCTGGCTTTCCCTCCTTCCTGGCAGCATTTTTAGCTTTAATTTGATAGTAAAAAACTGAGTCCAAAGTTACAGAATTCTTCAAATTCAACTTCTTTGAAGAAAAAGAAGTTTTAGAAGAAGAATAACTGCTCCAGCTCCTCTGACTGACTCAGAAGCACATGTCCCAACATGTGGCAAATGTTCTCAGAAGGTAAAAAGGGCAATATTCATGCATGAAATCATTTATTCATTTAGAAGTAATTTATAAAGCATGTAGTATAGGTCCCTTTCAGGGCACCAGAGGTAAGCAGAGAACCAGAGAAGGCACCTACTGTCATAAATCTTACAGTCTATGAGGAAACAGACAAAAAAACATGAACAACCCACTATTTAAAAAAAAAAAATCGCAGCAATCAATGCTACCAAAAATCTCAGGACAAAGAGAAGGAATTAAGCTGTCAAAAAGGTTTCTCGTGTAACAAACCCAGAAAAGAGATTGTAATCTGTGTGACCTTCCTAGAAAGTAACATAGACAGGAAACTATATGCAACATGAATGGTGTAATGAATGAAAAAGTATCTCAAGTACAGTTGTTAAAAGGGTCATGACAGAACATGAGGCACAAAAAAACAATGAAAGAAAGTGATTGATTGAATAACTTTTGTATTCATCCCTCTATTAGTCATGGTTCTCTGAATTTAATATAATATAAAATTAACTTGCAATGAAAAATGTCCTTCAAAGTAGCCACCCATAGCTGCTTCACTCTTGCCAAGAATGTCCCACAAAGCAAAAAGATCCCGAGGAGCTCTCAAGCCTTTACTTCTCCAGAGGGTCGACAGACCCTGGTTTCCGACGTTGGTAAAGAACAACTGGGCTCCAACGTCGATGAACAGAAAACAGCAACAAGGCCTAGAGACCAGGCTCCAAGACAGTGGGACAATAGCAACTTGGAAAGGATGAAGCTCTGAGTCAGCCAAGGACAGAGGCAGCAGCAGCAGCAGTAACAAAAAAGGTGAAGATGCTCAAAAAGTGAACCATGCTCATTGAGTAGACTCCACGGCAGAAAGTCGACACAAGGTAAGGACGAGCAAGTCCCTCCTCCTTGCACTTCCTATTATCTGATCCACCACTAGAAAGTACCACCCATTATGGGCAGGGTTTTCCACAGCAATTAATCAAGTACCTGCAGACTTTTTCAGGGGCCTGTTCCAACCACTGACCCTCCACAGCTGTGCCTCAGTCTGCAACTGTCAAGTTGACACTAAAATGTAATCATAACAATCCCTTACCTGTGCAGAATTATCTGTAGGCAAGAGTATTCTACAATAGTCACCAAATCTGTCAGGTACTAAAAAAATTGCTGTATTGGCTGAGTAATTAATTCTGAAATTACAAATATATATATAATTTCAAATACTTGTTCCAAAATTCCTTACCCCATCATTCCACAACTTTACGATTTTAATTCAAATATGAACTGTTAATTTGGGTTTGAAGTAAAAAGGAAGACATCATTGAAAAACCGACAAGTGGTCCAACCAGTGCCTTCTTATTTTCCAATACCTGTTCCTTCCAATTTTAATTCTGTTCTATAAATTTTCATGAGCCGTATTGAATTTTGTCAGCTGTATTTTGATATTTTACTTGAAGCTTTCGATATTGTTTATTTTAGATTCAAGGTTACTTCCACTCTGAAGCAGCAAAAAGAAAAACCTTTTAAGATTATTTAACATAAACTCCATAGCTTTTATTAGCCTTGACTTTTTTATTTCTTTTCTTTTTTGCCTCTCTCTTTCTCTCTCTCTCTCTCAAACACACACACACACACACACACACACACACACACACACACACACACATACACACACGAAAAGAGACTTGAGTGTGTGTACTCAAAGAGGTCAAGAGCCACTTTGGTTATCATCGTGAACTTCTCTCTTCCCTTACTGCTTTGCTATGGGGTTTCTCAGGTTTTACCTTTTTACCTGCCAGGACCAGAATTGCAGGCCACTGCCACTTCCATCCGATGTTTTTTACATGGGATCTGCAACTGGACTCAGGTCCTTTGCTTAAGAGGCAATGGCTTTAATCCCTGAGCTATCTCTCTCCACCACTCCTTGATTTATTCAAACCCAAGGCACAAAGAAGTGCTAATATTATCAAAAGTATGGTCCAACCTAATCTGCCCAGGCAGAATACACCTACATCTCAGACATAATTCAATGCTTCTGAATGTAAGTAGAAAACAAGTTTGGAAGGTTTGCAAAAAAAAAAAAAAAAACAAAGCCCCACAAGAGTGGACTGAAGTATCAAGCCCTGAAGCCAGGTAAACTGAATCCCAGTTCTGTTGCATTAACACATGGAGAACAAAAGATTGTTTAAGGACTATGTAAGCTTTCAAGTTCACTCATTCAACTGCAAGTAGATCCAAAACTTTGTAAAAGACTGTTGGGTAATAATTCTATAGCCATGGCCTATTCTCCCACAGTTACACTGTATCAAGCAATGACAGTTTTCTTTATCAGAAGTATAAATAACATAAGAATGTTGGGAAAAGAAGAGCAAATGTGGAGATGAGAAATATCAGGGTACTGGAAGATACGATTAAAACAAAACCTGTAACACCACATTCTGTGGAGAGATCTACATTATCCAATGAATAGTAAGAGAAGAATCACAAAAACAGAGAGGCACTCATACTGAATTCTATGTCTACAGAGTGGCGTTATATTTTGGAATTAGAAATTTCAGGGACTGGGATCTAGCTAGAGAAATTCAGCCTCTGAGATAATGGCATGGGGAGGGAGGAACAACTCTATCTTGTTCCAGGTCCCCTTCTCTTTTTCTTTCTCTCTGCTTCCTATGTTCCATGAGAGAATGAGGCCCCTAATATGCAAGCTTCAGTTACTATGATGTTCTGCCCAAGCACAGGGAACCAAGCCATCACAGACTAAATCCTCTGAAGTCATGACCACAGATAAATCTTTCCTCATTTTAAGTTCTGTATTTCTGGCATTTTTGGTACAGTAAGAAGAAAGCTGGCATGCCTATTCATAATGCAAAATAAGAAAACTGCCAATTCTTGTTGGAAGAAAACATGCACAGGTCATGATGTTCATGTGGAGGTCAAAGGTCAAAGGACCTGAGAAAGTGTCAGTCTTCACATTCTGTCTTTTTTGAGGCAGGGTCCCTTCTTCTTTGCTGTTGTACCACACATATTCCTTAGTCTATGAACTTCTGGGATTCTTTTGTCTACTTCCTACTTCATTATAGGATCACAGGGACTTCAGATGAATGCTACCATATTTGGTTTCCTTTGGTACCATTATATGGATCCTGGTGATTCAAGCTCAGATCTTCAAACATGCACAGCTTGCAATTTGCTCACTGAGTCCTGCAACTGCTAATTCTATGGTCAAGAGAATTCAGGACCTGTCCTTCATTTCACACTGAATGATTTACCTTTCCAAAATAAGATATTGAAGACTTCATTCCCAATGTTATCGTATTAGTAGATGGGATCTTTGAAAGATAATTAGGCCTTAATAAGTTCATAAGGATGGAGCCCAAATAATTAGATTGGTGCTTTTATGAAAGAGAAGTTGGAGCTTAACTTCCTTGCTGTTGGTGGATGTGACAAAAGATAGCAATCTGTTAGAATGGTCTTCAAAGGAAAACTAATTTTTTACTTATTATAATGCTTTTCCTCAAATATACTTATACATGTTGCCCTATTTCTATCAGGCTTTGATGATGGAGGATATTATGGTGCCCAATTTTACCTTCGAAAGTAATTCAGTATTTGCATCCATTGTGAAAGTGTAAATGTAGTAGAAATAAGACTTATGGAAATAATTATTCCAAATGCATCTTAAATGATATGCTCTATTATTTTATTGTGTTTCATTATTTATGTCAAAAATGTTAATTATAAATGTCAAAGAATAGCCAAGAAATTCAAGAAATGGGTACACATTGTCCATAGAAACTTAGTTCAGTATGAGAAGTGACAATGTGCTATGAAACCATGTAAAGAGGCAGATAAATCCAGATTTCATAAGAAACAATTTATTGGGGAATTACTGACTCGACAGGGTCAGAGACAGAGTCACTAAGCCTCATGACTTGTGGAAGAGGGGAACTTGTACAGGACAAAAGTGATCATAATCTGAAATGATATGTATCTGGTTCATCATGAACTAGCATGAAGGATATTAGATACATCCATGACCGAATAAGTAGTGACAAAGTCCAGCCCTAATGCTTCTACTTGTTTGGATTATGTATGGATCACAAGCATACTTGGAACATATACAGAGAAAATAGGTTTCTCACTTGAACATGGATATTATGATTCCAGATGGTTGTAAAATTGGATCCCTTCATCAGTACACATGGATACACAAGTGTATGTGGATCACATATGCACAAAAACACTTCCTCCATAAATCTTTGACAATGCTTAACCTGGCATTCTATAAGTAAAGTAGAAACAAATTGTAACATATTGACTATTGCAAACTATTGAGACTATGGGTCTCAATCCTTGTTCTGTGGCACCAGAAACGTCAAGATTGGATAGTTGATAATATAAAAAGCAGGGTCCAATGAAATAGCTCAGCACATAGCATGCCTGCTACACACCTGATGACCTGAGTTCAATCCTCAGAAGCCAATGTAGTAGAAGAAGAGAACTAACTTCTGAAAGCTTTTCTCTCTGATTTACACCATTGAACCAGTCCATGTATTTATTCTTTATAAATAAATAGTAAAATATTTTTAAATGATGAATGATTTACACTCCATTGTGTTGTCTTGAGGATTAAGTATAAATAATGCTAACAAAACAGAAGAAAGATAGTCTGTTCTGGAGCAGATTACTATTGTTAACTCATTTTTCCTTTTCCTTCATTCACATTCAGAGGTGACTGAACAAGTACACAAAGGCACTGAGATCATTAGTATTGTCAGCCTTTAGAAGAGCTTCAGAAAGAACGTCCACAGTGCATTAATTCATATGGGAAACCCAACCCAAACATGGATGGGACCATTCCCTAAGTAGGTAGTAGCAACTGTATAAAAATGAAGGAAGCAAGAAAACAGTCAGAAGTGCATTAGTCCTTCACCTTTAGCTATGGATGTGATGTTATTAGCTGCCTCGGGCTCTTTTTAATGTACCTCCTTACAATGATGGACTGTAATCAAGAATTTTGACCCAATGAAGCCCTTTCTTGCCTAAAGTGCTTGGGTTATGCATTTTTTTACCTTAAGATATTGGGCCAAGTGCTTTGTTGCAACAATATATAATGAAGACAAAACCTGCATCTTGATTTTCCTTTGTAGGATACTATTGCTAGCTTCATGATTATAACATTTATGGGCATTGGCTCTGTTTTGGAGTTAGTCAACTACATCTTTTATAATCACATACCTTCAATCACATATTGACTCTTTACAGTCAAAGGCACAGAAGCACCACTGATAGTTTGTTGAAAGTTCTCATAAAACTATTTTTTAACCAATTTGGACACTATTCTTAATAATGCTTTATCCCCTTTCTTGCTTTCACAACCAGGTATTAGGAATATAATGCTTTGCATCAATGAATACATAATTATGGAATTGTTTTGTGTAAAGCAAGTTGTTGAACTTTTGACCGAAGAGAAAAATAAAAACAACTCACTTGAAGATATACAGACATGAAGAAATATTGCTGCAGACAAGACTGTTTCTAGCATTTCTTAGACCAAGGCAAGGATGTAATTGGAGTCTTGCATAATAATTGTTAAAATACCTAAAAGTTATATGTTAATATAACAAATAGTAAAATGTTTTATTGTTTTGACATGTGAAACAAATCTTCTTGTAAGAGCACTAAGAACTACCATATTTAAGCTTAGAATTCTGGATTTCTGAGAGATCTAGATATGCAAATAATGTCCTCATAGAAATTACATTTTATCCCAAGTCTGCAGCCCTCCTCTCCAACTCTCTTTTACAGTGAGGACTTGGGCACATGGGTATGGACACAGTGGGCAATTCCAAGATTCACACACATCCCTCTATTGCTTGTCTGCTGGTGATCACACCGGTTGCAGGCCAACTCTTAGATGCTAAAGCCCAGGGAAATGTTTCAAGAAGCTACAAGAAGAGACTTGGAATGATTTAGGAAGCTTTATAGTCTTTGCTATAGGGAGGATGAAGTATAGTACATTGCATTGCCCCCAAGAATCTCTACATGTCATAAAGAGACCTGTAGATTTTTTTTGGGGGGGGGGATTAAGGCAGAATTTATCAGAGGAGAGAAAGAGCAGAACTCACAGACTCCAGACGTGGAGCACAATGAGGGGTAAGGATACCCTGGAATCCATGAGGGGCATGGAGCTGGATAAGAACTCATGGACTACAGACATGGAGTGTCATGACGGGAAAGAACCAAAGATAGCTGCCAAGGTCAGGTATATTTATACATTTAGGCAAGCCCTGAAAAAATGACTTTCCTCATTCGTTAGCTCATATTTAGGGCCAACCCAGTTGATCTTGTACAGATCTCCAGGTAAGGGTTATCGGTAATAGAGAACTAATCTCCATATCCTTTCTCAAGTAAAAGGTTGGGGGAAGTTGACCACCTTATTTCTGTGGAAAATTGGAATCAGTTCTTCCCTAGCAGAAGATAGTGCTCCTCTAGGGTAATCCCAGCAGTGGTGGATGGCTTTTCAAGACCTTCAGAAACTGGAGGATCATAGATTTTTTTAAAACAAAAACTTTGTTGCTGAGTTATGGGCATTATCATAGTAGGGTCATTCATCACAAAGGCCACTGTGATGGGAGAATATGATTCTATAGGAGTCATGATTCAAAGATGAGATAGCTTTTGAGCTGGGTCATACAGCATGAGAAAGAGCTTGCTATGCAGAGAAAGGAAGAAAGGACATGCCAGAAAAACAAACAGCATCTAGAAAGCACAGAGTTTGAAAACGTGGCACATTTGGGGTACAGAGATAAGTGCTTTATAACTAAAATATAAGGGGGAAATATGGGAGAGGAGAGGAGGTAAAGATGGCAGCATTTATGGAGAGAAGGGCTACAGAAGCTTTGATAGGGTTAAGCATTGTTATCCTGGAGGGCTCTGCAGAGATGTAGAAATGGCATCACATACTCTAACACCACCTGGTGATTTCAGAGATGCTCTCTGGCACTTTGGACAGACAAGAATACAACTAATGGGCTGTTGGCTCCAGAAAATAATACAGCACAAGACTCCCAGCACCAGGTGCTGGCAGCTGCACAAGACCATTCTCGAACTTGGAAGGTCTCCACGAAGAACATGAAGAAAGAATAGTGTGACAGTTAATCTTGGGTGTCAACTTGACCACACCTGGCATTAATGAAAATCAGCCATGAGACTACCTGAAAAGATTATCTGGATCTATACAGTTACAATACAAAGGGGGTTGCAGTGACTTAGCCTGCCCCCAGCTTCAGCCACCAGTCATGTTGCCTCCGCCATGAAAGATTGTTTCTCTCCTCTGAAACTGTAAGCTGAATAATTCTCCCTTTGTCCTTTAAGTTGCTTGACATTGAATCCTCTCTAACAGCAACAATTAAGAGTAACTATTAAAAATATGTTCTCAACTTTATAGTCCCTGAGATCAAGCAGTGACGGCTAAGAGAGGGGCCAGAAATGAAGAGATGCTTAAGAGAGAGAATAGTAAAGTCCTTGTAGGTAACTAGGTAAGGACAGGGTAGAAGGGCTGAGCAATGTCTGAGGTTAGTTCTAACTTTGCTTGACCAATGTGCTATTAATTGAGATATAATACTGAGGAACAAAACAGGTCTCTGAGATTGACTAATTCACTTCATTTAGTTTGAACAGTATTTTCATACAAGGAAGTACTACTTCCACATTGGAAAACTTGGAATTTTCTTTCCCAGTTTTGTCTGCTGTGTGTGTGGGTGAGTACATTCACCTTTTAGCGTGGGTAGGCGTACAGACAGGTTCATGATGTGCACATGCAGGTGTGTATGTGTGGAAGCAGAGACTGCCATCATACATCTTCCTTGATCCTTCTCCACCTTTATTTTTGTCAGGCAGGGTCACTCACTGGTTCTGAAGCTTATCAATTTGACTAAGCTTACTGACCTATAAGTTCCAGGGAACCGCCTACTTCCTTGCCCCTACTGCTGGGATTGCAGTCACATGCCATGGTAGACTTTGCATGTGGGCTCTGAGAATGTGAACTTGGATACTTGTATTTGCACAGAAGGCACTTTGCAGACAGTCAGCCATCACCACTGCTTTTTCTGCTTTGGAAAGCTGTCTTTCCTGGTCTCCATTGCAAGAGAAACCCTTTCAGCTTTGTGAGGCCAAAGTCCATCATGATCTGCAATGGAACTAGGATCTCATGTGAAACAAAAGGCAGAGGAAAAGATCCTTTAGAATTGAAAATGTACCATTTTTAAGGCTCCCTGCTACAACTTCTCTCCTAACCACTTAAAGATTTTGTCACAGTGTATTGAAATCATCAGTTTCGACCTTCAGATAAGAGGAGACTTGGTCTATGTAGCTGTCCAAAGCATTCCCAAAACAGGTCTTGGCATAAACTGAAGGAATGAAGATTATTCATACTTGCTTACTTTTAATTCTTTGTCAGAAATGCTTACATGTTATTTTCCCAGGTCACATAAATTGTTAGGAAATCTTTCACATTCACGGTACATGTTTGGAACATAATGATCCACTTCAGATCTGCCATTTAAGTTTCTCCCTCTTTTCTCTCCCACACTCTATGATCACTGTTAAAGACTCTGTAAGTGTTCACAGCCCAGGGCAGACCCTACAAGATCGGTTGAGAAGATCAACCTAGAAATGAGGTTGCTGTGCTTAGCCTAAGTCTTACAGAGAAAGATCCTGGAGAAAGATTCACAGAGCTGCACGGACAGGCATGAGATGCACCAGTTTGTCACCCTGTGTCTGGATGAACTACACCCGATTTCTTGGGCTATTCATCCAATGGTTCTCACCCTCTCCACCTGCCAATCTGCTACCAGATTGTGATTACTAAATATACAAAAAGCATCAAATATGATGAAACACTATTAACCAGGAAAGGAAGACAGCAGTAAGTAGAATATAGGTATATTATCACTGATTGCTTTCAGTTTAATAGAAATATTTTTGTTTCAACAAGTTATGTAGATATCTGTGATTGTGATTGCCACATAAAAATAAAGAAAGCGTCTCTCTCTTTTTTTTCAAATCCTTTCAGGCATATAATCAAAACTAAGTCATTTTAAGGAAATTGTTTTAGACTCTAATATCTTCCAATTATATAAACATACTAAGGATTTGCTCGTGACTTTTTAAAAATCATTTTTAATCTTCCATTTTTAGATCTCTAATTAAATCAAGGGGCTTTTACAAAAGCATTTTTCTGACAAACCTCAATTATTTGCTCTTCCTAAATGTTTTCCATTGCAAGGATTAGAGGTGATAAATCACATTTGGTTTATCTCCTACGGTTTCCTCTAGCACGTTGTCAACTCCCCTCTCACCCTCATGTGCACACCCCCTGCTTAGTAACTGCATATGGGACAGTGTAAAGGCTGTAGGGTAAGTGACACTATTAGCACAGCATGGTGGCTTTGATGTGTAGCTCTCGGCAGGGTTGCCAGAAGAGTGACAGACTCTAGCTCTAATGCAAAGACCATTTCTCATATACTTGGTTCACTTCTAATAGTCTCATATTACCATTAGTGGCACAAAGCAGACAGACATCATGGCTGTAAAACCTCACATCCCTGAGATTAGCTTGTGATTTTTTTTGAGTGCCCAGTTTCTGTATGCAATAAGTTCTTTATAAATAAAAATTTGAAAGCATAAGAGGAATCAAAATGAGGCCAGTAATTTTTGTCTAAATTCAAATGATAACTCATTTACATCCTACAACTACACCAACAATCCCCTTGCTCAGGCATGGGGATGTGGAAACTCAATTTTTCTGAAAAAAACAATCTAAGTTCAACGTTTTCTAGTCTCTATAATATGCTAGACTTCCACAAAAATCACTTTTGGCAATTTCTAAGCTTTGAGCAAAATGCTGCTCACAAATAATTGCAAAAATATTAATGAATGATTTTATGACTCAAATAAACCATATATTGGCTGAAAATGGGGAAGGGGTGGGCATCAAAAGCACTGAGGGAAATCTTGTGGATTTCACTATGTGACTGAAGGAAGAGTTAACCAATGAGCAGTTAACCGGTAGGTTTAAAGCAGAAGCCAAACTACCCACAAGTGTGGGAACACTTTACGAGGAAGAATCTGTTTAAGGGGACTTAAAAGAACAAAAAGTACCATTTGTTCCCCTAATTAACTTTGAAGAGTCTAATTAAGGGCAACATAAAAGCCTAAGAAATGCTGGTTATTAGGCATGTACTTTAACTTGATCAGTGAGATGGTATTCTTGTAAACAAAGATGCTAATTTCACCCATCCCGAAATAAACCTCTCTGCAAATATCTCACGATATAATCATGCAGTACCTTGGGAGCAGAATCCCTATCTAGTGCAGGCTGCCTTTTGAGGTTACTAATTCTAGGTATTAATGGCACTCAATTTGAAGATGCAATAGAGGATAAAGAACATTTTGATAATGTTGTGTGAATGTGCTGCTTGTCAGTCTTCTTGCTGTTGTATTTAACCGGCCTTGAGAGTCCTAAGAACTGACCATGTTAATCAAAAGTATGCAAAACTTCATCTCTATGGGGAAGCCAAGTAGACAGATTTGAAGAGCATTTATATCTGCTTTCAACACTATCGCAGTATGATTCGAAGATGTTAGGCTTTGCTGTTGTCTCAAGAATATCATTTAGGTTTTAGATCTTAGCATCTCGCTTGACTTTAAGAAAAAGAGATGATAGTATTTCTTCTTTAAAAAAGATTCTGTCAGCAGTATAAAGACAGGTTATAATATTAGAATAAGATGATAAGATTGTGTTTTCATCTCATTTCCCTTGAGTTACACTAAGTGGAGTGAAAACTCTTCCCACAGTCAGAAACTCTGACTTCTGGGAACTTGCTTTACATTTTGATTCGCAAAAGATCAGTGTTTCATTAGAGAAATGCAGATCAGGGTATCTTCTGAGCACACTTCACAGGGATGCTGGAAGAAGATAACTTTACAGAGGTTGTCACAAACTTTACAGAGCTTGTCATATTGAAAAAGGACTTTATGGTTTTTATTACTGTCAATAGCAGTATTCCACTAAAATCCATGGAGGTAGAAAATTGTGGTTTAGTGCTACAATGATGCCCTAATGATGTTCATAATATTTCTTTGTTTTGAAGTAGTATTTTTTCTTTAATCATTAATAGATCCTTTGATACACCAACATGTGGCCATGGCTTTACTTGGTGAGTGAAATTGAATGCTAATTGTGTGGTGTGGTTTGTCATCAATGTTGCCCGAAGTCTCTACCTGCTTATTGTTCAAGTAGGATTTTTCACTTGTCAATTCCTTTGCCTTCTATCCCTAGGTTCCGCCTCAGCAAATGAATATTAGCTACAAATTAATGACCTGTTAGTATGAGGACTGTGAACATTATCCTGAAAGAATATCATGTCAATCTTTATTTAAAGAGGAAAGCACAAAAATAATTCAAAAAGTTGATGATCTGGAGAGCTAAATCAATCCTTTTGAAGTAGCATGTACATGCTCTTATCTTTCCTTAGAAATTTAGTCTTCAAGAGGGAAGAAGCAGCTGCCTGGGCTAATCCTCATCACAAGACTCAAGGATAGGGTGGAGGAAAGTTGACTCTTCTTCACCTTATCAAAGCGAAACCATTGGAGGTATACATTGTGGAATTTGTGGAATACTGTTTACTTCACATGCATAAACCCTTGTTTCAGTTCCCAGTAGCCCAGTACCAGCAGCACAGAAACAACAAAAGTCACACATGAAAAGTCTCGTATTCTCTATACATGGATAGTAAACATACTATGTGACTGCAAGAAAAAAGAAAAAGAAAGAAAAAGAAAAACTCATTATTAAAGAGTACAGAGGAGAAAGACTATAGGAAGAAAACAGAAGGGATGAGAAAGATTCAGTGAAGAAGATCAACAAAACAAGTTGTTTGAAAAAGTCCATAATGAAACCCAGCATTTTGTATGGTAATTAAAAATATTTTTTCAAAAAAGTGAAATCAGTTGTCATCTCAAAATCCTATGTAAATTTAGCAAGGTGTTCCCTCCCAGCCTGCACCTGAGTATCTGGAATATAGGTATTGTGGTGTCTGGTCATTTTTGGAACAAGTGCTGATGAGACAAAAGCCCAGAGATAATCCCCCTCTGAAGCTGTTATTTTCTCTTCAAAGCTACATTTCTTACAGGTGGCTCTTGGACAGGGGCTTCACAGCATTCTATAGCAACATTGAATGGGCCTAATCTTGTCTTTGAATACTTTTAACATTTCTATTCCAATAAGCCAAAATGTGTCCTTCAAAATCCTTTCTCTGCATCTATCCTGCCCCATATGTGAATGGATAAAGTGCTATCCTGCCCCATATGTAAATGGATAAAGTGCTTTATCCAAAAGTATTAACACCTCAGGTGTCAAGAATGACTGCAAAAATAACTCAGTAAGATATAGCAGGAACCTATTTTGCCATGGATCAATGATTTGACACAGAGTCAATTGACATCAATAGGTCATTTACTGCCATGGATAAAATGAGCAAGAATACGGCTTATTAAAATTTTGTTCATAAACATTATATATACATATATATGATACACATATAATCACATATATGGTATGATATATAGCTAGTATTAATATACAATGTAATATAATATTTACTATACAGTATAATAAAATAAATATATATTTAATATGTAGCATATACTATATGCATATATAGCCATAAATCCACTTTTTAGCACTTACTTTTAAAAAATATTTTATTTATTTATTGTAATATAATGTAAATGTAACATATTTAATAGACAGTATAATAAAATAAATATATATTTTATACATAGCATATACTATATGTATATATAGCCACAAACCCACTTTTTAGTACTTTTTAAAAAATATTTATTTACTTATTTTGTATGTGTTGTGTGTGTGTGTGTATCAGAGGACACTCTGTGTCCCTATTTAGCACTTAGTTTTCAGAGAAGTTTAAGGTTTCTAACAAAATGGGAAGGAAATTCCTGAGGCATCCTATGTATCAACTTTCCTCATACACATAGATCTTTTCTCATTCTCTCCACACCTTCAACCAGAGTGCTGCTGCATTTGCAGCAGTGGACGGATCTCCTCTGGAATGACCTGTAGTCTGTAATAGGCTTACTCTTGGTGTCATGAGCTCTGTGTGTACAGACAAATGCACAACCTGGATACATTGTCATAGTATCATACAGAGTAGTTTCAGGACCCTAAAAGCTTAGGGAACTCTTCCTGTTCAACCCTCTTCTGACATAAACTCTGCCAAACACTGATCTTTAGATTATCTGTGTAAGCGTTTATTTGTTTGTTTAAGATAGGGCCTCGTGTACCCCAGGTCAGTTTCAAACTTCCTATGTAGCCAAGGATGACTTTGGATTTATGGTTCTCCTGACTGTACTTCCCAAGCACTGGGATTACAGATGCCTGCCACCATGTCAACTCTTGATTGTTCCAACATGTGTAGAATGCCATATAGTTGGAATTTTACAGTAGTATTGCAGAATGTCATGTAGTTGGAATCATACAGTAGTATGCAGGTTGACCTATTTCATTCAGTAATATGCATATTTAAATTTTCACTCTGTCTTTTCATGGCTTTTTTTTTCACTTCCTAACCCTAAAAATAGTCTAATATTTGGTTATATCATCTCTTGAAAAGTACGAGTAAAACTATTCTAAACATTCACGTGCAGGTTTTATGTGGACATAAGTTTTCAACTCCTTTGATTCAAATCCAAGAGAGCATAATTTGGTAATCACATAACAAGAGTATGTTTAAGTTTATGAGAAAGTGATAAAATACCTTCCAAGTGACTGTGCAGTTTACCTTCCTGTTAGCAACGATTGAGAGTTTATTACTCCATGTCTTCACCAGGGTTTCTCTTTGTCATTGCTCTAGATTTTGTGTAACCATCTTGTCATGGTATCACATTTTAATTTGCACCTCTCTAATGGTATGTGATGGGGAGCATCCTCACATATGTTTCTTTGCCATCTATGTATCGTCTTAGTCAAGAAATCTGTTGAAAACTTTGGTCCTTTTTTTAAAAAGGACCAAATTGTTTCCCTATTGTTCACTTTTAGGAGTTCTTGGTATGATTAGATTTACTTTATTGGATAGGAGTTGTATAAATACTTTTCCTGTTCTCTGGCTTATCTTTTTATTCTCTTAACAGTGTCTTTTATAGAGCTTGAATGCAAATTTAATGAAGTTAGCTTATCAATTCTGTCTTTCACATATAATGCCTCTGGCATTGCTCTAAAAAGTTGCTGCCAAACACAAGATCATCTTGTTTTCCTCCAATATTATATTCTAAGAGTTTTATAGTTTAGAATTTTACATTTAGATGTATAATACATCTTGAATTAATGATGAGGGATATAATGTTTGATCTCGGTGTGTTTTTTTTAACCTCAGATACCCAATCATTGTAACTTTGTTCACTGAAAAGCCAATATCATATCTACTTCATTTTCTTTACTTTATCATCAAAGTGCAACTGATTATATTTATGTGAACCTGCTCTGGGGTCTCAAGTCGGTTCCATTGATCTATTGACTCTTTTATTTCACCAACACATACTGTTTTGATTACTATAGTTTTATAGTAAGTCCTAGAGACACGTAGTTTCAAATTTCATGTATAAGATACATTTCAAGGTTCTTGTATGGGTTAAATATTGCTTTATACTATGCTTTATACTGTCCTCTATTTTCTAGTGTCCCATTGAGAGTTAGTTACATCCATCCAGTATGTGTAGCAGATTATTGAAATCAGTTTGCAACCATGATGTAAAGAGGAAGAAATTCAACTATAAATATAAATTTGGCATCATTGAGAAAATTTTCTACCTAATCCATTGATCTAACCATTTGGACAAAGGAAAGAATGATGCTAAAAAGATGATAGGCCAACACAGTTTTTACATAATCCTTGTTTCATACCAACCACTCATACTGAAAAAAATGTTTCAAAAGTATGCTTCA
The DNA here is from genome assembly GCA_023101885.1 of Typhlomys cinereus. Taxonomy (NCBI): domain Eukaryota; kingdom Metazoa; phylum Chordata; class Mammalia; order Rodentia; family Platacanthomyidae; genus Typhlomys; species Typhlomys cinereus. Next base: position 1,254,940 of record JALPQD010000164.1, read on the forward strand.
GGAAATTGCACACAAATCAAAAGGGATGCTGAAGATGAAAGTGAAATAGTATATCATATCTTAAAAGTTATTCATCACTAGCATTGTGAAATACCTGAAAAACATTTGTGATTCCCATGTGACTTGATGAATTTTTTTAACAAAAATTCTGCGTTGGTGTTAAACAGATTTTCAACCCTCAACAAACCAGATGGCTAATCCAAAATTATTACATGAAATATGAATAGGAAACTAAGAACTGTATTCTGTTGAAAGATAATGAGAATTTTTCAGCATTTACATTTTTACCAAATAAATTATATTTCTATTTCATTGGTATCGACTTTGGATTGTAACAAGTAGACCTAGTGATAATTATCAAATGCCTATATTTAGGGGAAACTAGCACATGTGTATCATAAATAATAGCACAAATTGATATTTTTGAATTGCCTGTTTTTCTAGATATAGACATTTGGTAATTATCACCAAAGTTGGCATGTAAAAACGTGTTTAGAAAATTTTTTAAATGTGTATTGCTTACTCAATAGACGATGCAATTATAGTCTGCAATGGAAATCCACACACAGGTATTTTGTAATCAGATATGTTCTCAAACCAGTAGACAATAAAGAAAGTGTATATACTTTGGTCAAATGAGTGCAATCACTTTAGGAGCACCTAAGAAAGCTTTCTCTGTCTGATCAATCACTTACTAATCTAATAGTGGTCCCAAGGTGGAATAATGTGGACCTTAAAGTTAAAATATTTACGGTATAAATATTATTTTTGTACTTTGGCACACAGAAGTTCATTAATTCTGCATCACTTTGTCTCCTACAGTTTTTAGGTCAGACTTTTTGCCTGATTGGCAACTTCCAACAGGGAATAGTTTAGCACAAATTGACCAGTAAAGGGCTTATATTTGGCTCCTCACCTAGTGGAAGTGGTGTCTGTGGAACTCTCTCTCTTTCTCTCTCTCTCTCTTTCCCCCGATCCACTTCAGGTAATTTCACAGAGTATACAAAGAAAGCAAATACAGGCAGCAGTTGGGAGATTTGCTTGGTCCTATGTATTCTGTGTCTGGTCAGATCTTGGCAAATCCTATTTTAAGCACAGGAAGGCACATGAAGCACACTTGCCTTCACCAGGTGACACCAACAGTAACAGCAGCTGTGACTTGGATAATAGAGAGGGCCAATGACAAGAAGTGATAAAAGTTAAGTTACTAAGCTAAAGCTACCTTGTTTGTTGCCAAAGTAAGAAGGTGATGCATCCCAGTGGGTGGCTAATGAGCAGCAAAAGAGAAAGATAAAGGCGATGCCAAGAGGTGTAAGATAAAGGAAGGGAGATAATTAAGAGGTAGAATTTAAACTCCAACTCAGATCCAAATTTCATCACATTAAGAATAAGAACATAGGCCAAATTAGATTTAGAGTTTAACGAGCATGCATGGGGATGCTATGGAGATAACCAAATCATAGTTGAATAGACAGAGTAGAAAAAACAAGACTAATATGAATAGAAATTTAGCTAACATAACAATTTAAAAAACTATCAAAACAACTTATGCTAGGAGAAGTTAGAATGACTTATTTGTGAGTTCTTGGCAAACCTGCCAAGAATCAGATTATTTTTTCTACATTAAGCATCTTTAATTATATATTAATTCATCCTAGATGATGAAATGAACACATTCTATATTATAGGTCATTCTCTTCATTCTCACACAATAGCACAAAGGGCCACTGGCCTGATAATTCATTTCACATTTTGCTACTGTTGTTTTCATTAATGACAATATCTCATGAGAGCCAGTATAACAGTCTCACATTCTGGCAGGAGACACCGGAGCTCACCTGCTTATTGCATGTGTCCCTTGGAATGATTTATAAATGTGCTAGGGTAGTAACTCGGGTTAGCGTTCAAACAAATAGTAACAGGTGTTGCATGATGAGAATTTGCAGATGCAGTGAAAAGTACCTACCAGTTGGCTTTTAGGGAGGTCATCTTGGATTCATTCCCATCAGTTGAAAGACCTTAAAAGCAGAATTGAGGATTCCATGGCTATCTCTACTTTATCTTTTGAGAGCATCTGGCTGTCTTCTGTTCTCCAATTTCTCTGGTCTCTGCCTACCCTCTCCCATATCTTCTTCCTCCTCCCATGCTACCATGACGACTCTATCCCTATCTACTCTGATCTTAAAATGTTCTGTCTGATGTTCTTCGGTTCTAATGCTCTCCTACCTTAACACTAAAGTATGGCTGCCTTGACCTTGGCAGAGGTCAAATCTAGATAAAATCCCACTTTTTAAGTCAGAAAGAAAGAAAGAAAGAAAGAAAGAAAGAAAGAAAGAAAGAAAGAAAGAAAGAAAGAAAGAAAGAAAGAAAGAAAGAAAGAAAGAAAGAAAGAAAGAAAGAAAGAAAGAAAAGATCTGGTCATTTCATTTCCCATACAGTGATTGTCTTTTCTGAGTGATTAATTGTTGAGGTTTTTATATGTTCTAAAAACCCTTATCCTGTGTGAAAGAGAGTTGCCAAGAATTTTTTCTCCATTTTCTAAATGGCCTCTTCTCTCTGCTCACTGTTTCCTTAACTGTACAGAAACTTTGATTTTTTTATGACACTGTCAATTCTCACAATTATTTCCTCAGATATTGCAATCTTTTTCAGAGGTGCTTGCTTATGTTTCTGTCTTGAAGTTTGTTCCTTAGTTGTTTCAGAGTTTTAGGTGATGAATTAAAGTTTTTGATCCATCAGATTTATTTTGCACATGATGAGAAATCATTAGGTAAAATCTAATAGCAACAAATGTTAGTGAATATGTTGCTGAAAAGAAACATACATACACTGCAGGAGGGTTCAACAGTGAAAAAACAATAGGAAAGATCCAAAAAAATCTAAATACAGAACTACCATATGACCTAGCTAGATTACTCCTGGAAATATTCCCAAATGAATCCAAATCAGCATTATATAGAGATACCCGTTTACCTATTGTTAAGGCACTGTTTAGCACAACCAGTTTATGGAATCTGTGCCCATTGATGAATGGATGAAGAAAATGTACACATATAAGAGTTAGTTTATTCAGACAAAAGTATAATGAAAGCATGTTATTTTCAGAGAATTCAATGAAACTGAGATCATAATACTAAGCAAAATAGGGAAAAACTGGAAAGGCAAATATGGAGCTCTAGAGATGACTCAGGGTCTCATAAGCAGACAGACCTGAGTTCAGATCCTAGATCTCATATAAAAATGCTGGGTGAAATGATGACTCTGTACTTCCCAGAGTCTGGGAAATGCCAGGGCAAGGTAAAAGGAAGTAAAGCAATGCAGATGTCTGACATCTCCTTTGGTTCTACACAAGTACACATAGTGCCTTCTGATACACACACACACACACACACACACAAACACACACACACACACACACACACACACAAATAAATAAATAAATAAATAAGTTCGTTTAAAAAATGAAGTGATTTCATCTCATAAGTGTAAGAGAAAAAGACAAAGCACTCCATGCCATGGACAAGAAATGGAAAAAATGTATCCATATTTCCATGGTTACATCTCAGAGGGAGATATAGTTAAAAGAAAAAGAAGGGGCTGGAGAAGTGGCTCAGGGGTTAAGCCTCTGTTGCAGGCAGAAGGTCCTGAGTTCGAATCCTAGACCCCACGTATAGACTCCAGGCAGAAGCGGGGGTGGCCTGCGTTTCTGGTAATGGTAGGGCGGAGCCTGTGAATCCTGAGGCAAAGTAAAACAAGGAGGAGGTGGAGGCGGCCATGGTGGTTCCCGAATTCGCCCGTGGTTCTACACACACACACACACACACACAATTGAATAAATAATAAAAAGTAAAATCTTTAAAAAAAAAAAAAGAAAAAGAAGACAAACATCGCTTGTTTTCGCTCATATATGATACTTAGGTGAAAAAGAAAGAGAAGAGGATGAAGATGAGTAAGATAGTCCTAGGAAGGGACAAGAGCAAGCAATTGAGAGTGACTATGGTCATAGTGCTTGTCATTCTTGAAAAACTTGTCATTATAAAACCCATTGTTTATTTGTATTAATCAAAGGTTAATAAAGAAAGAAAGTCCTCTTGTAGTCAGCAGCTTTGGGGCTGTGAGGGCTACTTTCTACCCACTTGGAATGTCTTCTTCCTGGTGGCACCCACGTTTCTTTGATTAAACCAGCTGATGCACAGGCCTTGTGCTTGTTCTGCTTCTCTAGTTAAATCTTGACCAATACATTGCACTGAATTTCTGGATAGATTAAAGTTTCACTTGGCACGTGGACTTATGGGTGCAGAGTCCTATTATAATTGCTTAGGTCTTAACTTGTGTGGAGTATCTTGCATACCTTGACTCCTCCCATCCTTGTGCTCTTACAATCTTAGCGCCCCCTCTTCCGCAAATTTCCCTGAGCTTCAGGATGGGGAGAGATTAGGCTGGCCTAGTTCCAGGTTGTTAATATAGTCTCTGATGTTCTGGATTATGATTCGTTGATTTATTTTTTTCTGCTTATTATTAAAGTGCAAACTATCTTATTCAACTTAATAGATATACTTCTAATGTCTTCAGAGATGCCTAAAAAGTGTCTACATACACGCAGAAACATACTTGTTTTATTCCATCTGGTGTAGCATAATTGGAGGCTTCATTCCTGAAGGCTAATGCAAACAAGATTCAAAATAGAAAGCAGAATTGGGTCAAAAAACAGGAACAATAATTACTACAGTGATAGCTATTATCAAAACTTGGTCAAGTCAACTCTATATTTGTTTGTTCTTAGTGTTATCACATGTCAAACTTACATTCTGTGGTCTCCTATGATCACAGAGTCAAAGATAGAAATTCCAGCACACTTCTGGAAGAAGTCTGAGGAAGAAATATCTGATTAATCACGTCTCATAATAGCAAGAAGAATGTAAAACAGTAATGCAGAGGGCTAATTGTCCAGAAAAAAAAATACCTTATCAACCTTCTTTGTTTTTTATCCATGCATCTGGATCTTTTTTATTATTATTTCAGCTCATACAAACGTAATAGGTACACCAGTTCCTTCCCTCCCTCCTCCTACCCCCCCGAACCCCCTGCTCCCCCTCCCCTCACCCCTCCCTCCCCATCCCCCAGTGCCTCCCGCCCCAATTCCCAGAAAGTCCTTTCTTGTGCATGCCTGTTCTCCTCTGAGACCTCCTCTCCGATGACGTACAAGGACCCAGTGGCCTTTTGCTGAACCCTTTCCCGTGTTCCCCTTAAGTATAGGACCACTGCTGTGGCTGCCAATCCCTTGCCTCCAAGGATCTTGGTGCCTTTAGCAGATGCTAGACTTTGTGAGGTCAATAGTGTGTTGGACATTGCGCAGGGCATGCAAAGTCCAATTATGATTGCTTCGGCCCTAACTTGTGTGGAGTATCTTGCAAATCATTGCTCCTCCCATCCTTTTGCTCTTACACTCTTACCGCCCCCTCTTCCACAAATGTCCCTGAGCTTCAGGATGGGGAGAGATTAGTCTGGCCTAGTTCTAGGTGGTTGATATAGAGTCTCTGAAGTTCTGGATTGTGGTTTGTTATTTTCTTTTGCAGTTTTGCTGCTCCTGCAATGCCCTTCACTCCATCCTAATGGTTATTGTATGTTACCCCCTGGCCAGAGACAAAAAGCTGTTAAACTAGAGTGTTGTTATAAGAGCACATTCAAAAGTAGGTGTAATAAAAGTAGGAAACCACAGTGAGGGAGGGGTCTATCACCCATTTGCAAAATGGTTACTTTTTATCTGCCAGATTATATACCCTCCTCTTCTGGTGAGATCATACCCCCTCAGTAGTAAGTGATCAGGAAGGAAAATACGTGAACTTAACCAGATGTCTCATTACTTATTTGAGTCCTTGATGGAGGCCTATTTTCTCTGCTGTAACATGGTCCCCTCTCTCCTTGTTTCTGGTGGGGCCCTCCTACCCCCATCCCTCCTGTTCATAATGCTTGCAATTACTGTATTACAGAGATTTTTCTTTGAGTGTCTCTAGGTGGGCTGGGTGGGTTTGGTACTAGGAGTCACCTATTAGGGAGTACATATGGTGCTTAATTTTCTGGGTCTGGGATACTTCACTTAATATAATTGTTTCTAATGACATCCATTTCCCAGCAAATTCCAGTAATTCATCATTTTTGATGGCTGAGTAGTACTCCATTGTATAGATGTACCACAGTTTCCTTATCCACTCGTCAACTGTTGGACATTTGGGTTGATTACATGACTTTGCTATTGTAAACAGTGCTGTTATGAACATGGTCATGCTTGTGCTATCGAGGTGAACCTCTGATATATGGGGGGTTATTCCCAAAAGTGGAATAGCAGGATCATATGGCATTTCAATCTTTAATTTCTTTAAGAATCTCCAGACGGCTCACCAGAGTGGCAGTATGAGCCTGCATTCCCACCAGCAATGTAGAAGAGTTCCCCTCTCTCCACATCCTCTCCAGCATTTGGTGTTGTTTGTATTGTGGATTTTTGCCATCCTGACCGGGGTGAGATGATATCTCAGGGAAGTTTTGATTTGCATTTCCCTGATAGCTAAGGAAGTGGAGCATTTTTTAAGATATTTGTTAGACATTTTAATTTCATCCCTGGTAAAGTTTCTTTTAAGTTCCAGGGCCCATTTTTTAATTGGACCATTGGTTTCCTTGGTGTTTAGTTTTCTAAGTTCTTTGTGCACTCTAGACAAGAGAGCTCTATCAGATGTGTGGTTAGTGAAGATTTTCTCCCATTCTGTGGGTTGCCTTTGAGCTCATGTTACAACCTCTTTATCTGAACAGAAGCTCTTTAATTTCACAAGATCCCAACTGTTGAGGGTTGGTAGCAGTGACTGTGCCATTGGATGTCTGTTTAGGAAATGTTGGCCTAGCCCAATCAGCTCGAGGGAGTTCCCTATCCTTTCAACTATGGTTTTTATAGTCTCTGGCCTGATATCAAGGTCCTTCATCCATTGGGAATTAAGTCTTGTACATGGTGATAAGTACGGGTCCAGCTTTAATCTTCTACATATAGAGATCCAGTTTTGCCAGCACCATTTGTTGAAGATGCTGTTCTTTTTCCATTGGATTCTTTGGGCCCCTTTGTCAAAGACCAAATGGCTGTAATTTTGTGGGCTTATATCTGGGTCTTCAATCCTTATCCATTGATCTCTGTGTCTATTTTGGAGCCAGTACCAGGTTGTCTTTATAACTATGGATTTGTAATATAGACTTAGGTTTGGTATGCTAATACCTCCAGCAGTGTTTTTGTTACTCAGGATTGTCTTTGCTATCCTGGGTCTTTTGTGCCTCCATATGAACTTTGAGATTGTTTGGTCAATGTCTTTGAAGAATTGCTTTGGAATTTTAATTGGTAAAGCATTGAATTTGTATATTGCCTTTGGTAGGATGGTCATTTTTACAATGTTGATTCTGCCAATCCAGAAACAAGGGAGGTCTTTCCACCTTCTGGTGTCTTCTGCAATTTCTTTCTTTAGGGTTTTAAAGTTTTCATTGTAAAGGTCTTTTACCTCCTTGGTTAGGTTTATACCAAGGTATTTCATTTTTTTAGGGGCTTATAGTAAATGGGATTGTTTCTCTCAAGGCTTTTTCACTTCTTTCATTCTGGGCATATAGGAAGGCCTCTGATTTTTGCACATTTATTTTGTATCCTGCCACCCTGCTGAACTTCTCAATTAGTCCCTGGAGCTTCCTGGTGGAGTTTTTGGGATCCCTCAGGTATAAGATCATGTCATCTGCAAATAGGGATAGCTTGACTTCTTCCTTGCTGATTTGAATCCCTCTTATGTCCCTTTCTTGTCTTATGGCTTCAGCTAAGACTTCAAGTACAATATTGAATAGAAGTGGTCAGAGTCGACAGCCTTGTTTAGTTCCTGATCGAAATGGGAATGCTTCCAATTGTTCCCCATTGAGCATAATCCTTGCTGTGGGCTTGTTGTATACAGCTTTTATTATATTGATAAAGGATCCTTCCATTCCTACTGTCTATAGCATTTTGATCATAAAAAGCTGTTGGATCTTGTCAAAAGCTTTTTCTGCATCTATCGAGAGTATCATGTGGTCTTGGATTTTGGACTGGTTTACATGATGAATTACATTTATTGATTTGGGTATGTTGAACCAACCTTGTGTGCTGGGGATGAAGCCTACTTGGTCCCCGTGAATGATCTTTTTAATGTGTTTTTAATTTTTTTTTATTTATTCAACTGTGCACATGTTTGTGTGTATGTGCGCGCGTGTGTGTGTCTGTGTCTGTGTGTGTGTCTGTGTATGTGTAGAACCACGGACGAATTCGCGAACCACCATGGACGCCTCCACCTCCTTCTGCCCCGGGATTCACAGGCTCCGCCCTACCAGGACCGGAAACGCAGGCCGCCCCCTGCTTCCGCCTGGCGTCTATATGTGGGATCTGGGATCCGAACTCAGGACCTTCCGCCTGCAAGGCGGAGGCTTAACCCCTGAGCCACCTCTCCAGCCCCCTTTAATGTGTTTTTGAATCCGATTTGCTAAGACTTTGTTGAGCATCTTTGCGTCTGTGTTCACCAGAGAGATCGGCCTATAGTTTTCTTTTTTAAGTGAATCTTTATTAAGTTTTGGGATTAAAACAATATTAGCTTCATAGAAGGAATTTGGTAATGTTCCTTCCTTTGCTATTTGATGGAACAGTTTAAGGAGTATTGGTGTTATTAACTCCTTAAATGTCTGGTAGAACTCTGTGCTGAATCCATCTGGTCTAGAACACTTTTTGATGGGAAGATGTGAGATTACTTCTTCAAATTACTTATATGTTATAGGACTATTTAAATAATTCACAACATCCTGATTCAATTTAGGTAAGTTGTGTTTACTTAGAAATTCATCCATCTCTTTTGTGTTGTCAAACTTTACAGAGTATAATTTTTTGAAATATGATGTTATAATTCTCTGGATTTCTTGGGTATCAGTAGTGATAACTCCATGTTCACTTCTAATTTTGTTAATTTGGGTTTTCTCTCTCTTGCTTTTGGTTAATTTTGCTAGGGGTGTATCAATCTTATTGATTTTTTTTCAAAGAACCAGGTTTTGACTGGTTGATTTTTTCTATTGTTTTCTTAATCTCTATTTCAGATATTTCTCCCCTTATTTTGCTAATCTCTTCTCTTCTACTACTTTTGGGATCAGATTGCTCTATTTTCTCTAAAGCTTTAAGCTGCATTGTTAAGTTGTTTATTTCTGATGTTTCCATTTTTTTGATGTAGGCAATAAGAGCTATGAACTTACCCCTTAGAACAGCTTTCATTGTGTCCCAGAGATTTTGGTAAGTTGTATTTTCATTATCATACGCTTTCAGGAAATCTTGAATTTCCTTTTTAATTTCTTCCTGAATCCAGTTCTCATTCAGCATCATATTGTTAAGTTTCCAGGAGTTAGTGTATTTTCTTTTGTTCGTTTTGTTGTGGATGTCCAGCTTTAGGCCATGGTGGTCTGACAGGGCACAGGTTAGAATTTCAACTTTTTTGTATATGTGTAGATTCGTTTTGTGGCCCAGTATGTGATCTATTTTGGAGAAAGTTCAGTGTGCTGCTGAGAAAAATGTGTATTTTTTAGTGCATGGGTGAAAGTTCGATAGAGATCTGTAAGGGCCATTTCTTTCAGGGTTTGATTAAGTTCCAAAGTGTCTGTGTTAAGCTTTTGACCTGTTGATCTATCCCATGTTGAGAGGGTGGTGTTGAAGTCCCCAAGAATTATTGTTTGGGGGTTGATTTCTTGCTTTAGACCCTGTAGGGTTTTCTTAATGAATGTGGAGGGACCCGTATTGGGTGCATATATGTTCAGTATTGTGAAGTCTTCCTGGTGAATTGTACCTATGACTAAAATGTAGTATCTATCCGTGTCTCTTATAATTTTCTTTGGTTTGAAGTCCACTTTGTCGGATATCATAATGGCTACCCCTGCCTGTTTTCTGCTTCCATTTGCTTGTAGAATTGTTGACCAGCCTTTTATTTTTAGGGCATGCCTATCTATTGTGGTGAGATGGGTTTCCTGCAGATTGATGGATTGTGATTTTTAATCCAAATTTGTAATCTGTGTTTCTTGATCGGTGCATTAATTCCATTAACATTTAGTGTTATAATGGCAAAACTATTTTAATTCCAGACATTTATTATGTTTAGTAGTTTTTATAAGTATATTGCTTCGCTATTAATGGTGTTATACTTGCCTTCTGTTCTCCTGGGTATGCCTGTTTTTTTCTTCAAGCTTGAATATCATTTCTAGCATTTTTTGAATGCCTGGTTTGGTGGACATGTATCCCTTCAAGTTGTCTTTGTGCTGGAAGATTTTTCTTTCTCCCTCGATCATGACTGATAGTTTTGCAGGGTAAATCAGGCCGGGTTGACATTTTTGCTCATTCAATGCTTGAAGTATGTCTCTCCAAGCTCTTCTTGCTTTTAGTCTTTCCATTGAGAAGTCATTTGTTATTTTAATAGGTTTACCTTTAAAAGTGACTTGTTTTTTCTCCCTTGAAGCTCTCAGCACCAGTTCTTTATCTTGAATGTGGAGTGTTTTGACTATTATTTGCCGTGGCGGGCTTCTGTTTTGGTCATATCTGTTTGGGGTGTGGAATGCCTCTTGTATATGGATGGGCTTCTCTTTTTTTAGATGAGGAAAGTTTTCCTTGATGATCGTTTGAAAAATTTCCTCAGGGGTGGTATTTTGAGATTCTTGCTCTGGTATTCCATGAATACGCATGTTGGGCTTCTTCAGGGTGTCCCATATCTCCTGAATATTTCTCTCAAGTATCTTTAACAATCTCCTCCATTGAGCTGGTTAATACTCCCACTTTATCTTCAAGATCTGAAATTCTGTTTTCTGCTTTGTTAGTTCTGCTGATAAGACTCTCTGTGGAGTTCTGGGTTGAAGATAACTTGTCTTTTAGCTCAGACTTGAGTCTGCTTGAGTCTGCTTTAACTGCTCTATGCCAGTTTTTGTTTCTTGCACTGTTTTTCTCAACTCCTCCAAATGTCTGTTGTGTTCCTCTTCAAAGGGATTGATTCGATTATTTAATTCCTCCCGGATTTCCTCTTTCATAGTATTGAACATGGTAATATCATATTTTGAAGGTCGTTATCCTGGGTCAGGCTTTCTTGGCCATTTTCCATGGGTTTGTTCTGGTTGGAGTCTAACATTATGGGATTAATTTCTTCAGTGGGAGATTTGTTTACTTGAGTGTTGTTTCTCATGGATTTGCACTTTGACTTTGGCATTGTCCTTTTAACTCTTAATATCTTCTTTCAATTTCTGTGCGTTTTTCACTAAACTGAATTATTTGGCCTGGGGTTTTGGGGTGGGCGGAGACGGAGCTTACCTAGGTTGAGGTGAGTCCAGGCTGGACCCCTCCCATCCTGGGCGGCTGAGTGGGGGAATGGAGGATTGGGTGTTGGCGGGGCGCTATTTAACCTGGGGGACCTGGGGGCGGGGGCGGGGCGCAAAGTGGGGTGTTCTCCTCCTCCCAGGCCCTGCGCATCGGCTCCGGCTGGATGGCGGGAGGAGCTGGGTCCCTTGGGCGGCCTAGGGTTCTGGGGTGGGCGCGGACGCAGCTTACCTAGGTCGCGCATTGAGGCCCGGCTGGACCGCGCGCATTCCGGGTGATGGAGTGGAGGGAAGGGCCATGCATCTGGATTTTTGATTCACAATATTGGGCAGCCATTTTGATTTGTCTGCAGAACTACAAAACTACTTGATCTACTTCTATGATTTATGAATTATGACAAAAGAATGCAATGCTTCTTCGAGGATATATTTCTCTTTTTTGTCTTTTTTTTTAATTTCCACTCATACAAACTTAACAGGTATACTAGTCCCCCACTCCCTCCAACCCCCCATCCCCCTGTGTCCCCTACCCCCCTTCCCTTCCCATCCCCCAGTGCCTCTCCCCTCCCATCCCCGGAGCATCCTTTAATGAGCATGCCAAACTCTCCTCTGGTTCCTCCTCTCCAATGAGGTGCAAGGACCCAGTGGCATTTCCCAGAACCCTTTACTGTGTTCCCTTTTAAGCACAGGAACACTACTGTGGCTGTCAATCCCTTGCCTTCAAGGATCCTAGTGCCTTTAGCAAATGCTAGACTTTGTGGGGTCAATAGTGTGTTGGACATTGCAGCAGGGCATGCAAAGTCCAATTATGATTGCTTCGGCCCTAACTTGTGTGGAGAATCTTTTATATCGTTACTCCTCCTATCCTTGTGCTCTTATAATCTTACTGCCCCCTCTTCCGCAAATTTCTCTGAGCTTCAGGATGGGGAGAGATTAGGCTGGCCTAGTTCCAGGTTGTTAATATAGTCTCTGATGTTCTGGATTATGGTTTGTTGATTTATTTTTTTCAGTTTTGCTGCTCCTGCAATGCCCTTCACTCCATCCTGATGGGTATTGTATTTCACCCCCTGGCCAGAGATACAAAAACCTGTTAAATTAGAGTCTTGTTATAAGAGTATATTCAAAGGTAGATGTAATAAAAGTAGGAACCATGGTGAGGGAGGAGTCAATCACCCATTTGCAAAATGGTTACTTTCTATCTGCCAGACTATACACCCTCCCCTTCTGGTAAAATCATACCCCATCAGTTGTAAATGATCAGGAAGGAAAATCTGTGAACTTAACCAGATGTCTTATTACTTACTTGCAGTCCTTGATGGTGGCCTATTTTCTCTGCTGTAACATGGTCCCCTCTCTCCTTGTTACTGGTGTGTCCCTCTTTCCCCATCCTTCCTGTTCATATTCTTTGCAATTACTGTAGGTATTATAGAGATTTATCTTTGAATGTCTCTAAGTGGGTTTGGTACTAGGAGCCACCTATTAGGGAGTACATACGGCACTTAATTTCCTGTGTTTCTGTGTCAATATAATTGTTTCTAATCCCATCCATTTCCCGGCAAATAACATTAATTCATCATTTTTGACGGCTGAGTAGTACTCCATTGTATAGATGTACCACATTTTCCTTATCCACTCGTCAACTGTTGGACATCTGGGTTGAACCAAGGATATATTTCTTTAAGTGAGAGAACGACAACTTTCAAGAGCTTTTAAGCCAAAGTAAGGTGTACCTGTGTCCCTACTACCTGGAAAACTCAACAGGAAACTCTAACATCTATTGATTAAAAACAAGGACAGGAGAACCTTATGGAGAAAAGAAGGAAAAAGAATAAAAGAAAGGGGATGGAAGGAATGAAGGAAGGAAGGGAGGGAAGAAAAACAGAAAAAGAAGAAAGGAGAAAGAAGAGCTTTCATATAAAAATATATCAGGATGTATGTATAAACACATATATACAAATATGAGAGTAAGAACTGTCATAATAGCGATTTAAAATTTTTCCTATCATTCAAACATGAAGAAACATTAACCAGAACACCTTATATACTGAAATCAGCCAAAAATTAATTTTATGTGGACCACTAAGTTAAGCATTGCTAGAAGCTAGGAAGATGAATCTGGAGTTAAAGTCTTTGCTTCACAAATGAAAAGACCTGAATTTGGTACCCTAAATTCTATGTACAGATGCTGGGTAGAAATAATGGTTCCTGTAATTCCAGCCTGGGAAGGTGGAGCCTGGGAAACTCCAAGTAGAACAATCTTGGATGATTTTTGATGTCATCTTTGGGAGTCCACGGGCACATATACTCAATTAATTGTCCTCTGGAGAATACACACACACACACACACACACACACACACACACACACGAAAGGATTTTAAAAATAAAAAGGACAGAAAGATATAAGATTAGTTTTAAATGTACTTAATATTTTCAGACAGTCTTCTATCTGTACTTATAGCATTAGGATAATTAATAATTATCTTTTCTACAGAATTTCTAAATGTATTGTTAAATGAACAACATTCTTTCCCTAATAAATTAATAATTATTATGGCACTATAATCATTTCTTAGTGTTATATATAAACAAATGGACAGAGCAAAGATATAGTTGTCATCAAATGTTTTATGTTTAAATATTTACTAAATTCTTAGTTCTTGAAACACTTTCTAGCCAATTTCAGTAATGTACTGACCTGAAAAGTTTGTAAACACAACTGGATCAAACTTACTCTTATCTAGCTAAACTCAGGAAATGACTGTTCTCATAGTCCTTTATCATGAGTTTTTGATTTACAGGGATTGAATAGTATGTTTAAATTACCACCATCAATTTATCTTAAAGCTACATCAATCAACATTTATTTTTTCAATGTGCTATTTTTCCAGTTTTATTCTAATAATTCCATTTATGCTAGGTAAGTTTATTTCTTGTATTTCATTTGTCACACTTTTCAGTGAGTGATCTTCCTTTTTCTCTGTCTTATAAGCTTTATCAGTTATGAGATATGGAGCACAAGCACACACACATATAGATACATACACACACACACACACACACACACACACACACACACACACACATCCATTTAAGAGACCAAGGACAAAGGTGAATGCGTTTTGTGGCTACTAAAGATTTAGAAGTGCATAACCTCAAAAGCCAAGGGGCAAAGGATATCAAAGTACCTCTGGCGCTTTTGATGTTTTAAAGTCCCTGCAAGTTGAAAGGGGGAAAAAAGTTCTTGACAATTACTGTCTGAACTGTTTCCATCTGACTTCTGCCTAACTTTGGTAACACTTTTTTTCCCCTTTTATCCTCAATTATATGCCACCCTCTGAATACCAAGCTGGTATGCCAAGTATCAGTAAAAGGAATACTAGTTGAACTTCAGTTACCAAAAAAAAAAAAAAAAAAAAAAAAAAAAGCTCTGATATTTTTTGAGGTGGTTTGTCAACTAACTTTTGGGTTTGCTTATTTTAAAAAAACGCCTTAATGTTTTTCAAAAAGTAACAGAACAAGAACAATTATATGTTTCTCTTAATGAGTCAAAAGAATGAAGGATGTTTCTAAAAGGCTGTGGTTAATAAAAGAGCAGCTGAGGTAAGGGGAAGACATGGCTCCTTCCAAGGTATCATTGTGGTTTTGCTGTAGAAATCCAGGGAAATAAAGCTTTTCTTTATGTTAATAAATGTAGCCGTGTCATCCCTACCGTAATTCTGGTACAACTCTGCTGCCAGAGAAAATCTACAGAAGTAAACCCTGTTGATATTTGTCTGTTCCTTGGATCCCAAAACTGACCACAGAAGCCATAGCCCCATAAGTGACTTTTGACATTGGAAAGCCACATGTATTCCCAACCTTATGTACAATGTGTGTACACAAGGAGCACTTTCCCTAAATACCAGTTGACTATTTTAATACCAGAATATTTAAATACCAGTTTTCTATTTTAAGACAGTGAGAGAGAGAGAGACAGAGAGACAGAGAAAGACCAAGATAATAGAATAGGTTAGGCACAACACAAAAAATCACATCCACTCTGTGTGGTTGGAATAAATGCAGTCAACATTTATTTTAATAGTTAAAAAATAGAAATCTAGTCATTCATGTAGTATAGGAACTTCTTCATTTTAATTTTTTAGTCTCATGAAGCTGACATTCACTCAGGCATTATTGATGAACATAAGCGAAAATGAAAAGTTTCATATGATGGAAGAATTAAATAATAATGATAAGAACCAGTCAATGTACCAGCTGCTGCCAGACTAAAGGGAAGAGTCTGACCTCTCTTATGCTTTGCAGCAGCAAAGAGGAACTACTTCAGATGACAAGCTTCCACGTATTCACGTAAGCAGGTAGGGCCTGTATACCTCAAACATATCCAAACTGGACAAAGAAAAATCAAGGTTCATTATCATTAATAAGCTGTCCTACAACAAAACCCAATGACAATTTTAACACTTTTATCTTCTGTTTTAGATTATAAGCATTGAGTACTTATCCCTGCTTCCCTCCATCCCCCATCCCTTAACAATCCCTTTGTCAATTCATCCCACTCCCTCCCACTCTCATGCCCATCTGCTTCTATGAACCCCAGGGTTCTCTCTGGTTTGTCTACTCTTGTGGGGCTTCAGGCCTCTGATGGGAAGATTCATCAGTTCTGCTGAATCTAGTAACTCATTGCAATGAGACTTGTCCTCACCAGACCTGCATAATGACTTCCCTCATAGACTACATAGGAACTCAAGAGAGATAAGAATATATAGTAGAAACCTTAAGGACTAAAGGAGGATGGGTGAAGGGAAATGCCCTATCAGGGAGATGACCTAAAAAAAAGCAGCTTGGTATGCTTGTGACAAATTTTTACACTTCCATATCAACCCTACAAGCTATAGCTGAGTGTTTTTCTTCTGGAAGTGATGGCTATTGCTGACCCTCTCACTTTTGTTCGAATTTAAATACCTAGAAGTCTGTTTTCATTTGAGAGTGTATTCTATTTTCAAACTATTTGCCAGAAATTTCACTCTAATTTCTGTTGTTGCTTCTTCTATTTGAGTAGCATTCAAAATAGAAGTACCTTGGTGCTCCAGCTGAGGAGTCTACCAAAAATGAGATGCCACTGGGAAGAACCCAGTCAACGTAATTCAATCATTGTCTTGATAACTTAGTTTTGGTTCTTCAAATTGTAAAGATCTTTGTTCTCCTAGACCCACAGGTTATAAAATGGTATATTAAAAACCATAAATGTTGTAGAACAGTATACAAATAAGTGACTAATGAGTCTATCCAGCAAGCTATAACCAAAAGGTCAAAACACAAATACAATGAAATTGCAAAGACTCATTTCTTTAACACAATTGTCACCAATTGTCTTTTGAATTCACAAAATTCCACTTTCATTTCTGGCATAGTCAATTAAATATGTGTCCTTAATGATCTTATTTGGATAAAATATCCTAAGACATTTTTTAAAATTTATTTCTGTGGAACTATTTTTATTACATTTTTTGCCTAGTCATACAAGCTCAATAGTACCCTTTTTTTCCCCTTTCCCCTACTTTCCTCCTTTTGTCTCCCCATTCACTCTCCTCCCTTCCCACTCTTCCTTCCCTCTCTCTCACCCCTCTTCCTTCCCTCCTCCTCTCCATGATTCCTGCCTTGTTCCTCTGATCTTACAGAATATGTGGACTCTGAATTTCCCTCTGAGTCATCTACAATAGTGAGGGTTAAGGACTCAGTGGCATAGCTTGGGACCCCTTCTTGGGCTGCCAGTTCATATGGGAACCCTATTGTGTCTGTTTAACCACTTGCTTTTTTTTATTTATTACTTATTCAATTGTGCATGTATGCGTGTGTGAGCGTGCGTATATGTGTGTGTGTGTGTGTGTGTATGTAGAACCACGGACGAATTTGGGAACCACCATGGACGCCTCCACCTCCTCCTTGTTTACTCTGCCCCGGGATTCACAGGCTCCGCCCTACCAGGACCAGAAACGCAGGCCGCCCCCGCGTCTATACGTGGGGTCTAGGATCCGAACTCAGGACCTTCCGCTTGCAAGGTCAGAGGCTTAACCCCTGAGCCACCGCTCCAGCCCCCTAACCACTTGCTTTTAAGGATCCTACTGCTTGAAGCCTTCTCCCTTGCGATCTGTGCTACACTTTGGGGTGGGGGTGGGGTGTAGACATGTCAGCCATTGTGCAGGTCAGACAAGGTCCAATCACATTGTGGCTATATCCTGGTTGCTGCAGCCCTGACTTGAGTATCTTACATGTCTTTGGTCCTCCACTATCTTTAGGCTCTTAAAATATTGCCACCTCCCCCACTTCCGCAAGGTTCCCTGAGCTTTAGGATGAGGAAATACGGAAACATTTGACTGGTCCGGTTCTGGGTAAACATCGTACAGTCTTTGGTGTTCTGAATTATGGTTTGTTGTTGTTTTCAGTTCTGTTTTTCCTGCATTGCCCTTGACTGCACCCTGATTGGTTGTCAAGGTCACCTCCTAACCAAAGATAAAAAACTGTTTAAAGGAAGATCTTAAAATAAGAAGAGACTCAAAGACAGATGGAAGAATAGGAGTAGGACACAGAAGTAAGTGGGGTTAGTCTCCCATTTGCCCATTGTTACCATCTAACTGCCAGTGCCTATACTCTCCCTGGCTGGAGAGATCAAACTTGTTCAGTCCCAAGTGAACAGGAAGGGAAGTGAGTGAGCTGCATCAGATGTCTCAACTACTTACATGTAGTACATGTCCATGGCCTAGTTACTCTATTGAAGTGTGTTTTTTTTGACTCCTTTCTTTTGAGGTCTTCTTTCCCCTTCCCTCTTGTTTATAATCTTTTCAATTATAGTGGCTATTACAAGGATTTATCTTTGAGTATGTCATTAAGTGGGTTTTGAACTTAGAGATTCATACAGCATGTAACTTTCTGTATTTGGAATAATTCACTCAATGTAATTTCTCCTAATTCCATCCATTTCCTGGAAATTTTCATTAATTCATCTTTTTTGATTGATGAGTAATATTCCATTGTGTAAATATACCATATTTTCCTTATCCATTCATCAACCATTAATAAGCTAACAATTGTATCTCCTATACTTTAAAGCACAGACTCGTCTGCTTGCTCAGACTGACCAGGAGTTATTGGGCTCAAGCAATCTTCCTGCATCTGCCTACTAATTGGCTAGGATTATAAGTGCATGCTTCCACTTTGCAATATTATTGCAATTAGCAAGTGCAAAATACTCATAACTCTAAGTGATGTGCCTTGAAAGTCAGTAACTACTAGTGGTTTATCATTATTACTTTTATCATTAAACTACAGAGTTCTCATCATTGCCAGTTGAGACCTTCCTAAGATATGCAAACATTTCAGGTATATGGAATCTGATAAAAAAAGCTTTAAAATAATTCAAGTTTGCTGCACATGGAAAAACTCCATTTTCATTATCATGCTTAGCATTCCATATTTGGATTAAGATGTATCTTCCTATGAAACTTCCAAAAGAAGTTTTTTTCTGAGTTTTTAAAATCTTTCTGAAAACTTTATATGATATAAATCTATAAAGAAAAGTTACATTTGTAGATAAATAAAGGTGACTTTTAACTTGAAACCAGATATTTAAGTTTTATAATTTCTATGAATAATCTGAAGAGTGAGACATGAGTAGGTAATATCAATTTGATAGCTTTGAATGGCCTCTGTGATATCTATTCATTTCTCTTTCTCTCTCTTTCTCTCTCTCTCTCTCTCTCTCTCTCTCTCTCTCTCTCTCTCTCTCTCTCTGTGTGTTGTGTGAGTGTGTGTGTGTGTGTATGTGTGTGTATGAAAATGAGTTATCTTGGGCAAAAGAAATAAATCAGGTTTGGACTTTTATCATAACCTGTTGATTAGCTAGTAGCAATTTGTCATGTTCTGGGTCACATTACTACAGAAAATGGAACGTCACCTCCTGGAGTGCCCCTCTGAGAACCTCAAGTTCATGGGAACGAGCAGTAGAAGGGACCTCTGAACTCTTTCCCACAGTAAACTGACAGCTGCGATTCCTTGGCCTAAGCCTGCCTTCGTAAGTTGATTCAGCATGAAATTTATGGTCCCTCTTCCACAGTGTGCCATGCAAGCTCTGGACATATTATTCAGACTAGTTCTTGAAAGATATATGTAATTGTTATCACCTAGTTTTATCAAATTTCCAGTCTCAGAGTTATAGGAACAGGTCACAATGGAGGAAAGAAGTGACTGCTGTGACGTACAGCATTTGCTACAAAGGTCTTAACTGCAGACATAGGCACACATTAATCCTGTGTATAAAAAGTCACATGGGACCTAATTTTACAGCAATTTCTCATGAAGAAAAATGAAAAAAAAATCACAAGATTTTAAGAAGAAAGTTAGATTTCAGACTTTTTAAGCCTTTCCTTATGAGCAAGCAAAGCCTGGGTTACATTCTGTCTTGAGCCTCAAGTTTTTCTTGTCTGAACAATGGAAATAATGATATACAACTCACAGCACAGGTGTGAAGTTCCGTGATGTATGTGAAGCAGTCATATAGAAGAAGAGTCAATAAACTTTAGTTAACTTTAATGGGATTATCATTTAATGGGATTTAATTGTTTTAATGGTATTATTCAGAGCCAGTCTTCATTTTGGTGTTTGCTGGAGTTCTTGATCTTTTTTTTCTGCTTGTCTTCTGAATATTAAAAATTAATTAGCTTGCATGCTAATCGAGACCTTCAAAAGTAGGAAATTCTTATTTGTTTTTTAGTGTGTGTGTGCATGTATGTGTGTGTATTATGTATTTGGTTTATGTGCCTGTGTTCATAGTACAAATACCAGTGCATGTGACAGAAGCCAGTGGCATATTCAGTCCTTCTAACAAACCTCGGTGATCTCCTACCTGTGCTTCCCACAGGTTTGGGATTAGAGACACCAGAGAGTCCACACCAGATCTATACTCTGGTCTCATGCTTGCATAATAAACACTCTTTTCCACTGAACAATCTCCAAGCCCTCCTTTTTATTTTTAAATCTCTCAAAGCTAACTATATGATTGAGTATATGAGGTTTTTTTTTATTTTACTCGACTTAATAGGCTATCATATTTTATTTTTAAGTATTATTTTTGGTATGAAAATTAAGTGCCTATCTTACACTGGATATTGCTGTGGTGTTGGGTATCTATGAAGAAAACACAGAAAAATCTCTATTGCTGTGAAAGCTGTATTATAAAAGAAGATATACAGTAACTATCACATAATAATGGATTGAAATAGAGTAAACCACTTTAAATGATATTTCATAGAGAGTTATTTCAAGACCCCCTATTCATCTAAGACCCATCCAATGACCAGGCTCTATCGATTTACTGGGTTTTACTTCATTTATAAATTTTAATCTACTGTTATGTTCATATATTAAATTAATTTTGCTATAATGAGCAAAGGTTCACATTTCAACTCAGATTCACAATGGAAAGGATAAGTACTCAATATGCTTGTAAAACTAGGGAAAATTTTTAAAAATTATTTTAAAAAAGTGATTCACACATAGTAGGAGGGGTTGACCACAGGAAAATCTGGATAAGGGCCCCTTGGGAGAAAGCAATTCTGCCAGAGTTGGAGAACACTGAGCAAAACAATAGAGGAAGTAGGCAACTGGGGCAAGGAAGCAGTAGGTAGGAGTTGATTTTTATCTCTGGGGTAGTGGGAGATCACTGAAAAAGAGGAAGATCATTGTCTTTAAGGACGTTTTAAACAGGTAATGAACTGTATGAAAGAAAAATGGTTATTTCTTACAAAAGGTTATTCTGACAGAAATAAAATTTGGTGTAGTAATGGAGATGAAGACAGGTGTTTATATCTACATACACCTTGTGTAGGGAACCTGTGAGTGTATCTTTTATGGCTATTCGGGAAAGAACAAGAAATGAAAAGATGGGAAAGGGTAATTTCATTGCTAATATGTAAAAAAAAAGTTTAAGATGAGGTCTAGAGTAGAGAAATTAGGGGTTTTCTTCAGAGAATGTTAGGAATATTATATTCATAAAGACCAATAGGCATGAACAAGGAGGCGGGCACAGTTAAATCTCCATAAAATTAATTAAAAATTATCATGTTTGCATCTGAAAAGTTAGTATTAAACAGAAATGCTTCGATTGAATTGACATATTGCTACGAAGCACTTTACCCTACAATTGGCTACTAAAGTACCAATAATAGATCTTTCCTTTCATGTATATGTATATAGGTGTGTGTGTGTGTGTGTGTGTGTGTGTGTCTATGTGTCTGTAAAGGATGTTGTTTCTGTATTAGAGGGGGGAGTATATACATGAGTGTCCTTGAGTGTATGTGCCTATGTCACCTTATTGCTGATCCTGGGCCTCTAATTTAACCCAGAGCACATTATTAAGTGTAGTCTGGCTAGTCAACTTGTTCTGGGATACCCAGACTATACCTTCCAGAGCTAGAATTGCAAGTGAGCTACTGTACCTACTTGTTATGTGGGATTTGGATCCAAACTCAGATCTTTTTGCAAGTAAAGCAAGGACTTTAACCACTAGACCATATCCCCAGCACTTGACAATGAACCTTTTCTAGAATATTAGTGGAGCAAGAGAGTATCTATGATGTGTCAGAAGAAAGGAATACTACCTGATTTCCCCATTCTAAATGCACATTATGAGACATATTTATCATTCAGCTGGGACTTACCTTTGAATTACAGAATCAGTAAGGTGAGTGTGGGTCACAGAGATGTAGGTGTAGAGCCAGCAATCAAACATTCCAGACAGTCAAAATAGATTATTTGGTGTCTTTGTGGGAGGCAATTCTACAGAAGGAGCTCAGGACTGCTAAGCAGAATGGAGCAAATCAGTATCAGATGTTGAAGAGAAACCAGCATTTTCTCTAATGTGGCAATATGTACTACTATGAAGTCATACAATTTGTTGTCCCCAAATATTCATGGCCAACAGTAGTCTTAACCTCCTTCACCTCAAGTTTATAAAGCAATTAATAATTTGCACAACCTAAATTGAAATTTTCCCCTTGTTCCTTTTATTGCTTTTCTCTAATGAGAATGCTAATAACTACAGAATGTTGAAGAAAGCAGAGCCAAAAAAGATGAAAGACTGTATGACAGTATGGTGAATATATTTCATGTTTCCAGAAGAGCAGGGTTTATACAAACCGTTGGATGGATACATTCTTAAAACTTTCCTAGGAATATCTTTATGGATCCTTTAATACAAGTCAGGGTCATTGTTTACATAATGTTAGGCTTTGTTTTGATCAATTTCCTATGCTCTTTTCAAAATATAATATTTAACAAAAGAATGAGCTCTCTTGAGTTCTCTCTCCAGCTTTCTCTTTGTGTGTATTTGTGTGTGTATCCACGAGTGTGTATAATAGAGAAGAGGCAGAGAAAAGGAGGGGGAGATAAGACCTGTGATAATATAATAAGCTTAAAATACTGTTTAAATTCTAGCAAGGATCCATTGCAATTTGAGTATGAAGCCCTGGTGATCCCTGAGCTTGGCATTGTAGCTCAGTGTGACGGCTGCTTCAGTGTGGGGGTTGAGGGCCACAGTCCTGCAGAAGAGCCAAGAGAGTTACACATTTCCAGTCTTTCCATCTGAGCTGCTACCCAGGGAGCAGGTTTTGGAGCGGGTTCTTACAGCACGAAGCCATCATGACTGGAGTTTGATGCTCCAAACACAGACACATTCTCACTTCCACAAATGTTTTAGTAAAAAGAGAACGTGCTGACGGAGGAAATTATTGTCTTTTTGTTTCCTTCCTTTCATTTTCTTTTCTTGTGAAAGCACACCTCGTATGGTGTTTTGACTTACAGAAATGAAAAACAAAGATTAATTCTGAAACTGCTAATTGTGTAAAAGCATGGATTTTCAAAGAAAGTAAAAGTTCTTTTATTAGCTCAGAAAACTTTTGAAGAAAGAGCATCAACCATTGCTTTTCTTTAGAATTTTTCTTCTTAATGAAATAAGTATTTGGACAAGATTTATCAAAATATATCTGTCAGAAAGCTTGTCATGTTGTTTGTTTTAAAGTTTCTATAGGATCGCAATCAAAACTAGTAAAATTTGTAATACAGAGCCTTTTTATATGAAACCATGAATTTTAATTTTCATTAAAGATGGATTTCATATAATTATGGCCAGAGTTACTATAGTTAATTTTATTTGTACTTTAGTGCATATAATAAAGAAATAAGATTTTCCTTTATCCTAGGCTAAAAACAAGATAATAGAGTTGTAAATCATAAAAGTGAAGTTTATACTTGAAATGTGAGTTGTCCCCTACAGAATCTGTGTTTGAAGCTTCAGTTGTTTGGAAGGTCACGATGCCTTTAAGAAGTGGAGTCTTGCCGGATGAAAGCAGTGACAGGGCATGGGCCTTGAGGAGATTCTGGGAGATGTCTACTCTTGAAGTAGGCAGTTTTGCAACTCTCAGCCTCCATGATGTAAGTGACAGATCACCTCTACTTTCTGTCAGCCAGCCAAGCTTTTCCTTCTGTAATGGACTTATCTGCCTACTAGACTCACAATCTGAAAAAAATCTCCCTTTCTCCCTTAAGTTGCTTGACTTTGAGTGGTGTCTTATAGAGAGGAATAACTGCTCCAACATTTAAAACCTAATTTCTAGATTACCAAGACCTTACTCATCAGAACTCTGGGATCTGACAATTCAGCTATAAACATCAAAGAAAGGTGTGCCCCAAATATCATTCTGGATAATTCTTGTTGATGTGATACATAGAGAAAGTGCCCAACTCTAATCTCTGTCTCAGAAGGCAGAGACTGGGAATTCCAAGCATAAACTGGCTAATTAGATTATACATTACTGCAGACACTAACTACAAAAGAAAAAGGTGGAAGAGTGGAAGCATTAAGGATGCTTCCTAATACCAACCTTGAGCCTCCATATTCACGCAAATGCACACCTTTACCATTTACTTGTGTATCTACCCTTCAGGAAATTACCCCTTCAGCCAAGTAAACTGATCATGCTATTGTGCTACCATGTAATCCAGTATAATTGTAATCACACATACAGTAAGGTCCCCTCAGCAAAAATGCCACCCTACATTCACATGTGCACATCTTCCTCTCTTCCTTCTATGCTCTAACAGCGTGAAATGTGAATCACTTTCGTTCTGCTCTGTTTTAACTCCTCAAAATATGCTTAAGGAATAGATTTTTAGATCACAATTGAACATATAACTATTTTCAAAAGATAAAAATAAACAAAAAAATAAAGCTCCTTGGAATCCAATAAGTCTCTAATAGCAAATGAATCAGTTTCAAATAGGAGCAGAGGAAATATTAGCTATCGCTTACCAGAAGCATAAATTATTTATTTCATTTCACCAAACCTGATACATCTAATAGGGTTTTTTGTATTTTTATAAAGGTTACTCTAGGTAGAGCTCAAAGTGCAGTAACTCGGCAATTTTGAAAATACCTTGAAATCCTCAAGACCTTCATAAACCAGTGTTTGGAACTCAAAATGTGTTTTAATGTAAGGAGAAAATATTATATATGGAGGTTATATTTCTAGGCTAGCTAATGGTTGAATGTACACATTTATGCATTTATGTCTGTGACAGAAATTGTAAAATACACTATTCTTAAAACACTAGTAATGAATGCCATTAGGAAATCATTTAAGTTGTTCTGCAACTTTAAAAAATAAATCTCTGTAAATAAAAATGTGGTTTACAATGCCATATTTTAGGTTATCTCAAAGATCATAAGATTGATTCAAAATTCAGAAATGAGATTTTGATAATGAAGAAAAGTACCCATCTCAGAATAAGCATATTTTGAAAATTTAAAAGTAACATCATCAGCATATGTGTTTTCTTCATTTTTCTAAATAGCAAAACCATAATTTCCAATTTTTTATTACAATCTGAAGGCCTACTATAATTTTTGACCTTCATTTGGTAGGAGGTAAGTGAAATGATCTCTCAGATTCAATTAATGCTTTACATCACCACTTTGAAGAATTCCTGGATCTCTTCCTAATCTTATAGCTTACCAAGGAGAATGGTCTACACTGAGATGCTAAATCACAATGACCAACAATTATGATGCAGTGTTCTCAGGTGATCCTGTTTCTCACTCCTGGACTTTGGCAACTGCAGGATCTCAAGGAAGATACACTAAGTTCTAACAATATTACAAAGCATCAAAGATACTGGTCACTCATTTCCCTCCTTCTGCTTTCTCCTGTAGTCTATTGCCACAGAGACCTCAAGAGTATTGTAAGACAATGTGGCATACCTTGACAATTGTGCAGTTCACATTTGAACAGTGACTTCTAGTCTTGGCTGGAGTTTACACCTTTGTGAATATTGCCCTTGCCATCCAGCTTATAACCAGGCATGCAGTAAACAATGCATATGTGTTAAATCTATTTCAAATATGTAGTATTGATGTTGAGACATTCTTATATCTATAATTATATATGAAATAACTATACTACTGTTTAAATATTATTATAATAAACTATGGCATGGCCTGAAGGAAGAAAATCTTGCCCTTTTCAATAGAAATACTGAGTTCAAGAGTTGAAAGTTCAAATTAAGAGGAAGAGACAAAGTCTGAAAGCACTTTAAGCCAATTCTTTCAGAAATGAACTGAAAGGAAAGGTTAAAGGGATTGAGGGTTTTTCACCTACCAAGCAGAGACCTATGAGATTAGTTAATTATTGTCTTCAAATTGTGAAGACATTTTATCATGAAAATGTCAAGCTTTTATCTGTCCATGAATGGGAAAGGAAAGAAACAAATCTGAATTCAACTTAGAGATAATTAGAGTGAACCTAAGACTTAGTTGGCCAGAAGTAAAAAGGGCTTCTCAAAAGGTTTCTGGCCCTGTTTGGTCAAAATTCTAACAGGAGGGAGTAGAAAGAATTTAGAGTGAGTACTAGGAAAATAACTTGTTTGAGGGATTAACTTGGGATGGAACCTCAGATGGCCTATTTAATTAATAAATGTATCTAAAACTATGAGATCAACAAAAACTAATGTATATATGATCAAAATCTAAATATATCAAATACTTATCTATATTCTATCTACCTTTTCAAATAAGGCCCTAAAGTTTAGGGGAAAATGTCCAAATAGAAACTGATTACATCATGACTTTGCCTTAGTTGATTCTGTCTTCTCCCTTTGTTCTTATGCGGTTTACCCAGAATAAGCCAAAGAAAGAATAGTTGAAGACCGATATAGTAGAAGACTACTATATCAGAATCCAGTGACAATTGAAACCAACAGCATGTATGAGGAATATTTTTCCAAGTTATTCCATGAGAGTAGAAATATTATTTTGTCTCTGTTTATCTTGACAGAGAATATCACTATGTCTCACAGGACTAGCAAGGAATGCATGATTATTCTGCCCATGACTCCCAAGATGGTAGGCACATGCCATCCCACCACCTAATCATATTGGTCTTTACTTACTAATGTTTACCAACTTCCAGGAATTGTCTGAAGGCATTAGAAGAATTACTACAGCTCAATCTCACAACTAGCTGATGACACTAGACTGACAAAGAACAAAAATTTTTAGCTTAACTGGATCTAGACAGAAAATGACTTTCCTTGTTCAGATACTATAAGTCAGATATACTACAAAGAGAAAATAATTCACAGGTAGTATTTTCATTCATAAAAGAACATTAGTGTATTTCTGAATCCCACGAGAAAATGAATACTTCTCTCTTTTCCCATAGTCAATCCCTTGAGAATCACTTCCCATCCAATATTACTCAACCACTGGCCACCAGCCAACAAGTATTTTTAAGTCAAAACATTTAAATATCCAGTGGACAGCCATGCTGGGGCACAGAACAGCGCCGAGTGTGAGCTGGAGACATGCCCACAGTGTCCAGGTCTATCTCCAGCTGGCTGAACTCCCAGTTCAATGCCCAGTTGGGATTAGAGTCAGACTAAGGTTATTTCCGTGAATACACAAAAACTATAAGGCAATGTTATTCTTGTGCAAAGACATTAAGAGCTGTTCTAGTTGGGATTTCCCAGGGATAATACAACAGGATGTTAACAATTTCTTAAGCTATGCAGGAGGTTTGTATGTAGTAGATTAGAATTATTCTCATGAATATACAAAGCCTATATACCCCAAGTTCAGTTGAAATGTTTGTTGCACTGTTAATTGCAGTATCAAAAACAGATGAAAGCAAACACATCTTCACATTAGGTAATCCTGATACAACAACACAAGAGAGCTACACATCCAAGGCATGTGCCTATATCTGGTTCTAAGTGCTGGGACAAGAGAATAGCAGAGCCCAGGAGCTCAAGACAACCTGGGTAATAAAGTTAGACCTGATTCAAGAAAGGAAAAATACTTACAATTACTTTAAATGAAAAGTCAATTAAAAAAGTCAAGCACATGGGCTGGATAGGTGGCTCAGGAGTTAAGCCTCTGCCTTGCAGGCGGAAGGTCCTGAGTTCGGATCCCAGATCTCACGTATAGACGCCGGGCGGAAGCGGGGGTGGCCTGCGTTTCTGGTCCTGGTAGGGCAACCCTGTGAATCCGGGGGCAGAGTAAACGAGGAGGTGGAGGCGTCCATGGTGGTTCCCAAATTTGTCCATGGTTCTACACACACACGCACACGTACACACACACACACACACACACACACACACACACACACACACACATGCACAATTGAATAAATAATAATAAAATTTTTTTAAAAATCTGTTCTAATAGCAAAAAAATGGAATCGCCCAACATGCCCATCAACAGAGGAATGAATAATGAAAACGTGGTACATAAACACAACGGAATATTACTCAGCCATCAAAAATGATGAAATTATGGAATTTGCTGGTAAATGTATGGAATTGGAAAATTTAATATTGAATGAAAAAAATCTCAGACACAGAAAGTTAAGTGTTGCATGTTCTCTCTTATACATAGATGATGCTATGGTACTCTTCAGTAAAATCACCAATAGCAAGTAGTATTGTTCTGTACACATGTACATATGTATGTACATAGTAAAGCTCTAGAGACTCACATTATGAACACAGTGACTCATGCTAGGTTACCAGTACATTGCATATGGCTGGTCATTGCTATTCACTTTAGCTGCTCTTCCAATGCCCTAGGCTGCATCCTGTCAAAGTGTTGAAGTCCTCTACCTCTGGTGTAGATTTCAAGGCTGAGTGTTAAGTGTTCTTCAAATCTGTGGGTAAAATAACAGCTATTTACAAAGCAGTTTGGTGTGCTGTTTTCCTACCTACAGGTACATTAACTGCTTTTCCCTACTGATTTACTTTCTTCCCTTTTTCAGGTTTTTGTTATAGTTAACAGCAAAAGGAATGTGTTCCACTCTGACAAGCAGGTCCTGAGTTCAATCAGAAAGCTGGTGGCTGCTTCTTTGATATTCATGCCACTATTACACTGGCGGTTACCTGTTGCCAAAGTGATTTTTATTGTAACTTGCAGATCTCATGACTTGATGAGGCCTGTGGTTATTTTTCTCCCCTAGTAGCTTCTACAGTATTCTTTGGTACTGTGTAAGCTATACAGCAAGGAGGAAGTTCTCACACTAGTTAGAGTTGATGTATTTTGCCCATATTTTGTGATCCTTAGGTGTTGCATCTTCAGTAATAGGGTATTACTGGCAGTTTTTTGGAGAGCAATCAAGAGTAATGGTAAAAAGCCTATAATATTTGTGGGTCTTTGAGACTTCTAGGATCAACATTTTATCAGGAAGTACCACATATCATATTTATCATTAAAAATTGTATTAAAATTGCTAGTGTTGGAAACAGTGACTCAACTAAAACTAAAAATAAAATTGTGGTGTTCACTGACTCTGGAAATTGTATCGCCAACCTGGCTGATTTGAATATAACAATAGCTGTTACATTTGCTATCTGTATTTAGATAGATAGGGTTACTATAACTGTGTTACTAATTGACCACATTTAATAATTACAACTTTAATGGAATTATGGATTCAACTGTGTCATAGAAGGAGGGAAACTACCACAATATGCAAGGTGAAATCAATAAAAATGTTTTGAAAATTGACTTATTAAATTAACGTAGCCACTCTCCCAAAAAGTACTCAGGAATTACACAAAAAACTTGATTCATGTTTTTGAAGAAAATTTAGCCCTGTTGCAGTTACTTTGCATGGTTGATGATAAAATTACCACAGACAGCTTAAGATATCAGGGGTTTATTCTCTTATGATAATTTGTTTGCAGTTCTTACTCAGCTTGGCAAGAAAACATGCACCATCACCAAAGGGCCAAGAGAAATGAACACACCATTTCCAGATAACAGGTAAGAAGGAGACGATCCTTACTTGCCAGACCTGTATGTCTAATCAAGTGTACAAAAGAATGCCCCTTTCTCAAACATTTTATTCACCTACCTGGGGACTAGTTCCATTAACCATGGGCTGGGCCTTCCCCA
This sequence comes from Typhlomys cinereus, assembly GCA_023101885.1. NCBI lineage: Eukaryota > Metazoa > Chordata > Mammalia > Rodentia > Platacanthomyidae > Typhlomys > Typhlomys cinereus. Next base: position 1,284,808 of record JALPQD010000164.1, read on the forward strand.
TCAACTAGACAATCTCCTGCAGGTTGGCTCTGGTCCTCACTCCAATACTAATTCTCTACCTATATGCCCAGAGCTCAACCCTCAATTGTCAAGTTGATATTTTTATTTAACTGTGACAAGTCCTAACTCAAGTTTTTCCAGAGACAGGATATGCCGGACATCCAAATAACCAGAGACATCATAAGTGATGAAAAGACTTTTGACAAAAGCATGAAGAAGTCAAAATAAACCCACAGGAGGACTGAAGAAGCACTCTGTTGAGGACTTCCATTGCAATACAAAGTCAGGAATCCATAATTGATGCCAATAGTCTTTTTTCTTAAGAAGCATTCACAATTTTCCTTAAGATGACAGTCCAGACAGCAATTCCTAATACATCTAGGTCAAGATGAGGGAGAAAATCTTACCACCCAGATGACTGGGCAGAGAACGAAACAGCTACTCTCTAAAATACCTCTTTACAAGGCAGATTCAGTCAGTAAACACTACTCGGGGTGTAGATACATGCTTGTAGATTGTACCCTTAATATAAAATAAATCCCTGGACTGAAAGATGACTCAGTAGGTAAGCACAATTTGTACAAGTATGAAGACATGAATTCAAATTCAGAATGTGTGTCACTGAATTGTGGGGAAACAAGATTGCTGATGTTTGCTGGCTCCCAGTCTGACTCTAAATTCATTTAGAAAACCTGTCTCAATGACATGACACAGAAAAAGGGTAGAACTGGAACATCCAAGTTCCTCCTCTCACTTTTTTGCATATATGCATACACAGACATTCAAATCTACACATGAACATGGGCGTAAAACCACATAGAGACACACATGTATGCACATGCACATACACACATGCACACACACACACACACACACACACACACACAATAAAAATAAAAATTTCTTGTTACCATTTTCTACCATCCAGTGTTAAAGAACAGAGATTTAAAAAAAAAAATCTATTATCTCAAAGCTTTAACTAGGAAAATAAAGATCCACCTAAGCTTTTAAATTTTAGCCATGAAAGAAAAAATGCAGTAATGGTGTCAGGATGACAGTGATGGCAGAGACATGGGGGGCCTTATTCCACCTCTCAACATCCTCTTTATTGCTTCTACCAGAAAACCTCAACGCAGGGATTACCAGCTCCCTGGACAAGCCCCATCAGCCTGTTTCACTCCTAATCTTACAGAGAACAGAAATCTCACACTGCACAGTATTTTGAGGAAGGGCAGTATTTCTGCTCAAGAGATCAGAAGAGCAAAGAACTGCATTCTTCTTGAGAGGGCTCTTGCAAAGTTTCTGCTGAGTTGAGCTTTACATGCAGTGGAAAACCTAGTGTAAGGGATGTGGACGCATTAATTATAAGATTTCAATTTGACAGTTTAATTAGGAAAAGGAGAGTTAGTGTAGGGCTTGCAGAATTCATGATGAATCACATACTCCAACAGACTTCATTTTCATATTTCAATTACACACATTTCTAACTGATGAACAGCAACATAGCATTTTCTGTTTAATAAATGTGATATCTGTTGGAATTGATAACATTAGTTCAGTAATTACTGAGCCATTATTGTCAGCCTTTGAAAAAACATAGAAAGAAGACTTAGTTATTAAAGTTTAGCATTAGCACAAAACTACATTTTGAAATGTTCTTACTGTAGAGCTTTTTAACAGTGCATTAGCCAATCCTTACCAAAGAAGAGTAGATTTCATTAACAAGTATTTTCATGAACTTGATTTTAATCTAATGACAACTTATTTGACTCCCAGACATATCACTGTGTTTACTATGTTCTTTCTAAATCTTTATTTCAGAACAGAAAATAGAGGTGCAAAACTCACCTTTATTTCTTAAATTTACTTATAAGAGGAAGAGAAAAAATAGAGAGAGAGAGAACATTGAGAACCACGCACATGTCTATGCATGCCAAGGAGTATAAGCGGAGGCCAGAGAATACCGTGGTTTAAGAGCAAGCACCTTACCCACTAAGCTATCTCACTAGCCCCAGACTTAGCTTTGAAGGATATATTTTAATGCAAAGATCATGCTAAGATTTTAGATCTTTGTTTAATAATCCTAATAAAATATAACAAAAATATGTTTTCATGAACCTAAAGATAAGTATAGATTTGAAGAAGGGCAGGCTTATGTTTACCCACTCCGACAAAATATGAGCAAATTTATGGGTTCTTTTACAAAGTTCTTTTACTTCACTTTGAGTGCTGGGAACTAAACTTGAAAGCTGAGTATGCTTGTAGATTCATTAGGGTCTTTACTTTTCATGGGTTGCAAACAAACAGAAGTTTATTAAATCAAATACAGATGTCGGTTTCCTCAGGGACTAGGAACAAGATTGTGCCCTACCATAAACACAACTAGATACACTGGAAGTGAAGCATACTTCTGCTGTTTTGATTACTTCCACATTTGATTATGAGGATTTTCATGTGAACAACATCTCAAATGGGAACAGTTACTCCCTGCCTATTCCTACATGGAAACAAGCTTAATGATACTTTGTATAGATGTAGCACATCCATGTTCATATGCTTTGCAAACTTACATTTCTGTATATATCATGACTATTTCTATTCATTCAAGAAGCAGATGAGAGGAAAGGAAACACAGTATCACTCCATTTTAGAATTATACAAATTTAGAATTAAGTAGTTTTAAAACATAAATTATCTTTTGATGCATTCTTAGTGATGCATTTCCAAAGGCTTCAGAAAAATGATATAAGTATGTGTATTTTGATTAATTCAGAAAGTTAAAAACAATAATGATCGTGAAAGAAAGATTAGCTTAGTGCTTACCATATTGCTCAATAAGTTGTACTTAGAATGATCACAATCAATCCTGAGATCATTAAAAAATAGTTGATACCATAAAAATATAAAAGTAAAAAATTATGGGTTTAACTTTTACTAATGCAATATTAGAGAATCAATGAAAATTCTACAATTTTAAATTTTTAGGTGAAGAAAAGCAACATTTTGTGCATGGTTACAAAAATTAATAAGATTAGATGGTAATTTAATATGGAAATCTCTCCCACTTTAGTCACTGTGAGTATCTCACAAAATCTTGGGGATGTTTGAAAACTTTTCAGGGGTTAATTAGGTAAAACTAGTTTCCTTGACATCAAAATATTTTTCTGTTAATTCATAGTGCTGATATTTTCACTTATGATGGCAAAGAGTTGCTGATAATATTTTGGCAACATTGAATGAAAGCTGTAACACCCGAGTAAACAAGTGGTCAGCACACTTTCCTGCCACACTGTCTGTATAAAAGAGCCCTGGATTCAAAAATTTGTTTCGTTCCACTTCAACTTTTAATATACACATTTTAATGTTCTGTGTAGTGTCATAACCTGGGAAAGACACTGAAAGCTTTTATTGTGTTTTGTAGTCAATAACCCTCTTCTGGGAAAGCAAGAAGACTTGAGCAACTGCTCAAGTATCCTTTGAGCTAGAGACTCCTTCATGTACCATCACTCTTATTCGAAAGAACAGATTCTGGATGTTCCCATTTGCTCATTTCATGTATATTTGCATGAAAATGGCAGAAGTGGCCCTTTTGCTTCAGCAATACCTCTTGCAAGCAGAAAATGAAGTTTGGAAAATCTATATAGTTCATCATGACGAATCCCAGAAACATAAAGACCATTCTGTAATTGCTTGTGATTTTAATGGATGTGAATTTTGGATGCTGTAAAAAAAATATTGCACAGATAAAAGATACATTTTAAGTCTAAGACAAACAATGGTTCTTAATGTAACTGAAAGAAAAATACTTGACATGTTTTCAGACTCTGCAAATAAACTCTCAGAAATCATTACAACTTGTTAAGTTTTGGTATAGTATCAAGGAAGAATGTTCACAATAACTTTAAATGCAGTATATTTATACATTTTTTTAAAAAAAGATTGGACCAAGAATCACCAGACGGCTCTCCAGAGTGGTTGTATGAGCCTGCATTCCCACCAGCAATGTAGGAGAGTTCCTTCTCTCCACATCCCCTCCAGCATTTGGTGTTGTTTGTATTGTGGATTTTTGCCATACTGACCAGGGTGAGATGATATCTCAGGGAGGTTTTGATTTGCATTTCCCTGATGGCAAAGGATGCGGAGCATTTTTTAAGATATTTGTTAGACATTTCAATTTCTTTCCTGGTAAAATTTCTTTTAAGTTCCAAGGCCCATTTTTTAATTGGGCTATTTCTTTGGTGTTTAGTTTTCTAAGTTCTTTGTGCACTCTGGATAATAGAGCTCTAGCAGATATGTGGTTAGTGAAGATTTTCTCCCATTCTGTGGGTTGCCTTTGTGCTCAAGTTATAATCTCTTTATCCGAACAGAAGCTCTTTAATTTCATAAGATCCCATCTGTTGAGTGTTGGTTGTAGTGACTGTGCTATTGGATTTCCAATTAGGAACTCTTGGCCTAGTCCAATCACCTCAAAGGAATTCCCTACTCTTTCAACCAAGGTTTTTATAGTCTCTGGCCTTATATTGAGGTCCTTCATCCATTTGGAATTAAGATTGAAATGCCATATAACCCTGCTATTCCACTATTGGGAATAATCCTCCATAGAGCAAAAATTCACCTCAATAGCACAAGCACAACCATGTTCATAACAGTACTGTTTACAATAGCGAAGTCATTGAATCAATCCAAATGCCCAACAGTTAACTAGTGGATAAGGAAAATGTGGTACATTTGTACAATGGAATACTACTCAGCCATAAAAAATGATGAATTAATGAAATTTGCTGGGAAATGGATGGAATTTGAAAAAATTATATTAAGTAAAGTATCCCAGACACAGAAAATTAAGCACTGTATGTACTCCCTAATAGGTGGATCCTAGTACCAAACCTACTTAGTGACACACTCAAAGATAAATCTCTGTAATATCTACAGTAATTGCAAAGATTGTAAGCAGGGAGGGAAGGGGAAGGAGGGCCCTGACAGAAACAAGGAGAGAGGGGATCATGCTACAACAGAAAAAATAAGCCACCATCAAGGACTGCAAGTAAGTAAAATGGGACATCTGGTTGGGTTCATAGACTCTCTTTACTGATCGCTTGCTTCTGGTGGAGTATGATCTCACCAGAAAGGGAGGGCATAGAGTCTGGCAGATAGAAGGTAACCATCCTGCAAATGGGAGACTGACCCTCCCCCCTCACAGAGGTCTCCTACTCTTATTCCATCTACCTTTGAATCTACTATTATGATAAGACTCTATTTTAACAGCATTTTATCTCTGCCAGGGGGTGATATCCAATACCCATTAGGATGGAGCCAAGAGCAGTGCAGGAGCAGCAAAACTGAAAAAAAAAATCAACAAACCATAATTCGGAAAATCAGAGACTCTACATCAACCACCCAGAATCAGGCCAGCCTAATCTCTCCCCATCCTAAAGCTCAGGGAAATTTGTGGAAGAGGTTGGTAAGATTTTAAGAGCCTAAAGATAGGGAGGAACAACGATATGCAAGATACTCCATACAAGTTAGGGCCGAAGTAATCATAATAAGACTTTGCATGACCTGCGCAATTACCAACATATCATTGAACCCCCAAAGTCTAGCATGGATCACAGGCACTAGGATTCTTAGAGACAAAGAATTAACAGCCACAATAGTGTTTCTATACTAAAGGGGAATGCAAAAAAAGAGCTCTAGGCAATGCAACTGAGTCCTTACACCTCATCAGAGAAGAAGACCCAGAGGGAAATTTGACATGCACATTAAAGGATGCTCCAGGAATGGGGGGAGAGGGAGTACTGGGAGAAAGGGAGAGAGGGGGGAAAGGAAATGGAAAAGGGGAGAGGGAGCAAGGGGATCTATGGAGAGGTGGAGGGAGGGAAGGGAATGGGGTACTTATCAACTTTGTATGACTAGAAGAAATAAAAAAAAATCCAGATAAAACTCAGTGGACCACACACTCGGTAAGTTGTGATACTAGGATGACTGGAAGTGAAGATGAGGATTTGTAATGAGCAAGGGGAGGGGGTTGCAAAAATATATCCATTTATTGTATTCATGAATGAAACTCTAAAAGAAATAAATAAAATACAAAAAAAAAGATTGGATCAGGGAGATGACTCAGTTAAAGCACTTACTACACATTCAAAAGTTTTGCAGGTCTGGGTTTTTATGTCTCCAGGTTCTTGTGTTTGGGAGTCAAAGAATAAAATATGTAGAAGATTAAGGCAGGGTTTATTAGAAGAGACAAATAACAGAATTCATGGACATCAATTCTGCCAGACAATCTGATCCACTACACCAAAATATGGTGTTCTTGTGTCCCGGGATTGAAGTAGGAGAGCTGCATAAAATGATTAGAGGAGATAAAGAAAAGAACTCACAGACATGGAATCCTGTGAAGGATCAGTAAGCTAGAAAAAAACTCTGGGATTCTAGACATGGAATCCATGAGACACAAGAGAAAACCAGAAAAGAACTAGCAGATTGGAGATATGGAGTTCCCATGAGGGCTAGGTGAGACTGGAAAAGAACTAGCAGACTCCAGACTTGGAACCCATGAAGAGCAAGGAAGTCAAAGATGTCTGCCAAGGTTAGGGATATTATATTATGTTATGAGGGGTGGTTTTTCTTCATTGTCTTATTGGTTAGCTCCAGTTTATGCAAACCTGATTGGAGCTTATTGTCCTCTTCATGTCATTGGTCTGTTCATATTGGGCACAATCCCATTTGATCTTTTCATGGGGGAAGTTGTCCACTTTATCTCTGTAAAGGATTAGAACCAGTTAATCCATATTAGTAGGGTATATTCTTTTCTGATAATCCCGGCAGTGGGGGATAACCTTCAAAGACTTTCAGAGACCATCCCAGAATGGCTGCTCTAAAACTGCCTAGTTAGGACCTTAGTTGAGATACCTAAATCCCACATAAAAAATACCAGGGAGGGGCTGAAGAGATAGCTCAGGGATTAAGACTCTGCCTCACAAGCACAAGGTACTGAGTTTGGACCCAGGTCCCACATAAAAATGCCAGACAGGAAATGATGAACCCGCACTTCCAGTCCTGGTGAGTAGAGCCTGTAAAATCTCGGAGCTAATCAAAAAGGAGGAAGAAGGTGGAGACTGAGGATTAAATTAGAGATCCATGATCAAAATGATGAAATAGAAAAGTGCCCAAAGATAATTCCAGATATCACTCTCAGGCCTCTACATACATATACACTCACATATATGTACATCTGCACACACATATAGCCACTTGCAAGCAGTCACACATACGTGCATAGTTCCCATGCACATATATTTATAGAAGTGAGGAAAATTAGATCATTTTGATCTTAAATAATGTTAAGAATTGATGAATATGTTTCAATGATAAATCAATTGATATTAATTGGTAAAAATTTATATGAACAGATAGAAGGAACATTTTGGGTGGTCAGATGGTCACATTTTGATCAAGGACATGTGGTGTGACATTACAGTTCACTGGAAGGTCTACAGTGCTCCAGTCATCATCTTTGAGGGGATGAACATAGTACCTGTAAAGTGTATTTAGAAATGCTTTTGGATTTGACCAAATGCAATGGAAAAAAATCATGCACATTGTTCTCTTTACAAACTCTGACCAAGTAGAGAGATTTCATGGCTACTATTGTAAGAGGCAAATGCCAAATCCAAAACTGTCCTATGTACACAGAGCATAAAGTAGTCACTTCTGTAGTGTTCGTGATTTCAAGGAAACAATACATTCTTTCCCATAAGTGAAACATTTTTAACCTCATAGTTGGTGTCTGAATTCATTATTATAATTGGGTATATGGCCTTTTATTCTGCAATGAACATGTCAAAACACAAATATTCAAAAAAGAAGTACATTATTCACTCAAATCCACAATAAATTTAAAATGATTGATATTATCCAGGCTTTGAAGTGACATGATCAAATGGAAATAATAGGGTAGTAGATCTAGGATAAAAGACACTTAATAGATGGTGAGAGGAAAGACACTAAATGGAAAAATTGGAGGTTTAAAAGAAAACTTTTATTTCATAATTTAATATAAAGTGAGTCATGTTGGGGGAATCCTTAGACCCCCTTCCCTCAAAAATGCTAATCATGAATTTTCAGATCTTACACAGCAGTGTATTTTTACAGAATGAAACTTTAGTCGATAGAAAGCAGAATTGGCCTACAAGCTAATTCTCAGTTCTGGCTTCTTGCCCCCCGCCCTTTGTCAGATAAATTCTTACCAAGTTACTCCTCCAAATTTCCAACTGCAGATTTCTCACCAGACTTCCCTTTTGCAATGGAAAGAAAGTTTTTTCACAGCAGAAGTGCTGGGTCAATGTGACAGAAAAAAAAATTAGAAGTACAGGGAAAGGTTTACTTGGATTCAACCAAAATCTCCTTATTGCTATCTGTGGACAAGATTTTATATTCTTTTGACCTTAGTTTTCCCTAAAAGAAAGAATCTAATGATGATTTCATTTGAAATACAAAGTGTAATAGGTTTAAATTATTGAAATAGGAAATTAACATTTTTGTAACAGACATTATTTTTAGAATGTTTCATTGGAATTTGTAGATCAACATTTCCTTCAAGGAAAATCAAAATATAGAACATTAAAAGCATTTTAATGAGATTAATTATGTGAGGATAAAAATCCATATTTACCAACTGTTTTGCTTATCTCTATTGTTTATTTAGTAATTAAGAATATATACCCTTTCCCTTGGCTTTATCCAGCAATGCCCAAAAGGTTACCTCCTAAATAATAAGAAAAATATTTGTAAAGAGTTCATTATTAGAATTTGTCTGCAGCAAAATCCATCTTTATTTATGTTCTGAGGGAACTTTTAAGGAACAATCCAATACTTTTCCACCTTGTTTGCAGATGACACTTGTACAGAATAAAAACTTGCCCATTTTCTATTTGTATTAACTCAAAATTAGTGAAAAATAAATGTCTGTTCCCATGTGTCATGTCATGACCCCTGAACTGCTTCTTGCTCAGGATTCTAATGATACAGACACATCAAGTGGAAAACGAATCCATCTTTAATAAAAGTGATACTGTCCCACTTTTAAAACCAGTGGCTTTTAATGAATGCACTATACAAATATATTTTAATATTATTCATTAGTAACAATTGTTTCCAAAAATTCATTACAGCTTCAAAATATTTGGTTATCAAAAATCTCTATCAAGACTCAGGGTGTTGATGACTGTTCCTAAACCTTTCTCTTATTTTTAGCTTCTCTTTTTCATTTTTAATTCTTTCATGACTATTGATATTAGTATGAATCCCCTTTAAATACCCTCCCAAAAATCCAGTTTAACTTGAAATGTAATTAAACATCAGAAAACAAGGAATGATTGTCAAATTAATACATGATTAAAATAGATTTATTTCCTTTGGCCTTGCCAGAAGCTGTAATTGGCTTGGAGCATGAAATGAAGACCCATTGTCAATGTGGACCATTTTTTGAACCCAGCTAATCGGCAAAAAGTCATACATTATTCTTCAGGCAGAGAGGTACACAGCATTCACACTGAAGAGTGTAGAGTTGTTTTGTGTGCAGGACCGCAGTCGACCATTTATCCACTCTGTACTGTCTCATTCCTCATCTCAAGTTGAAGAGGATGATAAGTGCCAGCCTCAAACACTGACCAGCTTGAATAAGAATTCACATGCACAATAATTGAAACACTTATTTCTAGTCCTAATTTGTTTCTTTATTTATTGATTGATTTGAGAGAGCTAGAGTTGAAGATAGGGAGGAGGGGGGCAAAGACAAAGAGACAGAAACTGAGAAAGAAACAGAGACAGAAAGATAGTGATGGAGAGATAGACCAAGACAAAGAGACAGACAAGTGAGAAAAGGCAAACGTGTGCCATACACCCAGGTGGAGGTCAGAGGACAATTTTTTGGGAAGTCAGCTCTCTTTTTCACCGTGTGGGCTTCTGGATATCAAACTCCTGCCTCCAGGTTTTTGAGCACACACCTGTGTGGCTGAGTTTTCTTACAAATACCTCTTAACTTGTTTCTTAAGTTTCCGTTCCTTCCATCATTACTGAGGTATAACTGATGAACAAAAAGTACATACATTTAAGATGAACAATGAATTTGGACACACCTAGACATTGTTCAGGAATGTTACAATTAAATTAAATCACCTCAGCAGGGAAGAATTTTTCATGCATATGATGAGAATATTTAAAATCTGTCCTGACTAATTTCAGATATTTGTCAGTTTATTATTAACTGTAGCCACCATGCTATGCATAGACCTCAAGAACTTACTCATCTTAAAACTCAACACATTTGTACCCTTTGATGTCCTCTTTAAATGGAATTTCCAAATTATTTTTTTTTAAATCTCAGAAAAACAACTGTAACGGATATAGAAGTTCTTTAAAGTTCCGCTGTCCTTCAAACACAAGTCAAGGATCAATTATCAAAACAAATTCATTCTATTAATCAGTTTATGAAGGTGCAAATTGTTTGTCAGAACACAATACTAGGGAGGCTGTTTTGTTTAATGACAATCTTAACAGCAAGAATCCCTGAGGCAGGAAGCCAGTAATCAAGAATCCATCTCTGAAACTTTGAGAATACTGGCAGCAGTCTATTCTAATGCATGGTTACAGGGAGACCTTGTACAGAGAACAATACACTGAAATAGACCAGACTTATTTGGAACAATAAACTTAAATATAGCTCTGGACCTGACACAGCTAAACAATTTGTGCCTTCTAGGACTGAATTTAATCCTTCAGGTTCTTTCAAACTATTTTTTTTGACCATTTAGTACACCTGAATGCACATACCATAATCAAATTTTGGTATAAAACTTAAACAATGTGTGAATGTCTGTAAAGGGTTATGACAGCCTTAATATTCAAGTTAAACGGGTAAATAGTTGATGTAAAGATTAGTGAGTCAGATATTCTAATGCTCCCACATCAGAAATCAAGAATGTTTGGATGCTTCTATATATTCACTCTGTGATAGAAGAGAGAAATGCTACAGGGAAAAAGTTATCATATGTCCTGTAAGTACATTCTCAAGAAAGTGCATTCAATAAAGTATCAAAAGGAGAGCCAGAAAAGAGTGAATGTGAACTGAAGAATTGGGTCTGAACTGAATGTCCCACAGAGAAGCGGTTGCAGATAGGAGGAAAGACACAGAGAAGGAACTATAGATTACACAGAAAGGAACGTGGCCCCTCCATCTGGACTGGACACAGGACTGTTAGACAGTGAGCAGTGGGGGACCAGTCTGATGGTAGTTTCAGAGATGGTTATGTAGACAGAGCCAGACCTCCAAACAAAATTCCCATTTATTTTTAAGCACAGTCTCATGACTGGGAGAGACCGCTGGGAGAATTTCATGAGGAACACTATTTCCCTCAACTTAGAGGTGGGGTCAGGAATGCTGGGAAGAGGTCAGGTCACTCAGAGAATGACACAGGGAACGACTAAGAGTCCTGTTTCCCAGTCCAGCATCACTCAGCCAAGATACACTGCAGCCACCCGCTTCTTTCCCAGGTTCTGAAACCCTGCGATGGAATGACCGGCAGAAAGCTGGACCTGCCCCTTATTTTTTCCTTTGCCTGGGACAAGAAAGAAAAGAGAGGAGGAGGATTGAACTTTAAACTTCCTGATAAACTATAATGTGGGAAAGTGCCATTTTTAGGTTTACATGAAGGAGCTACCTCTGAGAATGGCCTCGTGGCCTGTGAAAAACTAGAAACATCCCAGGAAGTCGCTGAAATGCTGTAGCACTGTGAGAATTTGTATAAAAATAAACACTGGATTATTTCAGGCCTAGTCCCTTGAGAAAATGAGCCAGAATTACTCAGAACTACTAGCCTAATCTTGACAGAACAGAGGAAGTTAACAACTGAAGCCAGATTTTTCCCCCTTCTAAAAAAAATGGAAATGAAAACTATGATATTTTGGAAAATGAAAAAACAACAAACACACAGAAAAAAAATCAGTTTAGCCATGTGATTCAAGCAACTATGAAACTAAGAGGGCCAGAGCACCTGGTGAGAACACACAGTGTACATCATCAAGCTCCAGGTTGTTGCGCAAAGTCAGGAGAGCCTACAACCCGGATTCAGAGAGCTTCACAGTTTCATCAGCTGTAAATTCTACTCTCCAGAGCTTGCTAAGTTCTTTAAAAACTTCACTCAAATATTTTTTTTTTCCTCAGGACAACTAAAGACTTAAAGGCCAAAAGGAAACACTCTATCTTATGTCACTCTGGGAACTGCCCCCGAGCATGAGCAACAAATACTTCTTTTCCACTGGAAAAAAAATAATTTCCCATTGAATCTCTGTTTAAAAGAAATCTGCTCATGGAGAATGCCAAATCTCTCCAAAATTTAACTCACATTTGTAAGAAGAATGATTAAACAATAGCTCAGAGACATGTATGGAACGTCAAAGAAAATTTCCTCCTCTGGAGAACAAAGCTGCCTAAAGTTCAGTTCATTAATAAAGCTCTATAGCTATTGTAAGCATGTAGACCACAGACTCTGTTAAAAGAATTGGACAGCTTCTATGCATAAGCAGTGTGTGGAAGCCATGGTATCTTGATTTTTCAACATTCTGTGGCCTTAGAAATAATCCAGAGATGTAACACCGAACAGAGAAAATCAATAACATCAATGCCATGCCTCCTATTTATGGCTCATTCCCAATACAGAAGACTGACACATTGGTGTAGCTTTGGGGGTATCATGAAGAAAGTCCAGCTGATATTAACAACTGATTAATTGGATACAATGAAAGAGGTCTTGAATATTCTAAGAACATATTTGTGTTTCATTCTTTAAGAAGGAATCTACACACACACACACACACACACACACACACACACACAGTACTTGTTTGCTCTGAATTAACTTCATACTAGTTGTCAAAATGAGTATTAGGAGGAATGCAAGATTCAGTGGTTTAGGTGTTTGGCAATTTTTCTGTTGTTACATAGAGGAGATGATGAAAAACACCATCTCAAAAATCTCAGAAGCAAGGCTGACCACCTGACAAGGGGCGAACTACACTGTGGAATGAATGACTGCTTTGTTTCCCTACATAATATTCTCTAAGATGAGATGCAAGGCATAGCTTCAAGGTGTCAATCCATCATATCCTCAGATTCCTGGCTTTCTGAAGAAATCATTGCTTAAAGATTCTATTTCTGATTTTTGCTTTTGTGGCAGGCACTTTCAATTTGAGATTATTATATCCATGCACCCAGAAGAAAAAGAGGAATATGAGTGCTCTTCTTCAATGCTTGTGAAAAGGATCACGAAAGTCCTAATTTCCTCCAGGAAAGATATGTCAACACAGAATTGAAATTGAGGGAATTGCTTTGCATGGAGTGATTGTGAATGGTTAAAGTGGAGAAGCAAAGGGTATGGGAGAAAGTTTTTAAGCTCTCATGCTGTGAATCAGTTCCAACAGCTATCAAATGAAGCCCACAAGGAAAATGAATTAGCCACAAGTAGCTTCAAAAACAGCATGGTCTTGAGAAAGTCTCAGTTACGATGATTAGCAAGAGAAAGATCCTGCACTGGACAGACCGTAGAAGGCCTGCTGGCACCTGTTCAGTAGCTCAATAGATCCCTAGAAACTATATGTGTGATTTAAATAGAAATGAGTATCCCTGGACCCTTTAATGTCCCTAAAGGTGATTCCAGTCCTTAAGGTCCTTTTTTGAGTAATTCTATTTATTTCATATGAGATGGTCCCAAATATTCTACTTGATATATTCCACCATAATAGTTCTTCACTGACCAAAGATTCAGCTGAGGTTATTCTTACTTCCGGTAGTTTGATTACATATTATATATTTGAAAATGAGATCACTGAAATTTTTGTGGGTCCAAAAACCTAATGATCCTATTCTCTGCTAAAATTTGCTCAGATTGCACCAATCACTTTGTTTGAGTACTTCTTTGGTTCTAACAGCACTTTTATAATCCTCAGACTTCCAGTGTGATGCCAGTTCACACTTTGAGTATAAAGTGCTGGTAGTACCCAACATATTTTTTTTTCTTAAATGCATCAGCATTGAGGCAAATATATGTAGATCCTTGGGGAATTCCTTAGAGATTCAACAGTGCGTTGTAGAGGGTTCGCTTGAAAATCTAGGCACATGGTGACTGTTGGCCAGGAAATTACACTCAGAACAGGGTTGCTACATCCAGGAATCCACCAGACCTGCATGATGGCTGACACATCAACACACCCTCATAGACTAGGGAGGATCTCAGGAAAAACAGTTACGTGCAGTGGGAACATTGAGGCCTGGGGCTGGACAAGTGAAGGGGTGTGCCTTTATCTGTGAGTCTACCCAAGAAAGAGCTACTTGGTCTATTCCAGAAGCCTGGTCCTCCACTAGAGCAGATATCCCAAGGGAACACAGGGGCCAACAGAAGCAGACAGAAGGGTGGGAAGGAGAGGAAGGAGGGGAAGGCAAGTCAACTGCAATGGGAAAAGCCTTAGTTACCATGTGATGTGTATGTACTACAGGACTGATGTACGTAAACTTAAATCATGGGATGTAAAGCAGTCATACATATACATTATTCGCAGTTGTTTTTATCTTCCTTTTAAAATTTCATACACATGTATGATGCATTTTTATTACATCTTCTCCTCTTATCTCCTCCTGGGTTTCCTACCTACATGACCCCTCCCTCATTCATGTCCTCTATTTTTGTGTTTTACAAAAACAGACTATAATAGAGAATAAATAAGAGCAATAGAAGAAAATACCTTTAGAATATAAAGTCACTATGATTGAACTTCCGGCACCACACTGTTAAGAATCCATGATAAAACTAAAAAATGGGAATTTTATCAGTTTCCTGTGAGGCAGGGAAAGCCCACTATGTGAGTGCACAGATTTCAGCTCACAGGAGGCAGTATTATTGCACAGACGCCCCCCCCAAAGGAGAGTGTCCATGGTGTGAGTGCACAGATCCCAGCCTATGTGGCTGCCCACTATTGAACTCACCCAGCCTTGCCTGCAGGAGGCCATCTATTGTGGTCTGGGAGGCTTCCTTGGTTGAACACACACAAAGTTATATGCTAACAGCTCATCTGCCCATCAAGGTAAGGATTCACCCAATACCTGCCCCTGGGGAACAGTTCCTTCTAAATCCACAAAAAGAATCCTGAAAAGAAACTCAGGGTTCTGAGTAATGGACTTGCTCAGTACACTCTATGCTTTCACTCTCATTTTAATAAAAAGCTATGCTTTTACTACTACTGCTGTTGTTGCTACAACTACTACCCTATGTCTTATTCAGTCTGTTGTTTAAGACACAAAAAAGCCCTTTCCCCACCCGCCCAGGATGCTCGCAGTCCAGCCGGGACTCACGGCTTCCCCCTGCCTAACCCCAAATCCCAGGACCCAGCTCCTTTCCACCAGTCAGCCCCAGCCAGCTGCGACAGCCGGGCTGGTGTATTCATGGAATACCAGAACAAGAATATCAAAATACCACACCTGAGGAAATTTTTCAAACTATCATCAAGGAAAGCTTTCCTCATCTAAAAAGAGGCCCATCCATATACAAGAGGCATTCCGCACCCCAAACAGATATGACCAAAATAGAAACTCACCAGGGCAAATACTAGTTAAAACACTCCACATTCAAGATAAAGAAATGGTGCTGAGAGCCTAAAGGGAAAAAAAACAAGTCACCTTTAAAGGTAAACCTATTAAAATAACAATTGACTTCTCAATGGAAACAGTAAAAGCAAGAAGAGCTTGGAGAGACTTACTTCAAGTATTGAATGAGCAAAAATGTCAACCCAGGCTGATATACCTTGCAAAACTATCTGTCATGATTGAGGGAGAAAGAAAAGTTTTCCAGCACAAAGTCAACTTAAAAGGATACATGTCCACCAAACCAGGCCTTCAAAAATTGCTAGAAATGATACTCAACCTTGAAGAAAAAAACAGACATATCCAGGAGAACAGAAGGGAAGTACAATACTACCAAAACCTAAAAGCAAAACTATACACTTACAAAAGCCGCGAAACATAATAAATGTCTGGAATTAAAAATAGTTTCTCCATTATAACATTAAATGTTAATGGAATTAACTCACTGATCAAGAGATACAGATTACAAACTTGGATTAAAAATCACAATTCATCAATCTGCTGCCTGCAGGAAACCCATCTCACCACAAAAGATAAGCACATCCTTGGGGCTGGAGAGGTGGCTCAGGGGTTAAGCCTCTGCCTTGCAGAGTTCGGATCCCAAGTCCCACATATAGACGCCAGGCGGAAGCGTGGGCGGCCTGCCTTTCTGGTCCTGGTGGGTGGAGCCTGTGAATCCCAGGTGGGAGGAAGTGGTAGGCGTCCATGGTGGTTCCCGAATTCGTCCGTGGTTCTACACACACACAGACACGCGCGCACACATACATACGCACACACGCACAATTGAATAAAAAAAACAAAATTTAAAAAAAGATAGGCACATCCTAAAAATGAAAGGCTCGTCCAAAATTCTGCAAGCTAATGGAACCAAAAAACAGGCAGAGGTAGCCATTATGCTATCGGACAAAGCGGACTTCAAATCAAAAAAAATCATAAGAGACACACAGATGAATACTACATTTTAGTAACAGGTATAATTCACCAGGAAGACTTCACAATACTGAATATTTATGCACCCAATACGGGCCCCCCTCCCCACATTCATTAAGCAAACTCTACAACATCTAAAGCAAGAAATCAATCCCAAAATGATAATTCTTGGGGGTTTCAACACTGCCCTCTCAACATGGGATAGATCAACAGGCAAAAAAAACAACAGAGGCACTTTGGAACTTAATCAAACTCTTACTGAAATGGACCTTACAGATCTCTATCGAACTTCTCATCCATGCACCAAAGAATACACATTTTCCTTAGGAGCACACAGAACTTTCTCCAAAATAGATCACATATTGGGCCACAAAACGAATCTCCACATATATAGGAAAGTTGAAATTCTAGCCTGTACCTTATCAGATCAACATGGCCTAAAGTTTGACATCCACAACACAACAAACAACAGAAAATACACTAACTCCTGGAAACTCAACACTATGATGCTGAATGAGAGCTGCATTCAGGAAGAAATTACAAAGGAAATTCAAGATTTCCTGAAAGTGAACAATAATGAAAATACAACTTACCAAAATTTCTGGGACACAATGAAAGCTGTCCTAAGAGGTAAGTTCATAGCTCTTAATGCCTACATCAAAAAAATGGAAACATCAGAAATAAATAACTTAACAATGCAACTTAAAGCTTTAGAGAAACTAGAGCAATCTGATCCCAAAAGCAGAAGAAGGGAGGAGATTAGCAAAATAAGGGGAGAAATATCCAAAATCAAGATTAGGAAAACAATACAGAAAATCAACCAGTCAAAAAGCTGATTTTTTAAAAAAATTAATAAGATTGATACACCCCTAGCTAAATTAACCAAAAGCAAGAGAAAGAAAGCCCAAATTAACAAAATTAAAAATAAAAATGGAGGTATCACTACTGATACCCAAGAAATCCAGAGAATTATAACATCATATTTCATTTTGACAACACAAAAGAGATGGATGAATTCCTAAGTAAACACAACTTACCTAAATTGGATCAGAAAGTTGTGAATTATTTAAATAGTCCAATAACAAACTCCCTCGAGCTGATTGGGCTAGGCCAACATTTCCTAAACAGACATCCAATGGCACAGTCACTGCTACCAACTCTCAACAGTTGGGATCTTGTGAAATTAAAGAGCTTCTGTTCAGATAAAGAGGTTGTAACACGAAATCAAAGGCAGCCCACAGAATGGGAGAAAATCTTTACTAACCACACATCTGATAGAACTCTGCTGTCCAGAGTGCACAAAGAACTTAGAAAACTAAACACCAAGGAAACCAATGGCCCAATTAAAAAATGGGCCCTGGAACTTAAAGGAAACTTTACCAGGGATGAAATTAAGATGTCTAACAAATAACTTAAAAAATGCTCCACTTCCTTAGCCATCAGGGAAATGCAAATCAAAACTTCCCTGAGATATCATCTCACCCCGGTCAGGATGGCAAAAATCCACAATACAAACAACAACAAATGCTGGAGAGGATGTGGAGAGAGGGGAACTCTCTTACATTGCTGGTGGGAATGCAGGCTCATACAACCACTCTGGCAAGCCGTCTGGAGATTCTTAAAGAAATTAAAGATTGAAATGCCATATGACCCTGCTATTCCACTTTTGGGAATAACCCCCCATACATCAGAGGTTCACCTCAATAGCACAAGCACGACCATGTTCATAGCAGCACTGTTTACAATAGCAAAGTCATGGAATCAACCCAAATGTCCAACAGTTGAAGAGTGGATAAGGAAAATGTGGTACATTTATACAATGGAGTACTACTCAACCATCAAAAATGATGAATTACTGGAATTTGCCTTGAAATGGATGTTATTAGAAACAATTATATTAAGTGAAGTATCCCAGACACAGAAAATTAAGCACCATATGTACCCCTTAATAGGTGGCTCCTAGTACCAAACCCACCCAGCCCACCTAGAGACACTCAAGGATAAACCTTTGTAATATCCACAGTAATTGCAAGGATTATGAACAGGAGGCATGGGGTA
Organism: Typhlomys cinereus; assembly: GCA_023101885.1. Classification (NCBI taxonomy): domain Eukaryota; kingdom Metazoa; phylum Chordata; class Mammalia; order Rodentia; family Platacanthomyidae; genus Typhlomys; species Typhlomys cinereus. Next base: position 1,303,487 of record JALPQD010000164.1, read on the forward strand.
GGAGGGCCCCACCAGAAACAAGGAGAGAGGGGACCATGTTACAGCAGAGAAAATACATGAAGGACTGCAAGTAAGTAATGAGACATCTGGTTAAGTTCACAGACTTTCGTTCTTGATCATTTACAACTGAGGGGGTATGATCTCACCAGAAGGGGAGGGCAAATAGTCTGGCAGATAAAATGTAACCATTTTGCAAATGGGTGATTAACCCTTTCCTCACTGTGGTTTCCTACTTTTATTACATCTACCTTTGAATATACTCTTATAACAAGACTCTAGTTTAACAGGTTTTTATCTCTGGCCAGGGGCTGACATCCAATATCCATCAGGATGGAGTGAAGGGCATTGCAGGAGCAGCAAAATTGCAAAAGAAAATCAGCAAACTATAATCCAGAACTTCAGAGACTCTCTATCAACCACATAGAACTAGGCCAGACTAATCTCTCCCCATCCTGAAGCTCAGGGAAATTTGCGGAAGAGGGGGCGGTACGATTGTAAGAGCACAAGGATGGAAGGAGCAATGATATGCAAGATATTCCACACAAGTTAGAGCAATCATAATAGGACTTTGCATGACCTGCACTATGTCCAACATATTATTGACCCCACAAAGTCTAGCATGGACTAAAGGCACTAGGATCCTTGGAGGCTAGGGACTGACAGTCACAGTAGTGTTCCTAAGCTTAAGGGGAACACAGGAAAGGGTTTTGGGATATGCCCCTGGGTCCTTGCACCTCATCGGAGAGGAGGACCCAGAGGAGAGTTTGGCATGCACAGTAAAGGATGCTCTGGGTGTTGAGGGGGGAGGCTTCGGGGATGGGGAAAGAGAGGAGAGGGGAGGGAGGAAAAGAAGGGTCGGGGGGAGGTGGAGGGAGGGAGGGGACTGGTATACCTGTTAAGTTTGAATGAGCAGAAATAATAATAATAATAAAAGATATCAAAAAATAAATAAATAACGATAAAAAAGGAAAAAAATTAAAAATAAAATAAATTTAAAATACACAAAGAACCTGGACTTCAGACCATATGACACTTAAGACATGCTCTGACAACAACCTCGTTAATCATTGGATTATGTAACTGGAAAATGACTCTGACTTAAAGTTGAGCAAGCCCCACTTAGATTTGTTATCATTCACTCTTGTCTTGTTTTGCATATACATGAGTGAAGTACTACATATGATAATCTGTCTCTTTAACCCCTAAGGTTATCACATCCTATAAACACCTTATTAACAACAGCCTTCTGAGCTATCTCTGGGTTTGTCAATTCAAAACTTCAAACCAAACTTTGGCTTTTGGTGGTTAAGTGTCAGATCAGCATGGTGACTCTCACCACTCTTCTATGATCTTCAGAGAAAAACTCGCTAAACTCACTGATACCTATTCTTCTCATTGAATTTCTCATAATCCTCTGGTGGGTTTTTGACACACATCATGTATTCCTTCCTAGTGGCTCAACTCCTTCCTCTACCATCTGTCATGTGATTCACATATTGTACTTTACTCCTTGTGGGTTACCACTTCCCCCCAAGTTCAAAGAGTCATTCTAGTAGAAATTTTCTCCTTTCTCTGAAAAGTGTTAGATCCCATGTGTAGACACAATGCCCTGGAGTTTGTGAGCTCTCACATTCCTGGTCAGGAACCTTTAAAGCCCAATCACATCATTTCTGGCAAAACACACAACTAAATCATGCAGATTCCTCATTATAGCTGCCACAAATTTAGCCTATATTTCATTCCCAAATCACCAGAGTGTTGTATACCTTCAGCATTATCTAAGTCACATACTTATAATAAAGGACATCTAAGTTATAGATGCTCATTGAGTTCATTCTAACAAGGATTATTGAATTTTAACAAAGAAACTTGTATCCATTTAGATGCTTCAGAGCAGGATGCAGGCACCACTATCATGTCCTTCGAATCAGACTTGTTCTAGGCCTTGCTTCCCTCACTCACAAAATGACTATTGGTGGCAGTTCTGGCAGGTTGTTGCTTTGTGTATGCCAGTAGGAGAAAATCTCTTCTCTGCATTTTTGTCCGATTGTGGCATTGCAGCCCATATGTTTTCCATTGGAATTGGACCATGAGAGTCACCAATGTTTAATGCAAAAGCCCCAACAAGCTGGGCTTAGGCAGCCTTCCCAACATGCCAATGAGAAAGATGAGTTCTGGTGAAAAGAAGAGGCAGAAGTTGCCTGCAATGTGGCCACACAGGGAAAAGAAACTAATTAAGGAGAGCAGTGAATATTTGGGGGCATTGACATAAGATTCAGGTTTAAGTAGAGAGCAATAGGTAAGCAAATTCATTACTCTTTAGCCATGATATGGTCCCACTCATCTCTCTCTCCAGTCCTGCAATATGGTCTTCAAGGTAATCCATAAATGATTAAATTGTACACATGCTGATGAGCCATGCCTTGGTAGGTAGACAATTGTCCTTCTGGAGGCTGGGCCTTGTCCTCAGGCATGTTGTTCTTCCTCTTATTCATCTTGACTGAAGAGGAATGATTGGGGGTTGGTAAGATCCTCGGCATGTAAAACTACCTACGTGCAAATGTGGCAGCTAAGTTCTATATCCAGAGCCCACGAGACAGGAGAGAACCAACTTCAGAAAATTCTTCTCCAACCTTCACATGTACTTTGTGGTATACTAGGCCAACCAATCTCTCTCTCTCTCTCTCTCTCTCTCTCTCTCTCTCTCATAAATAAACAATCTTCTAATGGGGAAAGGTTAAGGACAATGACTTGTCACTATGCTTCAACCAAAGCATAGATTCAAAGTGAAGGTGAGTATCCAGGCCTCAATTTGGCGTTATTCTTACCTGTGGGACCCAGTGAGGAGTCAATGCCTCTGAGCAAAAGCAGATTTCTGAGTGATTTTTCTCCTGATTGTTCCACTTTGACTAATTCACTAGTCCCATTATACATAACAGTTGAAATTTCATCTTTTTGTATATTTGTTTTTGCCTAATTGTGCTTTCTTTAGGCTTTTATTTTATTCTATTTTTGCAGCTATAGCCTCAATGCAAGAAACGTCCTGGCCATGGTTCATAAGTAATAAGTAGTTAAAAGAAGTGACTGATTGGTGTAACCTTCAGAAGCTGATGGACGACAGGATAGATCAGAGCTGAGGAAACTGTTAGGAAGGGGAAATGGACTTAGACAATGTCAGTTGAGGTTTTAGTCTGAAACAGACGCGGACATTAAATAAGTAATTCTCATAAGCCATGGACTTTTACATTCTGATAGTTAATTTTATATGTCAACTTGACCAGGTTAAAAAAACTCATGTACTTGGTAAGACATCATTATTGGAAATGTCTGGAACCATGTATTGAAATGTTTGCTTTTGGACTAATAAATTGAATAAAGATGTAAGATGTAAGAACCAGACAAGGGTGTGATGCTTTCAGGCAAATTCAGACAAAGCATTGCTTTTACTTTTCAGCAGCTGTGATTCCTGCACAACATCTCATCTTAGATTGGGAAGGGGCTTATAAGCTTCATAATCTCTGAGGAGTTAAAATCAATTCATGGTTGCTAAGAAAATGCTAAGCTTCATTTTCTTTAGTTGCATAAACCCTAGTGAGTTACCCATGTCCCTGCAAACAATCTCTCACTGATGGTCCTGTAAGTAACCCTAATTAAGCTTGTTGAATCACCCAAAAGATATCAAATAGAAGGTGACCAAGTTGGAAAAGTAGAAGTATATCAGTTGTAGTGTGAAGGGTACATGACAGATTAAGGGAAAGGAGTGAATATGACCAAAAAACATACATCATAGACATGTATGTAAAAGTCATAATGAAGCTCATTACTGTGCTTAATATAGAATGCAAGTTTTGTTGTTTCCAAAGTGTATGGATACCCTTTAACCTGAGGAGAACCTAAATAGAACAAAAATAGAGATGGAAGGTGAATTTTCTCTCTTCTTCAAGCAAAGCATTGTCTACTGCCCACAGAAAATAGATTCCCTGGCTCTTAGACCTTGGAAATTGAGACAGTAGTTAGAACCAGCAACTTCTAAGATTCAGACTGAATTTCACCAAAGGTTGTGTCCATTTCCTAGGATTAACAAGGCACATAATAGGTTTCTGAGCCTTTGAAAACCCTAAGCCAATTTCCATAGTAGATTTCTCTTAAATATCTAGATTAATTTATTGCCTTTGTTCCTTTGGAGAGTCCTAGTTAACACACACATGCCTATCTCAGAAGAACAAACATCATTTCAGCTGATGAACAGAATTAGCCAAACAAATCCTTGCTCATAAAAGTTAGTTCTGCTTCAATTTAGAAATATTTACTTTTCTTGATATTAATAGATTTAAGGAAGATTTCTCTGTTTTAAATATCTATAATTTCCAATGCTCTTAAGATGATATTGTGCTTTTAAAAACCATCATACATTCATATGTCTGATATTTGAAATAATCACTCTCTAGCAATATAGCATCTAAAGTAAAAATTCAATATCTTCTGCCATTAACAACATCATTAATAACAAATGTCTGTTTAATTACTCTTGCTAAGATTAAAAAGGCCATTATTCTTGTAACTTGAGAAATTCATTAGCTGGAAAAGGCTGTTTAATGCCAAATGCACTCCTTAAAGATGCAGTCCCTGATATTTGAAGGTATTTCTGACACTCATGCATTTGCATTGCTTTAAAAAAGCACCACCCAACTGTGCTGAAGATCATGCTGGGACAATAAGCAAGCACTGTAACATTTCAAAATCAGAACTGAAGCTACAAGACATTTTATAATACCATACAGAGTCTGTTCTTTGGAATATTAAAACTCTGCACACTGAGCCCATTATTCATCATTCACCTCTGTCTAATTCTGTGCTTCAATGAGTCTTGTATCAACACAGTGCATCCAAAGGTATGGTTAATATTCATAAGCTCCTCCTCCAAAGGGATTCAGAGCCATAACTTGAGATCTATGCAAGTCAATTTTAAAGTCTGAGACTTCAAGGAATTTAGTTAGACCCATTAAATGAAAATTACAAGATGGGATTTGGAACAACATCTTTCTTAATCCACTGTTTCAACTCATTATATTTTTAGCACACACAGAAGCTTGATTAACGTTTAGTAAGAATTAGATCAGTGACAGTGTACTCACAGAAAGCAATTCAAATTGTTTCAGGGGTAATGGTTCTACACCATGTGGTATACCATTCTTTCACTTTATTCCACTGTGAATAATCAGGCAGTCATAAAACAAGCTATACTGAAGTATTTTGCTTTACTCTGGGATGCATCTACTTAACTGATCAGATTCACATTTCATATTCATGAATTAGCCCCTGAGAGACAACATCGCAACAACAGAGGAACAGGAAAAAGTGGAGAATTCAAGCCAACCATGGAGAATTGCTATTGGGGAGAAAGTTGCTGCTCATGAAGAGGAATTAAGTGCCTAGTAATGGGAATTGTTCTTTCTTCTTTTATTCCTTCCTTCCATACATGTAAACTGTTTACTTTCCCAATGTCAGGAACTTTGATAAGGTTTACCTAGAGTTTACTTAGATGTAGTAGTCATCATGAAGAAGTTCAAATAACCTGGCTAGACTGCTAAACCTGATGTCCAGTAGACACAATCTGGTATGGATGCTGAGAAAATCATTTGTGCAAGTCAAATCACAGCGTAATAGTAAAAATTGAGTGGGTAGTTCTATAAGAGCTGTGAAAACAGAAAGAAAAGTACAGAAAATTTAAGCTTTGATGGATCATAAGGGGAATTAGGGAATTTGGCCAGTTGTTTTTCTTGTCCTTACATGATAGAGCAGGACAGATAGAGAGAGAGCATACATGAGATTTACCTTTTCACCACAAGTTTGATTCCTCAGTCTTCTGTTGCAGAGAGTGGTTTGTTTGTGTCTTTCTCTCTGGAGAGGTACTGGTTTCAGCATCATTTGCCACATTGTTTCTTGGGATGCTTGCCTTTGGGAAGCACAATGTCTTCTAAAGTTTGTCTAATCAATTTTTATCTATCATTGCTCTCTTTTGGGACACAGTAGTGCCCAAAGCAGAAACTTTTTAGAGATGTCAACCATAGAGAGAAGCTACTCAGTCCCTATCTCTCACCTTGAAAGACAGCACCTATCTGATTTTAAACATTCGGATGGATAGCTTCATTGATGTTGCTGTAATGATCCATGATACTCAAGAGAATAACACATACCTGAGCATGCAAAAAATAAGGATAGCTTGCTCAAAGAAAGCATGTTTGTTGAAGTTGGCCATATGTGGAAGATATTACATTCCAACTTGTCAAACTCCCTGATATTGGAGTCAGGGAAGTTAAAATTCATTGATGTTCATTAGAGAAGTTGTTAGATTTTAGGAAGATTGTTTGCTTTTCATGATTTTCTGTCTTTGAGGGTTTTTTTGCAATTCTGCTAAATACTATGGTTTTGACTAAAGGAATGTCTGCCACAATTGGCTCTTTTGTCTTTTCAGGGAAGGATATTTTATATGTCCCTCCCCCATATTAAAAAGAAGTTATTGGACTAGCATAATAGCATAATAAAAGCACCTTCCCCCAAACCTGATAATATCTTAGGTACACATGGTAGAGGTGAGAACTGAGTTATGAAACTTGTCCCTTGACCTTCATTTATACCTCCTTTACTCTGTTATGAATAAATGAAATATTTTTAAAATAATTGAGAAATTTAAAACAATTATATTAGTAAAGCAAGTTTTTAGGCTTAACATTTTTGTTAAATCAATGTTTTAAAATTTTATAATATATAGACTGTACCAAAACCAAGATACTAGGTTGCATTAGAATATACTTCAGTCAAAGACCTTTCAACATATACAGTGTTTCACATGATTAAATAAGGTTTTTTTTTTTTTATCATTGTTGGACCTTGATGTCTGCTGCCTTCTTCAGAAAGAGTCTCTGAAGACTCTATATCAACCACCTAGAACTAGGCCAGACTAATCTCTCCCCATCCTGAAGCTCAGGGACATTTGCAGAAGAGGGGGCGGTAAGAGTGTAAGAGCAAAAGGATGGGAGGAGCAATGATTTGCAAGATACTCCACACAAGTTAGGGCCGAAGCAATCATAATTGGACTTTGCATGCCCTGCACAATGTCCAACACACTATTGACCTCACAAAGTCTAGCATCTGCTAAAGGCACCAAGATCCTTGGAGGCAAGGGATTGGCAGCCACAGTAGTGTTCCTATGCTTAAGGGGAACACGGGAAAGGGTTCAGGGAAATGCCACTGGGTCCTTGTATGTCATCGGAGAGGAGGGCCCAGAGGAGAGTCAGGGATGCACATTAAAGGACTCTCTGGGAATTGGGGCGGGAGGCACTGTGGGATGGGGAGGGAGGGGTGAGGGGAGGGGAGCAGGGGGTTCGGGGGGAGGAGGAGGGAGAGAGGGAACCAGTGTACCTATTAAGTTTGTATGAGCAGAAATAATAATAAAAAATGTTAAAAAAAGAAAGAGTCTCTGAAATATTATAAAGAGGTCTATTTGCAATACTCAGAGCTGGGCATGGTAGCTCAGTCCTTCAATCTCAATATGGATGAATCACTAGCCTGAGCTATGTAGTAAGTCCCTGGCTAAATAAAGAAAGAAAAAAGTCAAATATGAAAATAGAATGCATTGTAGTAATACAAACATATCATTTCTAGAATGCCTACCATTAGCCTACTCCAGCACCACCATAAGTAGGTCTTTTGATCTTGGACCATGGACCAAAGGATTTTCTTACCAGACTCAGATCTATTAATCAGAAGCATTCTAGAAGAATATTAACCAGTGAAACTTCTTATACCATACTTTTTTTCTTAAACATATACAAATACATGCACATAGATATTCTAAACTACAGTTTGCATTTCCATGGGAACTAAATCCGACATTTATATTACCTTACAGATAAAAATGAGAGGAGACTTTTCCTTTTACGAAAGAATCATTTTTTATTATGTGAAATTCTATTGGGAAATTTTTAAAGCTAAGAATGTATCTCCTTAAGTGGAACAAAGCCTTTGATTTTGCTAGGAACATTAAAATTCAGGCAAAAAATTTTTAAGTCTCTCCTCTGGGTAGAAAGAGTGTGTGTGTGTGTGTGTGTGTGTGTGTGTGTGTGTGTGTGTGTGTAGATAGGGAGTGTGAATGTTCCAATTAATTTAATAATAAGATTGATTTTAATTTTAAAAATTACAGAAAGAATTATATGAAAATTATTTTTATAAAAGTCATATACTTCAATATCATAAAATAGATGTCACAAGAATATAGGTCATAAAAAGCACAAAGAAATTCACAATTGATGAACCATCGTAAAATAAATTCAGGGTTTCCTTGGAGGAACATTTTCAAATGGAGTCACAGCTTTGTATTCAAGATAAAGAAGAAAAAGTAGAAGTTTATATATCCTCTAAGAAAGGGGGAAATTTAACATAAAGGTGAAAGAACTGAAGAACTAGAAACAACTGAACTTCAAATTAAAAACTGCTGCCACCAAACCTCCAAAACCAAGGTCTAGAGTTATTCGTACCTTAGGAAAACTTTTCTGATCTCTCATTATACACATCTCTTAAAGCCCAACTGTTTCTTTTTCTTGAGATACACCATCCTCCATTGCTTTCTGGATCTTTTAAAGGGCTCCTTAGGATTCCAGTTTTACAAAGTAGCAGCCACATTGGAACTCGAATGGTTCATATTCTCAGGAAAGAATAGATTCTGTGGACTAAGTGAAAGATCTCACTTTGAACAAATGGACTGAAGCAACAAAGACTTACATTTTATGAAAATGGCTGATATGCAGCTTTGTAAAATCAAGAGGAATTCAAAATGAAGGCAAACAGTGAGATTACCCACAATTAGTATATGATAGGTAGATAGCTAGGAAGCAAATATTATTAGTTTTGAAAAAGTTTCTGACCAATTTTTACCTCTGAATTAAGGAAAGTCAGAAAGCTATGTTAGAAACAATAGTAAAAATAAATTTATGATGCTGAGAAGTCACTAGTTTTGCAAATTTTCTGACAACTATGAAATTCAATAAATAACTAAAAATTAAACATGTGAATGAATGAATGAATGAACTTAGTCTATGAAAATTTTCACAGGAAGCATCAGGGTCTCATAACTTGTTTCAACAATTTTCCATAGCCAAAATTTTCTCCTGTATCTTGAAGACTCAAGTGTTCATACTTTTCAGGACTTGAAAGGCAGTCTATCCCTCTAGATTCATGTTAAATCTTCTACTGAATCAATCATGAAGCCAATATATAAACTCCAAGGCAATATTCCATGATACATGTATGCATGCACTCACAGAGAAAGAGAGTGTGTGTATGTGTGTATGTGAGAGAGAGAGAGAGAATACTCCATTGCAGAAAAAAAGTCAAATATGCCAAAAAAATCTCAAAGACAAAGTATGTTCTACTTCATCTAAAATTAAGAATTGTGAGAAGCCACAAACAATTTTTTAGAATTTATCCCACAAACATGACTATATATGTCCACAATGTATGCTTTTTAGAAGTCATGAAATTGTTTGTAAAGACAATAAATAGCCAAGATTGGTGACATGTTTATTATCAAAGTATAATGAAACAAAATGATAAATCTATTTTGAAAATGACTGTGCAGTTTCAAAATAAAGTTGTTACTTTTAAAGGGATATATGCAATGTTTTTCAAAATAAAAGGTCACAGGAGAGATAAACTTGAGAATATTGTTACTAATTTTCAATGAGATTTAGAGTACTTTTATTTCATGTACCTCCATAATCAGAACACTCATTTCAAAATGGCCTGTTACTTTTCTTGCTAAAACAGATAACTATGGGAAAGCAAATAATAAAAAGACTTGCCTACAGCATAGAAGCACAAGAACACAAAATCTCTATGTACCTATACATAGATAGTAAGGAAGGTTTTTGTGCTAGGATTAGACAGTCTTCAATTCAGAAAATCTGGAATAGAAATGGGACCATATTATTCAAAAGTTCTTCTGAATAAGTAAGGCCCTCCGTGGCCTCATACTAAATTTGCTGACAGAACTTCTCTTTCTCCATAAATCATAGATGATTTACTCTCATTTGAGGAATGTTTTTTTAGTGCTTTTGTTTAGGATAAAACAAATTCTGTAAACTTAGTTATCTTTGCAGCAATTGAATATTTCCTAGTTTTGATGCAGTCATGTAAATTTTCTATTGTATAATTTTCTAGGAACAACTTTAATTCCCTCATTACTAAAATTTTCAAGGAATCACTACTTGAAACTTCATATAATTTGTGGGGCTTCTCATACATTTTTTTATCAAATCTTGAGGGATCTATTCAAATAAAAGAATGTAAGAGTCTTGTATAGGTTGCTTACAAGATCTGTGTTGGAAAACTTGTAGCCAACAACAACCCCAAAGTAATCTGAGGCCTCATAAACTACAGTGATCCACCAGTGAAATCAGACATGATTCAGTTACAGATACAAATGTGGAAAGTTCACAGTTAGACCATCCACGGGGCATCCAGAAACAGTACAGTGTATCAGCAGAAGCAGTAGTTAGAAGTACTGTTGTTGGAACTCACTTGGTGCAAAATCAAGAATTCAGACTGGATCAGGACACTAGCCTATAGCTCCATAAATGTACCAATTTCTGAGAAAGTAGCTATATTGTTAATCATTTCATGGTGAATATTAATAAAGCAAACCTTGTACAGTGAGATCAATAGTAGACAAAAAAATCAAAGTCAAGTAGTATAAACAGATATAGAGAGAACTTATTTAATATTGAAACAGTTTACTGACAGGATATTATAACTGAACCTAAGAAAGATTCCCAAAAAGAGTTCTTTACAGAATTGTGTGAAAAATATTAACATAAATTCAATCAAAATGAAATATTGTAGCATTCTTCTTTCAACTGACAAAAGACTAAAATATAAAAAGATAAATATAATTTAACAATATATCTAAATCACTCTTCAAGATGTATTTACTACTCTATAACACCCATCTTCTTAAAACACATCTTTTTAAAATAGAGATAATAATTCTTCATGAAATGCTGTAGTTTTAGGCACAAATAAAACTTAACCTACTAAAAATTAACTAAGACACACATCATTTTTTTAGTATAGTAAAATAAGAAATAAATAAACAGTAAAAGAACAGGACCATATACATTTGGAAACCGAAACTGTATTTCTAACTAGGTCGTAGTTAAAAACTAAACCTGCGAGCATATCTTATTAATAGCAATAAGTCTTAACATGCATCAATTGAAGAGTAAAGAAGGAATTATGAAGTACTTAGAAATGAATGGCAATGAGGAACCACATTCTTAAGAATTTGTGAAATAAACCCAATGCAAAATTATCATTCTAAAACATGAAAAAGATTTGTTAAAAAAATAGAATGTTTCAAAGTAATTAAGCAGTAGAACTCAGAAAACCAGTAAAAGTACAGTGTAACACCAAAGAAAGAAGGCAAGAAGTAATTAAGTTAATGAAAGTTAATGAGAGGAAAAATTATAGAAATTATCAAGTATATTTAAAAAACTGATAGAACAGTAGACTTGGGAGCAGAGAGAATACAGCATAGAGTTAAACAAGGCAGGTAGAAATAGTGGAAGAGTAGAACTTTTTTTAATTAAAATTCAAAGGTAATATTTTCAAATTAAAATTATTGTACTAGAAAATATACTTTATCAAAATTGACTAAACTTAGAAAATTAGAGGATTATGAATATTTCTAAATATAATACATACAAAATAACTTTATTTGAGAAAGATATAAACTGAGACAGTTTTAGAAATGAATCTACCAAATCTTCAATAAACAGATAATCCCTGTCTTATGAAAATCTGTTCAAAAAGCTTGAAAAGAAGAAAAGCAACCCAACTCATTTCACAAAGTTAGCATAAGCATGATTCCAAAACCAGACAAGAATGTTCATGAAACTTGGAAAAAACAGATTCTAAGACTTGTTTGTATAAAAGAGTAAAGAGCCAAGAATATCGTCGACAATTTGAAGAAAAATAAAAAGAAGAGTTGAGAAGAGGCATTCACCAGACAATGGAATATAATGAAGAGCTCAGAAAAATTGCCTTAGTGAATGACAAGTTTGCATGCAGGCAAATGTTTGTAGTCCGGTAAGAAAAGAGGAAATTGTTTAATTAAATGTGGTCATTTTGTTAACTGATAAACCTCCCTGGGGATAAGAAAATCAAATAGAATAAGGAAATCAGAATCTTCCTTACACTATAAGCAATATCAACCCCAAAAAGTTACAAGTATAATATATAAGGAATTAAACTTTAGCTCTTCTAGAAGAAAATTTTGAAAATGATTTGATGGCCTTAGTAATGCGGATTATGCGTTAAACAAATTTGCCAAAAAAAGTACAAAGAGCAATAAAGTATATCGATTTTATTAAAGTTTCAAACTGCGCTACTGTAGCTGATCCATAAACTTAATTAAAAGACACGTGCTTCGGAAAGATACATAGTAAGAAGTTAACAATAACCCAACTTAAAATAACTGAAAGAAACATGCTCCTTCACATATATGAAAGCCCCCAAGAGTCAGCAGCTGCATAAATACATGACTTGTAGTTCTCTGCCAAGTGAGGGAACAGGAGTGTGAGTTGGTTTTGGTTCTCTCCAAAACTTCTCCATTGTGCCTCATCACCAAAAACCCGACCACTACCACTTGTAGCTACTGTGAAAGATGTAATAGAAATGTCAAAGAATACTGCCCTAGGAGAACATGCACACAAACCTTCATTGCCTTCTCTTAAAAACAAGAATTCAGGCCATATTGGAGAAATCAAGAAACAGCATGCCCTGGACCTATTCAACATTCAAACTCCATCATGTCAAAAAAGCTTCTTCAGTTTTCTTCCCATGTGTCATGGAGACACCGCATCCCAGAAGACTTTTGTAAGGAATTGTGTGACATAGTAATTCATTCCCTCCCTACAGCAAATACATTTATAAGAACCCTGCTAAACATGATTATTGCATTTTTTACAATACTATTTCATAAATGTTAAGAAGTAATTTCCTTTAAGTTTATTTTAAATAAATCTTGGGATTCTCTATGTTAAATTCTGAAGAAAGTAAATTGTTGGAAATATTAATGCTTTTTTTTGTTAGCGGGAATGTAGTCAACAGTGCAGGCACAACACTTAGTATCTTGTTCTCTTCAGATATACAGCAGTTTTAAGTCTGTATCCCCACTATCAAGCCCTTGATCTTTTCAGCCATTGTATGTGGGATTTTTGTTGTTGTTGTTTTTCCTCTCTTCCATTTTTGTTCTTTCTGACTGGTTTTGAATTTCACAAATATGTTTAATTCTAGATAACCTTATTATTTTAGATAATCTTATTAGACAACCTTAAGTAAATAATAGTAAAGTCATGAAAGACTACATAATGTAAGCATATACTTCTCTTATTAGTAATATATCATTTCTATTTCTTGATTAATATTTTGTGGATTTCCCCACTATATTTCTCAATTTTTGTGTGTATGTGTGTCCTGTGGAACTCACTGTATGTGCCTGTGGAGGCTAAAGGGTGACTTTGGGAATCATCCTGGTTTGCTTTTACCTCCTTTTTTGTTTTCTCTAAGATTTCCCAACGTCTGCCTCCCAAAGTGGGAAGTGCAAACCTATACCATCTACCTGATGATTTTACATGGAATCTGTGATCCAAGCACAGATTCTCCTGTTTGTGAGGCAGAGTCTTAACCCCTTAGCCTTCTCTCCAGCCCCCAAATTTCTTAATTTTTATTCTATCACATATTTTGTTTTTAAATTTTGACCTGGTTTTTAACTTCATTGTAGCACTTAAATTTAGTCAAATGGACAATATACAGGCATTGATTTTTAATCCTAAAATTATGAATCAAAAAACTGACCTTTCCACAAATGAAGTAGTTATATAACTTTGACCAAGTCAGAGGAATTTTTATCTAGCACACTTTCCTTGTAAAATGTGTCAACAGAGATGTTTTTAGCATTATGTTAGGTAATATGTATAATTGCATATTTTAAGATGAAGATGCCTAAAAATGTAAATTATAAGAAGGAAAAAAGCATCTTCATTTTAACATAAACACAAATTTAAATTCTCCTATTACTTGCCAGCTCAAAGTCATTGGATAAATCTTAATCTCTTTAAAACTCTGAAAAACTGGGGATAAGAAATGCAGGTTAATGGCACAAACTTGTAATCTCAGAACCTGAAAAGTAGAGGCAGAAGTAATTAGACTCCACAAAGAGACAGTGTCTCCAACAGAATAAGGATAATTGGGATGCCACGAGGTATCTACTAGAATTGACGCACATGCGTATACATAGGCATATGCAATCCTGCACATACATATATATACACATGCACTAATGTACATGCCCACATACAGATACATACACAGACAAAAATACACATACATTTATACATACACATACTTATGCACACACACACATATACACAAATGCACATATACACATACAGGCAGACATATCAAATACAAATGTATGCATCAATGAGATAGCCTTGCATCATAAAACAATGACAAGGGGCCACTGATTTTATAATTTTTCTTCATTTGATATATCGCATTTTGCCAGAGACTAATATTACCCAAAACTAATTGATATCTAATAGTTAAAATAAGTTTAATTGAAAATTTTATGAAACAAAAATATTTTGCTATGATCTTAATTTGTACACACACTTTATTTCAGAACCATTTGAAATAACTGATTAGACTGTAAGGGAACCTGCACAGAAAGGTGGCAATTTGAGTTCAATCTCCAGAGCTCACACAGTAGAAGAGACTGATTTCTGAAAATTGTCCTTTGATCTATACATGTAGGCTCTCTGTCTCTCTCTTTTTCCCTTCCTCTCCTTCATGAATAAATAATTCTTAAGAAATTAAAATCCAGGGCTGGAGAGGTGGCTCAGGGGTTAAGCCTCTGCCTTGCAGGCGGAAGGTCCTGAGTTCGGATCCCAGATCCCACATATAGATGCCGGGCGGAAGCGGGGGCGGACTGCATTTCTGGTCCTGGTAGGGCGGAGCCTGTGAATCCAGGGGCAGAAGGTGGTGGAGGCGGTCCATGGTGGTTCCTGAATTCGTCCCTGGCTCTACACACACACACACACACACACACACACACACACACATACACACACAGACACACACACACACACACATATGCGCACAGTTGAATAAATAATAATAGTAAAATTTAAAAAAAAGAAATTAAAATCCAAATTCTATTTGAAAAGTTAATTTAATTAATGAGTTAAATAAGATTTGTATTTACATAAAATGGGATTATACTAATGAAAGTCTGATTATCAAAATACCTGTAAAACTAATAGGTAATAATCAGGTGATATTGTAAAGAAACAGCAAAGAAAGATACAGAAGCAAATGGAATGAAAGGGATGATTTTCATATTGCTTAAGTGGACAGGAAAGGGGTCTGATAATATGATCAGAAACTTAAATAAAAATCACCAATCAAGCACTGATGATCATTGCTTGGTGTTGTGGATATATGTGAATTGCAGGCAAAGGGAAAAACAGAAGAACTTCTAAGTGTACATCTCTGAGTATTTTCAAGAAATAACAGAGGACTCCATGAAACCCAAGCTTACAGAGGAGAACTAGTAGAAGTTAAAATCCAGACATACATGGTAGTGAGTTTACAGAAGGCTTAGAAGGAATTAGAGATTAAATTTTAAATAAGATAAAATAGGAAAACAGAAAACAAACACAGGATTTCAAGTAAGTTCTTTCTGTATAAGAAGTCAAAGTGAAATACCACCTTTATTGTCAAAGTGAAAATACTGCCTTCATTGTCCCTGGTGAAATAAGACACAAGATAGAAGATAGAGTCAAGTCAAAGTCAAACAGATTAGTAGACACTCAATATTTCTGAGAAAATCTGGAACCATTATAGCAAGGGTTCCTGAGAGAATTTGCTAGCACCTATATAACTCCTACACCCAAATGAAGTTGGCCAGAGACTAGAACTCAAGTCGGCATTAACAATAACCTCCCATGTGAACTCAGTCCTGGAGTTCTTAATTTGACCAGCCAAAGAGTAGAGGAGAGGGGTAGGCATAAAGCAATTTTGAGATCTTTTTGTGCATTTGCATGCAAACAGAAGGAACTGTGGTCTTAAATTGCAGTTGCCCTCATGAAAAACATAGGTACCACATGGGAATGGTCATACTGTCTCTTTGTTGCCAATCTACCCAGTTGTTATCTGAGTGGAAGATGAAATCGAAACATTAGAACTTCTGGAGAAATAGATGGTCTTAAATATGTAGTCTGGGAGACCACTAATTGTTAAGCTCTAATCCCTTCCCTCCTCCTTACACATGACTCAGTGAGGTCAGAAGTCACATGAAAGATAAGGACCACTAATGTGGAGAGAGGGGAACTCTCCTACATTGCTGGTGGGAATGCAGGCTCATACAACCACTCTGGCGAGCTGTCTGGCAATTCTTAAAAAAAGTTAAAGATTGAAATGCCATATGACCCAGCTATTCCACTTTTGGGAATAACCCCCCCATACAGCAAAAATTCACCTCGATAGCACAAGCACGACCATGTTCATAGCAGCACTGTTTACAATAGCAAAGTCATCAACCCAAATGTCCAACAGTTGACGAGTGGATAAGGAAAATGTGGTTCATTTATACAATGGACATTTATACATTTATACAATAAATATATATTTATACTACTCAGCCATCAAAAATGATGAATTAATGCAATTTTCCAGGAAATGAATGGAACTAGAAACAATTATATTGAGTGAAGTATCCCAGACACAGAAAATTAAGCACTGTATGTACTCCCTAATAGGTGGATCCTAGTCCCAAACCCACTTAGAGACACACTCAAAGATAAATCTCTCTAATACCTAAAGTTATTGCAAAGATTATAAACAGGAGAGAAGGGGAAGGAGGGCCCCACCAGAAACAAGGAGAGAGGGCATCATGCTACAGCAGAGATAACAGGCCACCATCAAGGACTGCAAGGGGTGACATCCAATACCCATCAGGGTATTGCAGGAGCAGCAAAACTGAAAAAAAAAAATCAACAAACCGTAATTCAGAACATCAGAGACTCTATATCAACCACCTGGAATCAGGCCTGCCTAATCTCTCCCCATCCTGAAGCTCAGAGAAATTTCCAGAAGAGGGGGCGATAAGATTGTAAGAGCACAAGGATGGGAGGAGTCAAGGTATGCAAGATACTTCACACAAGTTAGGGCCGAAGCAATTATAATAGGACTCTGCATGATCTGCGCAATGACCAATTTATCATTGACCCCTCAAAGTCTAGCACGGATTAAAGGCACTAAGATCCTTTGAAGCAAGGGATTAACAGTGACAATAGTGTTCCTATACTTAAGGGGAAGAGTTCTAGGAAATACCACTGAGTCCTTACACCTAATCAGAGATGAGGATCCATTGGAAAGTTTGATATACACATTAAAGGATGCTTCAGAGATGGGGGAGGGGGCACTGAGAGAAAGAGAGGGAGGGGAGAAAGGAAGGGGAAAAGGGGGGAGGGATTAGGGAGGTCCAGAGAGGAGTGGAGGGAGGGAGGGGACAGGGTATGTATTCGTTTGTATGAGCAGAAAAATAAATAAATTTAAAAATAAGAAAGATAAAGACCTCTAGACTTCACTCTTCAGTGACAAGTTATGACTATGGCCATGTTATAAGCCATGGCTTGGAAATCCAATCTCATATACTATTTATATAAGATCTGTGCTATCTGTTACACGGAGTTTTCCCACTTTGCATAAGCAATTATATGCCCAACAGAATCTATTTATAATAGGTTCAAATTTAATTGCTCTGATATTTTCCAGAGCATCCACTTCATATACCCTACTTACCAGGCATAAACATTTGGGTATTAGTTACTTAGTAAATTGCCTCATGATCTCCCTCACCTGAGATTAGTGGATGGGTTTATTGTTAAGAACATGTTTAATTATTCCTTTAAGTTTTTAAATATCACACCAACTAAACTGCCCCTAAAATTTCCTCCCTAAACACCATCCAATGCAAAATACTGGATCCCAGATTTATTGAATAACTTACCTATCTCTTCCCTGTTCTTTAAGGACAAGGCAGTTGGTATTTTCTTGAAAGCAATATTTATTTGAATAAGCTCAGAAAACCTGTCTGAACAAAGTCCTCATGCTACTATTGTGAAACACCCTTTGACTTATTCTCACATGGTTTGCTTTTGAATCTTTATAACTCTATCCTCACTGGAGTTCTTCTGTGCTAAAAAGATAAGCAAGTGAATTCTTACATTAGCCTGAAGGCAGCAGGCATGAGCAGAGGAAAAGAAGTGGTGGTCACAGTTTCAGGACATGCTTTTCAATAGTGGTTCAGACATTTCAGAAAAGCTTACACAACTCTTTTTATATCTGCTGGCATGACCACCTTATTCTTCTTTCGCAGATTGCCTGCAGGGTTATCTGCTGTTTGAGTGTCATTACTAAAGTCAGATCTGCTCCAGATCCTGTCAAATAATCTCTCCTGCGTCCTCATTTTAACTCCCTCTGTTTCTTCTCAACTGCTTCCGGTCCTTGCCACACTCCTGGACTAGGGGACCTGCATCTCTTTCACCCTTCTTATCATGAACACTGAGGTTATGACAACCTCAGGGACCAGTTCAGGTTATGTGCTTCTCCCCTGGCAGAGAATAAGCAAAAGCATTCTTAGAGTTTCACCTCTCCAGTTTGTTATATTGAGATTATAACTCATTTAATGAAATGTATTTTTAAAGTAATGAATTGTATATTATAGATTTAGAGAAAACCACACATCCTTTATACCATTCTGCTTTAACTTTAGAATCTTGCCCTTCCCCCAGATATAACAGTTTCGCTTCCCAGTACCTAAGCATTGTCTTACATTTGAATAATACAGTTTAATCAGATTTTCTAAAGCTTTTATTACATTATTTTAAAGTGAAATAAATAATATAAAGCAAGCCTAATTTCATTTAGATACCTTCCATAGTACTCATGGAGCTCTGGTTCTTTTGTTTTTCTCTATTTTTCTTTTTTTTTTTTTTAATTAAGGCAATTTCCAGCAGTCATTTCTGATTTCTGTGGCATCTTCCTGCAAATTCTACCAGTTTCACCGCTACACTGAGGTTCATTTGTGTCATTCAAATCTTTGCTCTTTAAATATCCACTTATAAATTTATTATGGCAATGCATTCATATCTTTACATTTAATCTGAAACTTCGATAACAAGCAAGAGATGGAATAAATGAGTAGCAGACGTGTTTGACAAAATTAAAATGCTCTCCTGTCAGGGTCCATGTGAACCATTATAGCGGCAGAAGAGCATTTTAATTTCATCCAGTTCTTCTTTCCCCTTTCCACTCTTCATTTCTCCTTCTCCGACTTTTCTATGAAACCTCTGATAAAAGATCTAGACTTCAAGTGCCCAACAGTCTTCACAAAAATGTGTCGGAAAATGTTTAAAAATCCTGGATTTTGAATGACACAGATGAACTTCACTGCCGTGCTGCTGCGGAGGAGAATTTATCATTTTGTTAATTAAGAAGGGTTTTCCAATAGTCACTCTAGAAATTGCCTCTGGAATATCGTTAATTAACAATCCCACTGCCATCGTGGAAGGGAGGGGGAGGACCAAGTAAAACTGACAAAGGAGTAACTATGAAAATACACATAGAGACAAATGTGAAAAGCACTAGGCAAATTTGGAAAGGAAAAGAGGAATTATTTAAAACAGGTATTACAGGATCAACAGAGTTAACAACAGAAAAAAATGCAATTTACAGCACAAAAGTTATCTTGGTTCCCAGGCCTTGTGCTAGTTTCTAAATAAAGTCAACAGTTGAGAAACTCTTAATCCAAACTAAATTATTTACCATGTTGTTTGGAATTTGAGAGGTATTTTTTTATTCTTTGTCTTTTTCTTTTTCTTTTTCCACGATGACTGTTTCCTTTCCAGGGAAAAAGAAAACAAGTCTTTTTTTTTCCCCTTGCAAATTTTTTTATTTGTTGAGTATCCAGGTAACAAACTACTTAAAATCAACCAAACAAAACTTGATAATTGGCCCCTATCCCCATCTGAGCCACAGAAGACGGTAACCATGGCAACCTGTCGTTTATAGCAGACCATCTCACGTACCTTTCAGAATTTAAGTATGCGAGATTCTATCCATTCCTAAGTAGAATTATCATGCCGGGAACATTTTGTTCTTCATTGTAAAGGAAGTAGGAAGCCAAGTGCTTAAATAGTCCCCAACAAGGTGTTCGGGTGAAAAAAAGGGGCTGAGGCACTGTGAGAGATGAAAATGCCTACACTGATCTAAAGTTCTTTCTAGAAAGGATCGACATGAATGGACCTATGGAAAAACAATAACTAAAGCCTGGGTTATTAACAGTAGTTTTCTGAAACCTCAGATGCCCCAAGTAAGAATCTCTAGTGAAAGAAAGCAGCAGCAGTGTGTGTGTGTGTGTGTGTGTGTGTGTGTGTGTGTGTGTGACAGAGCTTAAGCTGGCTGGGAATGCTGTCATTATGCTTAATTTTCGATTGTCCCATGTTAGTAACATGTTCAAAAAGAAAGTAACATGTTCAATAAAGAAAGTCTCTTTTCAACAAATTCTCACTAAAATCTTTAATCAGGGACCAGGGAGATGGTTTAGCACTTAGCGTTTGCCATGCAAGCATGTAAAAATGTGGGGCAGGTGTGTTCACTTGTAATCCAGCCCAGGAACATGGAGTTTGAAGATTCCAAGAGCAAGTTATTTTGCCAAACCTACAAACAAGCTCTGGGTTCTTAGAGATCCAGACTCAAAAACAAGGTGGAAGAGTAATGGAAGAGAATTCCCATGCTCTTGGTTCCACATTCATGTTCACTGTACACATACCCCTACACACAAGCTCCCTCACATACGTGGACACACATAGACATATGCATGTGCCCTCTACACACACACACACACACACACACACACACACACACGCACGCACGCACACACACACACATGAAAATGGAAGAGAAAATTTAATAAAAATAATTAAATCAGTGATCAGTTTCGATTATAGCAACAACCTCAATTTTCAGCAGCATAAATTTAGAGCTTAAAAATGGAACTAGTGAGTGGATATTCCAAGTTGTTAGACTCGCAGAAATGCAGCAAGTTTTGTACAGCTGGTATATTCTCTTTGTAGTCTCCACATCAAGGGGTTCTAATAGTGTCTGAAGAAAAATCAAGGAAAGATATTTGTCCTTGAGATTTAACATGCTGTAAGATTTATATTTCTACATTGCTGCTATGTGGGAATCATTGTGAACTGTGACTAACTCTTTTATCTATGTATTATATTAAAACTACAGTGAAAATTCTATAATTTCTATTCAAAGAAGCAAATGTATCAGACATCTATTGTGTGAAAGGAGCTATGCAAAGGTGAGTATGGGGCATGGTGAGAAGAGCAGATGATCTACTGTGAAACTAACACAGTCCAGCTGCTTTCCCTAAAGAACCCCTCTTCAAGAATCTAGAAAGTGATAGGAATTTCTGACTCATGGTTGGCATTAACTTCCCTAAAAGTTAATTTAAAATGCTCTGAGCCTTATTCTTTGCATTGATCTTCCTCTCCTCTTCTTGTGGCTTAATGGACAGGTCTTATAACTTTTTTGTCTGCATGTAAAAACTGCAAGGAAAGCAGTGAGGAGCCCACTGAAAGTGGGTTGGGGACTTACAAAGAAAAAAATGGTACAAGGCAGCATCACAAACAAAGCTGTGAGACCAATCAAAATTTAAAGCGGCCTCTGTTTTATTATGTCGACAATTTATAGTTAAGATTTTTAAATATATGCTAAGATTACATTCAGGTGTCAATATTGCTGTATTGCTACATTTTAACATCATTAAAACAATATAAATTGAATAAAGTAATTTGTAAAGCATATAGGGCATTGTAATAGCAATAATTACCATTTATTGACTAATGCATTTAGCATTGGGTAACACAGATAAAAATTGCTGAACAGTAGCATAACAATCTGACAAACCTATGAGATAGGTACCGTGACTGCCTCCATTGTGCAGAGAAATCCAAGGACAGGTGAGATTAACTTCACCCAGGTCCTATCTTGTAGATATTCAAAACACTCACTGGAAAACAAACAGACAATTCAAAATAAAGGTAAGATTTTTGCCAGAATCTTCATTTGAAATTACAAGTTCCTAAAAATCATGAAAGTAATTTGATAATGTGTAATTTAAACTAAAATCTTCTTAAATTTGAATGAATTATTCCATTTTTAGTAAATTAGCATAAACATATAATCTAAAGCAAGGTTATGTAGTGCACACTAGTGATCTCATCACATTGGTGGCTCAAGTCAGATGACCTAAGCAGTTTGATGTCACCTGAGCTACATACTAAGTTACTGGCTATCTTGAGCCATAAAGTGAGACCCTGTCTCAAAATGCAAAACTAACAAATCTTCTGAAATTTACATAAAGATTTTTATTCAAAATACTCTCGTCAATGATGAAGATTTGTAATATACTGGAATGAAAAGACAAATTTGTGTTAAAATAATGCAGAGCTATAAAATTCAGAGTTTTATTTTGATTTTCATCTGACATTATGATATAAAATCTTTAAATATATAACATATATTTCTTTAAAAAGACTCAAGTTATGCACAAGCATGTGATTTGGGATGATGACAGAGGTGGAAATGTTCCATCGGTATTGGAAGTAGGAATTCACATAGTAGTGAACAAGCATGTCTGATCTCCACAGACAAGTTCATTAAAACACCAACAGGCCACAAAGCACAGCAGAGAACATTAGACTATATGCTGGCCTGCTTTTAACCCCCAATATTGTGAAACCTGTCTGGATTCAAACCCTTAACTTGTTTATATAAAAGATTTGAAAAATGAAGGACCATTAAAATTGAAGAAGTTGTCTAAGTAGTCCAACAACCAGAGGGCTTTACTTCTATAGTGAAATACTGATGAGGTTTGTAGGATGTGAGAGTCCAACCTATACCTGTATAGTGTCAGACTGAATAAAACTTGGACGTAGAAAGTTGAGGCTGCATCTATGAGCAAAGTGTCCACTTTGGTCAGAATTTCCTTTGCAATGGTAGAAAATAAATTTTACCTACTTGTGTGCACCAAGTGATAAAGTAATCTGATGCAATCTGGTGATATTACAGATCGAAATGGACTTCTAAGAGAATTGATGTAGGATGATAGCTGTAGAAGTTCTGTATGAAAGATCTGGTCACCAAATGAATACTGAGAGTAGGTATACCTTGATTTCATCCTCAAGTAATGCTGTTATTACTTTTAAAGCAAGCTCATTCAATGTAGTGTTCACAAGGGAATAAATAGTTGCTTATGAATACATGATATGAAAATCATGAAAGAAGTATAGACATGTTAAGGAACTTGTGTTTCAGTGACTTGGATAGTAGCATGCAAATGGCAACTCTAATTCATATGTGCTTAGTTTAAAGAGATAGTCCATCAAGAGAATACATCTCAAAAACAATTACAGAATCCTGATGCTGGGGTATAATAAAAGTTTTACTGTGGTTCAAAGCACTGAGCCAGAGAAGGAGAAAAAAAATACCAAAAAGGTTTGCCTGGTACCAGCATAGATTGTTAGCAGTTACTCATTCTGACTGTTACTTTGCAAACAGAGTTACATCAGTCTTTTGGAACTCAACCAATATATAAATAGAAGCTTCGTAAAGAGGAGCCCCATCAACATAGAAGCAAAAGTCAAAACCTTGAGTTAGGATTGGTCCAGGGAAACACAGGGAAGGGGAGAAAAAACAATGGCCAAGTGTTAAACTTTAGGACTGTTCACACAGAAAGAAAGAGCACCACATAGCGCTTCCCACCCTGAGAACATCCCACCCCGGGATATGAAGCCAGATTTGCATTCGGGTCAGATGTACACAATCCACCCTGAGTCCCTAGAAAGAATAAGCCAAAGGAAAACAAGAGGCAAATGTTTTTAATTAGAATTAAGAATATATGATTTTGCTGAAAAATGAAGGCGACATTAAAATCAACTGGCCTATGACTGCATCTCATAGAATAGATTTATTACTGAAAGAAAGGTTTTCTAAGGAAAATAAGAAGCAAATACACTTTAAATTCTAACTCATTTACAAACTTAAATCATTAAGATTAAGAACACATTTACCTATAAAGAAGTCCAATTAGCTAAACTTACCTGTAATTGAAATTGAACTGGTTATGTTTCTCTACTTAAGATACACACATCTTCTAAAACCCTCTAAAAGTAAAAAATATTCTATAGTTAGTTTATATCCTTCTGCATGTATTTTTTCCTATGATAAACTCAGTAACCTTCTTTCCTTCTAAATGGTTTTTTCCCCCTTCTCCCTGGTTTTGAAATGATCCACTAAACCTGTTCTCATAGAATCCTACACTGATGGCATCTCAAAACACTTTTGCTTTCACTCAAATTAAAGCAAGTATGTTCTTTCTCTGATGGCCAAATCCCCCAAGAGGCCTAGTTAAGTGGAAACTGGGCAGAAGTACTAAATTTCAAGTGACTCGCTGGGAATTTGTGTGTATTGTGTCCCTAGGGTGATGGGAAAACAGCACCACACACAGAGGTAAGAGATAGTGGTTCTAAAATCCTATTAATTAAAAAGTGTTTTAATGTAGTAAGAAGAAGGGAGTATTTTTACTTTAGTAATTGACAAATTTCTTTATACTTTCAAGTCGTAGTTTTAAGAAATTCGACAATGAAAAAGCACAAATTTCTGTATTGACCTTAACTCCTACTTCACTTCTCCCATCCTGGAAAGCAAACTGTGGAGGTGTACTTCTTAAAGTACTTAAAGTCTTAATGTACTTAAAGTCATGATATTTTACGTATGCCACATTGTTCAAAATTTATAAAACCTAGTAATATCAAGTTGTGATGAGTTTACAGCAGAGTCCCATTCTCCTTTTGATAGTAATATAAACTTGAAATGATCACTTGGAGAGGATTTGCTAAAAACTTGAAAATGTATAATTAAGTTGTGAAAATATGCTACAGAATGTTTATGCTCTCAAGACCCCAAGCAGTTGGAGTGGACTGGAGGGGATAGTTCATTTTGCACACTGTCTGGAGTCCGACACTGGCTGTCACATGTCTCTGAATACACAGTTGCTAACACAGACCTCAAACCTTCAAGTTTTTTCTTGGCGTGCCAAGATGGTCCTGACAGCATATGCCAACCTGAAAGAGCCATAAAATAAAGGAAGCCTGGGAACACTGAAACATCGGAAAGAAAGAATGTTGAAACACCTAGAGATCACAAAAGTTTGTTGGCTGATTTTCTGGAAACAAGATACAAATTGTTTCTGTGTTTTACTATTAAGACTTGGAGTGTGCTTCTATGACAGCAACACTAGTTTAGTCTAATTAATACATAACCATACATAACAAACTTTCTCATATATGCAGCAACACATGGTCACAGATTGTTTTAGTTTCATTACTCTTTGCTACAATAAATACCTGTTACAAGCAACTTAGGGAGGAACAGGACAAATTGGCTCAAAATTCCAGTTTACCATCTGTCCTTTCACTGAAACTACAAGGACAGGAACCTGAAGCAGCTGGTCACATTGTATCAATAGGAATTGCTGAGAGGGAATGAATGAATTTTCTTCCTTCTCAATCATTTATTTGCTTGCTTGTTGCAGTAATGAAGTAAGTCATAGAGAAAAATGGTTCTAGGAATGAGGTCATTGCTATGCTAAAACTAATTAACTATGTGGTGCTTAGAATTTGCCTGTGTCTTGAGAAGTTGGGTGAGATTGAATATAGAAAGAATGCACTAAAAATGTTTTGCAGAAAAAATTTAAAGGTAGATGCCTTTCAAGATGCGGCATAGTTGTTGCTCATGATTCTTATCAAAGTCTACAGTGAAAAAGAGCAACAAGTGGAGCATAAAGACATAAAAGTAGCCATTTGGTGAGGAAAGAGCATTAGTCAACTGAAAGCTGTAATCAAGGCAATTGGAATGGTTAGTATTGTCAGCCTGACATCTAGGAGACAGACCTGCAGACCCACCTGAGAGGTAATCTCTAGAGTATGGTTGGCTTCAGGTCATGCCTATGAGAGACTGTCTTGTTTATGTAATTGTTATAGAAAGACCCAGTCCACAGTGGGCCAGACAATTCACTGGGCAGGTAGATAAAGTGAAAGAAAGCCAGTTGATCATAGGTAAGCAAGCATGTATGTATCCATTGGTTCTTGGTCTTGGCTTTTTCACAGTGAATGTGTTGTGCCTGGAATCCTCCAGTTCCTTCTACTGTAACTTCCCTCAAAATGATGAAATGGAATCTAACCTGGAAATGTGAGTCAATAAACTTCAATCCCAAACTTACCAGTATCAGGTATTTGTAACAGCAATGTGTGAGGAAACTAAAGCAATGATTGTATGAAAAGAAGATATATTGTTTTAAAATGAAGCTGGAGATAAGGCTCAGTTAGTAGAGTGTTTGCCTTACACAAAACCCTCAATTCCTAGTATAGCATTAAGCCAGGCATGATGGCAAGTACTACTTGGAAGGAGGAGGCAGAAGGATCAGAAATTTAAAATCATCCTTGAGTATATAGTGCATTTGAAACCAACCTGGTATACCTGGAAAAAAATATGGCCAAGACATGAGCAAGGTGGTGTAAATTTGTAATCTCAGGAATTGAGATGAGGAGGGAGACTCACCTGGATTGCAAGGTTATCCTTGGTTATGTAGTGAATTCCAGATCAAGCTGGGAAGGACAGAAGGAAGGAAGGAAAGAAGGAAGGAAGAAAAGAAGGAAGGAAGGAAGGAAGGTAGGAAGAAGGAAGGAAGGAAGGAAGGAAGGAAGGAAGGAAGGAAGGAAGGAAGGAAGGAAGGAAGGAAGGAAGGAAAAAAAGTGCTGTCCTTGGGGCAAGACCACATAGCAAAGTCTCTAACTTGTAAAAATGCAAATTCATTTGAAAGGAGAGAGGAAACTGAGGGTGTCACTGAAGAGATGCTTTCCTTCTAGAAACACCCGCCTATGGAAGTGTTTCCCCCCACCAGTCAGCACACAGACACTGCTACAGCTGTGGTCCAAGGGGACCAGACTGTATTTCGAACTGACAGCAGAATTTGGCACCATGTGGTAGTGGATGTAGGCATGAAAATGCAAGGTTGATGGTGTCATGCAGTCTTGCACCACAACTCCAGAAATCTACTAAGCCAAACAATTTGTAGTAGCATCAGAAGCCCTTGCAGGAAGACCCTAGATGGCCACTGCTTAAACAGTGAAGATAAAGCATAAGTTGCATCTGAGATCTCAGGATGTTGGAGATGCTAGGACCATAGGATAACTGCTGAAGAAAGCTGTAGTTATAGAGTAGAGCTGGTCTAAGGCAGAGGCTATATGTGTTGTAAGTAGCAGAGCTGAAGGAGTGGGACTTCCCAAGTTCGTTGGAGCACAGGCAATTGCATTATGTGCCCCAAATGCCAGACATGGAGCTGCTGTTTGGCATTTGCCTTGCTGGCTTTTGCCTTGCTGAGCATTCCTCGCTATAACCCCATTCTTCCCTTTTGGAATGGGAAGGTTTAGTAGATGTTGTCATTATTGAAGCTTGTAACTTGTTTTGTGATTTGACAGAGACTCACAGTTAAATTGCATTGATTATTTAAAAACACTTTGTACTTTTTGAATAGCATTAGAACTGTTAAAGCATATGAGGACTTTTGAAGTTGGATAAAATGCACTTTGCATTGTGTCTTGGCCACGGACCCATAAAGATTAAGGGTGGAAAGGTAAAGCTTTGAAGTGATGTGCTCTCTTATCAAGTTGACGAGTGGAATTTTGATAGCAAATATTCATTGTTAACTGATAAAAATTAGAATCACATGAAAAAAAGCCTCTAGACATACCTGTAAGGGATTAGACTAGATTAACTGACATAGGAACACTCACTATCAAATAGGGTCCCATACTGAATACAAAGGAGAAAGCAAACTGAGTTTAAGTGTTCCTATCTCTCTGCAATTGGCTGCTGATGTAATGAGATGAACCCACTTCAAACTCCTGCCACCATAACTCCTTGCCATGATGAACAATACCATCAAACTGTAAGACAAAATATGCCTTGCTTCCTTCTTAAGTTGTTTTGTCAAGACTTTTGTTCCAGCAATATGTAAAGTAATAAATACAATAGCAAATGATATTAATGAATTCATGTAAAGAATTAAGAATGTGGGCTGGAGAGGTGGCTCAGGGGTTAAGCCTCCGCCTTGCAGGTGGAAGGTCCCGAGTTCGGATCCCAGATCCCACGTATAGACGCCAGGCGGAAGTGGGGGCGGCCTGTGCTTCTGGTCCTGGTAGGGGCGGAGCCTGTGAATCGCGGGGCAGAAGAAGGTGGAGGCGTCCATGGTGGCTAGCGAGTTCGTCCGTGGTTCTACACACACACACACACACACACACACACACACAGACACACACACGCACGCGCGCACATACACACGCACATGGGCACAGTTGAATAAATAATAATAAAATATTTGAAAAAAAAAGAATTAAGAAGGTATACAACTTACTTCCTTTCAATGAAGCAGTTATGAATTGTGTCTATTGCTTTATAAATCACATATTAATCTTTAATTGTATTTCATTATTCCAACTTGGCATTTTCCTGTTGATATCAGACTTAGGTACATAGTAACATGTAACATGTAAACAAAAAAGTATCGATTTTTATAATACTTCTATGAAGATGAAATTAAATAAAATGTAGTTTTCTAAACACAGTGATAAACACCTGATAACGATTACCAACTAATGTTACTATTGCTATTACTTCTATTATTCATATCCAACCTTTAGAGATAGATCAGTTTATTTTCCAATGGTTTGCTTGATGTCTATATCTATAGAAATTAACATGTCAAATGCAATTTTCTGTCTGCCAGGTTCTTGGTTTAAGCAAACAATGTACATATGTAAACAGAAATCACAACATGCCTAATAATTTTAAACTGAAATATGAATTTTTCTTAAGAGTTTACAGATTTCATGCTCTATAGCTGTATTTTCATAAATGTGTCTGTGTGTATGCTGTACCAAATGGATATCGCCATTAGTCATCTTAAACTTAGAGGTTAGATTGAATTGATTATGCAGAAGTTCAAGATTCAAAGATATTTTCTCTCTTGATGAGAATGAACTTTAGTTTGGGGTTGTATTGCTGCTGTGATGCCTCAGAAAATCAATGACCCTCAGTGGCATCCTTCCCAGACTGCCTGAGCTCTGAAACTCACCTAACGAGACCCCTCTCATTAACACTTAAAAATTGGCAATTACTTAGAATTCTAATAACTAAATATATTAAACTGCGCAGATTCAATCTTTTGTAAATTTGAATGTAAGATTGAATGTGAAGTCTATGTAGCATGTTCTTTATTTTGCATTTGTGAGATGAAAGAAAATAAAACAGTAAAGCATCGGTTTAACTTGTTGGAAAATTTTGATATAAAAATCAGTATCATGAACAGATTCCATGTCTATTTCATAATTTCATTTTCCTTTTAACACATCTCTTTTCTGTGGTGATACAAATAATTAATAAGTATGTTTGTTGAATATAAAACTGATAAATATTAGGGAGTTTAATTTTTAGAAGGTAAACATTGCTTTGCCACTAAACTTTATCCTTAGAGAATTTTATATCTTGTAGGTTCTGAAAGAAATAAAATCTCATTAACAGTACTTTTTAAGCAAACCATTACAACTTCATCATTTTGAATCACACTCATTAAAACAATTATAATCAAATGTTTAATTCCTTTTTCCCCTTGTGAAAAACAGCTGAAAAGGTTATATTTGTTTTTCTTTATACAAATCTCTGGGGTGAAATAAACAGGCTACATTGATTTTTCTGCTGTTTTTCATTTAAGTTTCAATGTGTCTCTGATGCTGGTTTGAGTTATTTCATACTTATTTCAACATTATTTCGGTAGAATTTCAAAACTTGGCATTAGAAGCTAGTTAAATTAACAAGACATTTATATCATCCTCTCAACATTCAAACATTGGCAGGTGATTACTTAATGGAATTCAGTCACCCTTGCAGGTGTATTCTATTTTGGATCTTTCCAAAGTTGAAAGAGGCTACATTCTAATGGTTAAACTGCCTTCTTTTATACTGTGAACTATAATATCGATGCACTGGATCATATGAACAACTAGGGACAACAGGGAAAAAAAAATCATCATGACTACAAGTAACTCAGCTAATTCAGAAATTAATGCAGCCACATGCATTCTGTAGTAGAAGCCACAGGAAATTAATTGGAAAGCCCTGTCCTTTCCCAGGTCTTCTTAATATTTTTTCTTAATTTTAAATGCAAGTAAGTAAGATTTCATTTAAACTGACTTCACCCATATCTACCCCAGGTCTCTCTCATTATGTAACAAAATATCTGTGCACTAGAATATATAGTTAAGAGGTTTGCCATGGTGACTGTAGGTTCCATTGTCAATAGTGCCATATATATTTATATATCTATCTATATTTGTGCCATAAATATCTATATATAAATATGTGTGTCATATATACCTATAGCTGCTATACTGATTAGTTAATAATAGAATGTATTCTTTACTTAAGTTGAGAAAATTCAAGATACACCACTAAATAGCTGGCATCATAACCCAAGTATATTTAACATTTGATAAATATAAAATAATTATTCCATGAATTGTCAAAAGAGCTTGTAGAGAAAGTCATCTTCATGAAAGAAGATCATCAACATTTCTCAACACAACGATATACAGAATTTACTTATATTTTCATCAATTGCCTCAGTAAATTGTGTTATTGAAAATTATGTTATTGAAAATAAGTATATTCATTTTCCATGTCACTATTGGGGGTAAATAGTGTTTTTTTTTTTAAAGTTGTTTGTTATTTTCACCCAGCAGTTCCACTCCTATATGTTTCCCAAACAAGTGAAAACTTATGCTTAGGTAAAAAGTAATTCAAGAGTGTTCATAGCTTCATTTTTCATGGCAATTGCTAAGATTTGAATGTAAAATGTTCCACATATTTTTCCCATAGATTTGAACACCTGGACTCAAGATGAGGAATTTTTTCTGACAGTTTGTGGATCCTTCAGTGGGTAGAGCCTTGGAGGAGAAAGTGAGGCATGAGAGGTAAGCTTCCAAGTTTATAGTCTATCTTGCTTCCATTCAAAGTTTTCTGCTTTCTAGTCAACACTATTTACCCAGCAGATACAACACACTTTTATAGTCACAGACTGAGCCCTCTGTCATTCCACCCCACAAATGTGAGCCAAAATATTCCTTCTTCTCCTAACTTACCTTTCTATAAGGCTATGGTCATAGTGATGGAAAAAGCAAAAAAATGTGAAAACAACCCAAATATCTATCAGCCGATTACTGTACAAATAATGGTGTATCAATACAACAGTTATTCAGTCATGAAAGTTAATCAATTATGAATACCTACTACAATGTGAGCCTTGAAAATATAAAAAGTATATGGAATCAGAATCAAAAGCCAATTTGTATGACTCCACTTAAAAAAATAGGTGAATCAACAGTAAAACAAGGGAACAGAAACAAGAAGTTACCAGAAGTATCTCTTGAAGAATATGGGGTTTCTTTTCATGAAAGGTGATAACATGATAGGTGATAACAATGATCATACAACATTATGATAATATTAGAAACTGCTGGACTATGCATCTCAAAAAGGGATAATTTAGTGGCATACAAATTATATTTTATGTAATTAAAATATCTCAGTTTAAACAATTATTTTTAGATTTTACCTGATAGTACAATTTAATTTCCTCATGAAAGTGTTATATTGCCAGGAGTTTTGAAGAACTTAAGGCTCTCTGAGTATATCCAAATGATTGGGTGTAGACTGAGTTGGCTAATGTCTGGTGCCTGGTGGCTTTAAAAAAGTCATATTTTCCTAAGGCCTCCACAGCTTCTCAGACAGAAGAAAGCTTCTGAAGAATAAGAATTTTCATGACCTCAGGCTTTGAGTAAGGAAGAAGGCCATAGTCTTTCCTTTGGAGAAAAAAACAAGCTAGCAATGAATCATAGTTAGAACTACCACAATTCCAATCCTAATCCAACCTGAAAATAAAAATGAATTTAATTTAAATTAATTTAAATGAAGTCATAGAACTCCTCAGACACAGATAGAATCTAGCTGGGCATTTTTTTTTTTTTTATTTTTCTGCTCATACAAATGTAATAGGTACTCCTGTCCCCTCCCTCCCTCTAACCCTCACTGGACCTCCCTGCTCCCTCCTCCTTTTTCCCCTTCCTTTCCCCCCTCCCTCCCTTTCTCCCAGTGCCCCCTCCCCCCATCTCTGAAGCATCCTTTAATGTGTATATCAAACTTTCCTCTGGGTCCTCCTCTCTAATGAGGTGTAAGGACTCAGTGGCATTTCCTAGAACTCTTTCTTGTGTTCCCCTTAAGTATAGGAACACTATTGTTAATCCCTTGCTTCTAAGGATCCTAGTGCCTTTAGTCCATGCTAGACTTTGAGGAGCCAATGATTTGTTGGTCATAGCACAGATCATGCAGAGTCCTATTATAATTGCTTCGGCCCTAACTTGTGTGGAGTATCTTGCATATCATGACTCCTCCCATCCTTGTGCTCTTACAATCTTACCTCCCCCTCTTCTGCAAATTTCCCTGAGCTTCAGGATGGGGAGAGATTACGCAGGCCTGATTTCAGGTGGTTGTTATAGAGTCTCTAATGTTCTGAATTATGGTTTGTTGATGTTTTTTTCAGATTTGCTGCTCCTGCAATGCCCTTGGCTCCATCCTGATGGGTATTGGATGTTACCCCCTGGCCAGAGATAAAAAGTGTTAAAATAGAGTCTTATTATAAGAATAAATTCAAAGGTAGATGGAATAAGAGTAGGAGACAGCGGTGAGGGCATGGGTCAGTCTCCCATTGCAAAATGGTTACCTTCTATCTGCCAGACTGTATGCCCTCCCTTTCTGGTAAGATCATACCCCATCAGTTGCAAGTGACCAGGAAGGACAGTATTGTGAGCTTAACCAGATGTCTCATTACTTACTTGCAGTCCTTGATGGTGGCCTATTATCTCTGCTGTAGCACGATCCCCTCTCTCCTTGTTTCTGGCAAGGCCCTCCTTCCCCTTCTCTCCTGTTTATAATCTTTACAATAACTGCAGGTATTACAGAGATTTATCTTTGAGTGTGTCTCTAAGTGGGTTTGATACTAGAATCCACCTATTAGGGAGTACATATGGCACTTAATTTTCTGTGTCTAGGATACTTCGCTCAATATAATTGCATTAATTCATCATTTTTTATGGCTGCGTAGTATTCCATTGTATATATACACATTTTCCTTATCTACTCATCAACTGTTGGACATTTGGTTGATTCAATGACTTTGCTATTGTAAACAGTGCTGCTATGAACATGGTCATGCTTGGGCTATCAAGGTGAATTTTTGCTGTATGGGGGGGTTATTCCCAAAAGTGGAATAGCTGGGTCATATGGCATTTCAATCTTAACTTCTTTAAGAATCACCAGACAGGTCGCCAGAATGGTTGTATGAGCCTGTATTACAACCAGCAATGTAGGAGAATTCCCCTCTCTCCACATCCTCTCCAGCATTTGGTGTTGTTTGTATTGTGGATTTTTGCCATCCTGACCGGAGTGAGATGATATCTCAGGGAAGTTTTGATTTGCATTTCCCTGATGGCTAAGGATGTGGAGCATTTTTAAAGATATTTATTAGACATTTTAATTTCATCCCTGGTAAAGTTTCTTTTAAGTTCCAAGGCCCATTTTTTAATTGGGTCATTTGTTTCCTTGGTGTTTAGTTTTCTAAGTTCTTTGTGCACTCTGGATAATAGAACTCTATCAAATATATGGTTAGTGAAGATTTTCTCCCATTCTGTGGGTTGCCTTTGTGCTCGAGTTACAATTTCTTTATCTGAACAGAAGCTCTTTAATTTCATAAGATCCCATCTGTTGAGTGTTGGTTGTATTGACTGTGCTATTGAATTTCTGATTAGGAACTGTTGGCCTAGTCCAATCAGCTCAAGGGAGTTCCCTACCCTTTCATCTATGGTTTTTATAGTCTCTGGCTTTATATTGAGGTCCTTGATCCATTTGGAATTAAGTCTTCTACATGGTGACAAGTACGGGTCCAGTGTTAATCTTCTGCATGTGAAAATCCAGTTTTGCCAGCACCATTTGTTGAAGATACTGTTCTTTTTCCATTGGATTTTTTTGGGCCCCTTTGTCAAAGACCAAATGGCTATAATTTTGTGCATTTATATCTGGGTCTTCAATCCTTATCCATTGATCTGTGTGTCTATTTTGGAGCCAGTACCAGGCTGTTTTTATAACTATGGATTTGTAGTATCTAAGGTTTGATATGGTGATACCTCCAGCAGTGTTTTTGTTACTCAGGATTGTCTTTGCTATCCTGGGTCTTTTGTGCCTCTATATGAATATTGAGATTGTTTGGTCAACTTCTTTAAAGAATTGCTTTGGGATTTTAATTGGTATAACATTGAATCTGTATATTGCCTTTGGTAGGATGGTCATTTTTATGATGTTGATTCTGCCAATCCAGGAACATGGGAGGTCTTTCCACCTTCTGGTGTCTTCTGCTATTTCTTTCTTTAGGGTTTTAAAGTTTCCATTGTAAAGGTCACTTACTTCTTTGGTTAGGTTTATACCAAGGTATTTCATTTTTTTAGGGGCTATAGTAAATGGGATTGTTTCTATCAGGGCTTTCTCACTTCTTTCATTCTGTGCATATAGGAAGGCCACTGATTTTTGTACATTTATTTTGTATCCTGCTACCCTGCTGAACTTCTGTATTAGTTCCAGGAGTTTCCTGGTGGAGTTTTTGGGATCACTCAGGTATAAAATCATATCATCACCAAATAGAGATAACTTGACTTCTTCCTTGCCGATTTGAATCCCTTTTATGTCCCTTTCTTGTCTTATGGCTTCAGCTAAGACTTCAAGTACAATATTGAAGAGAAGTGGTGAAAGTGGACAGCCTTGTCTAGTTCCTGATCAAAGTGGGAATGCTTTGAGTTTTTCCTCATTGAGTATAATCCTTGCTGTGAGCTTGTTGTAGACAGCTTTCATTATATTGAAAAAGGTTCCTTCCATTCCTACTGTCTCTAGCATTTTGATCATAAAGGTCTGTTGGATCTTGTCAAAAGCTTTTTCTGCATCTATCGAGAGTATCATGTGGTCTTGGATTTTAGACTGGTTTATATGGTGGATTACGTTTATTGATTTGCCTATGTTGAACCAAGCTTGTGTGCCTGGGATAAAGCCTACTTGATCCCCTTGAATGATCTTTTTGACATATTTTTGAATCCGATTTGCTAAGACTTTGTTGAGAAACTTTCCATCTGTGTTCATCAAAGAGATTGGTGTATAGTTTTCTTTTTTAAGTGTATCTTTATTAGGTTTTGGGATTAAGACGATATTAGCTTCGTAGAAAGAATCTGGTAGTGTTCCTTCCTTTGCTATTTGATGGAACAGTTTAAGGAGTATTGGTGTTATTAGCTCCTTAAATGTCTGGTAGACCTCTGTGCTGAATCAACCTGGCCCGGGACATTTCTTGGTGGGAAGATTTGATATTACTTCATTGATTTCCTCATATGTTATAGACTATTTAAATAACTCACAACTTCCTGATTCAATTTAGGTAAGTTGTGTTTAGTTAGGAATTCATCCATTTCTTTTGTGTTGTCAAATTTCAAAAAGTATAAGTTTTTGAAATATGACATTATAATACTCTGAATTTCTTGGGTATCCATAGTGATAACTTCATTTTCATTTCTAATTTTGTTAATTTGTGTTTTTTCTTTCTTGTGTTTGGTTAATTTAGCTAGGGGTGTATCAAACTTATTGATTTTTTTCAAAGAACCAGCTTTTTGACTGGTTGATTCTCTATATCATTTTCTTAATCTCAATTTTGGATATTTCTCCCCTTATTTTGCTAATCTCTCTTCTACTGCTTTTGGGATCAGACTGCTCTAGTGTCTCTAAAACTTTAAGCTGCATTTTTAAGCTATTTAATTCTGATGTTTCCATTTTTTTTTTTTTGATGTAGGCATTAAGAGCTATGAACTTACCTCTTTGGACAGCTTCCATTGTGTCCCAAAGATTTTGATAAGTTCTATTTTTATTATCGTTCACTTTCAGGAAATCTTGAATTTCCTTTGTAATTTCTTCCTGAATCCAATTCTCATTCAGCATCATAGTGTTAAGTTTCCAGGAGTTAGTGTATTTTCTGTTGTTTATTGTGTTGTGGATGTCAAGCTTTAGACCATGGTGGTCTGATAGGGTACAGGCTAGAATTTCAACTTTCCTATATATGTGGATATTCGTTTTGTGGTCCAATATGTGATCTATTTTAGAGAAGGTTCCGTGTGCTACTGAGAAAAATGTGTATTCTTTGGTGCATAGAAGAAAAGTTCGATAGAAATCTGTAAGGTCCATTTCTTTAAGGGTTTGGTTGAGTTTCAAAGTGTCTCTGTTAAACTTTTGGCCTGTTGATCTATCCCATGTTGAGAGGCAGTGTTGAAATCCCCAAGAATTATTGTTTGGGGATTGATTTCTCACTTTAGACACTGTAGGGTTTGCTTAATAAATGTGGAGGGGCTGTATTAGGTGCATATATGTTCAGTATTGTGATGTCTTCCTGGTGAATTGTACCTGTGACTAAAATGTAGTATCCATCTGTGTCTCTTATGATTTTTTTTTGGTTTGAAGTCCACTTTGTACAAAAGCATAATGGCTACCCCTACCTGTTTCCTGGTTCCATTAGCTTGCAGAATTTTTGACCAGCCTTTTATTTTTAGGAGATGCCTATCTTTTGTGGTGCGATGAGTTTCCTGAAGGCAGCAGATTGATGGTTTGTGGTTTTTAATCCAAGTTTGTAATCTGTGTCTCTTGAACAGTGAGTTAATACCATTGACATTTAATGTTATAATGGAGAAATTATTTTTAATTCTGGACATTTTTTATGTTTAGTGGCTTTTATAAGTGTATTGTTTGACATTTAGGTTTTGGTGGTATTATACTTCCCTTCTCTCCTCCTGGGTACGCTTGTTTTTTTCTTAAAACTTGGGTATCATTTCTAGCATTTTTTGAAGGCCTGGTTTTGTAGACATGTAAGCTTTCAAGTTGTCTTTGTGCTGGAAAATGTTTCTTTTCTCTCAATCATGACAGATAGTTTTGCCAGGTATATCAGTCTGGGTTGACATTTTTGCTCATTTAATACTTGAAGTATGTCTCTCCAAGCTCTTCTTGCTTTTACTGTTTCGATTGAGAAGTTCATTTGTTATTTTAATAGGTTTACCTTTGAAGGTGACTTGTTTTTTTTTTTTTTTCCTCGAAGCTCTCAGCACCTTTTCTTTGTCTTAAATGGGGAGTGTTTTGACTATTATTTGCCATGGTGATTTTCTATTTTGGTCATATCTGTTTGGGGTGCAGAATGGCTCTTGTATTTGGATGGGCCTCTCATTCTTTAGTTGAGGGAAGTTTTCATTTATGATAGTTTGAAAAATTTCCTCAGGTATGGTATTTGGTGATTCTTGCTCTGGTATTCCATGAATACACGTTAGGCTTCTACAGGCTGTCCCATAGCTCTTGAATATTCCTCTCAAGTATCTTTTTGGCTTTACGAACCTCTTCCATTGAGTTGGTTAATTCTCCCACTTTGTCTTCAAGATCTGAAATTCTATTTTCTGCTTCTTTAGTCTGCTGATAAGACTGTTGAGTTTTGGGTTGAAGATAACTTGTCTTTTAGTTCGATTTTAAAATCTGCCTGAGACTGTTTTAACTGCTCTGTGTATTTTTGTTTCTTGAACTGTTTTTCTCAATTCCTCCAAGTGTCTGTTGTGTTCCTTTTCAAAGTGGTTGATGCGGTTTTTAACTTCTCCCGGATTTCCTCTTTCACAGTTTAATAATGGTAATGATCATACTTTCAAAGTCATTATCTTGGGTCTGGCTTTCTTGGCTATTATCTGTGAATTTGTTCTGGTTGGAATCCATCATTATGGATTATGGGGTTAATTCTTTCGATGGGAGGTTTGTCTTCCTGGGTTTTATTTCTCATGGATCTGCACTTTGACTTGGGCATTGTTGTTTTGTCTCTTAATACCTTTCAGTTTCTGTGTGTTTTTGACTGACCGATTTAGTTGGTATTACTACTCTCAGGCAGTTATTACTAGTGCTTGCCTTGTACTTGGGTTTGTTTGTCTGTTGTTATTATTATTTCCTAGATGAGGTTATTAGGCTGTTAGTACATCAGTTAAGTCAGGTTAAGTAGACAGGTGGTGAATATTAGTATGGTAGTGCACTTTTACAATTTAGTATCTTGGTGATACGTGAGGGTGAGTGGTATAATCCCTGGAGTTGTATATGGAAAAGTTAATCTACAGTGATTAATACTAAAAAGGAGCAGTATGGTAAAAAATAAAAAAAGAGGTTTACTTATCTTTGGGCTAAATATGAAGAATCTCTCCCATGTGATAGGATGATTTTTAGAGGACTTCAGATGTATGGCCTTTGTCCCTTAGAGCTTTGCTTGGGTTTTCTTAGGATTCTGTTGTATTCTGAGTAGCAGTGTGTTCTCCGTGGACCATGAACAAGGGTCTCCAGTGGGTCGGAGGGGCAGAGGGGCTTATGGTAATGGCAGAACTCTTCACGTGGGACCTGGGACTTGGCTTAGTGGCCCACTCAGGTTTCAGGGATGGAGTAACCAGAGCAAGTCCTGTCCAGGTCGCACAGGCAGGTGGGTGGGAGGAAAAAAGGGGCTGGGGCCAGGGGCATGGTCCAGGCAAACCAGAGGCAGCCTGGGTGTTGCCCGGGCTGGATGGTGGGAGGAGCTGGGGCAAGGGGCGACCTGGGGGATGGGTAACTCACCTGGTATGGAGGACCTACAGAGAGCGTTTAGTGTCCATTCACCCATGGCGTGTCTCCACCCATTCATACACTCATTCATAGGATTGTGTGGCCTGCTGCAGTGACGAAGAAAGGCGAAGTCAGCTGTCCCCACTTCTGCCTCAATTTCCCAGAAACTCGGCAACAGAACAGGGAGTTTGTCTGAGGCAAATCTCAGTTTATTGGGGGAAACAAAGGAGCTTATATAGACAAAAACCAAAAGCCTCCAAATGGGCAGCCAATTGTGTCAAAAGGTCAAGGCAACCTTCAGGTGCTAATGGTCAAGTTCAATGCCACTCAGCACACAAGCTGGTCAGTACCTTAAACCCAATTAAGGCTCTCTGTAATGTGATCAGGTTATGCCCAAGACACTTGCCCTCAGCGCCATCTTTAGTCCCAGTGCTCGGCCATGCCCTTGGGCAAATCCTGGGCAGGCCCAACACAGCGAGTCCTGTCTCTTGCGGGCAAGCAAGCGGGAGTAGCTGGGCATTTTCGTGTGTTTGTTTTATTTTGTTTTGGTGTTGGTGTCAGGTACAGAGAACAAGGCAAACTCTTATGTAGCCCAGGGTGACTTCAAATCCACTCTGTAGCCAGAGTTGACCTTGAACATTATCCTCCTCTCTCTATCTCCCGAGGGATGATATTACACTTGTATCTCCACATGGATTAAATCTATTGCTCATAATTTTCCTATTATCCAACTTTCAATAGTGAACACTAGTTCGAACATGTCAAAACAGCAAAGAGTAAATATGGATCACTGGAAGATTCTTTTATTGACATAAAATTCTGGAGCTTGGATCATGAAATGTCTTGCTTTTCTGTACACTACTTTTAGAGCAGCAGTTTACATTAGAAGAAGTAGCTAGAATATTTTAAAGCTTGCCATTAATAGCAAGTAAATTCTCTAATTGTAAAATTGTATATGCAAAGTAGAGGACTAAACAGCTGAATGAAATGCATCTTTAGTGGAATTCTGACATCCTTTACTCTTACCTTGAGTTTAAACTGTATTAATTAATGACTATTAATGTTTTATTAACCTTTATCACTACTTACTAACTATATTTGTATCATGTGTCAGTCTTGTAAATCATAGGGTGACCTGTGCCAAGAGCAGCTGAATATGCTTTTCATGGTCCTGTCTGCCAAATCTGCATACTTTGACTTCTACATTCTATGTTGACCTCAATAATGGAAAGTCCATGAACCAATGTCGGTATTACATTTTAAACTGAAGATTACTTAAGAATGCAAGCAGAGTTCAGAGGCCTCCAATGTGGTACCTCATAAAGTGACAGGGGAGGTGATGACTTTAGGCCCCAAAATACTTTACAATTGTAGTCTACAAAACTTGCTCAGCTCCATAATAATTGCTTTCGTTCATTGGGCACCTGTTCAAAGTGAGACCCTATTTTAAATACCTTACAATACCAAGTAGTACCTAATTTTGAATTGTTGGTTCACACACTCTTAAGAAGGTACCAGTATTTTACCAGTTTTACAAATAAAGTGATCCTGTAATTTTTCCTAAAACTTCAATTAGGTAATAGTTAAAATTCAAACCCAGACTCATGCTGTACAGACAATTTGCATCATGGAGCCATTCTTATTCACTTAGTAGTACTGTCTGTATTTGATTCTCCTCTTTTCTCTCTCATCCCGTTCATTCTAATGTTGCTAATTGTAGGAAAGTCTACTTTCTATTTCTATCCTGCACATCTACTGGTCCTTCAGTTGAAGAAACATCAAAATTCAGCAAATAATTTACCTAAAGCCTTCTTCCCTACACTGCAATGTGCTTTTCGACTCTGCTCTCAAGTCCCAGTTAACACTCTGCTAGAAACAACTGCCAACAGAAATGCAATCATATTATTTGTGAACATTTGGGAATGAATCAATACCGTATGGTTCTCAATCACAAATGTCATATGGACATAAAAATAGATCAATGCAGAGAAACTGGAAACAGCTGTGTTGGGCATTGGACAGAAAAGCCTGTATCAACTGAATGTCTCCAAGAAAGGACTGGCAAAGGGACCATTGAAAAGCACTTTGTCATATGCTTTTCAAAGTTCTTAAAAAGTTAAGTTGTTGACATCATAAACAATTATTTGAGATATCTTTAGATACTTTCACATATGAATGTATATATGTATATTCTATGATAATATAATTAACTCTTCCATATAGGAACATACATTTCAGCCTTTTTTTCACCCCTCATTGGATAATGCTGTGTTTTTCAATGAAATCGCAACAATCATATCTTGAATTTATTGGAACACATTTGTTTCACTAATTTCTATATTTGGTAGTATAGAGATTAAAAAGGGATAACTTTTCATTTTTATGACCATTTTGTTTTCAAAAACTTTTATCTTGAACTTGAGTTATACTTCCCTGTGAGGAATGTTGAGAGCAATGACATGGACTGCCTTTGTAAATCTCTCCAATGGGAAGGCGTATCTTCACTGGAGCATAAATTGACTCATTCTATTTGGATTTCCTAAAACAGATTATTATCCATTTATATTCTTAGAAATCTGAGACATCTTTCAGTGGAAAAAAATCACTGCAGGGGATACTACTCATAAACCCAGAAGATTCCACCAATGGCTTAGAAAATTGTAAAATTTAAGAAACAGTCAGAAACAAGTACTCACATAGAACTCTTCTCACCAACTCCATTCCCCTGGATCATTATTACTGAGTCAAATAGAAACAACTATTAGAAACAAGAACAAATTTCTGACATATTAAGTCTACAGTCTTCTACACCACTAGACATTGACTTCATTCCAATGATGATTAAGTTTATCTAGCAGGATCAAACTACCAATCAGCCTATCACTCTTCTATGCAAAATTGTCAAATTAGATGAGAAAAACAAGTGCTGAAATAAGAAAAAGTAATGAGAACTATGGGGGCAA
The DNA here is from genome assembly GCA_023101885.1 of Typhlomys cinereus. Lineage (NCBI taxonomy): Eukaryota > Metazoa > Chordata > Mammalia > Rodentia > Platacanthomyidae > Typhlomys > Typhlomys cinereus. The sequence continues at coordinate 1,345,507 of JALPQD010000164.1, forward strand.
CAATTAAATTGGCCTATTAAAGGCAGAGTCCTTAAGAAATGTTCCATACAGCACACTGGATGTCCTTCTTAATTTCCTGCCTGAAACGACAACTCAACCAGCTCCCCTTGAATCTTCAACTCTGAGTTCAAGATTTCTTGGGTTCACATTCTGGTCTTTTATTTTTTGAAGAAACATGGAAATTATGGTGATTCTATACTTATCATCACAGTTAGTGATCCAGTAGAAAGTAGTGCTGTCTTTACAATTGCTCTGCTCACTGCCAGACACCCATATCATATGTCCTCTTCCAGACATGAGTTAATTTAAACCAGTTGTGTTATTTGGTATCTACTAAGATCTACTATTCTTGACTAATCTACTATTCAAAAATATACAAACTTAGAGATATACAGAATTCATAGTGAAGAATGTTTGGACAAATACCACTAAGGTTTTGTAGAAAAAAATATATGGGGGGTGAAACATGCATAAAATTAAAAGTCATGCATGATTTCTATTATTTCTGTATGAGGATTAATTTATGGAAAATGAGTTTCCAGTAGAAGGTAAGAGTATACTGAACTGTAATATATATTTCTTACAAAAAAACTTTAATATTAACATCTGGTCTTCTTTCTTTATTAGATATGTGTTTGCTCCAGAAATTGAAGGGGATTTTTACAGTCTTAAATATCAAAAAGGAAAATGAAATGAAAATGATAAAATGTACTTTCATCTTTCCATGATAATACTAGTACTATCAAATAACATTTCCAACTTAGTAAAAGCTTTAATAATGCACCATGTAATCAACATTTGAAAATCCACAGAACTCTTTCCATCAGCTTCAGCAGAGTTCCTCAATGAGTAATGCATCATCCAAACACATTTTGGAAATTACACCCTGTACTACATTATGCATATAGACATTTATAGCTAGATGATAAACCTGTTTGAACTTCTGGAGTTTAGACATAAATCAATGATTCCTGTAAAAAAAATAGATTTCTTCTTGAAAGTATTGGGATTTTATATCTTGTTTCTCTGGCTCTTTGAAAGAATTAACAAAAAAGGGAAAAGATAAAATATTTGATTTGTGGAAAAATGTATTTTTTATAAATGTATACTGAGTTACACTGGTTTATTCAAGAACTCTAGCTTATTTACTCAGATCCATACCTAATAAAGTACAAAACAAGAGTTTCTGCCATAGTTATTTCTCATACAACAATTCTTAACTCAAGAATGTAATTTCAATAAAATTGTAGTGGTATATCCTATTCATTTTCCATTTATGTAGCTAAACACTTATACAAAAAATGTGCTACCTTACTAGTATTTTGTTTCTCAAACCCTATGTATTCTGAACAAACATCTCCCTTTGAGAGTAAGCCCTGGTCTGGCTTACACAGACATTACACGACTGCAAAACTGGTCTCACTGAAAATCTTGGACAAATATTGAATGAGTTTCCCTGGTTTGGCCATACATTATATATTTTGGCACTTAATATTTCAGAAGAATCAATCAGGCTCCTATGAAATTCTATTGAAAGAAGTCAAATACTTATTATTTTTTCAGGTTTGCATTCATTTGCTTTGTGCCTTGGAATCAACGTGGAGTCAAGTGTGATTCTTAATCAGAATTTAGAAAATTATCTAGCCACTCTGCAGATTCACTAACTGCTCATGAAATCTACCGAGATAGCCATATTTCCTACTCTGCCATAGTCTATACCTTGTGGTATAACTATATATTGAAATTTGTCTACATAGAACTGGATTAGCACTAAAAACAGTAGGTGAAACGTTCTCCAGAATTAATTCAAAAATAATTAGAAATTAAATAATATTCATTTATATAGAACAAAAATCTCGGGACTTCAAGACATATAAACCACCAAAAAAAGCTTCCTAAAATGTACAACTAAAAAATTCTAACTGGGAATATATCTCAGTAGTACATCATTTTCCTACTATAAATGAAATGCTCTGGGTAGTGAACCAGTATAAAAAACAGTAAATAATTTGCATCTGATCATTGAGTTTATAATTAAAAAATTTAGGATTCTTCCTCTAAATCTGAGAGTAATATATCATTTAGTTATTCTCTTTAAAAAATTAAAATTTTTCTGAATACTTTTATTTTAACAGTATATTTTGAACTTATATAACCTATCTTTCCTTTGCAAATTTTAGTTATGAATATTGGAAATTTGGGATACATTTTATTTAGACTTGGTTGTATAAGTATTTCACATGAGAAACTGTCATACCTTATTTAAAACATTAATTCTGATAATTCATTCTAATTAAATATTTTAAAAACTTCAAGTATATTTGCTTCATTGATAGTAAGTGAATTAATGGTTTTTACTACAGGGCCAATGCTGGACTTTCTTGATTTTTCCAAACTGATATAAAAGTTATGAAGAACTTGAAAGCATTTGCCAGACCAAACTGATATTAGGAACCTACAAATGTGCTTGAAATTAGATATCATACCATAAAAATTTATTATAAACTTAGATGTAAAAGAGAAAAATATTCCTCTTCTCCTTTATCTAACAACCAACTCAGAGGATAATATTTGAATGGAAATTAACAGTAATTAACAAATGGTATAGATTGACATAGCCAGCTTCCTTTCATTTATCTATCAGACACTTGTACAAAATCAACCCTGTAGGAATAAAGAAACAGAATAGTGGTTATATCTCCAAGACTCTGAGAAATGGTGGGGGTCTTTCCATTTGTTCAGGGAATGGGAAAGTCTCACAATTCAGGGATAGGAAGCTATGATTTACATAATGAGCATGGCAAAGAGACCTATAAAGAAACAAGACTTTGATGGCAGAAAAATCACATTGGCTGGACTCCAAGACACCAAGCACATCCCTGGAAAATCTGATGTGCCAGAATATAACAGTATGTACTTTTCCCAGAGCCAGATTCAGTGCAATATTTGGCTTTCCTACTTGCACTTGGAATGTGGAACTATTTTTCTCAGATCCTCTCAGGGTTCCATTTATGTTTAGCACCTGCATGCAGCCCAGGAGCTCAAGAAAGACATTTTATATATGACTGTGAATTGCTTGACAGTATAGCTATTTTGCAACTTAAGTGTATTCATTTTGATAATCTCTATACTCTTCCATCTAGGATCAAAGTGTTATACTTACACAATTGTAATAGCTCCCTTTTAAAATGAGTTTCTACAAATTCACCATCCTAAAAGAAAAGAAATAGCTTGTCAATGTGATATACAATTTGATGAATTAGTCAAAGATAGGTTACTTAATACAAGCAGAATTAAGTTGAGCTCTGAAAAATGAATTTCAGCTTATGATTTCCTAATTATAGCACAGATTAAACACCAGTAGTATCACCTTTAAATATGGATAATGATTTAAGTTCACTTATTAAAAACTAAGGTAACTATGATGAGAGTGTGATGTACATAGATTATTTTCTTGTGTTGAATAGTCATAAGAAGAATTCAATGAAAATTAATGTGATAGGAACAAGATTGAATGAAGGACGTTCATGCCCTGCCCCTCTGCTCACTATCTATCATGGAAACTTCCAGAAAATATAGCAAGCACATACAAAGCATTTCCAGATGAAATAATGAGTCTCTTAATTCTTCCTGCTTTTGAACAGAGAGGAAAGAATGGAACAAGCAGGATAGCAGAGACAGGTAGGCAATCAAGACTTGCTACGATGGGGATAAATTCTCCACAGGAATGTCAGAAATAATTAGAGGAGCTTTAATGTATTGGTATTGTCAACATTGTTGCATGCTTATTAATGGTGAAAAACACAAACACAGATTGAAATTTTGGCTTTGTGCATGCCTTTAATGATTTCTAATGCTATTACATTCCTGTAATAGAGTTCTGGGGTCACAGAATACAGAGATATTACAGACTGAACTGCCACTCTGACTGATGTTAAAGTCCTAATGTCCAGTGCCGCAGAATATGACTGTATTTAAAGTCTAATTCTTTAGAGAGACCAATAAGTTAAGATTCAGAGTGGGCTCTAATCCAATCTAATCCGTCTCTTTATAAGAAGAACACATTTAGGCAGAGAAACACCTTGGATGATCCAGATGGAGAAAAGATGGTGCTAGTACACATGGAGAAGGCAACCATCTGTAAGCAACAGAAAGAATCTGCAGGCACTTTGATCTTGACCTTGTGCTCTCCAGGCCTATAACAAAATACATTTCTGCAGCTAAGCCACAGTATGTGCTTTATTATGGTAGTTATAGCAAATTAAGACAAGTTGTAAACATTTATATTAGCTGCAAAGGGGCAATATTTTCCTGTGCTTACAGTTAAAAATTTCAGGATAAGAAGGTTGCCTTGAAACGAGTTCATTTTCATTTGTATTCTACTTCTTTCTGAATGTGTATCAGTTTTCTCATATTAAAAAAATGGATATTATGATGATGTGTACTTTGTTCTGTTGTAAGGTTTAAATGAGATAAAATATTTGACACAGTTTTAATGTTTGAACAACTATAGAACAATATTAATAATCTATCATAATGATTTTTAAAGATTTTTTTCTGTCCTATTCTTCAACATGCCAAGCATTGAAAGAGCACTGTTATTGAGAGAACGTTAATCAACAGAACCAACATGATCTGTGAAATTATGACAAAGGGCAACTTATTCCAACTCACCTGTAACTTTAGTTCCTCATTGGGGCCATAATAGGAAAGGATTTTCTCATTTGATAATATCTAAAGATTATAGTTTATTGGGGATAATGTATCCAGTAGATAAATTTAGATATAAATCAAGTTACAAGAAAGAGAGAACATGGCACTCAAGCACTCAAGTGAGTGTGTGCGTATGTGAGTGTATGTGTGTGCATGTGCATGTGTGAGAGGAACAGAGAACATTCATACATGCATGTGTATGCTTCTGTGTGTTTGTGTATGTATGAGAAAAAGAAAAATATAAGAGAGCATGTTTATGAATATGAATTTGCTCTTGGTGTAGACATGGGTGCACACTCAATCATGTGTGTTTACAAAGAGTAGAGGTAGGCAACTTTCTCATCATTCTCCTTTATTCCTTTGAGGCAGAGTTTCACTGAAGTTTGTCCTAAATGTGAATGGCCATACCAACTTTTTTTCCTTTTACATAGATTTTGGGGATTCAAACTCAGACTCTCATGCTTGCAAAGTATGCATACAGGCCCATCTCCTCAATCCCTGCACACGATTTTGAAGAAGTAATCTTACTTTTCATTCTATTTGCTTGAAATCTCAGACCCTGTTATGTTTCATGTATTGATTCATATAATTCTTGTTAAAAGCCTATTGAGTATACTTGATGTAGAAGTAGATAGGTTTTCAGAGAAGCTCAATACTATGTTGAAGATTATTTAGCAAGTAAACAGTAGTCAGAATTTAAATCATCTAAAGCCATCATTCATTCTTTTGTTAATCTCTATATTACTTCACAATACTTTATTGAGCATATAATAAAGGATGCTCCAGGGAATGGAAGGGAGGAAGGGTGAAGCACTGGAAGAAAAGGAGGGAAGGAGTGAAAGGAAGGGGAAATGGGGGAGGAGGGTGCAAGGAGGACTGGGGAGGTGTGAAGGGAGGGAGGGGAGCGGGGTACCTATTAAGCTTGTGTGATTGGGAAAAAATAAATAAATATAAAAAAGAAGCTTTTATTCTCAAGCATATTTGACACAAACATTTATTCCCAATGATACAGAACTGTCATTGATGAGGGAAAAATTGTATGACTTGTTCATTGGAGCATTAAACTGTACTATAAAACATGATTTTAAGCAAGTTCACTATTCTTAGGCTCACATACCAATTAGGTACATGTAAACAACTTCTATAGGCTTATCCACTGAGGAGGATGTTCAAAGCATGATGAGGCAAGCTGAGAAGAAAGAAAGTCAGATCATGTGCCTGCAATATTATTACTCTGTTTTACTAGAACACAAAGGTTACACTTCAGAGTACGAAAAATAATTACTGATATTTAAACCTGGGATCAACTCAGAAAGCCCTCTGATTTTGAGTGCTAAAAATCCAGATATGATTTTTAAAATGATAATTGTAATATGTTTTTGAGTAAGACATTAAATTGGTCAGCATCATAACAGGGCATTTTCAGCCAAAGACAGCAAGGACCTAGACTGGGTCCCTAGCACTAACCATGCAAAAGTAGAAAAAAAGGGAGTCAATGTGAAAGAAAAGTCAGATTTGGCCACTGCCTACCTGAACAGGACAGGGATTCAAAGATCAGCCCATGCGGTGTGCTCAGGAGGATGGAAGTCAAAGAAAATTATTTAGAGAAAGAAGAGTTTGTAATGGTAGAATACTGCTGTTTGTTTTTCAGTCGTGTAAATACATTCCAGCTATGCTTAATTTGGTAAAAAACAGACAGTTCGTATAAGAATTGTAATGACTTAAAATAATAGAGACCAAGAAGAAGCACCTTCGAATTACAGATATGAAAATTCAACATTATTTGATTTTAAGTGAGCCAAGTAAGCACATAATGAGATTGTCCCTCCAGGCAAACCACTTGCTATTGACACAAATTGCTATTTGACTAGGGATTAAAAGCAATGGAAGAAGCAGTAAACAGCACTCCCACCCTTGTTTCTGCTCTCTGCTAGGTGTTTCACAAATTGTGAGTGACTACTGTCCATTTTCAGTGTTTTTAAAACAAATACTTGATATTAACTGAGGAGGCACATTGCTCTGAGACCAAGTTTCCAGGATTTGTAGGTGTAAAGACAATGCCATTTAGCTTATTTGGGAATTGTTCTTTACATGAGAAATGGTTTTAAGATGCCAGAGTGAAGCTCATTTTTATTTTATGTTTAAGTATTTCCAAAGCCCATGATTTTTACAAAGACATGGAAAATGAAGATCAGTCCATAGTCTTCAGCAGAACTCCAGAGTAGTTTCAGACTTTTTAGGTTTGTCCTGTTTTTGACAAGTCATTATGCATCTAGAGAAGCTGACATGCTCTCTTGTTTAATAGACAGCACTTGGTACCATTGCCCCTGAAGTACTCCAGGGTGCACAGCCACCTAGCTCTGTGTTACTCCAACAGAGCACTAAATGGGCACCTGAGAAAGTTAATGTGTATCTCCAAGTGCCAGAGCTTTACAAAGCAGCCTATTCAAAATGAAAAATGTCAGAGAGGACTGCACACATAGTAAGGTGGGTTTAAAGGAACAGATGTTTGTTTCTTTGAGATAGGGTCTCATGTAGCTCAGGCTGGCTTGATGACAGCAAATTTTCTATGTAGCTGAGGCCAATCTTGAACTTGTGATCCTCTTGACTCCACTTCCTGAATTCTGGGATCAATAACATGTGCCTCCAGGCCCAGTGTCATGCAGCCCTAGGGATCAATCCCCAGGGCTCCTTATGCATCTTCTGGAAGCACTCGAACAACTGAGCTGCAGACACAGTTTGCATTGTGTGCTGCAGTAACGGATAGTGTTTAATATTAAGAACATACCAAAGACAAAAGTCGTTGGGCTTTCACTCAAAGATAAATCTATGTAATACCTACAGTAATTCCAAGGATTATGAACAGGAGGGATGGGGTTGGAGGGCCACACCAGACACAAGGAGAGAGGGGACCATGTTACAGCAGAGAAAATAGGCCTCCATCAAGGACTGAAAGTAAGTAATGAGACATCTGGTAAGTTCTCAGATGTTCGTTCCTGATCATTTACAACTGGATCTCACCAGAAGGGGAAGGCATATAGTCTGGCAGATAAAAAGTAACCATTTTGCAAATGGGCAATTGACCCCTCCCTCACTGTGGTTTCCTACTTTTATTACATCTACCCTTGAATGTGCTCTTATAACAAGACTCCAGTTTAACAGCTTTTTGTCTCTGGCCAGGGGTTGACATACAATGCCCATCAGGATGGAGTGAAGGGCATTGCAGGAGCAGCAAAACTGCAAAAGAAAATCAACAAACCGCAATCCAGAACTTCAGAAACTCTATATCAACCACTTAGAATTAGGCCAGACTAATCTCTCCCCATCCTGAAGCTCAGGGACATTTGCGGAAGAGGGGGCAGTAAGAGTGTAACAGCAAAAGGATGGAAGGAGCAATGATTTGCAAGATACTCCACACAAGTTAGGGCCGAAGCAATCATAATTGGACTTTGCATGCCCTGCACAAGATCCAACACACTATTGACCTCACAAAGTCTAGCATCTGCTAAAGGCACCAAGATCCTTGGAGGCAAGGGATTGGCAGCCACAGTAGTGTTCCTATGCTTAACGGGAACATAGGAAAGGGTTCAGGGAAATGCCACTGGGTCCTTGTACGTCATCAGAGAGGAAGGCCCAGAGGACAGTCTGGCATGCACATTAAAGGATTCTCTAGGGATTGGGGGGGGGCACTGGGGGAGGGGGAGGGAGGGGTGAGGGGGGCAGGGGGTTCAGGGGGGAGGAGGAGGGAGGGAGGGAAGTGGTGTATCTATTAAGTTTATATGAGCAGAAATAATAATAACAATTGTTAAAAAAAAAGTCGTTGGTCTTTGACTTCTCATGGGGGAAATACAGCCAGCTTGATAAAACTACTAAAATCTTCTGTCTACTCCTGAAAGCATAATTAAAAATACTGAACAATGATAGGAGTTTGTGCACTTTGGTACTTGAATTTACTCAAGCATGTAATTAAGAAGAACAAAGTCTAACCATTTCGAATTGCTCCAATAATCTGAACAAACTACCCAGTTTGTACATGAAACTTTGTTCATTTGTTTATTTGTTGATATCCTTTCCTTCACATACCATTTTGCATTTTTGGATAAATGAAGACCACATGGTGAATTGTGGGCTTTAGGAATTACAGGCCAGGCCCCTTCAAGCTCTGTGACTTTGGCCTAGTTAACCCTTTCCAAGTTCACTTGCCTTGTCTGTGAAATAAAGCTAGTTATTATAATTAGCCCATAAATTTACTATGAATATTAGATCTGTACTGTAGGAAATCACTTGTTATGCTGGCCATATGGTATGCCCTCAAGAAATACTGGGTTTGTTAAATGTGACTTCAAGGTTTATTTTACTCTACTTATTAAATTATAGTTATCCTTAAGTCTATGGCTCCACACTTAGTAATACTGTACATCATCAATCACTGCACGTAACATGCTCAGAGTAGAGGGATGGCTTTTCAAAGATTCCCTGACTTATACAATGGGTTGCTGGTATATCCTATCCATTTTCTTTATCTAAATGTCTGTGACACCAATAAGAAAATTCAGCCCAAAGGAGATATGTCATTAAATTAGATTTTGAAATTTGGAAACAGAAACATGGAGACAAAAGCAAAACAAATGCTTTGTTTGAATCATGTGTTTCCTGAGTTCCCAACCTTCTCATTCATAACCTTCTGATATACTTGTACACCAATACAGAACAACAAGAGACATGCCTGGATACAAAAATGCCATTTCACTCTCCATCTCAGATAGGTGGGTGTTTATACATCGACACTGTTCACACACTTTCCACTGCTAAGGGGACCTGTGGCCTCCTCGGGTGCGAAATTAAGAGATGCAAATAAAGCAACTTAAAAAGTTCCCTGGTAAGTGCAGCCAAGTATCCTTGATATGCCTCTTATCCATCTAGATTCCAACTGCTTTGGAGAATAAACAGAATTGTGAAAACAGGAGTTCTGGACTCATCCCACAGTGACAAGGGCTCCTTAGTCTTCGGGTGTTTCACCAATTACAATGCATTCTTCATTTGGCCTCCAAAGTGATCATAAATTATTCCGTTATATCCTCAAGAGTGTTCAGGATATCTCAGTGAATGTGAAATGAAAACCTTTGCACAAAATGCTAGCCATCGTGGGACACATACTTCATTTGTACTCTGTGGCACTATCAATTCAGGGAGGCCCTAGCCTGGGCTCCCAAATGCAGGAGGTCTGACTACAGATAAGCCTGAGAAGAAACCACACAGGCAGTGGGATGGACAACCAAGTGGAGGGCAGATGAACAACCAATGGGAAACGGCCATCTAACCTGGACACCCAGTAAACAGCTGAATGATTGGTGGCTGCCCCCCTCCCCTGAGTAGAGGAGTGGCTACACCTGATTGGACTGGGACCCTATGTAAGCCCAAACACTTCCTGAGTAAAGTGGAGTCTGCCACCATCCCGTTGTCTGTGTGCTGCTTCTCACCTGACTCCCGGGGTCTGGGTGGTGACCCCGTCGCCGGCTCACCCATTCGCCTCACACCCACGATCCCCCCCGCCGTTTCCCCTCTTCTCCCCAGCTGGCCCGGTGGGGGATTCGGCAACAGCACTCCAGCCTTAAGTTGCTGACCCTCCAGTCTGAGCTTACGGACATCCATGCAGAGTTGTACTCTTATCTTACTTTGAGACCTGCCTTCTCCTCTGCTTGAACCCTTTCCTCTTCCATTATAGACACTTTCCGTCCCCATTTAAAACCTAGTCCAAACGTGATCCCCACGGGAAAGTTTTGGTGACATTTTCAGTTTAAATCAAATTTTTTCAATCATGAATTCAATAAATATTCCAATACCTATAAAGTGCCAACTTTCTTTTACACTCTGGAAATAAAGCCACAATCACAGCCTTCTTAAAGATTACCTCATGGCGTGTGTCAGGGTAGAATACAAAGTATGGCAGATAAAGAAAGCAGGCTGGAAACCAGGATTCCTGAAGATTAGGGGACTAACAAGTTACAAACTGCAATCTCTAGGAAGTGGGAAACAAACCAAGAGAATGTCCAGACAATGATCACTGCAGATGAGGGACCAGAAAGTTCTAGAAGCCCAAGAAGGAAATGTACTTCACAGGTTTAGATTCTAGAAAGTAGGAAGAGCAGCGGCAATGGACAGGGGAGCAGTGTAGAGTCTTTCCTGTCTGAGGGTTTGTGTCTGCTTTGGATACTAATGTAAGATGAGGAGAGAGAAGGGAGGAGAGAAAATTCTGCTCCTACAAAGGACATTATCTGAATGCATTACACTTGTTTCTATCTTAAAATGGTCTATATGAAAGCCAGGGGGAGGAGAACCCTAAAGATCAGCTAATAAAATCCACAGTCTCCTTGGAAAGATAAAGGGACTTCCTGTCTATTTAGCAGAAGGACCATAAGTCTAGCCTGCCAATTTCCTGCTCCAGCACTTACAGTGTGTGTCATCCATATTTTGAAAAGAACAATCTGAAAATATCATAAATTCACTGTATTCATTCATGTATTAAATTCTGGAAATTTTTAAATAATTTTTTTAAAATTCAAAAAAAGAAATAAAGGTACCTTCCCCTACACTCCGCCGCCCGGGAGGCGCAGGGTCCAGCCTGGACTCACCTTGACCTAAGTAAGCTCCGTCTCCTCCCACCCCCAAAACCCCAGGCCAAATAATTCAGTTTAGTGAAAAACGCACAGAAATTGAAAGAAGATCTTAAGAGTTAAAACGACAATGCCAAAGACAAAGTGCAAATCCATGAGAAACAACACTCAAGTAAACAAATCTCCCACTGAAGGAATTAATCCCATAATGTTAGACTCCAACCAGAACAAAGCCATGGAAAATGGCCAAGAAAGCCTGACCAGGAAAACGACCTTCAAAATATGATCATTACCATGTTCAATACTATGAAAGAGGAAATCCGGGAGGAATTACATAATCGAATCAATCGCTTTGAGGAGGAACACAACAGACACATGGAGGAGTTGAGAAAAACAGTGCAAGAATCAAAAACTGGCATAGAGCAGTTAAAGCAGACTCAAGCAGAGTTTAAAACTGAGCTAAAAGACAAGTTATCTTCAACCCAGAACTCCACAAAGAGTCTTATCAGCAGAACTAACGAAGCAGAAAACAGAATTTCAGATCTTGAAGATAAAGTGGGAGTATTAACCAGCTCAATGGAAGAGATTGTTAAAGCCAAAAAAATACTTGAGAGAAATATCCAGGAGATATGGGACACCCTGAAGAAGTCTAACATGCATATTTATGGAATACCAGAGCAAGAATCTCAAAATACCACCCCTGAGGAAATTTTTCAAACGATCATTAAGGAAAACTTTCCTCATCTAAAAAAAGAGAGGCCCATCCATATACAAGACGCATTCCACACCCCAAACAGATATGACCAAAACAGAAGCCCGCCACGGCAAATAATAGTCAAAACACTCCACATTCAAGATAAAGAACTGGTGCTGAGAGCTTCAAGGGAGAAAAAACAAGTCACTTTTAAAGGTAAACCTATTAAAATAACAAATGACTTCTCAATGGAAACACTAAAAGCAAGAAGAGCTTGGAGAGACATACTTCAAGTATTGAATGAGCAAAAATGTCAACCTAGGCTGATTTACCCTGCAAAACTATCAGTCATGATCGAGGGAGAAAGAAAAATCTTCCAGCACAAAGACAACTTGAAGGGATACATGTCCACCAAACCAGGCCTTCAAAAAATGCTAGAAATGATACTCAAGCGTGTAGAAAAAAACAGGCATATCCAGGAGAGCAGAACGCAAGTATAACACCATTAAAAGCGAAGCAATATACTTAAAAAACTACTAAACTTAATAAATGTCTGGAATCAAAAATAGTTTCACCATTATAACACTAAATGTTAATGGAATTAACTCACTGATCAAGAGACACAGATTACAAATTTGGATTAAAAATCACAATCCATCAATCTACTGCCTGCAGGAAACCCATCTCACCACAAAAGATAGGCATGCCCTAAAAATGAAAGGTTGGTCTATAATTCTACAAGCTAATGGAAGCAGAAAACAGGCAGGGGTAACCATTATGCTATCAGACAAAGTGGACTTCAAACCAAAGAAAATTATAAGAGACACGGATGGATACTACATTTTAGTCACAGGTACAATTGACCAGGAAGACTTCACAATACTGAACATATATGCACACAATAAGGGGCCCTCCACATTCATTAAGAAAACCCTACAGCGTCTAAAGCAAGAAATCAACCCCCAAATGATAATTCCTGGGGACTTCAACACCGCCCTCTCAACATGGGATAGAACAACAGGTCAAAAACTTAACAGAGACACTTTGGACCTTAATCAAACCCTTAAAGAAATGGCCCTTACAGATCTCTATCAAACTTTTCACCAACGCACCAAAGAATACACATTTTTCTCAGCAGCACACGGAACTTTCTCCAAAATAGATCACATACTGGGCCACAAAACCAATCTACACATGTACAAAAAAGTTGAAATTCTAACCTGTGCCCTATCAGACCACCACGGCCTAAAGCTGGACATCCACAACACATCAAACAAGAGAAAATACACTAACTCCTGGAAACTTAACACTATGATGCTGAATGAGAACTGGATTCAGGAAGAAATTAAAAAGGAAATTCTGATTTCCTGAAAGCGAATGATAATGAAAATACAACTTACCAAAATCTCTGGGACACAATGAAAGCTGTCCTGAGAGGTAAGTTCATAGCTCTTAATGCCTACATCAAAAAAATGGAAACATAAGAAATAAACAACTTAACAATGCAGCTTAAAGCTTTAGAGAAACTAGAGCAATCTGATCCCAAAAGTAGTAGAAGAGAGGAGATTAGCAAAATAAGGGGAGAAATATCTGAAATAGAGATTAAGAAAATGATAGAAAAAATTAACCAGTCAAAAATCTGGTTCTTTGAAAAAATCAATAAGATTGATACACCCCTAGCTAAATTAATCAAAAGCAAGAGAGAGAAAACCCAAATTAACAAAATTAGAAATGAACATGGAGTTATCACTACTGATACCCAAGAAATCCAGAGAATTATAACATCATATTTCCAAAACTTATGCTCTGTGAAGTTTGACAACACAAGAGAGATGGATGAATTTCTAAGTAAACACAACTTACCTAAATTGAATCAGGAAGTTGTGAATTATTTAAATAGACCTATAAAATATAAGGAAATTGAGGAAGTAATCTCAAATCTTCCCACCAAAAAATGTCCTGGACAAGATGGATTCAACACAGAGTTCTACCAGACATTTAAGGAGTTAATAACACCAATACTCCTTAAACTGTTCCATTAAATAGCAAAGGAAGGAACACTACCAAATTCCTTCATGAAGCTAATATCGTTTTAATCCCAAAACCTAATAAAGATTCACTTAAAATAGAAAACTATAGCTCCCTCTTTCGCCCCACCCCCCGCTCCGCCGGTCCGGACGCGTAGGCGAGATCCAGCCGGGCCTCAACGCGCGCTCTAGGACCCCAGGTCAGCCCACGGGGACCCGGCTCCGACTCCCGCCATCCAGCCGGAGCCGCGCGGGGGCCCAGGGAACGAGGAGCACCTCCCCCTGCGCCCGGGCCCCGCCCCAGCTGCCCTCGGGTTAAATAGCTCCACGCCGACGCGCGCAGCCTCCCTCTTTCGCCCCACCCCCCCGCTCCGCCGGTCGGGACGCGTAGGCGAGATCCAGCCGGGCCTCAACGCGCGCTCTAGGACCCCAGGTCAGCCCACGGGGACCCGGCTCCGACTCCCGCCATCCAGCCGGAGCCGGCGCGGGGGCCCAGGGAACGAGGAGCACCTCCCCCTGCGCCCATCCTCCCTTTTCGCCCCACCCCGCTCCGCCAGTCGGGACACGCACGCGGTCCACCCGGGCCTCACCCCGCTCCCTAGGTAAGTCCCCGTTCAGGCCCCGCCCACCAGTACCCCAGGCCAAATAATTCAGTTTAGTGAAATTGAGAGATCTTAAGAGTTAAAATGACAATGCCAAAGTCAAAGTGCAAATCCATGAGAAGCAACACTCAAGTAAACAAATCTCCCACTGAAGAAATTAATCCCATAATGTTAGACTCCAAAAAGAACAAACCCGCGGAAAAAGGCCAAGAAAGCCTGACCCAGGATAACGACTTTCAAAATATGATCATTACCATGTTCAATACTATGAAAGAGGAAATCCGGGAGGAATTACATAATCGAATCAATTGCTTTGAAGAGGAACACAACAGACATCTGGAGGAGTTGAGAAAAACAGTGCAAGAAACAAAAAGCGGCATAGAACAGTTAAAACAAACTCAAGCAGAGTTTAAAACTGAGCTAAAAGACAAGTTATCTTCAACCCAGAACGCCACAGAGAGTCTTATCAACAGAACTAATGAAGCAGAAAACAGAATTTCAGACCTTGAAGATAAAGTGGGAGTACTAGCCAGCTCAATGGAAGAGGTTGTTAAAGCCAAAAAGATACTTGAGAGAAATATCCAAGAGATATGGGACACCCTGAAGAAGCCTAACATGCGTATTCATGGAATACCGGAGCAAGAATCTCAAAATACCACCCCTGAGGAAATTTTTCAAACGATCATCAAGGAAAACTTTCCTCATCTAAAGAAAGAGAGGCCCATTCATATACAAGAGGCATTCCGCACCCCAAACAGATACGACCAAACTAGAAGCACACCGCGGCAAATAATAGTTAAAACACTCCACATTCAAGATAAAGAACTGGTGCTGAGAGCTTCAAGGGAGAAAAAACAAGTCACTTTTAAAGGCAAACCTATTAAAATAACAAATGACTTCTCAGTCGAAACAGTAAAAGCAAGAAGAGCTTGGAGAGACATACTTCAAGTATTGAATGAGCAAAAATGTCAACCCAGGCTGATTTACCCTGCAAAACTATCAGTCATGATCGAGGGAGAAAGAAAAATTTTCCAGCACAAAGACAACTTTAAGGGATACATGGCCACCAAACCAGGCCTTCAAAAACTGCTAGAAATGATACTCAAGCGTGAAGAAAAAAACAGGCATATCCAGGAGAACAGAAGGCAAATATAACACCATTAAAAGCGAAGCAATATACTTATAAAAGCTACTAAACATAATAAATGTCTGGAATTAACAATAGTTTCTCCATTATAACACTAAATGTTAATGGACTTAATTCACCGATCAAGAGACACAGATTACAAACTTGGATTAAAAATCACAATCCATCAATCTGCTGCCTGCAGGAAACCCATCTCACCACAAAAGATAGGCACGCTCTAAAAATAAAAGGCTGGTCAACAATTCTACAAGCAAATGGAAGCAGAAAACAGGCAGGGGTAGCCATTATGCTATCAGACAAAGTGGATTTCAAACCAAAAAAAATTATAAGAGACACGGATGGATACTACATTTTAGTCAGAGGTACAATTCACCAGGAAGACTTCACAATACTGAACATATATGCACCCAATACGGGCCCCTCCACATTCATTAAGAAAACCCTACAGCGTCTAAAGCAAGAAATCAACCCCCAAACGATAATTCTTGGGGACTTCAACACCGCCCTCTCTACATGGGATAGATCAACAGGTCAAAAGCTTAACAGAGACACTTTGGAACTTAATCAAACCCTGAAAGAAATGGACCTCACAGATCTCTATCGAACTTTTCACCCACGCACCAAAGAATACACATTTTTCTCATCAGCACACGGAACTTTCTCCAAAATAGATCACATATTGGGCCACAAAATGAATCTACACATGTACAAGAAAGTTGAAATTCTAACCTGTGCCCTATCAGACCACCACGGCCTAAAGCTGGACATCCACAACACATCAAACAAGAGAAAATACACTAACTCCTGGAAACTTAACACTATGATGCTGAATGAGAACTGGATTCAGGAAGAAATTAAAAAGGAAATTCAAGATTTCCTGAAAGTGAATGATAACGAAAATACAACTTACCAAAATCTCTGGGACACAATGAAAGCTGTTCTAAGAGGTAAGTTCATAGCTCTTAATGCCCACATCAAAAAAATGGAAACATCAGAAATAAACAACTTAACAATGCAGCTTAAAGCTTTAGAGAAACTAGAGCAATCTGATCCCAAAAGCAGTAGAAGAGAAGAGATTAGCAAAATAAGGGGAGAAATATCTGAAATCGAGACTAAGAAAACGATAGAAAAAATCAACAAATCGAAAAGCTGGTTCTTTGAAAAAATCAACAAGATTGATACACCCCTAGCTAAACTAACCAAAAGCAAGAGAGAGAAAACCCAAATTAACAAAATTAGAAATGAACATGGAGTTATCACTACGGATACCCAAGAAATCCAGAGAATTATAACATCATATTTCAAAAACCTATACTCTGTGAAGTTTGACAACACAAAAGAGATGGATGAATTTCTAAGTAAACACAACTTACCTAAATTGAATCAGGAAGTTGTGAATTACTTAAATAGTCCTATAACATATAAGGAAATTGAGGAAGTAATCTCGAATCTTCCCACCAAAAAATGTCCTGGACCAGATGGATTCAGCACAGAGTTCTACAAGACATTTAAGGAGTTAATAACACCAATACTCCTTAAACTGTTCCACCAAATAGCAAAGGAAGGAACACTACCAAATTCCTTCTATGAAGCTAATATCGTTTTAATCCCAAAACCTAATAAAGACTCACTTAAAAAAGAAAACTATAGGTCGATCTCCCTGATGAACACAGATGCAAAGATTCTCAACAAAGTCTTAGCAAATCGGATTCAAAAACATATTAAAAAGATCATTCATGGGGACCAAGTAGGCTTCATCCCCGGCACACAAGGTTGGTTCAACATACGCAAATCAATAAATGTAATTCATCATGTAAACCAGTCCAAAGTCCAAGACCACATGATACTCTCGATAGATGCAGAAAAAGCTTTTGACAAGATCCAACAGCCTTTTATGATCAAAACGCTAGAGACAGTAGGAATGGAAGGAACTTTTATCAATATAATAAAAGCTGTATACAACAAGCCCACAGCAAGGATTATGCTCAATGGGGAACAATTGGAAGCATTCCCACTTCGATCAGGAACAAGACAAGGCTGTCCACTCTCACCACTTCTATTCAATATTGTACTTGAAGTCTTAGCCGAAGCCATAAGACAAGAAAGGGACATAAGAGGGATTCAAATTGGCAAGGAAGAAGTCAAGCTATCTCTATTTGCAGATGACATGATCTTATACCTGAGTGATCCCAAAAACTCCACCAGGAAGCTCCTGGAACTAATTGAGAAGTTCAGCAGGGTGGCAGGATACAAAATAAATGTGCAAAAATCAGAGGCCTTCCTATATGCCCAGAATGAAAGAAGTGAAAAAGCCTTGAGAGAAACCATGCCATTTACTATAACCCCTAAAAAAATGAAATACCTTGGTATAAACCTAACTAAGGAGGTAAAAGACCTTTACAATGAAAACTTTAAAACCCTAAAGAAAGAAATTGCAGAAGACACCAGAAGGTGGAAAGACCTCCCTTGTTCCTGGATTGGCAGAATCAACATTGTAAAAATGACCATCCTACCAAAGGCAATATACAGATTCAATGCTATACCAATCAAAATCCCAAAGCAATTCTTCAAAGAAGTTGACCAAACAATCTCAAAGTTCATATGGAGGCACAAAAGACCCAGGATAGCAAAAACAATCCTGAGTAACAAAAACACAGCTGGAGGTATTACCATACCAAACCTAAGTCTATACTACAAATCCATAGTTATAAAGACAGCCTGGTACTGGCTCCAAAATAGACACACAGATCAATGGATAAGGATTGAAGACCCAGATATAAGCCCACAAAGTTACAGCCACTTGGTCTTTGACAAAGGGGCCCAAAGAATCCAATGGAAAAAGAACAGCATCTTCAACAAATGGTGTTGGCAAAACTGGATCTCCACATGCAGAAGATTAAAGCTGGACCCGTACTTGTCACCATGTACAAGACTTAATTCCAAATGGATCAAGGACCTTGATATCAGGCCAGAGACTTTAAAAGCCATAGTTGAAAGGATAGGGAACTCCCTCGAGCTGATTGGGCTAGGCCAACACTTCCTAAACAGACATCCAATGGCACAGTCACTGCTACCAACTCTCAACAGTTGGGATCTTGTGAAATTAAAGAGCTTCTGTTCAGATAAAGAGATTGTCGCACGAGCTCAAAGGCAACCCACAGAATGGGAGAAAATCTTCACTAACCACATATCTGACAGAGCTCTACTGTCCAGAGTGCACAAAGAACTTAGAAAATTAAACTCCAAGGAAAACACTGGCCCAATTAAAAAATGGGCCCTGGAACTTCAAAGAAACTTTACCAGGGATGAAATTAAAATGTCTAACAATTATCTTAAAAAATGCTCCACTTCCTTCGCCATCAGGGAAATGCAAATCAAAACTTCCCTGAGATATCATCTCACCCCGGTCAGGATGGCAAAAATCCACAGTACAAACAACGACAAATGCTGGAGAGGATGTGGGGAGAGGGGAACTCTCCTACATTGTTGGTGGGAATGCAGGCTCATACAGCCACTCTGGCGAGCCGTCTGGAGATTCTTAAAGAAATTAAAGATTGAAATGCCGTATGACCCTGCTATCCCACTTTTGGGAATAACCCCCCAAGCAGCAGAGGTTCGCCTCGATAGCACAAGCTCGACCATGTTCATAGCAGCACTGTTTACAATAGCAAAGTCATGGAATCAACCTAAATGTCCAACAGTTGACGAGTGGATAAGGAAACTGTGGTACATCTATACAATGGAGTACTACTCAGCCATCAAAAATGATGAATTACTGGAATTTGCTGGGAAATGGATGTCATTAGAAAGAATTATATTAAGTGAAGTATCCCAAACCCAGAAAATTAAGCGCCGTATGTACTCCCTAATAGGTGGCTCCTAGTACCAAACTCGCCCAGCCCACATTGGGACACTCAAAAGTAAACCTATGTAACACAGTAATTGCAAGGATTATGAACAAGAGAGATGGGTTAGGAGGGCCACACCAGAAACAAGGAGAGAGGAGACCATGTTACAGCAGAGAAAATAGGCCTCCATCAAGGTCTGCAAGTAAGTAATGAGAAACCTGGTTAAGTTCACAGACGTTCTTTCCTGATCTCACCAGAAGGGGAGGGCATATAGTCTAGCAGATAAAAAGTAATCATTGTGCAAATGGGTAATGGACCCCGCCCTCAGTGAGGTTTCCTACTCTTATTACATCTACCCTTGAATGTGCTATTACAACAAGACTCCAGTTTAACAGCTTTTTGTCTCTGGCCAGGGGGTGACATACAGTGCCCAGCAGAATGGAGTGAAGGGAATTGCAGGAGCAGAAAAACTGCAAAAGAAAATCAACAAACCACAATCCAGAACTTCAGAGACTCTATATCAATCACATAGAACTAGGACAGCCTAATCTCTCCCCATCCTGGAGCTCAGGGACATTTGCGGAAGAGGGGGCGGTAAGATTGTAAGAGCAAAAGGATGGGAGGAGCAACGATTTGCAAGATTCTCAACAATAGTTGGGGCCAAAGCAATCATAATGGAACTTTGCATGCCCTGCGCAATGTCCAGCGCACTGTTGCCCTCATAAAGTCTAGCATCTGTTAAGGGCACCGAGACCCCTGGAGGCAAGGGATTGACAGCCATAGTAGTAATCTTATGATTAAGGGGAACAAGAGAAAGGGCTTATGGAAATGCCACTGGGTCCTTATATGTCATCGGAGAGGAGGACCCAGTGGAGAGTTAGGCGCACACAATAAAGGACTCTCTGGGAATTGGGGGGGAGACACTGGGGGAAGGGGAGGGGGGAGGGAGGGAACTGGTAAAAAATTTTAAAATGTATAATTAAATTTTTAATAAAAAAAAAAATAAATAAATAAAAAATAAAAAAAAAAAAAAAAAAAAGAAAACTATAGGCCGATCTCTCTGATGAACACAGACGCAAAGATTCTCAAAAAAGTCTTAGCAAATCGGATTCAAAAACATATTAAAAAGATCATTCACGGGGACCAAGTAGGCTTCATCCCCGGCACACAAGGTTGGTTCAACATACCCAAATCATAAATATAATTCATCATGTAAACCAGTCCAAAGTCCAAGACCACATGATACTCTCGATAGATGCAGAAAAAGCTTTTGACAAGATCCAACAGCCTTTTATGATCAAAACGCTAGAGACAGTAGGAATGGAAGGAACCTTTATCAATATAATAAAAGCTGTATACAACAAGCCCACAGCAAGGATTATACTCAATGTGGAAAAACTTGAAGCATTCCCACTTCGATCAGGAACTAGACAAGGCTGTCCACTCTTACCACTTCTATTCAATATTGTACTTGAAGTCTTAGCTGAAGCCATAAGACAAGAAAGGGACATAAGAGGGATTCAAATCGGCAAGGAAGAAGTCAAGCTATCCCTATTTGCAGATGACATGATCTTATACCTGAGTGATCCCAAAAATTCCACCAGGAAGCTCCTGGAACTAATTGAGAAGTTCAGCAGGGTGGCAGGATACAAAATAAATGTGCAAAAATCAGAGGCCTTCCTATATGCCCAGAATGAAAGAAGTGAAAAAGCCTTGAGAGAAACAATCTCATTTACTATAAGCCCCTAAAAAAATGAAATACCTTGGTATAAACCTAACCAAGGAGGTAAAAGACCTTTACAATGAAAACTTTAAAACCTAAAGAAAGAAATAGCAGAAGACAACAGAAGGTGGAAAGACCTCCCTTGTTCCAGGATTGGCAGAATCAACATCATAAAAATGACCATCCTACCAAAGGCACTATACAAATTCAATGCTATACCAATTAAAATCCCAAAGCAATTCTTCAAAGACATTGACCAAACAATCTCAAAGTTCATATGGAGGCACAAAAGACCCAGGATAGCAAAGACAATCCTGAGTAAAAAAAACACTGCTGGAGGTATTGCCATACCAAACCTAAGTCTATATTACAAATCCATAGTTATAAAGACAACCTGGTACTGGCTCCAAAATAGACACAGAGATCAATGGATAAGGATTGAAGACCCAGATATAAGCCCACAAAATTACAGCCATTTGGTCTTTGACAAAGGGGCCCAAAAAATCCAATGGAAAAAGAACAGCATCTTCAACAAATGGTGCTGGCAAAACTGGATCTCCACATGCAGAAGATTAAGGCTGGACCCATACTTGTCACTATGTACAAGACGTAATTCCAAATGGATCAAGGACCTTGATATCAGACCAGAGATTATAAAAACCATAGTTGAAAGGATAGGGAACTCCCTCGAGCTGATTGGGCTATGCCAACATTTCCTAAACAGACATCCAATGGCACAGTCACTGCTACCAACTTTCAACAGTGGGGATCTTGTGAAATTAAAGAGCTTCTGTACAGATAAAGAGATTGTAACACGAGCTCAAAGGCAACCCACAGAATGGGAGAAAATCTTCACTAACCACACATCTGATAGAACTCTGCTGTCCACAGTGCACAAAGAACTTAGAAAACTAAACACCAAGGAAAACAATGGCCCAATTAAAAAATGGGCCCTGGAACTTAAAAGAAACTTTACCAGGGATGAAATTAAGATGTCTAACAAATATCTTAAAAAATGCTCCACTTCCTTAGCCATCAGGGAAATGCAAATCAAAACTTCCCTGAGATATCTCTCATCCGGGTCAGGATGGCAAAAATCCACAACACCAAATGCTGGAGAGGATGTGGAGAGAGGGGAACTCTCCAACATTGCTGGTGGGAATGCAGGCTCATACAGCCACTCTGGCGAGCCGTCTGGAGATTCTTAAAGAATTAAAGATTGAAATGCCATATGACCCTGAGATTCCACTTCTGGGAATAACCCCCCATGCAGTAGATGTTCACCTCGATAGCACAAGCACGACCATGTTCATAGCAGCACTGTTTACAATAGCAAAGTCATGGAATCAACCCAAATGTCCAACAGTTGACGAGTGGATAAGGAAACTGTGGTACATCTCTACAATGGAATACTACTCAGCCATCAAAAATGATGAATTACTGGAATTTGCTGGGAAATGGATGTCATTAGAAACAATTATATTAAGTGAAGTATCCCAAACCCAGAAAATTAAGTGCCGTATGTACTCCCTAATAGGTGGCTCCTAGTACCAAACCCACCCAGCCCACCTAGAGACAGTAATTGCAAGGATTATGAACAGGAGGGATGGGGTAGGAGGGCCACACCAGAAACAAGGAGAGAAGGGACCATGTTACAGCAGAGAAAATAGGCCTCCATCAAGGATTCAAATAAGTAATGAGATATCTGATTAAGTTCACAGACTTTTGTTCCTGATCATTTACTTCTGAGGGGATATGATCTCACCAGAAGAGGAGGGCATATAGTCTGGCAGATAAAAAGTAACCATTTTGCAAATGGGTGATAGACTCCTCCCTCACTGTGGTTTCCCACTTTTATTACATCTACCTTTGAATGTGCTTTTATCACAAGACTCTAGTTTAACAGCTTTTTGTGTCTGGCCAGGGGGTAACATACAATGCCCACCAGGATGGAGTGAAGGGCATTGCAGGAGCAGCAAAACTGCAAAAGAAAATCAACAAACCACAATCCAGAACTTCAGAGACTCTATATCAATCATATAGAACTAGGCCAGACTAATCTCTCCCCATCCTGAAGCTCAGGGAAATTTGCGGAAGAGGGGGCAGTAAGAGTGTAAGAGCAAAAGAATGGGAGGAGCAATGATATGTAAGATACTCCATACAAGTTAGGGCTGAAGCAATCATAATTGGACTTTACATGCCCTGTGCATTGTCCAATACACTATTGACCTCACAAAGTCTAGCATCTGCTAAAGGCACCAAGATCCTTGGAGGCAAGGGATTGGCAGCCACGGCAGTGTTCCTATACCTAAGGGGAACACAGGAAAGGGTTCAGGGAAAGGCCACTGGGTCCTTGTACATCATCGGAGAGGAGGGCCCAGAGGAAAATCAGGCATGCACAAGAAAGGACTCTCTGGGAATTGAGGCGAGAGGCACTGGGGGATGGGGAGGGAGAGGGGTAGGGAGGGGGAACAAGGGATATGGGGGGAGGAGGAGGGAAGGAGGGAACTGGTGTACCTATTAAGTTTGTATGAGCTGAAATAATAATAAAAAATGTATTAATAAAAAAAGAAATAAAGGTAATAGAGGCCTATCCATACATAAAAATGCAAAATAAGATTAAACAGTTAACATGAGTTAATAAGTCAGTTGGGGAACAATCCAATTGCAGTAAATATATCAGCAAGTGTTTTGGCAATGACAATGAAATGAGAAAAATTCTATGAATTATTGAAGGTTTTATAGTTCTAGATTCACACATACCTAATTATTTTTGTTTAATTTGAAATTTGGTATTCTAATTATTTAATTTCTTTGTTTAAATGTGATAGGTTGATGACACATGATCTCAATAGCTCAGGCTGGCCTCGACTTGCTTTTCATCAGAGGTTGATCTAGATTTCCCAGTCTTTCTCCCAAGTACTGGAATTACAGAGGTGTACCATAGTCCTCAGCACAAGTTTTAGTTTGACATTGCTGAAATAATGTTCAAACTTTATTTATTTTTATTTTTTTATTATTTATTATTTATTCAATTGTGTATGTGTGCGGTGCGATTGTATGTGTGTGTGTGTGTGTGTAGAACCACGGGCAAATTCGGGAACCACCATGGATCACCTCCACCTCCTCCTTGTTTACTCTGTCCAGGGATTCTGTCCAGGCTCTGCCCTACCAGGACCAGAAACTCAGGCTGCCCCCTCTTCCACTTGGCGTCTATACATGGGGTCTAGGATCAGAACTCAGGACCTTCCGCCTGCAAGGCAGAGGCTTAACCCCTGAGCCACCTCTCCAGCCCCACTTTATTTTTTTTAATTGCATTTCTGTATGGCAGAATTCTGACCCAGATGGCAGAAAAAAGGCTTGGCCAGGGTGCTTTCCCACCCATAGGCTCCAGGGGGCAGTCTTCTCCTTGTTCTTCCCGTGTACTAGGGGCTGGCTGTAATCCATAGCTCATGGCCCCCTCAACTTCAAAGCCAGCATTACAGGTTGAGTTCACTTCACACTGTCTAAACTCTGACTTCCATTTTCTCTTGCTCTTCTACTTTTAAAGGATCTTTTGTTTAAACAAGGCATGCCCAAGTAATCCAAAATAATCTATCTAATATAAAGTCAGTTCATAAACGGCATTAATCTCCAAACCAGCTCAATTCCCTTCTGCCATGTAAAGTAGCACATTCCATGCAACAGGAATTGTAAGGTATACATGGGGAAAGAGATGTTATTTTTCCACTGTGCAGCACAAGGGTATCATTAAAAACTCATGTAGAGACATTCTTGAACACTGAAGGAGAAATCACAAATAAAAAGAAAATAACTGTGCTGGAATTTCAATATCAAACTGCATTCAAATTAATACTCAAAAGGGAATCTGATAAATCTATATTATCTCTATACTGAAAATTTAGGATGCTGTTCAATCTACACATCTTTGTAAATAATAATTCGCTACTGTTTATGAAACTATCAATTTTTCAAGTGGCATTTGTAAATAAGTTGGTTTAACAAAATGAAAACTTCTAAATACAAGTATACACATAAAGCAGAAAGTGAATTTTGTGAATGCATTACAAACATATGTATCTAAATATGAATTTTTTTGACTTTCCAGCTGCAAGAAAATTCAAAGCTGCTACTGAATCCCGGGGGGTAGAATAACGGTTCTCCTAGGCTCCTGAAACTTCCAACTTAAGCAGACTTTCTATAAAATACTTCAACACAGGTTCTAAAAACTTCAAGATAATTTTACCTTAAAATTCTACTTTTAAAAAAATTGTGAAGTTATTTACAAAAAAGTTGTTTCAATGTTAAAGACCCTAGTGGGGTCCATTAAAACTCCAATACTAGGAAGAGGGTATGTGCTGCTCACAATCACTTACTTCAGAGCAGCTAGACGGTAGCAGTAAGACAGTTTTCAAATAGATAAATAACTAATAATTAAGGAACTGAAAGTGCTTATTAGCCGGATCTTATAATCGAACTAAAACTCTACTTCTAAAAAGGTATCCTGAGAAACATCAGGTATGTAGAGAAAAAGATACAGCTCGCACAAGAAGAAGAAAAACAGAAGTGGGAGTTGACAAAAATGATGATCACAAGATGGAATATAAGATAAGCATTGAAATTAGGTTTCAAAAACTTAATCCTCAAAAATACAGCCATTTGGTCTTTGACAAAGGAGCCCAAAGAATCCAATGGAAAAAGAACAGCATCTTCAACAAATGGTGCTGGCAAAACTGGATCTCCACATGCAGAAGATTAAAGCTGGACCCATACTTGTCACCATGTACAAGACTTAATTCCAAATGGATCAAGGACCTTGATATCAGGCCAGAGACTATAAAAACCATAGTTGAAAGGATAGGGAACTCCCTCGAGCTGATTGGGCTATGCCAACATTTCCTAAACAGACATCCAATGGCACAGTCACTGCTACCAACTCTCAACAGTTGGGATCTTGTGAAATTAAAGAGCTTCTGTTCAGATAAAGAGATTGTAACACGAGCTCAAAGGCAACCCACAGAATGGGACAAAATCTTCACTAACCACATATCTGACAGAGCTCTACTGTCCAGAGTGCACAAAGAACTTAGAAAACTAAACTCCAAGGAAAACAATGGCCCAATTAAAAAATGGGCCCTGGAACTTAAAAGAAACTTTACCAGGGATGAAATTAAGATGTCTAACAAATATCTTAAAAAATGCTCCACTTCCTTAGCCATCAGGGAAATGCAAATCAAAACTTCCCTGAGATATCATCTCACCCCGGTCAGGATGGCAAAAATCCACAATACAAACAACAACAAATGCTGGAGAGGATGTGGAGAGAGGGGAACTCTCCAACATTGCTGGTGGGAATGCAGGCTCATACAGCCACTCTGGCGAGCCATCTGAAGATTCTTAAAGAAATTAAAGATTGAAATGCCATATGACCCTGCTATCCCACTTTTGGGAATAACCCCCCATGCAGCAGAGGTTCGCCTCGATAGCACAAGCACGACCATGTTCATAGCAGCACTGTTTACAATAGCAAAGTCATGGAATCAACCCAAATGTCCAACAGTTGACGAGTGGATAAGGAAACTGTGGTACATCTATACAATGGAGTACTACTCAGCCATCAAAAATGATGAATTACTGGAATTTGCTGGGAAATGGATGTCATTAGAAACAATTATATTAAGTGAAGTATCCCAAACCCAGAAAATTAAGTGCCGTATGTACTCCCTAATAGGTGGCTCCTAGTACCAAACTCACCCAGCCCACATTGAGACACTCAAAAGTAAACCTATGTAACACAGTAATTGCAAGAATTATGAACAAGGAGATGGGGTAGGAGGGCCACACCAGAAACAAGGAGAGAGGGGACCATGTTACAGCAGAGAAAATAGGCCTCCATCAAGGTCTGCAAGTAAGTAATGAGAAACCTGGTTAAGTTCACAGACGTTCTTTCCTGATCTTACCAGAAGGGGAGGGCATATAGTCTAGCAGATAAAAAGTAATCATTTTGCAAATGGGTGATGGACCCCTCCCTCACTGCGGTTTCCTACTTTTATTACATCTACCCTTGAATGTGCTCTTATAACAAGACTCCAGTTTAACAGCTTTTTGTCTCTGGCCAGGGGGTGACATACAGTGCCCAGCAGGATGGAGTGAAGGGCATTGCAGGAGCAGCAAAACTGCAAAAGAAAATCAACAAACCACAATCCAGAACTTCAGAGACTCTATATCAACCACCTAGAACTAGGCCAGACTAATCTCTCCCCATCCTGAAGCTCAGGGACATTTGTGGAAGAGGGGGCGGTAAGATTGTAAGAGCAAAAGGATGGAAGGAGCAATGATTTGCAAGATACTCCACACAAGTTAGGGCCGAAGCAATCATAATTGGACTTTGCATGCCCTGCACAATGTCCAACACACTATTGACCTCACAAAGTCTAGCATCTGCTAAAGGCACCAAGATCCTTGGAGGCAAGGGATTGGCAGCCACAGTAGTGTTCCTATGCTTAAGGGGAACACGGGAAAGGGTTCAGGGAAATGCCACTGGGTCCTTGTAGGTCATCGGAGAGGAGGGCCCAGAGGAGAGTCAGGGATGCACATTAAAGGACTCTCTGGGAACTGGGGCGAGAGGCACTGGGGGATGGGGAAGGAGGGGTGAGGGGAGGGGGAGCAGGGGGTTTCGGGGGGGAGGAGGAGGGAGGGAGGGAACTGGTGTACCTATTAAGTTTGTATGAGCAGAAATAATAATAAAAATGTTATTAAAAAAGTTGCAAATGTATTCAAATGTTTGTTTGTGAAAATGATGTATATATAAACAATGGACATACACCACACACACACACACACACACATAATTTCTTAGAAAAATTCCAGACAGTTACTCATTATTATTTGTAGATGTTGTCACAGATAAAAATGTGGAGTCTTTAATTTCTATACAATTCTAGTGTCTACATTTTTGTTGTAATTTGCTTTTGTTTTGTTTTCTTGTTTCGTTTTTATTGAAATTTCCTGATCCCTGGGAAAAGAGTATTGGGTGTGTGGCTTGAGGTTGAGAATTCTGCAGCTATCTCTTCTCTGCTGCTAATCATCTACTGCTAAGGAAAGCTATTTGGTTGGAGTTGCAACTGCACAAATATTTTAAAAGTTTATTTTCTTCCATTCATGTATATGAGAAATAATTAACAGTTTCTTCAGTTTCTTCTTAAAGAAGAAAAGTTGAAGTGAAACTGGTGTAAATAACTGGTAGTAGTAATAAAAAATGTGCAAGGAATCTTGAATAATTAACTTTCAAAATTAAATACAAAATACCTTTAGAAGTTCCATAGAGCTCAAAAATCCATAATAGTTAAAACGACAATTCGATAGCAATAAAAATGTCAACATTCATAGCTTTATGATTATAGGACATGCATATCAATATGTGCCATGGTTTGAAATGTGTCCCCCACAGTCTCATATGTTTGGGAAGGTCATGGCACCTTTGAGAGATGGAGTCTTGGTGGAATAAGGCAGTCACAGGGGTTGGGTCTTGAAGTGGATTATGTTTGCTTTTGCAACAGGCAGTTTAGCAGCTCTCAGCCTCCAAGATGGATGGATAACCTAGGCCTTCTCCAACTTCTGCCTCCAGCCATGCTGCATCTGCCATGAAAGACTGTGTCTCCCCCTCTGAAACCTAAAGCTGAATAAATCTTCCTCTGTCTTCCAAATTGTCTGACTTTGTTTCTTTCACATCAACAAAAAAAGTAACCATTACAATACATTAACTACTTTTGTTGCAATTACAAGTGATACAAATACAAAAAGCAGTTAAAGTTTCCAAGTGTTAAGATATGTTATACCAGGTTAAATCCTCTCAAGGAATGAAATGACAGCCAAGTAGAAACTTAGTAAGCAACTAAGGAAGTTTGTCCACTTTTTTAATGGAGATGGTGGGTTTCCTGTGAGTATGTTACTAAGAATTGACGTGGATTCCCCTCCATGCTTTTAAAGGGTTTACAATGACAATAATTACAATAAATTTCAGAGTTCAAAAGATTTTAAGCAGCAGCTTAATATTGCAGAAGGGTTCATACAAACCACACACAAAAGTGTGATGACCACTTTAAAACTTTCTGCATTTTCCTCTTTTTGAATGAACAGAAGGTCTTCACCTAGAGTAGAAATCTAACCAGATTCTTCATTTGCATTGAAACTCCTGTAGACAGCTGCAGGAGATGCTCAGTAACATGTCCATTTGTGACCACAAGTACGTAAAAAAATCAGAGAGCTTTAAACCCAATTTCAGCTGAAAGAGGAGAAAAGAGATTTCACTGTAAAGTGCTAACTGGAAATAGTTTAATGGCTGGAAACTCTGTGCATTGCATATGATTTACAAAAAAGCTTAGAAAAACCAAATCAACAAGAGCCCAACATGCACCACACTTTAGCTGGTGGTGTCCTCACAGTAAATTCAAATGACTGGGAGATGATAATATACAATTTAAATTAGCTCAAACATATGATTGCTTCAGGGGCCATGATATACACCCAAGATGAAGTATCCAAGTATGAGTATGCTGGTCTGATCATAATATCAAAACCAGAAGACTAGCTTTCCCCTACCTAATTTCCATGACATGAGCTAACATCTCTGGCTAACATCAAATGATATTAAAAAAGCTTCTTTCATGAATTTAACTTTTTCAATTTAATTTTATAAGGATATTACAGATGCAAATTATACAAATCTTAAACGTGAATTTTGAATAGCCTTGGAAGCACATATTCCTATGAAACTAGATCCACATGAAAGTACAGTACCATCTACGCCTTGAACCTCTGCATGCACCCTCACAACATTGACCCCACTCTCCCACCACAGGCAAACATTATTCTGAGTTCTGGGTCAGTTTTGACTGCCTTTTCAATTTTGTAAAACAGACCCACATGCCTTTCTGCTTTTGAAAACAAAATAAGCAAAATAAATCAATAGAAGGCTTTGGAGAATAGATAAGCACTTATGGAATAGAAAGAAATACTAATAAAAAATCTTTTACTTACCTAGAGATTTTCAAATTAATTTTGAAACTGGCAGAAATAAAATATGAGGAAATTAACAATGAATAATGAGGTTACTGTGAGGGTCAGGGATATAGCTGATTCATGAGCAGATGTGTCATGATTTGAAATGTGATTTGTCCCCCACAGGCTGGTATGTTTGAATCCTTAGCTATTGTCAGTGTTTGGGAAGTTTATGACATCTTTATGAGGTGGAGAGTAGCTGGGGGAAGGCAGTTACAGGGGGTACCTCAAGGGTGGTTGAGTTAATGAGCCAGTTCTTGAGCTTCAAGCAGCTCAGAACCACCGTGATGGCTGCAGTGACCTAAGCCACACCTTTTGCTACCCAAGCCTTTTTCCACTATGAAGGACTGTATCTCTCCTCTGGAACCATAAGCTGAATAAATCTCCCTTTCTCCCTTTAAGTTCTTTGAGCCTCGCTGGTGTGTCACAGCAATAGAAAGAGTAACTGCTACAAGATGAATGCTACAAGATGATTTTGTTTTTTGTTCAAAAACAAATTTTTTATCTGACTTCCTTCTTTCTTCATTATTTCCCTTCTTCTCTTCCTTCCTTCAATCTTTCTTCTTTCCTCCTCCTTCTCTTCCTCTTCTTCCTTCATTTTTCTTTCCTTTCTCTTTCTAGCCTCTCTTTATTCTGTCTACATTTCTTCTTTTCTTCTTTCCTTCGCTCCTCCTTACCTCTCTTCCTCCCTTCCTTCAGTTTTTGTTTCTTTATTTTTACATCCTGTTTCTAAATGATCTGTTACTTGTGAGCTTGTTCATCTGTGAAATTTAAAGTTTATTTATTAGCTAATTATTTTCACATATTCACATTAATTTATTGAAGATCTATGTTTAAGGTACAAGATAAATCCATTGCAGAAAATAATCCATATGTGAATGATTGAAGAATTCAGTAGGAAAATGGCCATGCTTTCATACCAACAGCAGTAGTGGCCACAGGAGAAGCAAAATGATAGGTCAACCCCTACTTAATATGGGTGAAAGTAAGTAGTAAAACAGATGGAATCTAAGTAATTCTGTACCTATCGTGATTAAGGTTAAACATCTGAACGCAAAGCCTACACAAGCTTCCTGATTCTGATCTATGGAAATAAGACACTTTCTGTGGCTGTCATTGAATTAGCCATGGGTAAACCCACACAGAGAGACATAAAAACTCCTTTCAGGATACTCTTGCTGGAGGAAAATGGAGAATCATTTTCTTTTCCTACTTTTATTCTGGCCTGTTATTTCAGAGTGGCTCTAATATTTCACATCTTGATCCTCAGTTTAATTTTGAGTAGATTACTTCCATTTGCTTACTTGTTTCCATTTTTATTTTGAGATGATTGCCATGTCTTTCTAGTTGTGCAGTCTACATCCCCTTCCTCAAATCAACAGACCCTCATCATCGCTCTTTGTTACCCAAAGCTCTGAATCACTTCCTTCTCTAGATCCCAAGTGTTCTCTATGTGAATTCTCATGAAGTAGAACTGATAGTTACAGCAACAGAAGAGAGAGGAAACTAATTCTTAAAAATTAAAGATAGAAGTATGTAATATGCCCAAATCATGGTGCCAGCTTTTATATCTTTATATGCATAATATACATGCATATAATTAATTTTTCTTAAGTTTTTATAATATTCTGGATCATTAATTTTTCTTAAGTTTTTATAATATTCTGGATCAGATCAACATGCATCAGAATAGCCTAAGGCTGCATATTTATAAAGTGATTCCTGTGCTGCACTACAAACTAGTGAATCAGAACCTCTGGGCCTGAAGCCCAGACACCAGAATTTTTCATGAACAGTTCCAAAGGTAATTTGTATAAATTTCACAATCTGAAAACAAGTGGAATGAAATAATTCTGTGAACAGAGTAACCACTTACTGATTTGGATACTTACCTTTGTCTCATCTTTGGCATTCGTACAAGGCTATTAAGGGATTGTGAGATACAGGATTGTATGAATGGGCACCCAGGACAAGATAAGATAGAGAGATGAAGAGTTCAGCTTTGATCAGAAGGAAATTCATGATAGACTTCTGAACATAAGAGGCCAAAGTGAAGTGAAAGCTGTATAAATTATCAACAGCTATGGCTATTGTTTCTACTATTTGTATTTTCAGTTTCCATGCTTCAATACACTGGACTTTAGAAGTTTCTGGTGTCTACCTGTAGCTAGCAACAGGAAAACCAAGTGAGGTAATGAGAAAAAGGTGCTAGTTTTTCTTCTTCTGTGTCAGACATGACTGGGTATTTTGTGCCTAGAAGCTCAAAAATTCACAATAATCTGAAATTTTTGGAAAACTCAATCTGACTACAACCATCAGCAGATGCCTCTTTCCATGACCTCAAGATTTCCACTAGCACTTCCTACTGTGAATGTGAATGGGTTAGTGAAATTTTGTTAGAAAACCTTTTTTTATTATTTTTATTATTTATTCAACTGTGCGCATGTACGTGTGTATGTGCACGCGCGTGTGTATGTCTGTGTGTGTGTGTGTCTGTGTATGTGTAGAACCACGGACGAATTCGCGAACCACCGTGGACGCCTCCACCTCCTTCTGCCCCGGGATTCACAGACGCTGCCCTACCAGGACCAGAAGCGCAAGCCGCCCCCGCTTCCACCTGGCGTCTATACGTGGGATCTGGAATCCGAACTCAGGACCTTCCGCCTGCAAGACGGAGGCTTAAACTCCTGAGCCACCTCTCCAGCCCCTAGAAAGCCTTTTCTGATCTTTATGTATTCTTTTGTTGTATCTGTGTCTCTACATGCATTAGGTTTTTATTTCTACTATAACAAAACTACCCCCCCCACACACACACACACAACAAGTGCATTATTATGGCTAGGACTGACAGGGGCCCCATAAGGGTATAGGCAAAGTGCTGGCAAAGCTGTATTCACCCCTATGACTCTGGGATCCATCCACCTCTTAGTCTTTTTCCACTTTTTAGCGTGTGCCTGGTTCCATTTCCTCCATTTCCAAAGCTCGTGATATTTCTTCTGATCTTGAAGTGAGCTGGGAAAGATTCCCCACTTTTAAAGAGTCATGGCATTAAATGGAGTCCATCCAACATAATCTTTAATATCAAGGACCTTAATGGTGAATTTGTGACTTTGTTCTTCTAACAGTGTACATTAAGAGATATGTTAACAAATTCCAGGGAGCAGGGGCCTTTTAGGACTCATCTCCTTACTGTATTCTACAAATGGGAGAAAGCATGCCCTATCCATCTTCACTTTTCCAGGATGTAATATAAATGAAGCTCAGTATTGTCTACATTACATTGTTAGTCAGACATGAACTTGACATGGTTGTAAGTTTTTTACTCTTCTATAAGAAGGAGCAGTATGCATAACATAAAAATCGTCAGAAAAGAAAAGAATAAAAATAATGTGCACTTTCATGGAAAAGACTTACTAATCAAATAGTTTCACTAGCTGCAAAATGGAATAAAATAGATGAATTTTGAGAATTTTTCTTTACATTCCTAAATTTGTTTGTATG
Organism: Typhlomys cinereus; assembly: GCA_023101885.1. NCBI lineage: Eukaryota > Metazoa > Chordata > Mammalia > Rodentia > Platacanthomyidae > Typhlomys > Typhlomys cinereus. The sequence goes on from JALPQD010000164.1 coordinate 1,379,436, forward strand.
TCAGTAGACTCCAACATCAGTTCATGCTCCAGATGTCATTTCTCCTGCCTGCATAACTTATATCTTGGTAGACTAATTGGAGAACAGCTTATAATTCTTGTATAACTGTATACATGGCCCCCTCTACAATAAGATGTCTCCTTTGTTCCCCTTTGTGAGTTAAATGGTGTCTCTCTCCATAACCCACACATCTAGACTGAGACACATGGCTAATGGAACATCAGTAAGCACTGCTAAAGGCCTTTCTGACATATCAGTTTTGAAGGGAATATTTTAAGGACATTTTTAACCACCAGATTGTGAGGTAACTTGTTATATAGGAAAAGACTAAGAGAGTCAGGATAGTCCCTCTTCCAAAGCATCACAAAAGTAAATAAAATAATAATAATTATGAGACTATTTACCATTTTTAACTTTAGCCACTAAGTAATTATGTTTTGGAAAATAAGAGTCATGTCTTTTGTAGTCAAGAAAGATTATATAACCTAAAGGGGGCAGGTATAAAGAACCTAGATGCTTCAGACTAGAATTGCATTTATCATTCTAAGTCCATGTTTTTATTTAACACAGATATGGGAAAGTACATATACATAAGTGTTTGTGTATATATTTTCTCATTCTGTCCTGAGTATTGGAAGCAAGGTGAACCAGTATCAATTAATATATATAACATCTGTACTTTTTTTCTATTTCCAAGAAATTTAATCAGGTATGACATAGAGAAAAATACGATATGAGTCTGGAACATTTGTGGAGTCATAAAATGAATGCTCCTTTGATAAGATAACACAAAATCTCTTCTTGGCTATTCTTAGCAAAAGTACAAGTTTACAGCATGAGTGGATGCCAAACAAGCTTAAATTGAAATTTATTAATTATATAAAATCCTGACCAATACACTTGACGTGTTTTAAAATGAAGAATGAGCAATAAAGATTGAGAAATTGCCCCAAACACAGGAAAGAAAACTGAATAGAATTTTATGTCACTGGCTTATATCTTAGCCAAAATAAATAAATGAAAACAAGGAAGAACAGTAGAAAAAGATCATAGAAATATGAATTAAATCTAGATCCATATATCATATATATTAGACTATACATTATTTAGTAATAAAATATTAGTAGTCATTTCTTAACTTTGATAATTGTTCTAAGGTTCAATAAGATGCAGATATTAAAAGTGGATAAAAGAACTATTTATACTTTTGGCAAGGATTTTTGTCAAGTCTTAAAAATGTAAAACTTTATCATTTTTAAAATTAATTTAATGCATCAGAGAAAATTATCTTCTATTTTGATGACATCTAATTTCTCTACAAAACTTTTCTCAATCTTCTGTTCAATTTTTACTTTACTCTTTTTGAAGACCTTCTTTGCCATAGTGTTAATGTTAATGCCCCTACTTAAAGTGCCAGAAATGACAGAATCTCAATACTTCCCCTTCTAGCACCTCCTTCTCTGTTTTCAAACTGAAATTTTACCGTTCTTTCATCACACCTGAAGGAAAGAGTTCTTACTTATTTTCTAACATTTTGCATAGTGTACATTGTCTTGTAAACTTCTGCCACATTGAAATAGTATAATAACATGATTCTGGACATTGTGGTTAAATAATTGCTACTGTCTTGATAGCTACTCGGAATAATGTAGTTAGTGCATTATTCCAAATTCTATAATTAAATAATTAGAGCTGCCTTGCTTGCTACTTTTATTATTAGCTGTGTTTTTCTATTTTTTTAATTGCTAAAGCAATGCTGACATATCTCTGGAATGTTCTGAGGTTTTGTTGTTGGTTTTGTTTTTAGGGGTTGTGTTTAGTTATTTTACTGCTTCCTACCATGGGATCACTTGAACTTCCAAGTGAATTTTTTCTTTCTTTATTGTTTAAAGGAACTTTTTAATTTTGCTAAAATATGTAGCAAAATTGACTTTCTTGGCTGTTTTTCAGTGGACAGTTGAATCAAGTACATTTTTAAAGGCTCTATTCCGTTTTCTTTTTTGGTTTTATTCATGCACAAAAAAGGGGGCACAAAGCAAAGATAATTTGATGATTCCTATAGTTCTGGAGAACAATTAAGGGAAGTAGATCCCTGCTTCATGAACTACTTCTTAGACATTATTTGGAGTAATTCCCATGGGGTATGAATAAAAGTACTAAAAACTTTTGAGCCAAGATTATTAGGAACAAAAGCCAGTGCAGAGAAGCAGATAAAATGTATTTATGTGCTTTTTAGAGCTTGTCTGTCTCCAATGCACTCAACTGTCCAGAATACAATTTTTCAGGAGAAAATACATAAATAACAGGTCTCTAAGGAAACAGAATTAGTGTTGTGAAATTCAAGTCTTAAAGTTCACATTCTTTGAGTCAAAAGAGTCTCATGCCTTTATTCCAGAATTTACTTTTCTTTTAAGGGCAAAGTCACCACAATAGAAGAGCAAATATAAAATAAAGCAAGCCCTTCTTGCAGGCCACAGAATCACCACACAGAAAACGAGAGGTCACATGTGGAAGAAAGGAGACAACCCAGGAAATGAAGATATAATTTAAAGAATAAGATGAGCTGTTTAAAGTTCCCAGAAGTGATTATGAGACACTACATCCGGTATTTTAAAGGATGGGCTCAATATATTTTGTTTTTAAATTTAAGGAATCATCCTGCTTGATGATTTCTGTCTTTTTGTGTTGTTACATTTAATTTATAGGACATATTCTACATTTTAAAAGGCTTTTATCTGGGCTGGAGAGGTGGCTTAAGAGTTAAGCCTCCGCCTTGCAGGCGTAAAGGTCCTGAGTTCAGATCCCAGATCCCACGTATAGACGCCAAGTGGAAGCGGGGGCAGCCTGCGCTTCTGGTCCTGGTAGGGCGGAGCCTGTGAATCCCGGGGCTGAAGAAGGTGGAGGCGTCCATGGTGGTTCCCGATTCGTCCGTGGTTCTACACAGACACACACACATACAGACACACACATGCACACGCACATACACATGCACATGCACACAGTTGAATAAATAATAATAATAAAAAAAATTTTTAAAAATAAAAGGCTTTTATCTAAGAAAAAAACTTAGTAGGTTGGATTGTGCTTTGTAATTTAAAATTTGTATATTTCACACCAATATTTGATTTCAGACTTAAACAGAGTGACTGTATCAAAATCACATTTTCCATCAGAAAATACCTATAATTCTATGATTTTTGAAATTTACTTCATTTTGTATGCTGACTTGCAATTAATATTTTACAGGATGTGTAGCAGTTGAAGAAGATAGCAAAGATAGAGATGGAAGAACAATTTGGATAGATGTTATACTAGGAAAGCATAAAAAAACATTAAGTGATCAATGATCATGGTCAAGTGTAGAAAATAAGTGATTGTGGATTGTTGGATCCTGAACAGGAAATCTAAGGAAATCACACACACACACACACACACACACACACACACACACACACACACACACAAGGGGCACAGAGAATGTCAGTAGAGGTGAGAGTAAGAATGTAAGTTTATTTGCCCACCCACACCCCAAAGCTCAGGGAACATCACAGAAGAGGGGGCAGCAAGATTGTAAAAGCCTGAAGTGAGAAGGTAGTGGGCCATATTTTAACTCTTAGGTATGACATATTTGTAATATACAAAATTTTATGCCAAATATGTGTATTTATGCAAGAATTGCACAGGAACTGTCTTATCCACATCTCACCATAACATCAGAAAGATCTCAAGAAACTCCACACCTCTTCCAAGAGATTGATGATGAAGACTAATGCTGATGGGGCAATGAAGGAGGATGCTTTCTTAAGGGCTTTCCCCTGATCTAGGATGCTTGCCGGAGCATGAATCAGGTCAGACATAAGTCATCAAAAACTATGTGAAACAGTGAGCTGCACAAATGAGAAGATTTGCAAAACAGGAAGAAGTTGGACTGGGGAGATGAAGAGTTATAAGGAGAAAAAGAGGGGAGATAGGAGTTGGAACTAAGGGTTGAAAATATTATAAAATCACTACATTCATGTCTAGAGCATTAAAATAATTTAAAAAAAAAGAATATAAGAGTCTCAGGTAGGAAAATGCACTTCCAGATAGTATTTTCTAGACATGACAGGCCGTGTCCATGAACTCACTGCATCTTATTCCACTTCCACAAAACCTGCATAACACTTAGCCTACCAACATATCACCATGGAAGGAGCAAGATCTCAGAAGGTACCATACCTCCCTGGGAGACTTTGAGGATTAATGCCAGATGTGGGGAAAGGAAAGCTTCTCTCCTAGGTGACATACCCACTGTTTCATTATCCACATTTGAGAAAGTGCTCATGCACATGTGAATCCAGGCAGCCTAGAAGAAACTCTGTGGGCTGCACATGTAAAAAAAGACATAACAGTAGGGGGAAACCAGTTGGAAAGGAGATTTATATTGGGGAAAGGGAATGGATGATATGGGGTGAAAATGATATAAGTTCATTGTATCCATGTATAAACTTGAAAAGAATTATATATGTATGACTATTTATATATATTCATTTTCATACATACATGAAAATCCACAGATAATTTTCAGTCTCCAGAGTTTCTATGCAAATAAAGGGGGTCAAAGAAAAATCTCAATAAAAATTAGGAGTACAAGCTAGGGAAGAGCTATTATCCTTTTTTCTTCACCGTTGCATTACTAATGCCAGTTATGTGGAAAAGAGAATGCCGGAGGCAAAATTAAGACTACATCCTTCTATCTTTCTAATACACATTTAGTTCATCTCCTTCTACCAGTATTGCAGTCAACTAAGGAGATAAAACACAGGAAGGAAATAAACACATTTTCTTTCTAGACTTTTGGCATTGTATTATACTATTATAACTATGGTCCCAGAGCAGTGTGAATTTGTTTTTTCAAATCAGCTCACACAGCTTCCCTGGAGTTTTAGAAGCTATAGCTTTATTAGGCATCTTGACAAGTACACTAGCACCTACTAACTGATGTGCACACAGAGCATTATTTTTGTCCTGGTCTGCTTCCTCAAGCCTTAGATTTGCCTAGAATATAGCCAAAGAAAGAAATGTCAGAACCAAGGTCTTTTGTTCTCACGCAATGTCACGAGTGAAATATGATGGCTGTTATTTTTCATTCTTCACATTATCAAAATGTATTTTCTATTTTTACCAGTTCCTCTACTATAGACTGGAAGTATGATGGTGAGGAAAGCAAATCATGTTTTCTACTGACTATTTTGCTCTGGTATAGAAAAGAGAGGGAGGGGAAGAGGTAAAGAGAGAGAGACAGATAGAGAAAATGACAAAGAAGGAGGAGATGGAAGGAGGGGAAAGGAAAGAGAAATGATGAAATAATGACATAAGGAGAACCTTTAGAGCTATAGAACTGAAAACAGTCCCAAACATGGAGCTAAAAGAAGAACGACAGGGGACAAGAGGTAACAAGTGGAGTTAGATTATTTGAGATAGATCTCTTGAAGGGATGATATTTAAGCATAATTTTTTTAAAAAAATGCAATCCAGTACAAAAGAGTTTGGGGAAGATAATTCACTGAAGCAGAAGGGAAATTCCTATATTAAGCAGTTGAAACAAGATAGAAATGGCCAAAACCAACAGAAAAGGATGCAGTAGATAGGTAAAAGAAGTCCTCAAAAGCACCGAACAGCCCATTGACAGATCCTGAGAATAGCTGAATGACCTATTTATATATGACACATCTGCTAATTTAAATTCTATTTGCTCTGAGATTTTCCCTGATGTGTTTGAAATAGAGATTTTACCACTCTTTATTGCTTGAATCAGTTTATGCTAAGGTAAAGCTGAACTTTAATGGCAGCTAGCCAAAGATCACTCATTGCAGAATTCCCCTCAAACTCACAAGCACTTACATGCTTATCCATCCTCTCTGAAAGCTGTCTCCTTCTTCGTGACCATGGTGATATACAACGCCTACTATAAAATGACAAGGTGCATTAACTGTCTGTACTAACGGGCCCCATTTGTTGTGTTGGCAGTTTTTGTTCTTTCCTCTACCTCTCTAAATGAAGTTCAGTCCTGATCGCTGGTGTCTTGAGTCCGTCAGACAAACCACCATCTCAAGTTCTGCCAGGAATTAAAAATAACATTAATTGCCTTCTATAGTGTTTATCTATATTTAATGATAATGGATAGTATGTCTGATGACATATTTTTCAAAATTTGTTCCTCCCTCTCTCCTTCATTTGGAAAAATGCCTTCCCAAATGTCTACCGACATAGCTTGTCTTTAGAAGGCAAACACTGGTCCATTTTGTAATTCCCAAGTATGACTAGTCCACATTATATTCTTTATTAGAGGCTGAAATTACCTCCTGGAAAGAAATAAACCCACATGTACTCGTTTAGAAGTTTTCTGTACATCCCCAAGTTGAGCCCATATGCAGCCACTGAGAATCTACTTATGGACCTCATAAATCTCTGTTCCCTTTCTCTCTTTTTCTGAGTACAAAATATTTCAGGAAAGCAATAGAGGAAGATATGTTTTTCCCCAGCACCCACCAAGCTACATAATATGTATTTTCTAGTACCTTACAAGCTTTACTTCTGGTAGTCCTGATTTCTCTATACTTTTTAGCTCTTCACTCTTTGTAAAGTCACCTAGAAAAAATTCAGATTATGTCATGGTTTGAAGTGTGTCCCCCCACAGTCTCATGTGTTTGGGAAGGTCGTGGCACCTTTAGAAGGTGGAACCTTGCTAGAGGAAGGCAGTCAAGGGAGTGAGCCTTGAGTAGGATTAGTCCCACCCTACTTCCCTTAGAAATCTACTCTTGCAGATAGAAATCTAGCAGCTCTCAGACCTCCTGGATGAGTGTGAAGTAGCCTGTCTCTAGCTTCTGACAGCCAATCATACCTTTTCAACCATGAAAGGACATTTTCTGTCCTCTAGAACCATAAATTAAATAAATCTTTCTTCCTTAAATTGCTTGATTATGGGTGTTCTTTCAAAGCAACAGAAAATAGCAACTAATACAGATTAGGATCCAGGGAACCACTTCTCATAGCATTCCCCAACCTATTATTGTGATCCTGCAAAAGATGAAAAATTGCTAATAACATATAATGAAATAACCTGTGAAAAATACTTTTAGAAGTTATAAAAGTTAAACTTAAGAAAACTTAGAAATAGAAAGTATGGTTTACCATTGTCAATGGCTAACATAACACATAGCAAATGGAGATAGCAGTTGCTGGTGATTATTATAGACAGATAAATAGATAAATACAATAGATTAAAAAGATGATAAAAATACAATAGATAATAAATAATAATAGTGATAGTTATATACCAAGTATATACACAGATTGATATTCACATATAGATACACTTACATGTATAGTAACAATGGTTAAATCTAACAACTGCATTTAATTGTTAGAAGTTTTACTTTTCCTTTCTCTATCACTTTTTATTGCTGCTATTACAATGCTGATGATGATGATGACAATTATTATTTGTCTTTGGGAGGCTCTCACCTCACCTTTCCCATGATTGACTATGTTATCACACATAGTCCCACATAGACTTGAAGGTCCTCCTCACTGACACAGAGCACCTTCCACTTAATCTTTAGCACCTCAGTTCTAGTATCTATAAATTTCCATCCTCACTTTCCCACCATCTACTAAGTATAAGAGCAGAGATTCAAGTCTAGTGCTGCTAGTCTCTAAACCATTTTCTACTAATCTCTGCCCCTTCTCAAGGATTTATGGTCTCCTAAATCTCACCATAAATGAAAGTGATCTGGGATCCCTCATATCACTCATCACAAGGCACTGTCTGTCCTTATTTTTGAGTCCTGATGGTATAACTTATATGTCACCTCTCACTGTCAGGGAGCAAGTGAGTCAAATTTGGAGGACCTGGAGATTTGAGTGTCTAATTGAAACTAGCACAGACTGAAGATTCAGACCAGGATAAACCGTCTCCTGATATCATCCTCTGTTGTTCATTTTTGCACACTTAAGCCAGTGAGTGTCAGCGTCAGACTTGAGGAGTCTTTCAGAGACACCGCCAGTTGTCTTATCACTCGCTGACTCATGAGCAGCCCCTGATGAGTCACACATTGCTTCTGTCACAGCAGATCAGCAGTGAGCCAAAAGTCGTCAAGTACAGAAAGCGCTGCTGCATCAGTAACTGTGAGCAGCTTTTCCCAGCTTCTGAGAACTCATCAAGGGCAAGTTGGAGTACAACAAATTCAGGATACATTCATATGTGAACATAGAATCCACAAGTTGTGGGAAAGCATGACTGCCCAGTGGTACCATAAAGCAGAAGCATTACACGTGTTTTCAGAAATGGAGCCCTTTCCTCTAAAGTTGCGTCAAGTTACATGGGAGGAATTCTCACTAAAAGGCTGACAGATTAAAGGCAAACATAACTCACAGGTCTCCAAAATCCCAGTCTATACCTAAGAAATTGAAATGGTGACAAACCATCTATCTCATGGAGGAACTTCCAGTGCAGCTTAATGGCTTGGCTGGAGACTACTAAAATAATATTACTCAGGAAAGTTTTATGAAATAATGTACCATTTTTTTCAAATGAATGAACACTATTTAATTTTTATTTTTTTGTGTATATTCACATGCTCATGTGTGCTGACAAACGCATGTGCACATGCACATACTTTCATGTGCTTGTAGAGGGCAGTGGTCAACTTAGGTGCCATTTCTTGCCTGTCTGGTTCTCTCCGATCTACATACCAGGCTTTGAGATGCTACTTCACTTAAAAAGAGAGAAGCTAGGCCAACAGTTCCTAAACAGACATCCAATGGCACAGTCACTGCTACCAACTCTCAACAGTTGGGATCTTGTGAAATTAAAGAGCTTCTGTTCAGATAAAGAGATTGTAACACGAGCTCAAAGGCAACCCACAGAATGGGACAAAATCTTCACTAACCACATATCTGACAGAGCTCTACTGTCCAGAGTGCACAAAGAACTTAGAAAACTAAACACCAAGGAAACCAATGGCCCAATTAAAAAATGGGCCCTGGAACTTAAGAGAAATTTTACCAGGGATGAAATTAAAATGTCTAACAAATATCTTTAAAAATGCTCCACTTCCTTAGCCATCAGGGAAATGCAAATCAAAACTTCCCTGAGATATCATCTCACCCCGGTCAGGATGGCAAAAATCCACAATACAAACAACACCAAATGCTAGAGAGAATGTGGAGAGAGGGGAACTCTCCTACATTGCTGGTGGGAATGCAGGCTCATACAGCCACTCTGGCAAGCCGTCTGGAGATTCTTAAAGAAATTAAAGATTGAAATGCCATATGACCCTGCGATTCCACTTCTGGGAATAATCCCCCATGCAGCAGAGGTTCGCCTCGATAGCACAAGCACGACCATGTTCACAGCAGCACTGTTTACAATAGCCAAAGTCATGGAATCAACCCAAATGTCCAACAGTTGACGAGTGGATAAGGAAACAGTGGTACATCTATACAATAGAGTACTACTCAGCTATCAAAAAGGATGAATTACTGGAATTTGCCGGGAAATGGGTGTCATTAGAAACAATTATATTAAGTGAAGTATCCCAAACCCAGAAAATTAAGTTCCGTATGTACTCCCTAATAGGTGGCTCCTAGTACCAAACCCACCCAGCGCACCTTGAGACACTCAACGGTAAATCTGTGTATTACCTACAGTAATTGCAAAGATTATGAGCAGGAGGGATGGGGTTGGAGGGCCACACCAGATACAAGGAGAGAAGTGACCATGTTACAGTAGAGAAAATAGGCCTCCATCAAGGACTGCAAGTAAGTAATGTGACACCTGGTTAAGTTCACAGACGTTCAGTTCCTGATCATTTACAACTGAGGGAGTATGATCTCGCCAGAAGGGGAGGGCATATAGTCTGGCAGATAAAAAGTAACCATTTTGCAGATGGGTGATTGACCCCTCCCTCACCGAGGTTTCCTACTTTTATTACATCTACCCTTGAATGTGCTCTTATAATAAGACTCCAGTTTAAACAGCTTTTTGTCTCTGGCCAGGGGGTGACATACAGTGCCCATCAGGATGGAGTGAAGGGCCTTGCAGGAGCAGCAAAACTGCAAAAGAAAATCAACAAACCACAATCCAGAACTTCAGAGACTCTATATCAACCACCTAGAACTAGGCCAGACTAATCTCTCCCCATCCTGAAGCTCAGGGAAATTTGCGGAAGAGGGGGCAGTAAGAGTGTAAGAGCAAAAGGATGGGAGGAGCAATGATTTGCAAGATACTCCACACAAGTTAGGGCCGAAGCAATCATAATTGGACTTTTCATGCCCTGCACAATGTCCAACACACTATTGACCTCACAAAGTCTAGCATCTGCTAAAGGCACCAAGATCCTTGGAGGCAAGGGATTGGCAGCCACAGTAGTGTTCCTATGCTTAAGGGGAACACGGGAAAGGGTTCAGGGAAATGCCACTGGGTCCTTGTACGTCATCGGAGAGGAGGGCCCAGAGGAGAGTCATTAAAAGAGTCTCTGGGAAGTGGGGTGGGAGGCACTGGGGGATGGGGAAGGAGGGGTGAGAGGAGGGGGATCAGGGGGTTCGGTGGGAGGAGGAGGGAGGGAGAGAACTGGTGTACCTATTAAGTTTGTATGAGCGAAAATAATAATAAAAATGTTAAAAAAAAAAGAGAGAAGCAATTTTAGTAGGTAAATTGATATTTCTTGTCATCTGAAGTCCAGTCATTGTTATTCTATATATTGAAAGCTAAATTTAGGGTGGAGGATGTAAGCAGCATAGTGAAAAAATATCTGTATGTGGTAGCCTGGGTTCATTACCATTACTACACACACACACACACACACACACACACACACACACACACACACGCACACAAAAGGTCAAATGCAGAACAGATCTCTCTGAAATAGGATGAGATTAGCCTTTATGTTTCTATTGTCAATAATTGTATCTACATGAGTGAATCAAGATAAATGCTAAATGGGAGCATTATCTTAGCCTGTAGTATTCTCCAAGTGGCTATTTGCATAGCTGACATAGACCAGAAATTTCTAACCAAAGATATTTCAGGGAGATGTAAAGTCATGTATGTGCTTTCTTGTTTACCCAGTTGTTCAGCAAGTTTCCACACACATTCACATGACTTTAATTAATTTAAAATTAATCAAAAATAGAAAATTAGCTACTATTGCAAATTTTTTAAGTGTCTTCTATTTTTAGTATACCAATTCTCTTTAGTAGCTGGTATTAGGTCCTTCAAATTCTCTACAGTGTTGGAGGTAGGGAAACCTTCTAAAGAAAATAATACAATAGACATACATATTTAATGCAACCTGTTTATCTATGCTTCCTGGAATCCAGGATGGCAATGAGATTTTACTTCTTACTCTCATCTGGGGCTAGAACTTTATCAGGGCTCTGCCAGAGCTGAGTTCTGCTAGTTCCAGAAGGAAATCCTGTAAGTGGTTTCGTAAATGCTAAATGGAAACCCTGGGATGCCTGAGTACATGAAAGTCAAAAGTAATAGCTTAGTAATTCCAAAAGGAGCCTCTATGTTTCTTGTGATGGCAAGTTAGGCTCAAGAAAAGATCTCCATAGTTTTAGCAACTCAAAACCTGCCCTGCTTGCCCTGGTCCTCAGTGGCATCTTCTCAGCACTAATGAAAGGTGAGTAAGCAACTGCATATTTCACCATGGTGGGGCTCAAATCGCACTTCTATGTGCTTGTTTCTTTGGATTCTGATCAAAACAGTTTCCAAGATAAGTATACAGTCATATAATTACATATTAAAATGGTTTGATTTTTTTTTCCTGCCAGCAGACATTATGTCTTCAACACCTCAAGGGCCTCAGCAAAACACTCTTTGCTCTTTCCAGTAATAATGGTCCAATTCAGTCAATCACAAATTAGGTTCCAAAATGCCAGTTCAACTTGGCTCCAGCTATACAAATTAGACTAAAATCTCCATAACAAGGAGAGTATTTTGCAAAATGGAATGGAAAAAATAGCTTTTTCCTTTAATGAAAAAATTATGAAGCTCTTAAATAGGGCTTAATACAAGTGATCTGAATTATGCTTCAGTTTTGACCTTAGGTATTTTTCCTTTTTATAGGATGCATAAGAACTAGTAGTTATTCTACTGAAATTTCATTGAAAACTATTTGGTGTAAGCCTTCCTGGAAAATCTGCAGCTGATTCTGTAACTGAAAATTTTACTCAAGTAGGTAAAGCTGTGTAATAAAGTTAATTCAACTTAACACTCATTCCATCCACAAGACTTTCCACATTAAATAAAACTCAAATCTCTGGTGAATAAATGGTCAGGTATTCTTTCAGAATAACTAGAATAATTCTTCAGCTATCCAGAACTCAACTACAGAGAAATCTTAGCAGTCATAGTTTAAATAAGGAAGCATAATATTAAGCATGGACAGTTGTCACACAATCTATAAAAACAGCAGTCATCTAAGATCAGTGATGAGAAAGGTGTTTGTTACCTTTTTCCAGGTGTGGTTGTCATTTAGGTTAATTTTGGAGGGGGAGGTTGGAATTGATGTTTTTATTTTTGGAGTTTTTCTTCTGATTTTCAAAAGAATTAATCATTAATGGAAAAAAAAACAAGCAATTGGAAAATTAATACTTTTTTAATTTGGAATAGATCATGGTCTGTCTTTGTCATCCCAAGAACACCTCTTGTATAACTTCACTCGTTAAGAGCAAAATTTAGACATGCAATTTCAGTAAGGAATCTTATTCTTTTTCTGAGGAAAAAAATTTAAGAGACCTCCAGATATAATGACAATGATTTATCCATAGTTTCAGAAAGAATACAACAGGAGAGATACAGGAGTTGAAATCAGTGAGGAAGGTATGCTCTAGAAGAAAGCTCTGTTTAAGCTGTTTAGTACAAAGGACTCAAAACTTCTAGATATGAGACGTGAAAATGGACATCAATGGCTGTAATGAAGATAGATCATCAACTAGATTATAAAATTCTTTCTCTCATAGAATAGAAGCAAGGTATAAATGGAAGAAATAAAACAAGCTTGTTCCAAATATTCTGACAACACAATTCCTTATACGGCAGTCAAGAAATTTCTCCCAAGGAAGTTCTTTGGAGTCTATTTAAATCACTATTTAGAGATAATTATATCAAGCCAATACTCTCAGCCTAAGGGTAATATAGAATATGCCATTATTAAGTATTGTAAATAAAATAGGGAATTTCTAGAGGTAAACTCTCTAAAAATCACATCCGTGGTCAACGATGGACAATGAGAAAGTAGCTGACACAGAATAAAGTACAAATCAGTCATGCCAGTGACCCAAAATAATGCATTTAACTAGGTGACTTTTGCACGCTTTGAGAAGTTAGAGGTTAAATAATTTTGTAAGCCTGAGCTTTAATTATGAGGAAAAGTCATATGAAATAATTTATATGCTAACATTGTAGCAGTTACTGTTCTCTGTTATTGTGACACATCACTCAAAGTCAAACAACTTAAGGGAGAAAAAGGAGAGTTATCCAGCTTACTGTTCCAGAGGAGAGATTCAGTCTTTTATAGCTGAAAAGTCATGGCTGACTGATAGACTGGAGGCAGACTTAGTAACATTCATCACGGAGGTTGAGAGCTGCAAGCTACTCACTTCAAATTAAATGCAGTCTTCTCTTGGAAGCAGGGTTGGACTAACCAACTTCAAGGCACACCTTGTGACTCCTTTCTCAGCAAGGTTTCACCTCCTGAATGTATCATGACCTTCCCAAACAACTAAAGATTCAAACACATGAGCCCTTGGGGGACAAGACACATTTAAAACCATGACAGATCTTATCAGTTGCTTTATACTGATAGATATATAAAAAAAAAAAAGAAAAAAAGAAAAAGAAGGAAGGAAGAAAGGAAGGAAGGAAGGAAGGAAGGAAGGAAGGAAGGAAGGAAGGAAGGAAGGAAGGAAGGAAGGAAGGAAGGAAGGAAGGAAAATATATAGATACACATGTAAATGGGTTTTTTGAGTAGAAAATTTCAAGATTTATTCAGAAAAGGGAACAAACTAAAGAAAAGAACTTGTGTTAAAAAACCTTTAGTTTCTTACCTTCCATATGTCTTCATTTGCAATGTTTCTTGCATACAAATGTTTTTGGAAAGTTAGTGTTTCTTCTTTTCCAATCCAAACTCTATATATGTCTTAAAATTTGATTCTAGTCAAATATGGCTGCTACATTCTGACAAATGTATATGAAACCCAATCAAAAAAAACCATTTTGTTTTTGTTTCTTTTTAATTTTTTATTTATTATTTATTCAATTGTGCATGTATGCATGTGTGCATGTGTGTATGTATGTGTGTGTAGGGAACCACCATGGACACCTCCACCTCCTCCTTGTTTACTCTGCCCCGGGATTCACAGGCTCCGCTCTACCAGGACCAGAAATGCAAGCCGCCCCCCACTTCTGCCTGGCGTCTATATGTGGGGTCTAGGATCCGAACTCAGGACCTTCCACCTGCAAGGTAGAGGCTTAATCCCTGAGCCACCTCTCTAGCCCCCCAAAAAAGACATTTTGTATCTCCTTTGTGCAAAATGATTCACCTTGTAGTTTGTACATGGACAGACATTAATTTTGGCAAGTAATATTTCTGTGTGGTAGTCAAATGCAAATAAAATTGTAGATAATAGGTAGTATCTTCATTTCATATTCCAGTGTTACAACAAATATCTGACTAAGCAAGTTGGTGGAATAATGGGATTTTTATTCATGCTCATAATTAAAGTTTGGAGTTGATCTTGATGGCAGAAGAGTTATCAATAGAAGCTAAGAAAACTTGTCACACCATATCCAGAGCAAGAACAAAAGGGCGAGGACCAATGTTGCTTTCTAACTTTCCAAGTAGCCAAAATGCTGATCAGCTCTGTCCATCGTAGCCACTCATCCAGAGAATGGACTCACTGACTAGGAGCCAGATCATCCCACTTCATTTATATAAATAAACAAATCTCCTACAGACTTGTTCAGAGGCTCCCTTAACTAAATAATTCCTCATAGGTTTACCCACAAGCCCACAACTGAAATGTCAAGTTGACCTATGAAGCTCACTGTCACAGGTAGATGAATCCACAGCTAGATGACAGGTAAGACATAAATCACAACAGACTTTCCTAAAACATTTAGCACCCATACTGTATATTTCACATTATCTTTTTGCACCTAAAAGACAGACAATAGTTAAACTTTTAAAAACAGCAGCACATACAAATAAATTCATCAAACTATCCATCAGAAACAATGATAAAATTCTCCTTCAAATTTCTCATGTTTCACTGTGAGAAAATGCCAAAAGTTATCTATTTTACTTGAAATCATCAGCAAAATAGCACATACTTTGGAGATAAAAGTTGAGCATATCGCTCTGCTCTATTTTCATCCAAGTGCTTGGAATCCATTGTTTAAACTTAAATGATGAAACTCTTAGGATGGCAAACAAAACTAGGTTACACTGGTTCTAAAATTTGTGCAGTTATGAAGGCAAAAAAATTACCTATGTTGTTAAAGACATTTTTCAAGTCTAAAAATTAAATATTAGTGGTGAGCTATACCAGAATATAACTAGTAATAACAATCAGGTTGTTCTGAAACACTACAAATCCTACTCGTCATTGATTATTCTTTATTAAATTTGTTCATTATTTTAGTTTATAAAGAGGAGGGCATTTATTAAATTAGCTGCCAAATGAGTTTTTTTCTCTCACTTTTCTTCTTTAGATAACATAATTTTGAAGGTTTTATTGTGTCTAGTTTGGTACTCAACTTTAAAATTCACAACATTGGCACCAAAGCTGGCCAGCGGCACATCTTTGTTTTCTTACGGACCTGTTTGGTTCTAGATACACTGCCTCTCCTCTCTGTGAGTCTCACGCTATTGCAAAACACACCTGCTCATTGTGCAAATTTTGGACTCTCCTACTTCTCTTGAGTCACCCCTTTATGTTAATTCAGTTTCTTGCAAATGTAGGATGTGTACAATATGGCACTAAAATAAGACTGATAAATTAAATCCTTGTCTTCAAAATTTGAAAAGAAAAATCTGAAGTACTGGTCAACAACTGGAAAGAATTATTCAACCCTAATATTAGAATCTCAGGGAAATGGGTAAAACTAATACAAAAATAAATATGAAAAAATAAGGAAATCAGGAAAAGACAGAATGATAAATTCCAAGGCAGGATAAATCAAGTACTAAGTGAATGAATGAATCTATATATTCTAAGAAAAATTAAATAGTAATGCCCATAGTTTTTTTTTCTTTAATAGAACAGTATTCAAGAAGAGTGTCTTTCTTTTTGTTCTTTTGTGGAATTTGGAGGTGTTTTGTGTTGTTTTTTATTTATTTACTTATTTGTCTGTTTGATTGTTGTTTTCTTTTTCTGATGGTGCCAGGCACCACAACCCCACACTCAGGCATGTTAGATAAACACTCTATCCCTGAGCTGCAACTCACACCTTATAAAGAGTATTATTTACTCATTCACTGTTTATTTTGTAGTACTTCAGATTGAATGTAGGGTCTCAGCTACCTAGGAACTCCCATCTTTAAAGAGTATTTTCAATTTATAATCAAAATATATTTTTAAAAGTCTCAAAATGGGGCAGGAGAGATAGCTCAGTGGTTAAAGCCTTTGTGGTACAAGAAAAAAAAAATAAAAGCTGACTTCAGATCCCCAGATCCCATGTAAAAAAATGCCAAGCAGATATGGCAACAGTCTAATTCCTGCCCTGGACAATGGAGCCTAGAAAACCCCACAGCAAAGCAATAAGGAGATAGAATAACTCAGGATGATTTCCAATTCCATCCTTAGACCTCCTCAGGCACACACACTCTTGTACACACACACACACACACACACACATGTGCATGCCCAAAACAAAGTGCACAAAACAATATGGTTTTTTATGAAGAAAATTTAAAATGATTTATTTTAATATCAAATTTAATTTCTTTAATATAAGTTGGCAACTTCCTAAAAGCCACTTGTACAACATTACTAAATTGGGCAATTTGAAATAATAACTTTCAGAAGTAAACATTTTATTTTCCTGATGATTTATACAATGTACTCTTTCTAGCATATTTTTATATAAAGAGGATCTTCCCTTCTCATTAAAACATATGTATAGATTTCTAAACCCCTGATTTTTTTCTGTTCACCCTTCATTTTATCTATGTTTATGCATGAGTAAATTTGAGATCTGAGACCACAGAAACTGGTGTCACAATTCAAGATTCTACAAAGCCCTCTTCAGCACACACCAGCCAACCTGTGGCAGTAAAGGCTGCCCATAGCAGACTCCTGGATCTTCACCTTCAGGTGATCCCCATAATGTCCTTTGCCCTTGCATGCACCATAAACTTATCCAATGCATATGAATGCATGTAAGGTCATTTTATAAATAAGCTCAAATTCATTCAGGTAGATGAAAAATTAGCATCAATATTACTGTGCCTCTCAAAGCAACTGGTTTCTCTTCTCAGTTGAGAACACCATTGTGGGACTCTTGGTCCCTTGAGTTTTCCAGTATTGGAAGACAAATTGTCAACATCTTACAACTGTGGGTAGAACTCAACTCAGCCTCCATTACTTGACCGTACCTTTCAAGAATGATCTCCCTTTGCTAATTGCAAATAACCTGCCAAACATAATTTGGTGCTCCAGACTGTCTGTCAGCACTTTTAATCCACAGTAAAGTAAGTGTGCTTACGGAGGAAAAGAAATAGCTTACTTTCATAAAGTTTTAGAATGATTTATAAATTTTTTATATGTACATGTGATATTTTGGTCTTCCGTATTTTGTCTCATCTTTATTGAGATTTCATCAATGCAGAGGAAGTGGAGTGGCTGCTTAAGTTGTGTGTTTGTATGTGCAGTGTCTGGCTGTAAAAGACAGTGTTGCCTGAAAAGACTCTGGAAGAAATCCAGTAGAAGAAAGACATGAGCTCCATATTATGAATGGGCATGAGAGACAAACTTTAAAACCTGAGATTCATAATCTAAATATGACTTGTGGGAAGAAGTTTTATTTCCAAACAGGAAAACCCCCTTCCCTTCTCAAGGAAAAAAAAATATCACTTTTCTATTTCACTTAAATATCTAAACAGCCAATATTAACCTTCTACAAGAACTTAAGGATATTTACAAAATACTGCAAAATGAATAACACATGATTGTTTTTTTCCCAATGGAATTTATATCAATAAGGTACATGACAGGATACCAATGAAGGTACATGATGCCCAAAAGAGGCAGGAGTTACAGAAAACCACTGATAAGTTGTTTTTAGACACCCATATTTACATGGTACAGCTAACCTGAAAGGCCACTTAAATTAGGACTAAATACACTGGCATTTCATAATTTTGTACAAGGCAGCCATTATGAAACTTCAATAATCTCACTTGCAAATTTGATTTCAATGTCAGTACCATGTTAATTTTCTGAAAATACTCTTCAGAAAGATTTGTTGAGCATTTCTTATGTGGTTCTCATATGCTGAGCAATTTTCATACACTATCTCATATGATTCTCATATCTATGAGAAGATCTCCTCTTCATCTTTTGCATTTAAGAGAGGCACGTGTGATTAAGCCTCTTGTGCAATATCACATAGCTACCCAGATGTAACAGGATAGACTACGTCATCGTATGTGGTTTTGTGGGCATATTGTATGTGAACATGCATGCACTTGTGTATGGCAGACAGAGCTGAGTATCATGTCTCCCCCCAACTGCTTGCCATATTATTTTCTAAGGCAGAATATCCTGGTGAAACTGGAGCTTCCCTACTTCATCTAGACTGGCTGTTCAGCAAGCTCCAAGAGTCTTCCTGTTTCTGTCTCTTCTCGCCTTCCCCTCCAGTACTGCATACATACCACATACTCACTTTTTTAGTTGAGGACTGAGAATCAAACACATGTTTTCATGCTTGGTAACAAGCACTATTAAACCACCTCTCTAGACAGAACTTCAATAGAAATTTTAACTTCTAATTCTAATGTTACTTTCCAAATATGTGATTTCCCTTCTTTTTGCCTAATCTATGTAAGTTGAGTTTAGACACTATACTGTATTGGAATGAAAAATAACATTGCGTGTCTCAGTATTTGTCACTACTTAGTATCTTGCTTTTTTATTATAAAGGGCAACTGAAGTTTGATGTACTCATTTTTCTCTCATTTGAAGCAAGACTTTTCACAAGTGTGATCTGACTTGGGGCTTACTTAAGGTTAAAGAAAGAAATTTTTAAAGAATACTTTGGATGATGTTTGTCCAATGTAAGAGGCAAGGACACCCAGAATTTATAATCATTTTAAAAATACAGGGAATTGTATACAATCCATGCCTGTCATAGTTAGATTTAGGATGAATTTGAAGTTGAAGTTGAAAGCTTGAGCTCTAAACCAAGCTCTGAATTGAGTTAAGCTCCAAGCGAACATGCAGAAGATTGATAAAGAAACCCAGTCCATGGTAGGTGAAGCTAGTCCCTAAGCAGGCAAATAAGATGGAAGAAGCTAGTTGAGGCATTCTTTGGTATACTTGACCAGACATGCTGGTCTGGTAAATAAGAACTGTCCCCCCTCTCCATAGTCCTGTGGATTTATGGATATGGTATGACTTGTTCCCTCTATCCCTTGTGTTGGTGTGAGTTCCCCTGCCAAGCTGGAGTAAGAATTGTAATCACACTATTGTTAAGAAAAAATACCATCTCCTGTTCTCCTAAGCCACGTGATCATGAATTTATTGGCAACAATGCAGAGTAATTGCGACAATGCCCTATAAGGATTAAATAGTGTGAAAGAAAGCTATCTAAGATGGTAGACATTTCATCTTACGGGAACCCTCTTTAGAGTCAATAAAGGATAAAAAGTACAACTACTAATTATTTTATCATCTCAGTAAGAAAAACTACTTTAAAATACTCCTAGAAAGGAGAGACCTGATGTAACCTGTAAATCAAGAAAAGCATTTATTACAGGATGCCAAGAGTTCCTTTTATCTTTTATCCTAGAAATATATGCGTTTCAGAATCTTTTTCTCTCTCTCACCATTTCACCACTCCACACCCGACTACGTTAAGTTACCCTCTGGTAAGGTCTATGGAGAATGAAACCTCATAACCTCTTGACAAACTTTCTCCTCTGTTCTTAACTAGAAATGAAAGAGTGAAGATTTGTGCTGAATGAAATCCAACCTGAGGAAACGTCTACAAAAGAGAAGCAGACATTTCAAACACTTCCTTCCCTTTTTTTCTGAAAATATAAAGAGGACAGTTCTCTATGGGGACTTTTCTTTTCAGAGTAACAATACTTGAAAGTTGAAGGTTTCGTCCACTTTTACCACATGTTTAAACGCCCAAGCCTTCCTTGGTCTATTGTAGCAAGTGGTCTGTAAATCTGAGCAAACTCAGATTTCTTACATTCCTCCCACCTGCCACATTTTCTTAACTGAAAGCAAAAAGTGTTGCAATTGTCTGTATTCCCATGAGCCTGCAGTGATGCCGAGTTCTAACAGACATTGCTTTACGTTTTAAAATAGGACAAAGCAGTTCTGAAAATAGTGAGGTTTTGGGTTAGATCTGTGTTTTAAAAAGACTTAAATATGGTAAAAAAAATCAATCTAAAAACTTTGAAGCAGCTGAGAGGCTGGGGATAACATGAGCAAAGGGAATAAAGAGAGCTCTAAAGAGCCAGTACCAGTTGCTAATACTTAATCTCTTTAAATAATGAATTAGCTCTTCATATCTACCGTGGCTGCTAAGAGAAAGCACTTTCTTTGTGGAGTGAAGTAAAGCTTGAATACCCATGAATTATTCAATATAAAGTGTGCCAGTTAAAATGCCTTGATATTGGAAGTCAAGTGTAAGATTATCTCTTGTCTGTCAAAAAGCATCTCTACCATGTTACTGAGCCCTGGAGGAGGGACCCAAGGAATGAAAAAAAGAGAGAAAAACCATCCAGAAACAACATGATTACACGCTAAGCATTCCAAACCAGGGGAAAGCAACTTTCTCGCTGTGGGGAAACTTTTGTTGATGTGGCCTCTTCAACTATTTAGAATTACTCCTGCCCTCCATCTTCCACTGAGACAACTAACTTAACTCCTTAACACTGGAGACCACAGGTGCTAATTTACCCATCTCCAATGACTTATAGAAAACTTGCAAATATACCAACTGACAGAGTTGAGTGATTGCCTTTTGATTAACTTGGAATCATTAAGGCAAAAGTGATTAAGTACAAAGCATTTTGAAATGTAGACTGTGGCAAAATGTCAGTGTACAGTATTTCATGCTGTTATCCTAGGAAATGTCTTCATATTATACTGTGTTGTGTATCCTATGTGCATGAGCTTCAAAATTACCTTTTGTTATTCTCTTTTTCTTTTCTTTCTTTTTTTTCTAACTTGGAGAAGTGATCTGGAACAATAAAGAGAATTTCTAAAGTTTCTCTTCTTTTCAAAATGAAGTATCTGCAAATTGTCCATGCTATGCTTTTGAAAAGGTTACAGAGAAGCTAAAATTGTTTTAAAATTGAATTATCAATATAGTACACAAACATTTGACAATGACATAATGAAGTCCATTATTTTGTTCAGTTAATATATATTAATTAAATGTAGTTTATAGCAATGGATATACAAATTTAAATAGACTTTTTTTAGACTACACAGTTTCCTTGAAAGTCACTTTTCCATAAGCAGCAATTTTAATATTTTTATTTTTGTGTACAATTGTATGTATTATACATACATAAATACCAAATAAATATAATAAAAGCATAAAGTAACATAATTATATTACTGTACATTACTGCAAGTGTGAATACTTATATACTACAGTATATATAAAGAGGTCAAAGAACTACGTAGTGGAGTCAGTCAGTTTTTCTATGCATTTTTGCATTGATTCCTGAACTCAAGCTCAAGTCTGCATAGCAAATTCCTTTACATGATGAACCACCTTCTTTTTCAAATTTTATTTAACATTATTGTGTGTGTGTGTGTGTGTGTGTGTGTGTGTGTGTGTGTGTGTGTGTGTGAAGGGTCATGGAGTGCCCAAGTACATGGGCAGAGGTCAGAAGACAACTTTCAGGAATTGGTTCTCTCCTGCAACCATATTGGCATAAAGTTTCTCTTGTTTCAACTATAATGGACAGCATACTAAAGACAACCTGGAATATGAACATCCAGTGATTCTCTTCTCTTTGTCTCCCATCTTATCACAGGTAAGTTAGGATTACTGAGTTGTAATTGTAACTTATGAATACATTATATTATTTGTAACACATATATATGTTGAATAACTGAAGCTCTGAGATTACAGATGTAAGCCACTGTTTCTGGCTGTATGGGATTTCCAGGAATCAAACTCTGGTCAACAAGCTTGTGTGTCAAGACATCTCTCCAGACAATATTTTTGAAAGATTTCTATTTGCAGCAACTATGAGACTTGGTAAAAGATAATACCTTCAAGGTGTTCACAGAAAGAAGAAAATATGTATATATGGGAGGTATCTACACAAAAATGTCAAAGATCGTGTAACTATTTTAGTTGAGTGGGAAATGAGAACAAATAGAGAAATACTATAGAAAATGTGGTGCAGAATGTGAGAATTAAAGGAAGATGAAGAATGGCCATCAAGGCAGTGGTGAGATTTGGGCAAATACAAAAGCAGTGTGTCTTGAAATCCAAAAGACATGTCCGAAGAACTGCAGTGATCTGTGTGTGAACAAAGCACCATCCACAGATTGGCTAGGAAGACAAACCAGGCTATAGTTAGAGGGTTTATTGAAGGATAATCTCACGCCCTTAAAAATATATTTCAGTCTACTTTAAGAGCATAGTTGAAACAATCCATGGGAGTCAGTGTTGGGCAGATTTCACAGGAAGGTCCCATCAGATGTGAAGTCAAGAGGATCAGGAAAGCATCCAGGTGGGAACAGAGAGATTAGCTGTATTCCAAGATTCAGTGTCTCGGCTGGAGGTAAAAGAATAAAAGACTGATGACTGTATCACTGTGAAGAATGACTGAAGCGGGGCAAGTAATTAAACATCCATATTCCCATTCCAAATAAATAAGCATAAGAGATGCTACTCCATAGATGAAGCACCAAAGAATAGGTTAGGACATGATGACAGTGAATTCAGCTTAGGATATTTTAACCAAAAATGCCAAACAAGCATTTTAAGACTATGATTTGGAGCTCAAGTTGGACCTAGTTAAAAAATGCAGTCAAAAATCGTCAATTTATATACAGTGAAAAAATGAATAGCAGTGAATGAATGAGCCAGGAAGAGTATCAAAAAACACTCAGAAAAGTGATGCTCAAAGGCTAGCAAAGCACAGGACTAAATAGCAAGAAAACTGCAAAATATAAGGAAGTATAATCAGATTGTGAATTTGTATTTCAGTGCAACAGAGGAATATAACATTTGTTTTAGTTGATTGAGCATCCATTCCACTCTTTCTAGAGTTCAAAATTCAACTTATCATACTTCATAGAAATAAAACAATCTAGTGAATAAGTACTGGAGGGTTAATGGTATAAATCTAGGTGTAGGTATAACTACGGATGGATTATATTACTTGTAACATATGTATATATTAAATAGCTTAAAGTCTAGCATCTGTTAAGGGCACCGAGACCCCTGGAGGCAAGGGATTGACAGCCATAGTAGTAATCTTATGCTTAAGGGGAACAAGAGAAAGGGCTTATGGAAATGCCACTGGGTCCTTATATGTCATCGGAGAGGAGGACCCAGTGAGAGTTAGGCGCACACAATAAAGGACTCTCTGGGAATTGGGGGGGAGACACTGGGGGAAGGGGAGGGGGGAGGGAGGGAACTGGTAAAAAATTTTAAAATGTATAATTAAATTTTTAATAAAAAATAAATAAATAAATAAATAAATAATTGGGGCTCTGAAATTTTATTCACTTATAGAAGTAACCTGGCAAATTACTTATATTAAAACTGAGGTCTGTGATTCACGGCTCTTGCTACATTACCAGGACATTCTGCCTGACTCATTTATGACTTCATTTGTCACTGAGCATCATGAGTACATTTTTCAGTCATGGCCTAAGGACCTATATTAACTGGCACCATCCTCATGGAAACCAGTTTTTCATCCACAAGTAAAAACAGGACTTTTGCCGGTTCCCTAAACTTCCTGAACTTGTGCACTGCTTCCATCGCTCCTGTAGGAATTAGTCCTATGGAAAATAGTATCTCTTGGCCCAATGCAACCTCCCTCATTCTCCACAAGTTACAATTTCCTGCAGAAAAATAGCACCAGTGCTACTCACTGAGCTAAATTCTATTGGCATATCCCTCTAGGGCAGTCTTATGTTTAGGAAGCTGTTCATAATTATCGTAAAGATTTTATGTTTAGTGTATGCTTTACCTAATAAATCAAAAGCTTTGAAAAGTCAGGAAGCGTATTTATCTTCTCAAAATCCTTGCAAGGGTTTGGGGACTGAGCAGGCATTTCCTGTTCCATTACTGAATGAGGGAAAGAGCACAGGCTTCCCACAGCCAGGGGTTTGAGGAAGCACACAGGACATAACCAGACATTTGGCTCCTTGTTAGTTATTGTATTCACATTTGCATAATCTCTTTCCAGGACTTACTCCAGGTATCTTCAAACCAGAGTTTAAAGTTGTAGCCTAACCCCTCCCATCTTGTCTAAGTTACTTCTCCACAGAGAGTCTGTCATTTGAATACATTAAAATACACTTACTCACTATTTGAGTATTCGTTGCCATTCTTCTCTTACTAAAAATATAAATTCTAAAGCAGAGATTCTGGCCTGTTGTATTGAATAATATACCATGATTATCAAAAATGTATCTGGCATCTAGTAGGTTTTTCAAAATAATCAGGAAATGGAGGGATTTTTTTTTCCAGGATGAACAAGCATTAGTAAAGCTATCTAAAGTCAAAGAAATAGAACCAGGTGTATAGTCTCAATTTTATTTTTCGAATTTTTTAACATAAAAATATGACTACAGTTTGGATTCTTTCTGTCCACATAAAAATGTTCATCTCATCAAGAACAAAAAGATTAAAGAGTAATATATAATCACTGCTTTCTATTAGTATTTGTCAAGAAGAAAACTGAGCAACTGAACCAATCCATGATCTTTGGTGAAATCAAAATAAATTACTTGACGAAATACTTTTCTGAAATTTTCAGTGATATGTAGAAACCTGTTTCTACCTGCATACAAGCAACTTAAGTAGGCATAAATAAACTTATGGTCATAACATAATAGCAATGGACAGTGTCCTGACATTCACATTTAACTAAAGAGTAAATTATAATTGGGAAAGAAAATATTGAAGCAATTACAGTTAAAATACTAATTCATGGGTTTGTGAGCTAGCTCAACAGGCAGGATGCCTGTTTGCAAATCTGGACACATGTGTTTCATCTGTGGAAGACCACGAGGCACATGTGTGCACCTCTCTCTCTCTCTCTCTCTCTCTCGCTCTCTCCCTCTCCCTCTCCCTCTCCCTCTCCTTCTCTTCCTCTCTCTTTCCTTCTCGCTTTCCCTTTCCCTCTCCCTATCTCTCTTATAAATAATATTTTTAGAAATATTAAGCCATGCGATTATCTCCTATTTCTGCACTCATGGTCTCTGTGAGGCTCAACTGCTTGCAATGACTCAGAGACAAGATTTTAATGCACCAACTGATGGCACTTCAGTCACCTCCTGCACCCCCTACGTTAAGACTGCAGCCTTCACAGCCATAAAGTTCTGTGAACTTGGGCTCCTCTAAAGCTTCTTTGCTCACCCTGCCAACACAGCCACATTCCATGTATTCAGCTTATTCCCTTGATCCCACCTTCATAGATTCTTTGCAGATCAAACACCACCAGCTCACCATTGTAAGTTTGGACAGTGTTCATATTTTGATGCCAGTGTTTTGTCACTTACTCCTAGAAACTAGGGAAGCAAGATGTGGCTGTTTAAATTCCCTCAGAGAATTTCATTCCAATCCTTCTGATATAGTGTCAAGAAGCATAGATGAGAATTTTGAGTAAGTTCAAGTCCTGTGCTAAGGATTTTGACTGAACACTCAGGAAAGCAAATCAATATCAAGTGTACTGGCTATTCTCTCTGCTGCTATAAGGCAACATTCAAGCTTGAACAACTAAAGGAGAAAAGGAGATTTATTTGACTTAAGGTTCCAGAGGGAAAATATAGTTCATTATGGCAGAAAAGGCATGACTGGTTGGCTGAAGCTGGAAGTGGCTTAAGTCATCCATCATGAAGGTGGAGTGAGTTCAACTGCTAACTGCACTAGATGACTTGTTCCCGAAGCAGAATAGGCTAACCAACCTCAAGCCTATCCCCTGTGAAGTGCCTTACTCCAGCAAAGTTGCCGTGACTTTCTCAAACATCAACCAAGTATTCAAGCACATGAGCCTGTAGGGGACAAATTACATTCAAACCATGACACCAAGAATGCATCATCCTTCTGTAGGACTAATATGAAAGACAAAAATTCCTCCACAGCAATTTTGCACCTTGCCCCCAGTTCTACTGTTTGCAACTACTTCATTTCAGAAACAGTTTTGAATTAGCAAATAACTATAAAAATCATGTAAAGTCTAGATAATGTGCTACTCTATCAACCCTTTTCCAATTGAACTTAATTCACATATAAATTTGCTTAAAATTCTGCAGTCCAACTTTTAATTCAAGAATGTAAATGTACAGAACACCAAGGTTCTGTTTTAGGGTTTGATGTGGTAAATTGCTTACCCAATAGTAATGAGGTCCTGGAGTCAATCCCCAGTTCCACAAACAAACAAAAACATCAAATACACAAGTACATGTAGCTGATTTTTAACTAAAAATTAATAACCATGCTAGAAAAGTAAACAACTGACATCTAAGGCTCAAATTCTAATCACTGGGCAAAAACGAATAAGACAAAATAAATAAAAAAATTTGGTCAAAGATCTGATGCAGATATATAGGCAGATATTTGTGTCTATATAAAACTAGCTTGCTCTTGGAAAGAGTGAATTTTCCTCTTTATTTTTTAAACATTGCACACTGAGGCAACTGCCTATAGGAATCAATCAGTAATGCTAAAATACTCAAATTAGAAAAGAAGATAAAGATCAGACTTCTAAAACAAGTGATAAACTCTAATATAAGAACTATAAATGCATGCATAACGTAACTAATAGTAACTGTTACTTTACTGCCAATTTGAAGCAATGGGCCTCTTTATTGTAACTTTTTCTACTCCATTCTTTGAATCAAGCCACCAGTACCTCAAATATAGATCATTATCTCAGTTTCCTGAACGATCTCCCTGCAACATTCCTTACTAAAGTGAGAAGTAACTCTCTAAAACAAAAATCCAGTAGATTCATTAACTGATGCCTATCACAGAAAATCAAACATTTTCATTAGATCTTTAGGCTTTCTACACATCAAAATATTTCACAGGGTACAAAATAAGACATTTACAATAATATTCTAACTTTCTTTCCATCTTCCATGTACAATTAAGTTAAAACAAAGGGACACCTAACTCCAAAATTCCCATAACTTGCTGTATTTCTATTTTGAAGCATTTATTAATTTTTATCAAATTTCACTGAAAATTATCATTTAAAGACAGGAGATTTGGTATAATATGTAAATAAGAAAAGTACTATTGTAAGATTCTTCTAGTCTGCACATTTATGTTATTAAAGGTAGCCAGGAATGTTAGCACACATTTGCAATCCCAGAACATGGAAAGCAAAGACAACACAATAGTTAGAAATTTGAGACCAACCAGGATTACGTGGTTAGTTCCAGGTAACTACAACTACACAGCAATACCTTATCTCAATCCTTTCCTGCAACACTCTCTCTCTCTCTCTGATGATAGACCTAGTTAGATATAGAGATACATGCTGAAAGCTGGCTTGTTTAGCCATTTAAAAGTCATTGGACAAACTATATTGTTAAAAAACTTTAAAACAAATACTGAATCAATTTTTTCTCCTAGATGTGTTTTAAATAATCTTTTCAAAAATAATCATACTAAAAGACTAGATTTTGCAATGATCAAAGTGTTGATAATAATTGTGTGTCCAGCTGACCTCACTGCTAAGGCTACAGTGTCAGGAACCAGGGGGAATGATATCTACTTTTGCCCCAGGGCTGAGTAATGTTAAGAAACGGTTTCATGTGCTACAGAAAGTGATCACAAGAATGTTGGGAGTGATTTTTTTAATGAGCTTTACTTTTTATAGGTAGACAACATGCTTTTAATATGTGGTTTCTCTCTTATTAATTTCCAACATCTCTTAAACCATTTGACACATTTCGAATTCTGAGTGTACAGGATACAGCCTTGACTATTAAAACTGGTTAAATTAATTCTCAGTAGTCACATCGCTTTATACTATAATATATTCATACAATATTTGAGAATACCAAAAAAAATAAAGAAATACATTTCTTTTTAAGTTAGAAAATAGTAACGAAAAAAGAAAGAGGGAGGATCTAAAAATGAAAAATATGTAAGGACTGCAAAATGTGCCCAATCCTCTAAAGACAGCTGCATGTATCAGTATAACTGGTGTTGTTCTAAACTCCAACATGAGCTTTCTGTAGTGTTCACTCAGTAAGAGGAAATAGGCCTTATTTACTCAGGTTCAGATAAAAAATAATTAAACTAAATATTAAGACATATTAGATTTCAAGTCTCCCTTGCCATAACACTGATTTAAGTAAGTCTTAGAATTACACTTAGCCAAGTCCTCCACGTTAACACCATACCACTGGCTTGTAGCTTCCTCATAGACTCTATTTTGAAGAGAAAACTGATTTTTATGGCACAATTTCATTTGGGTTATCATGTTGTTTTGGTGTTTTTTTAAATTTTTTATTTATTTATTATTTATTCAATTGTGCGTGTATGTGTGTGTGTGTGTGTGTGTGTGTGTGTAGAACCAGAGACGAATTCAGGAACCACCATGAACGCCTCCACCTCCTCCTTGTTTACTCTGCCCCGGGATTCACAGGCTCTGCCCTATCAGGACCAGAAATGCAGGCTGCCCCTGCTTCTGCCTGGCGTCTATACGTGGGGTCTAGGATCCGAACTCAGGACCTCCGCCTGCAAGGCAGAGGCTTAACCCCTGAGCCACCTCTCCAGACCCTGTTTTGGTTTCTTTAATGATACTCCCAACAATATTTCCTGCAATAAATAGTTTCTGATGGAAGATGAAAGTAAAGGGTTTTGGATCCTTTAAGACAAAAATCCCTAACATTATTAACACTAAATGCCATAAATGAAAGAGGAACTATGGAAGAAATTCTGACCCTGGTATTCATGACTGTGAACATTTCTTTTCAAAACAACAGAAAATATGTACAGTCTGGGTTAAGAAGTGTATCTGATTTACTGACTTTTTAGTCTTTCTTATTCTCCTTCATAATATCATTTTGGCATCAATCTTTTGGAGAAATATAACAGTATATATGAGAAGTTACAAAAATTTATTTTATTAGATATAATTCTAAAACAAATAACCACATTGAAGGGTTAATTTCAATAATTTCCCATTGAGAATAAATGCTCTTATAGAATTTTCATGTGTTATAATATTTTTATGCATTAAAAAGCTACATGAATCTTTAAACTTTAAATCTTTAAACTAAAGATTTGATTGATTTGATTTTGTAAGATACATTTGAATATAAATTTTCTCCTACACCATTACTTTTGATCAAAGTATGATCTTGAGAGATTTTGGAAGCAAATATTAATGTTAAAAAGAAAACATGTTTGTGCATCATATCACACAGATCATCAAAACAATCTAGCTATACAAGTGTGTTTTTCTATTTTTCCTTCTCTATAATTTCTCTGCTACACGATTACAAAGTTGGATTAAAAACCACAACCCATCAATCTGCTGCATTCAGGAAACTCATATCACCACAAAAGATAGGCACATCCTAAAAATGAAAGGCTGGTCCAAAATTCTGCAAGCTAATGGAACCAGGAAACAGTCAGGGGTAGCCATTATGCTGTCGGACAAAGTGGACTTCAAACCAAAACAAAAACATAAGAGACACAGATGGATACTACATTTTAGTCATAGGAACAATTCACCAGGAAGACTTCACAATACTGAACATATATGCACCCAATATGGGCCCCTCCACATTCATTAAGAAAATCCTACAGTGTCTAAAGCGAGAAATCAACACCCAAACAATAATTCTTGGGGATTTCAACACTGCCCTTTCAACATGGAATAGATCAAGAGGTCAAAAGCTTAACAGAGACACTTTGGAACTTAATCAAACCCTTAAAGAAATGGACCTTACAGGTCTCTATCGAACTTTTCATCGACGCACCAAAGAATACACATTTTTCTCAGCAGCACATGGAACTTTCTCCAAAATAGATCACACATTGGGCCACAAAATGAATCCCCACATATATAGGAAAGTTGAAATTCTAGCCTGTGCCCTATCAGACCACCACGGCCTAAAGCTGGACATCCACAATACAACAAAAGACAGAAAATACACTAACTCCTGGAAACTTAACACTATGATGCTGACTGAGAACTGGATTCAGGAAGAAATTAAAAGAAAGTCAAGATTTCCTGAAAGTGAATGATAATGAAAATACAACTTTCCAAAAATCTCTGGGACACAGTGAAAGCTGTCCTGAGAGGTAAGTTCATAGCTCTTAATGCCTACATCAAAAAAATGGAAACATCAGAAATAAATAACTTAACAATGCAGCTTAAAGCTTTAGAGAAACTAGAGCAATCTGATCCCAAAAGTAGTAGAAGAGAGGAGATTAGCAAAATAAGGGGAGAAATATCTGAAATTGAGATTAGGAAAACGATAGAGAAAATCAACCAGTCAAAAAGCTGGCTCTTTGAAAAAATCAATAAGATTGATACATTCCTAGCTAAATTAACCAAAACCAAGAGAGAGAAAGCCCAAATTAACAAAATTAGAAATGAAAATGGAGTTATTACTACTAATACCCAAGAAATCCACATAATTGTAACATCATATTTCAAAAACTTATACTCTATGAAATTTGACAACACCAAAGAGATGGATGAATTCCTAAGTAAACACAACTTACCTAAATTGAATCAGGAAGTTGTGAATTATTTAAATAGTCCTATAACATATGAGAAAATTGAGGAAGTAATCTTGAATCTTCCCACCAAAAAAATGTCTTGGACCAGATGGATTCAGCACAGAGTTCTACCAGACATTTAAGGAGTTACTAACACCAATACTCCTTAAACTGTTCTATCAAATAGCAAAGGAAGGAACACTACCAAATTCCTTCTATGAAGCTAATATCGCCTTAATCCCAAAACCTAATAAAGATTCACTTAAAAAAGAAAACTATAGGCCAGTCTCTCTGATGAACACAGACGCAAAGATTCTCAACAAAGTCTTAGCAAATCGGATTCAAAAACATATCAAAAAGATCATTCACGGGGACCAAGTAGGCTTTATCCCCGGCACACAAGATTGGTTGAACATACACAAATCAATAAATGTAATTCATCATATAAACCAGTCCAAAGTCCAAGACCACATGATACTCTCGATAGATGCAGAAAAAGGTTTGACAAGATCCAACACCCCTTTATGATCAAAACCCTAGAGACAGTAGGAATGGAAGGAACCTTTATCAATATAGTAAAAGCTGTATACAACAAGCCCACAGCAAGGATTATACTCAATGGGGAAAAACTTGAAGCATTCCCACTTCGATCAGGAACTAGACAAGGCTGTCCACTCTTACCACTTCTATTCAATATTGTACTTGAAGTCTTAGCTGAAGCCATAACACAAGAAAGGGACATAAAAGGGATTCAAATCGGCAAGGAAGAAGTCAAGCTATCCCTATTTGCAGATGACATGATCTTATACCTGAGTAATCCCAACAACTCCACCAGAAAGCTCCTGGAACTAATTGAGAAGTTCAGCACAGTAGCAGGATACAAAATAAATGTAAAAAAATCAGTGGCCTTCCTATATGCCCAGAATGAAAGAAGTGAAAAAGCCCTGAGAGAAACAATCCCATTTACTATAGCCCCTAAAAAAAATGAAATACCTTGGTATAAACCTAACCAAGGAGGTAAAATACCTTTACAATGAAAACTTTAAAACCCTAAAGAAAGAAATAGCAGAAGACACCAGAAGGTGGAAAGACCTCCCTTGTTCCTGGATTGGCAGAATCAACATCATAAAAATGACCATCCTACCGAAGGCAATATACAAATTCAATGCTATACCAATTAAAATCCCAAAGCATTTCTTTAAAGACGTTGACCAAACAATCTCAAAATTCATATGGAGGCACAAAAGACACAGGATAGGAAGGACGATCCTGAGTAACAAAAACACTGCTGGAGGTATCACCATACCAAACCTTAGTCTATACTACAAATCCATAGTTACAAAAACAGCCTGGTACTGGCTCCAAAACTGACACACAGATCAATGGATAAGGGTTGAAGACCCAGATATAAGTCCACAAAATTACAGCCATTTGGTCTTTGACAAAGGGGCCTAAAAAATCCAATGGAAAAAAGAACAGTGTCTTCAACAAATGGTGCTGGCAAAACTGGATCTCCACATGCAGAAGATTAAAACTGCACCTGTACCTGTCACTATGTACAAGACTTAATTCCAAATGGATCAAGGACCTCAATATAAGGCCAGAGACTATAAAAACCATAGGTGAAAGAGTAAGGAACTCCCTCGAGATGATTGGGCTAGGCCAACAGTTCCTAAACAGATATCCAATGGCACAGTCATTGTTACCAACTCTCAACAGTTGAGATCTGGTGAAATTAAAGAGCTTCTGTTCAGATAAAGAAATTGTAACACGAGCTCAAAGGCAACCCACATAATGGGAGAAAATCTTCACTAACCACATATCTGATAGAGCTCTATTATCCAGAGTGCACAAAGAACTTAGAAAACTAAACACCAAGGAAACAAATGGCCCAATTAAAAAATGGGCCTTGGAACTTAAAAGAAACTTTACCAGGGATGAAATTAAAATGTCTAACAAATATCTTTTAAAAATGTTCCACATATTAGCCATCAGGGAAATGCAAATCAAAACTTCCCTGAGATATCATTCACTCTGGTCAGGATGAAAAAATCCACAATACAAACACCACCAAATGCTGGAGAGGATGTGGAGACAGGGGAACTCTCCTACATTGCTGGTGGGAATGCAGGCTCATACAGCCACTCTGGTGAGCCGTCTGGAGATTCTTAAAGAAATTAAAGATTGAAATGCCATATGACCCTGCTATTCCACTTTTGGGAATAACTCCCCATACAGCAAAAATTCACCTCAATAACACAAGCATGACCATGTTCATAGCAGCACTGTTTACAATAGCAAAGACATGGAATCAACCCAAATGTCCAACAGTTGACGAGTGGATAAGGAAAATGTGATACATCTATACAATGGAGTACTACTCATCCATCAAAAATGATGAATTAATGGAATTTGCTGAGAAGTGAATGAAATTAGATACAATTATACTGAGTGAAATATCCCAGACACAGAAAATTAAGTGCCGTATGTACTCCCTAATAGATGGCTCCTAGTACCAAACCCACTTAGAGACAACTCAAAGATAAATCTCTGTAATACCTACAGTAATTGCAAAGATTATGAACAGGAGGGATGGGGAAGGAGGGACACACCAGTAACAAGGAGAGAGGGGACCATGTTACAGCAGAGCAAATAGGTCACCATCAAGGACTGCAACCAGGGCGCGATATCCAATACCCATCAGGATGGAGTGAAGGACATTGCAGGAGCAGCAAAATTGAAAAAAAATAAATCAACAAACCATAATCCAGAACATCAGAGACTCTATATCAACTACCTAGAACTAGGCCAGCCTAATCTCTCTCCATCCTGAAGCTCAGGGAAATTTGCTGAAGAGGGGGCAGTAAGATTTTAAGAGCATAAGGATGGGAGGAGTAATGATATGCAAGATACTCCACACAAGTAAGGGCCAAAGCAATCATATTTGGAGTTTGCATGCCCTGCGCAAGGTCCAACACACTATTGACCCCACAAAGTCTAGCATTTGCTAAAAGCACTAGGATCCTTGGAGGCAAGGGATTGACAGCTACAGTAGTGTTCCTATGCTTAAGAGGAACACAGGAAAGGGTTCCGGGAAATTCCACTGGGTCCTTGCACGTCATCGGAGAGAAGGACCCAGAGGGGAGTTGGCATGCACATTAAAGGATGCTCCGGGGATGAGAGGGGGAGGCACTGGGGGATGGGGAGGGGAGGGGGGCCAAGGGGGGTGGAATGACAGAGAGACGGAAGGGACTGTTGTACCTGTTAAGTTTGTATAAGGTGGAAATAAAAAAATATATAAAAAAATTCTCTGCTACACTAACTCCATGATTCTATTTATAAAAACTTAGACAAAATTTTTTGGGTTTAGGAATAAGAGCCTCCAAAAATTAGAATCACAGAGATAAACTAAGTATCTCTTGTGCCTAGGGGAACAAATTATTCTGGCAAACATTCAAATCAGTAGTAGCATAGATTAGGTACACAGAATATATTTTAAGGACATGAAAAAGAGTATTTTAGCTGAGGAAATTTACAAGTAGTCTATGTAGTACACTTATTTAGGAAGCAGGCCATCAACTTAGGACACATAAGAGTTTGATCTTCCATAGTACTTAATTTTTGAATTGCATGTATAAGCATGCATTTACTACAGGAAGCAAATATGTATGAGATGCATATATGCATATAATAAACATAGTTGTAGTATTATTAAGTATTGTATTAAGTGTGTATTTTGTATGTATATTTCATAGGCATACATTAGAAAGAGCTCATTAAAATTGTTAAAGTCTACTTTATTAACTAGTGTTCAATGCTGTCAAACATTGTAAGTCTGCAGCATCCTCTGATATTCATTAAGGAATGTACAGGGTTAAAGTTTTTAAAACAAAAATTTGAAAAATTTATTATGCCTTCTATTCATAAAAATGAATTAGTTGTATGTGCTAACAATAAAAGCTTTGTGAAGGAACAACCTTGGGCAGATTCAAATAAGAATTCAAGAGAACAAGAAAGAAGACTCTCATCATTGGTCTTAGCACCTGTAGGTCTACTCCTGAACTTTTCAAAATGTTCAGAATAAGTGAACACTTTACCCTTTCTTCCAGAGCTTTCTCATACATATTTTTGTACTTTAATTGTCACAACAATCGTATAATGATGAATCCTAGAGAAACAAGATGTTAGGTTAAGTAAGCTGCTTAGAGTCATAGAGTCAAATCTCAAGTCAACAGTTACAAGGCAAGACAACTCTACCTGTAGATACACTGAGCACATTCCAACACAATATATTGTTCATAAAATCGCTGCCCACTTGAACACATACAGGTAGCAAATAACTAAGCTGACAATGATGAATATGTTCATACCATCTACTTTCAAGTTGTCATTAAATGATCAGTTTTTTAAAAAAAATCTGCAATCTCTATTTGTTCTTTTTCTTGGCCAATAATAAGCGTTTTATAATATATCAAAGGAATGTTTCAATAATACTGTAATATGTGGTGAATAACTTAATTTTCTCATTGTGCATCATTATGAGACTAGACTAAGAAAGAAAATGGTGATCTGTTCTTCCAGACGAAAGCATGAAAGAAAACTGGCATCATTGGTCATTACAAAAGTTTAGAAAATAGCCTCTGTTCTAATTTCACTGATATAAACATGAACCTCAAAGAAAAAATGTATTAGAATCTTGAACGAAACATCAAAAATAACAAAGATTGTGTCATTTCTCTTTGGAAGTGTGGAAAGAGGGCTCTTTCCCAACAATTCCAACATCAACATTGACTTAGTAGTCACTGAAGCAAAATAATAGTGAAGTGCAGAGAAAGAGATTGGCTATCTATGCCTCATCCCTATGTGGTAAAGAAGGGAGTTAGAACTTCTCCTGAATCCTGCAGCAAAACCACAAAGGTATCTAGCAGTCTAGGTGGGAAGCATAATGATAACAAGGCAGAGACTGATAGCAATTGGAAGGCACAGGCCCAGCCTGTCACTCTCCAGAACCAACATTAATTCAAGTGGGACCTTCTGATAAGTGAAGTGGGCTACTACATCACCAGTACAAGCAAACAGAGCATGGAACCAGACAGTGAAGCACATCATCAATGTTATAATAGCAAGAAACCAAAGTTGGCAAAGTTATTCTGCAACCAAGAACAACACATGATCAAGAGCCACATCTCCCACATCAGTGCTCTAAGAATATCGGTGACTGTCCTGAACACAAACGAATCCTTGGTCAAAGGAAAAGTGAAAATAAAGAGGTCCGTGGATTAATAGACAGACCCTTAAATTGGCAGAGTCAGCAGTCGTCCAAATCCTACAGGTTTAAGGCTATACATTCCAACATTATATAACATGCTTATAGTGGGATAACTGTCAATGAGAAAAAGCTATACCAGTCACAAAGTAATAAAGTAATGCTGTATGAGTTCAAAACTCATGAAAATGACTATACTTTAACACTGTTGGATAATGCACCGCTGATATTATAAACTAACATATTTTATTTAAAACATTAAGATGTGCAAAATCTTCAAGAGAAAAAATATTCTTTTCTCAAGTCATCCTGCTAATTTTCTTTTTCATTGTCCTCTCCTCTCATATTATTTCCCTTTAAGATAGCATAGAAACTGAAAAACCAGAGGGGGTCTTGAAAGTAAATCAGTGCTTTTTTTCTTTCTACTTTTAGCTCATTTGTTTATCACAGCAAAGAAACCACATCGTCCTGCATCCTCCTAAACTCTATAAAATGGAAATAATATACCAAATCACTTCAAATTGAGTTGAGACTAAGGGTTTCTTTACAAAGTGCTTGCAAGTCATGTTACAAATATTATACATTATAAATAATTCTGTATTTTCTAAACTATTCCCAAAAGAGAATCAGGGCCTTGTTCTGCTCTCCAGAGGTGAAGACAGTAAGGAAAGGAACTCCCTCATGCTCTGTTATATTTCCTAGTACCTAGTGACCGAACCAGATGTTGGCAGGTATGAAATCTGAGACAGCTGGTTATCTAACCCCTTAGGGCCAAATGCTCCCAAAAACCACTTTTGCAGCATACATCCTGATTCTGAATCTCTAACCTAATTATCAGAGTTGTGATTCTCAATCTAATCATCTCTACTATGCCTCTAGAGTAAGGTGAAATCTAAAATTTAACACTTAGTATGCAGAACTATACACAGACAAAATGCAGATGGTCTACACAGGTTTAAATCATTAAGGTAGATTCTTTTAATATGTGTTTGAGTTTCTTATCTCATTGATGTGACAAAACACCTGAAAAAAAAATCAAAGAGAGAAAGGCTCACAATTCCAGGTTGTAGTACATCATTGAAAGGAATTCACAAAGGCTCGAGCTTGAATCCCAAGGAGAGAGCAAGGACTCGATGCTCACATGGTTGGTAGTGCTCGCCTCACTTTCTTATATAGCCCAGAACCCCAATCCCAGAATCCCAATTAAACAATTAAGACAATCTTCTGAATACATGCACAGAGGCATTACCTTAATCTAGGAAACCACTCTCAGGTATGCCCATAGATCTGTCTCCTAGGTATCAAGGAAACAACCAACATTAACCATCACAATGTGTATATTCTCACCAAATTTATAAAATTATCAGAATCTGCTCACTTGAGTACTTACTGAATGAACTGTATTTCAGACAAACACCAGAAATAACCTGTTTTCTACTTCTTATTGAATTCAGAATTTACAGCAGTAGTAATACTATTGTCAAAGCTGCGGTCATAAATTGATCGTATAGAAAAGATAGATGAAAACCACAAGCAATACAGGGATAGGGTGTTTGATAATGAGAGTTATGGGTCATGTCATAGAAAGACTACCTGCAGTGAGCACAATTCAAATTGCATAGGGAAAAAATGAAAGAGCTCTTGCTTAGCAGAGAAGAGTGGGAAATTATACCGATCACAGAAAATGACAATTATAGAACCTTAGAGGTTCTATAATGGGAGAGTTTAAAATGTTGCTGAAATTTTGCAGAGTGGGAAAAAGGATGTGTATACCCCACATATGCAGTCCATCCTGTGTGCCTCATTACACATCCCAGTGGACAGAACAGGATCATACTTAAAGAGTAGAAACAGATTATCTAGGGGGTCAAACCTCAGCGGTCCTGATATGTTTTCATAATCTCCTTTAAAGTAACAATTTATTCTCAGTTTCTTCATAAGGACAACTTAAAATCTCTTTGCTTATGGAATTGTCACAGAATTTTTTGAAAAAATGTGATGTTTTTAGAACAATGCTTGGCATGAGTCCTGAGTGAATTTAGTTGCTAATATCGTTGTCCCTTTTATTTTCAAATTGATTTGTGTGATTGATCTATAAAGATGTGAATTCTAGCTTTGTTATATATACTACCACCTCCATTGACTTACAGTCACCAAGAGGAATAATGATGATGGGTAGAGAAAGAGAATTTTCACAGAAAGTAGGAAAAGATTACTTATTGACATTTCTAAATGTGACTCACTTTTGAAAGAAGTATATTAATAGTTTCATATCAGTATTTTGTGAATTAAATAATATAATGAAGGTAAAATGTTTAGTCTAGTTCCTGACATAAGTGTGGAGAATGAGAGTATACCTTATCACTTCTATTATTTAACACTTTTATCAAATAGGGAAAACAAAGTAGACAAAAATGATGTGACTCTGACGTGGGAAAGAAAGGATAATGTATGAAGGACTTATTTTTCCAGCCTACATTATGATGCATAGAGACATAAAATTGACACTTTTAGGGTACAAATGAAACCTAGGCAAGCAAACTGAAATAAGCAGGGAATTACAAATGTGTTTTACTATGTATATTGCTTTCAATAAATCACTGAGATTATCA
The DNA here is from genome assembly GCA_023101885.1 of Typhlomys cinereus. NCBI lineage: Eukaryota > Metazoa > Chordata > Mammalia > Rodentia > Platacanthomyidae > Typhlomys > Typhlomys cinereus. The sequence goes on from JALPQD010000164.1 coordinate 1,418,503, forward strand.
CTGCATTCCACACATTCACTTTTGATGGTTACAATGACCCTGGATAGAGAACTGTTTTCATTCTCCTGTACTAGTACCGCACACTCTTCCAGAATGGATAGAGGCTTTGTTCTAGTCATATATGGAGGGGTAGTCAGAATCTGAAACCAAATCCATGTGATGTGAGAGCTTATTTAATAATTATGTGATGCTGAAAACATGGAAGGTACTAGAATAAAACACAAGAAAGTGAACTATAAGGATGCCTGTGAAAGAGTATTTGTAACTTAAAGTCCAGAGTTCCCATGTATTGATCATTTATGAAATGCTTTGTCCCTTCAACAAAATTTTGCTTTCTTTTTAAAAGCTGTGTACCATTTCATAATGTTGTTCTGGGATGGTCAATGTTGAAAATTGTTCTGTTCTCACAGAGCAGCTATTTTCCACAGTTTTCAGAAATCCTATTCCAAATGGTTCTCCAGATGGAGAGGGAAACTTGGTTCACTTTTAAAAATTAGACAAAAATCAAGTTAAGTAAATAGGTAATTACAATATAAAGAAAGGTTGGCAAGAGGGTTCACAGGTAAAGGCTCCTGCATATAAACCTGGAGACCTGAGTTCAATCTCTAGAGACTCACATAGTGGAAGGAGATAATCAGCTTCCTAAAGTTGTTTCATGTGTACATCTGTTTTTTTCTCTATATATCTCTTGTTATCTCTCAAATAATATTTTAAAAGATAACAAAATATTTACCTACATATATGAGTAAATAAACTAAACATTAACAGAAATAAAAGAAAAGAAAATTTAACTATTTATAAATAATTGCATACTTTCTGAACTTGCACAACTTCTAATCAATAGATCAACAATTGGATATATCCATGAGTCCCTATATGAATACCAAGGCATCTAAAAGCTAAATAAAAATATATTGTACTTTTATAATGCCACACAATTGACACAAGAATAAATAATCAGAATATCTTTGGATGCTATTCAATAAACAACAAGAAACATATAAATAAGTCATATCCTTTATCTTAAAAATTCTTCACAATGTGAGCATGTGAGTATGGACCAGATAATGGAGTTATTTTTTCCCATTTCAAAAATTTTTTGCTACAAAAAATGAGGAGAAATGAGAATCATAACATTTTACTAAGTACCTAAAAACTTTAGAGCACACATTATAGATTCCAGCTACATTAAAAATGGAGTCCATTAGAACACACAATTAAATTTCTACACCATACTCATTAAAATTCACTTTGACAGGGAATTCTGTTGCTTTCCACTCTGATTCTTCTATTATATTTTAAGAAAATATCACTGATATATTGCTCCACGTACTTGCACATCTTAACTGTGCTGCATTGCATTGTCAACAAATGGTGTTTAATTATTTCTAGCTTTTCTATACAATTATTGCTTTTATGTGAATAATCCTAGACTGTTCCAAACAGACCCCGAGTGACTACTTGGCAAAAATCAACAAGCAAAGATGAAGTCTAAAGTTTTCTCTCGGGGCAGCTAGGCAGCAAATTGTGTTCCTTATTGCAACTTAAGCTATCTAATTTTTCAAATCTTGCTGGAATAGCAAGTGGCAAATTAGTGGATCTGTTACATGAATGTTATTTGCAATTTACTTATAGTACACCCTTACTTCACATTCAAGTTCTGTCTAGATGTAATTGACTTAACAAGCAAGTATTTATCACACTTACTGCTAGAAAACATTAATTACCTTTGATCTTGCAGAACTTCATACCTACTTATTTAAAAGAAATTTGACCAGGTTAAAAAGTTACTTAGATAATTAAAATGTACATTGTATTAACAATTCCTGAGTATTGAATATGTGACGAAGTTGTGGGAGTAACACAAACTTACTTGAACATGCTTTTAAATTTGGTGAAAAATTATTACTCATTTAGAAGTAAATCATATTCCAAAAAGCATCAGGGAGTAAAATTCAGTTAGATCAATAGTTTTACCTTTTCAAAGTTAATGAAACTAAACTATTTTACCCAGTAGAATGTGTGTTACTATAACCTAGGGCTTGGCAGAGTATGATAGCCTATACACCGTGTTTTGTAGAAAATAGAGAAAGACACCAGATGTTTAATTTTCAAGGTATCTAATTTTTGACACTTTTTTATTTTTCCATCTTTTTATGTTTTTTACATTAATATAGTGATTTTATATTATTTTCAGCCCTTAATTACAAATCCCACAACCCCTCCTTTTCCCCTTATATCCCTTCATCTTCCCTGTCTGATTGCCTCCCATTTTTAAATATTTTTTCACTTGTGTATTTCATCTATAAGGCCTGACCCAGTTCACATTGCAGCAAGCATCCTAGATCAGTGGATATACCATTTGGGAAAGTATCCTCCTTTACTTTCCCATCAGCATTAGTCCTCATCAGTCTCAGAGAGATATGGAGTTTCTTGAGATTTTTCTGATGTCACGGTGAGATGTTGATAAGACAGCTCCCATATAATTCTTGTGTAAGTATACATATCTGACATGAAATCTTGTATATCAAGACTATGTCATGTTCAGAATATATGAATGTGCCATCATTTTCCCTCTTCAGTCTCTTACAATCTTGCTACCCTCTCTTCCACAATGTTTTCTGAGCCTTGGGGTGAGGGTAAGTGAGGCTTATATGTCCTGTTTAGGGACACTCAGACCATAGACCATATTTTTGGCACTTTGACAGGTATGCTTTTAGTAATAAACACCTTCTGTTATAGAAGAGACTGAGTGCTCTTCCAGTAATAGGTGTGATAAGTATTTACAGAGCAGTTGGGTGTGCTGTCTTCCACATTAAAGGTTGATAGTGTGTTCTTTAGTAACCTATTTTCTTTCCTTCTATAGGTTTTTGTTCTAGTAACAGCAAAAGGTATATGTTGCATTCTGACAAGCAAGCCTTAAGTCCATCAGAAAGCTTTAGTTGTCTTCTTGATACTCATGCCACTATTATACTGGTAATTACCTGTTGCTATGGTGATTTTATTGTAACTTGTAGATCTCACAGGTTAATGAAACCTTTAACTATTTTTCTCCCCAGTTGCTTCTACAGTATTCCTTGGTACAGTGTAAGGTATCCAGCAATGAGTAAACTCACAAAGCAATTGTAGTTAGTGTATTTTGTCCATGTCCTGTGATCCATACATGTTATATCTTCAATAATAGGGTCTTAATTTCAGTTATTTCAAGGGCAACAAAGAGCAAAGGCAAAAGCCTATAATGTTTAGGATATCTTTGATATCTCTCTAGAGGTGTCTGATTTTTATGCCTCATCTTTAAGAGTCACTGCTAAAGGTAAGAGTTCAAAAGCTATTTCAGAATAAGATGTGCCTATAGATAAGATTGTTCTTGCTAATTGAAGAATTCAGTTTTTGAAACCTGGCTTTGCTTGCCCTGCACACACCCCCACCCGCATTTTAGTTTTTGTCTATAAGTACTCAGAGACACTGTAACTCAGGACTTGCTTTCTTGACTCCGGAGACTTGGGTATTGGAAGTGGTAGTAAGTCCTGGTGCACCAGTAATGAAGCCTCCTCCTTTTTACCTTCAAAAAAATTAGCTGTTTCAGAAGTTTTAGAAGAACTTTGAATATAAATCAAGCAATGAATAGCATTTAATCTCTTAACTAGAATTTCATCAGGGTACCCAAAATACAGTTCATGCAGAAATGATTAGATGTTTTTTAGGGTTATGCCTAAGCTATTTGACTTATAACTAGGACAGGTTATTTCCCTCAGAGATGCACTCAATAGATGTAAGTGGAAGACCAGCTTTGTAGAAAGGAGAAACAAGGGTCCTGTGCTCTTGTGGAAGAAAAGAAAATTTTACAGAAACTGTGACAAATAATGAAGTCATGACTAACAGCTTGGTGGTCAGAAGTTTTCAGAGTTCTAAAAACAAAAGTCTAATATGGGTGGCTAAATACTGAAAACATCTCCACTCTCAAGGTCCCTGTGAGAAGGCCAGATGCCAAACCACCCAGACCCAGATACTAGACCACCCAGACCCCCCCAAAGTTGGTTCCAGGAATCTTCCCCTTTCAAGGTCTCGGAGAAATGTTTTCAGTACGTGCAGATGCCACCTAAGCCCGCTCGCCCCCTCCCCACACAGAACCCCGGGAAATGCTCCCCCTCTCAAGGTCTAGTACTTGCAGCTATGCCAAATACCGCCAAAACCTTTGTATTATTATTGTAACTGATATGATAGCCAATAATTTTGTAACATTACGTAACCTCCCTGCGAGGAGGGTATAAAAGGTGTATGCTTCTTGGGCTCGGGGTCGTCTCTCCCCCTCGTATGGGGCGACCCTTGCTCGCTGGAATAAAATCCTCTTGCTTTTGCATCGAACCTGTGTCCGTGAGTATTCTGTGGGGGTCCGCTTCCTGGTGTCGGGCCATTAGGTCCAACACTCTCAACCATTCTATTCTATGTATGTCACTTAAGAAATACGCACTAGCTAGGTTTTGTTATGGGGCATGCCATCGAAAATGGGTCCTTGAAACCCAAGATAATACTAAGCATGATTGAACTATATTTCTTAAAGTGAGGAAAGAGCAACATTTCTTAACGGTGAAGTAAAAACAGGTATCATATGCTCGGTGGCATGCAATGTGATGCCCATCTAACATCTTCTAAGAATTTTCCTGTTATTTTTGATCCAGTGTAGTTTGTATTCCACTTGTTCATTTAAGAAACTGACCCACATGTGAAAGTTCCCATTGCACCTAAGTGCAGCAGGCATCTATTGTTATATAGATCTCATAGATACTTCTGGATGGCAAGAAATAATTTTTTCTGCAGTACAAAGTAAATTACATCTGAATATTTACACCTCACATGGAAGCACTGCATACTCATAATGCATCATACAGTCATAATGCAACTTCAGCTTAGAATTTAAATCTCAGTGAATACGGATATTTAAATCTCTAGGCAGATTTCATATAGAAGCAAAACATTAGTCTAATGCAATTTGATACTTGATGAATACCAGAGAATGACCCAAAGTTAGTATTAACCATACACTGGTGATTCCTATTACAGAAACCTTCCATTACCACATGGCAGAGACCTGAACAACATTCTGTGGCAGAAGTTTCTCAAGGACAGAAGACAGAGGAGTCCAATTAAAATTCTACTCAGCAAGATGTAGCTTACCTCTACGTCATTCTTAAAGGAAATCTGACTAGTTTAAAAGCATCAATTAACAGATATTTACTCAGTTTGTTGTGTATAACCCTTCCAGTTAATACAAGGAGAAAAAGATATTTTTTCAAGAATGCTAAATACTTGATAGCACTCTAACTGAATATATAGGTGACTATCCAAGCCAAGTTCATATGAAAAGTAACAAGTAAATTATATAGTAGACAGAAGCTGTCATAACATGTTAAAGGAAAAATTATGAAGGACCAGAATAAGAATGTAAAATTGGGCATGATAAAGTGGGGGTTGATAAACACTTCCTAACTAGATTAGTCTTAACAAATAACTGCATTTGTAGTATGAGAGAAGAGTCTAAGAGGAGAGAACGATGAACAAGAAATGGTTTAGAACTTGAAAGATAACAAATTTTTGCTTTGTTATCATCTTTTATAATATGAAATTTTGGGAGACTTTTATATCCCTCTGACAAATAGATGATAGATAGATAGATAGATAGATAGATAGATAGATAGATAGATAGATAGATAGATAGACAGATAGTGTACTGGTTTCTCTTAACTATTGCTGTGAGAGAACACCCAAAGTCAAACAACTTAAAGAAAAAGTGAGATTTATTCAACATATATATCCAGAGAGGGAAAACAGTAGAAGTGGCATGGCTGGCTGGCCAGCTAAAGGTGGAGATAGGCTAAGTCACCGTTATCCATGATTGTTGAAGGCTGATTCCTGAAGAGTCTCTCTTTTCCTGTTCTGTGGTTCCTTTTATCTGATCCACTATTGGGAAGTTCCAATGAGATATGGGGAAGTTCTGATCAGATCTAAGGTCGATCTTTTTATTATCCAGATAATCTCTTCAGATGGTCTCAGCTGATCTTGCCAGGTATGGTCTCAGCTGATCAGCCAAGTTGACATTCAGGATTAACTATCATAGATGATGATAGATAGATAGATAGATAGATAGATAGATAGATAGATAGATAGATAGATAGATAGATAGAATGTATAGACAAGGATACTTGAGTGAATGTGCCTGTGAAGACCCAAAGGAGACATTGGAAATCATCCTAAATAGCTCTACCTCCTTATTGTTTTGCTCTGGGGTTTCCCAAGCTCTGCCTTCCATGGCTGGAAGTGAAGTTGAAACCTTTTTCTCTCATTATTTTTATGTGGGATTTGGGATCTGAGATGCAAAGGCTTTAGCCCATGCTCCATATCCCAGCCCTAAGATCACTTACACCAGATAAAATTTTCATATAATTTACACTCATCCTCTTTACTCTCTTAAGTCAGTTCTATATTATAAAATGGAATGCAATGTAAGTTCTGTATGCATAGTTATTATGTTGTGGGTAAAATGACAAGAAAAATGTCTGCATATACTCAGTTTAGATTTTTGTTATTTTTAAAAAATTCTCTATTGACAAGTTGTTGAACCCATAAAGGCAGATCAGGAATGTGGATAATGCATAATGATAATGAATAATAATAATAAAGACACACTTTATGACTACTGTAACATATTTAAGGTGATTGTAAAAACACACTACCTTTTCCTCTAAATTGGTTTAGCTGCACTTGCTTTTTTATTTACCCCTCTTCATCTGGGATCTGTTGGAAATCTGCTTAACTATTTGTCTATTTATCGTGGTGGCCTTAATTTGGAACACAGAGAATACCAGCATTGGGAAATTACACTGAAAGGAGTCACCACGCACTCTGATGCATCATAAATATGGATGACTGAAAAGTAAGATGCTCCACTTGAGATGCAAATTAGCAAAGAATGAGATGCAGCAGAGTTGTGCACCAGAGACTTAAATCCTGGTGGAGAAATCCCTGTAGGGTCACCAAACAAATAAAGCAGGTTTCTGCTGTCGCTCCTGGGCAAGGCTGTAGCCACTACCTTGGCCTCTCATGAAACACAAATTGTGCAGGATATTAAGAAGATATAAAGTGAATCAGCCATATGGCTGAGTGAGGAGCCACAAAGTCAGCCTACAGTTCATTTCATATGAAAACCAGGACTACATGACCTCAGGACTACAACAAGAAATCTGCAGCCAAGAATGGGAGAGCTGGTATGCAGGGTCCTCAGCAACTTCCAGCTTGTGCTGGTCCATCAGACTGTCCTCTGCACTGGTCCATCAGACTGTCCCCTGCACTGGCCAGGGAGGGAACTAGAGATCAGCTCGGCTGTCTTGGAGTCGCCCTTGGCAAGAAATGATGGCTGCCTTCTGCTGCTGCTTGGCTTTTTCCACCTCATATTTGGCCCTCTCTGCTTCTTGCTGAGCCGCCTGTGTGGCTTCCACCACCTCTGTGAACTCTTTCCCGAAGGTCAGGTATGCCAGGGGTGTGTCATCTAGGATGAGCTCGCTCCATGTGGTCATCACTCACCTGTTTGATGACCAGCTCTCTCCGGGTAATCAGTTCTCCAGCATCAAAACGAGCCACCATGGACTTGAGAATCTCTGTGGTGATGGAAGGCAACACTAGTTCATCATTGTGCTCTCCAATGCTGGTGCAGATTCAAGGAAGCTGACTGGCAACAGGCGGAAGAGGATGTGCAGTGTGATGTTGACATTCTGCAAAACTGTGACTAATGATGACCCATACATTCCGTAGTCGAGAATGGCAGTCAAAGATAACTGGTTCTTAACCCAGGGAATGAGAAAGTGGGTGCCATCCCCTACCACGATGTCCTGTACTCCACCAAACCAGTCAAAGATTACAGCACTGTGGCCAGCATCCACATTGTATAAAGCAGTTTAACATGCCTCCTTCCTCAGCTAAGGCCAGGCAAAATATGCCGATGGACTCAAACAACCATGTTTGCTTCTGTTGGACCCTCTCACACCTGCCCCACTCACACCTGCTCTCACTCGGACCTTCACATGAATTCCACCTGAGCAATTATTCTTCTCAGCCACTAGAGATGATCAGAGCATCACGTGATAAGCATTATAATTGAGAACCTACCTAAGCAGAAGTAAAATACTCAACGCTACGTGCTAAATAGCTGGTAAGATCAAGGAAGGTTTTCCAACACTGCTACCCAACACTAGAACCTCTCTGAGACCCAGTGCTAGATAGTCACAAGCTCATTTTCCCATATCACTCTGCAAAAAATATAATGCTTCTATTCACTTTAGTCATCCACTCACTCTTCTACATATATCTCTTCTCACACTGTGCTGTGCCTTCTCTTATGCAGTGTTTGTCCCCATTTATTTCTTCTCCTTTTCAATATTTCATTTCTCTCTCCCTCACCTTTCTCTTTAAATCAAAGCGTGGAGTTCAAATAAGTTGTCAAAATAGCAACTATTCTATATGCTCTATTCTTACTTTAAAGTAGATCAGTATTGTGGCAGGTGCCCTTTTATACAGCTGAGGCTCTTCTGCACACAACTAAAATGTCAAGAATGAGTTATTCTCCCCTTTTGCATGGCTCTTGAATGATGTATTCTGAGGCTTTTGCCTTCTCTGTGGCCCTTGAATGAACTGCTTCCCAGGATGTTGTGGCAAGCCAAGAAGCTCCATGCTCCTCAGGACTGATGCCATGGACTGAATTCTGTCCTGTTCAAATGTGTTTATTGAAACACTCACTTCATGCAACTGTGATTGCTCGACCTCTTATGAAGCTAATTAGAATTAAACAATGCCAGAAGGCAGTGTCCCTTGTCTTTTAGAATGGATATAACCATAAAGAATTGTGGTATACAACAATTCACTGTTCCTCCATCTCATGAGAACCTATGAATGAAAGGTGTCATCAGCAACCCTGGAAAAGAACTCTTTCCAGGAGCCAAATCAGCTGTTTCCTTGCTTCCAGAACTAAGGAAAGCAAATTTCTATTGTTTAAGCCACTCAGGCTACAGTACTTTCTATAGCAGCCTGAGTTGAATCAAGTGATGGTCTTAAAAAGAATGTTTGAGAATTTCTCATTTAAAAGCATTAGTATGATCCCAAGTTGAGCCTTTTCTTCATTATTGGACAATTTTGAACTTACTGAACCTTGAGTAAAATGTTTAATGTATAGAGAAGAAAGGTTTTCCTAAAATACTTCTATTTAAATTTGGTTCCCTTTATAATTCACTTGTTCAAACTTTATCTCATCATTTAAGACAGAAAGCCATTTTTCTGAAAATCTGAGAAATTTTGACAGATGTGACCTGGATCCTTCCTGTGAAAAACAAGAAGGGAGAGAAAGCCGTTAGATTTATTTACATGTGGGTTTGGAATGAAGCGACTTTTTTCTGAGTTATTTTGTTCAATATCCAGTAGATGACCTTGCTACCAATTCCATCTATATCCAGCAAAAGAAAAATAAACCACTTACCCAGAGACTAAAAAGAACCTCAAACAAGAAAAATACTCTTTTTCAAAGTCCCTTTCTTTTCTGTGCTAACAGCACTGTGAATAACAAGGCTGCACGGCCACTCACAGCAGCTCTTGAAACATCAAACGCTTTAGAAAACTACAAGTGATTCTAATTATTTCATCATCAGGAATCCTTGGCTTCATTAAAAAGGGTATATGAGTTACTCAATGGCCAAATGGCAAAATAAAAGGCAAATGATACAGAAAACACATCCACCAACATCCCCTCTAGGGTTCATAAAATCATCAACAGAGTCTAGTGCTGCAACCTACTGGATGGTTTCTGAGCAGTAGAGAGACTCTGAAAACTTCTGCCTCATCTTCCCATGAGTCAAGGAATTTAAAAAGAGGGAGGGGCCTGTATCTGTTACCACCTCAGACAAGGCCTTGTGATTCAGCCATGATCTCAGAAACCTCCCGACTTTGGCCATAGCAGGCTCCACACTTCCACCTAAGGTGTCCACTCCTTTTTCTCTAGCCTGCCCAAAATTGCTAAGCAGAGCTTCAATAAGGTTGATCCACCAGTGCTTATAGGACCAAATTTTGTTGGGTTTCTCTCTGTGGGCAAGCAGAGAGATTTCTCCAGGCAACAAGAATAACAACAAGGTTGTTCTGCAGAGTGTGACTTTCATTTCCTGCAAGAGAGGAAAACACTTACCAGATCAACCTTTTCCTTCTGTCTTTCCTCATCCTCTTAATATCTTCTTATTCCAGGTTGAAACTCAGTTACTTGAAGTCTTAATGTGTCATTACTGATAGATTTAAGCCCTTTTATTGTCTGGGAGTCCACAAATGCAAAGGGAATATCTCAATTTCTTTCTGGAACAAATTCTGGTTTATTACTCCTAGAGATTCTGTTTGAAAATGCAAAATCCAATATTTGCCAGGAGAAGCATAAATATATGGAAGCAGGTCATACCTTGAGGAGAAAAGAATTCGATTTGCTAAATTTTAACTGTTCTATTGAGAAATCCTGCTTTTTTCTTCTTACAATATTTCATCCTTATTTCCCAGCTCTATAGACAAGGAAACAATTGTTCTCTCTTCACACTCCCTTTCTATGTCCAAGATGATAGAATAAAATAATGTGTGTCTCTAAGCCTTTCCTCTGTCATAGTCTACCAGCGGCTCTTATTCCCTTCACAATTCCTTAATTGAACATTGCCAGTCCAACAAGGCCTGATGTAGAATAAAGCATAAGTTGGAAAGTCAGTTCAGAGTTTCCTTGTGAGCAAATAATTACTGATCATACATACAAAAAAAAAGGCAAGAACAAGCCACTTGCCACTTATATTCAAAAAATCATCCTTACTTGCAATCACTTTAAAAAAAAGCCACTTCATGATTATCATGATTGAGATTTTGTAAGTCTTAAGTATTCCATAGGTCTCAAGCTCTCAATCCAATACCTCCAATACCTTCAAAGTAAAGCCCATATTTTCTGGGAATAACTATTATATTGTTTCTAAAATTATACTAAATTTGTATGTCTGCAAAATATGTCCAGTCTAGAGCTGTAACAATATGAGTATGTGTCTGAGTTTGATGTGCTAGGGTCCTAAGCACTGGGGGTCTTGTCATTAATGTGTAATTTAATCCATCCTGTAGCTCTTGGGTTGCATGCTTGTCCTCTGGCTCTACTTCCACAGAGAATAACTGACTAGCTTAACTAGGTTTTTTTCCTTGTGGGAAATATCCCATGGAAAAGGTAAGAAAGCATTAAATAGGATTAAATATCAATGTTTTGTTTAATTGCCAATGTAGTAGTGTCCTAATAATAGGAGGAAGGCATGTGGAACACTAGATGTTTATTTAAAAAAAAAAAAAGCTCCCCCAAAAAAGCTCTTCTTGGCACAGTATGCAGCATGTATAGTGAACCTTTTATCCCACACACATTTTAAGCATTACCTCATTAATCTTCAAAACAGCCACATAAGGCAGGTAAAAATATCTGCTCTGCAATTTTAAATGCCCCATTTTATAAGAGTGGGCAAGAGTGCAGTGACAGTGCTATGTGGACTGATCCCAGGTCCCCAGGCCTGGCTTCTTTCAGACAGTCTCTGTTCAGAGTCACCGAGCTATTCCTAAATGCCACTGTGCAAGTCTTCCTGTCATTACCCTCTGCCAGCACCCTCCTTTATCTTCTCTAGGGCTGCATCAGTGTTAGGAGCCTCCTTATCACATCACCCCATCAGCCTACAACTCAAACTTGCTCATTTTTCTCAACTCCCATGTCCTCACCTACATGCTGAGTAACATTAAGCTTTAAAAAAATGAATGTGTTATGCATTTGGTAGGCCCCATCTGTCACCCTTCTATTCATATTTTGACAAAGGACCTATAAAGATGATGTCTTAGTACAAACATAAAGATAAGAATAATATAAGTAGGAGTGGAGACGGTCTCTCAAATGACATTAAGTCAGAGGAAGTTTATCAAATGGGTCTGTCCCATGAAGAAGGTTACCTGGTAGTTTTTAATGAACTTTAACCATGTCTCATTTTTCTTTGGAATTATATAAAACAAAAATGAAGAAGCAGAAGAAGTATGTATAAGTTCATTTAAAAGCAAACACTTTCTAAGTGGCTAAATAAGTTTATTAGTTTATTTAGCTCCCCTGACTTTTACTCATTACTTTTATATTTATATATGAATTTTACATTTTAGATTATTTTATTCAGTGGAGATATATTTGATACATTTAATTTACATCATCAAGAAATAACCAATTCACATCTGTTCTGGAATGACTATAGACACCAGAGATGTTTTATCTTTACTGAAGCCATTCAGAAATACTAACTTGACTTCAGTCTTAATCCAAGTAAGCACTAATTCAGGCTCTGTACATTTTGCAGTATTTGAGATTTCTCCTTGATAGTCAATTCATTTTGGCTTTCTTCTCTCTCACACTCTTCTTCCCTCTCTTCCTTCCTTCTTTCTTTCTTCTTTCCTTCTTCCTTCCTTTCCTTGATGAACTTTAGTTGTCTTTGCCCCAATTACCTTCTCTTTCCTTCTTTCTTTTTCCACTGAAAAAAGTCTTCTTCCCAAGTCCCCCTCATATGTTCATGTCTTTGTATATATGTGACTAACTCACTGAATTTAACTAGGATTCCCTTCATGAACACAAATGGGAGATTATGTACTGGGGCATGGACTACTTCTTAATGGTTATACCACTGAAGAAAATTATACCTCCTCCTCAGCAATCACTAACTGTCAATAGTGGAAGGGGCAGAGCTACTTCATAATGAAATATTGATAAGTTTGATCCTGTGCAGATAAAACACAGCTGCAGTGAGTTCATTAGCACAATGACCAACCATGTCAAATCCAGAAGACATCTTTTTGCAACATAACTTCTTATGATGTTACAATATTTCCGCCCCTTCTTTGACCAAGGTCCCTGAGTCTTGGAGGGGTCTGATTCAGTTTTAATCACCTGACCAGATATTATGGCTGCTGAGAAAGAGCAGACTTCCTAAAGTACTGAATCTATTGCTCAACTATAAATACTTGATTCAGTTACAGCTCAAAAATTACATCAACAGGGAAACTCCTTTACAGATCACTCTCTGCAATCCAATAGCAAGGAATTTTTTCTTCTTTATTTCCAATAAACTATGCTCATCTTCAAAAAATCAGGAAAAGAGATTACATAAGAAACTAACATCTATTTTATATAGCAATTGTTCTGCAGACATCACAACATGAAAGTCAATACTCAAGTAAGTTATAAGCTAATCCAGGAGGGTTCTCCTAAGGACAGCTTGGGAGAACAAATCTTACCTGAATCTGAGAAAACAGTCAAGTCTCCACAAATAGGATCTCAAGAAATGCAGGATACCAATACCCAAGTGCTAATCTTCTCTAAAATTATACTAAAAAATTACTGATTAAGACAAAATTCTATATTAGCTTCCATCATTATATTCAGATGAATAAAGCATCTTTAGTGCCCAGCACAATGCCTGTTACAAAATAAGATATTCAGATTTTGCTAAAAATGTGATTAAATATCACCCAAATTTCAAATACAGGTATTTTTGGAACTATCTTCCATACTATATTATCCAAACCTCAGCTATGCTCCATTACAGAAAAACACTGGCAGTTGACAAAAGATTAATTACATTTTAGAAGATGAATGAAAATATAAAACCTATGCTCATAACACATAAGCCAAAAATTATCTAACTGCCTAAATATGGACACTCAACTGCCCTCCATTTCCGTCTTGAGTACCACTTAAATGTTCCCTTATTGCCAATTCCTGATATGTGTCTTAAATAAGTAATAAGATAATTAGCCTGAAATATACACACTCAACAAGCCAACTATTAAAATAATACAAGACCTGGAGACAAAAGCACCATGTTATAAAAAGAAGTCATACATACCCAGTGGGAATGAATAACCTAGGTATGGCACGGGTGTTTTTGGCCAGTCCAGGGAATTTCTAATGCCATTGAAATGTAAGCAATGGCATGTGACTGAGTCTCTCACTTAGTAACAACTCTTGTTTTCTTTTCTTTGGTTTTGATTCCTTGCACACTGTAGACACTGAATAAATATTTGTTGCAACTTTCATCATCTGTAAGATAATCTCAAAGATCTTTCTAGGACTAGCCTTTAGTGACTCTAAAATGTAAGACTTTCTTTCACTGACATGGATTCAAAGACCAACTTCAAGTAGAACATTTTATAAATGAGGAAAGTGCTGCTTTCTGAAATTTATCACCAACTATCTCAAAACACTGGCTCCACCCCAAGATCAAAATGAGGACTTCTCATTTTTTCTAATGTGAAATGCCTTATGTCCAAAATGTGTTATCTCACAGTGAAAATTAGAATATTCTGAATTCTAAGAAATAACATAGACTTGGCTTCTCATCCTTATCTGAGGCAGATGCTTATTTGAGAGCCAGGGCTAGATGTCCTGCCACAGACTAGCAATCAGCCGGCCAGATTGGACCAGATTGTGTCCTTAACTAACTCAGTTAGTTCTTTTCCATCCCAAAGATATGTCTAGACAAGCATCCCTAGAATAATCTAAATTTCTCAGCTGAGTAAGATTGACCAAGACTCCAGCATCACCTGGAGCCACATGTACTTGATTACTAATATGTATTCCATGACCTAACCCTTTGTTACTGCTGTTATGTACTGCTAGGCAGTGAGGTTTCAGATTCAATAAATACATAAACACTCCTCAGATCTCACAATCTAGTAGTAACATAAAGATGGAAATAAAGAAGTGCTAAGGCTAGGACAGTAGAGTAGAATAGAGAAGAATCTAACAGTCTTGGGAGACTAGAAAAGGTATCTGTAGGAGATGACATCCAAGGAGAGTTGAGCGGCCACTGGAGCAAGATTAGACTTCAGAGAATTACCATCCATGTGCTAGAACAATGTCAGCTGAGCACATGTGTGAAAATAGACCATGAAGCAGTAAGTGTTTAGGTGTGCTTTCCCCTACAGAGCCCCACCTTGAAGAACTGCTAAGTTTACAGATTTCTAATCTCCAACCAGTCTGACTATCAAACTCTCTAGATAAAGCACAGAATTCAACATTGCATCAGTTTATTGACTGGTTTTAATGAAAGCTGAGGAAGAAGAAACCACTACAACTTCATGCAGCAGCTTCATGCAGGTGGGCCAGGTCTACACAGAAAGAAAATCAAAAAAAGACTTTGAGTAAGTTCCTACTCGACGAGTTGGATGTCTCACTCTTCCCTCCATTACTCTAAGAAAATGCATGAGATAATAATAATAATTAGCTTAAATATGTAAAATAATCAGAGTCACAGTTTTGGAAGTTTTAGTCTGTAATTGTTTGACTCTGTGACTTCATACCTGTAGTGAGTCAGCACATTATGGTGCCAGCAAATGGTAGAAGAAGCCACTTAGTTCATAGCATTCAGGAAGCAAAAAGAAAGAAGCCGGAGTCACAGTATCTACTTCAAGGACACCCCTGATAACTTGGCCCCCTTCACTGGGCTCCACCTTCTATAAGTTCCATCATCTCCTTCTAAGTAGTGCCACATACTGAAAATGAAGCTTCCATAAGAAGTCTTTGGGGTACTAGGATTACCAAGGGATTAACAGCCACAATAGTGTTCCTATACTAAAGGGGAACACGAGAAAGAGCTCTAGGCAATGATACTGAGTCCTTACACCTCATCAGAGAGGAGGACCTAGAGGGAAGTTTGACATGCACACTAAAGGATGCTCCAGGGATGTGGAGGGCCACTGGGAGAAAGGGAGGGAGGGGGGAAAGGAAAGAGAAAAGGGAGGAGAGAACAAAGGGAGGGAGGGGACTGAGGTACCTATTAAGTTAGTATGAGTGGAAAAAATAAATAATAATAATAATAACAAATTTAAAAAATGAATTCAAGTTTATTACAGCTGTAGTCTGAAGAAAATAAACTATTTAAATTAAAAAAATCAAATAAAAAAGAAGTCTTTGGGGGACATTTGAGATCCACATTAGAGCATGGAAGTTTTTGAACAGTTTCAACTTATACAGAAAATGTGAGGGGTGCATTTCCCGACAGATTCCCTGCCTGGATTTCACCACAGAAAATTATATGCCATACTTCAAGGAACAAAGTTGAAAGACTCAAGGACCAGGTCATAAGAATGAGATGAATGTTAGATGATGATAAATATTAGCATCAAAGATAATCTGGCTACGTGGATGGTCTATGACAAGAGTCAGAATGCTGGTCAGGCATGCTTCTGGGAGTCACCTGGACTCCACTGTTGAAAGAAGATAGCTCTTGGGACTTATAAATCAGGAAGGCCCATATGTTTTAGGAGTGGGATGGTGCAATGTTGTATGCTAGGTCATATAATAACTTAGTATTCTAATAAAATTATTAAATGCTTTTACCTTATGCTATCCTAAGTGCTTATAGATATATAACTCTCAATAACTCAACATTCATCTCCTTTATAAACAGGTAGAATTTGTTCATTGTTAAACAAGCTCAGCTCTCCAGTTGAGGTGTCCTGTAGCCATATGAGCTACACTTTCATATGTGGAATTGATGCAATTTGCTTGTAATTTGGAATCAGTAATCAAGACTCGCCTTTTCTTTCCATGCAAAGAAAACAATTGAAATCACTTTTATTCGAAGTTTAATCTGCATTTAGAATGTCATTAGTTTTTCTTGCCGTTCTAGGCAACAAGAACAATTTCTTCAGGTCACAGGATCAAGAAACTATGAGCCCAGCTCACATCTGGTGTATTGGTTCATCCAATCCTGTTGTACATGTTCTTGCATATTGGCATAGATGACACCCACCTAATTCTAACATTCATGGTACTTTTAATAAAAAAAATCTTCTCTCCCCTCAACCAGTTTATTTGTAAAAAAGTGAAGTGCAATATGTGGTTTGGCCTCTAGCATTAAGAAGATCTGGTTTTCATTTCACCTCACATTGATTAACTTGTATGAAATGGGGCAAGTAATTTTTCCACAATCCTTTTCTGCAAAACAGAAGTGTTAATACTTAGATTTTTAGCTCACTGAGCTGCTTTGACTATTGAAGTAATTCTATGTATAAAATGCATCAAGAAGAGGACATAGTAACTGAATTGTTGTTACCATTTTTGTTGCTACTGTTATACACTTCAGTGCACAGATATTATGAGGTCACATCAGCAAGAATCATGTGCATTTTACTGAGATACGTCTTCTCTTGTTAATGAAAGTACCCATAAATTTTATCTGGGAGCTCCAAAGGAAATGTGGTTTGTATGCATAAGTACAATCTAAGGCAGTGTGACATCCACCATGACCAGTGCCCCAATGTGGGTTTGCTGTTTGTGCCTTGAGGAGACAATGCCACTACCACTGCTCTTGGTAAGAATGTACATGATCAAGACTATGTTTCTGCTAATGATGGCACATCCTGTTAGATGCTCCCAAATTCCTGATGATGGAGCTGGACTTAGTGGTACTTACCTGTAATTCCAGCCCTCGAGGCAGAGTTGGAGGAACTACAGCAAGTTCTTGGCCAACTAGGTCTACATGGCAAGTTACAGGCCAGTCAGGAATACATAGCAAGATTCTGTCCCAAACCACACACACACATACACACACACACACACACACACACACACAAAATTTAAAAGATCCAATGACATCACACTCCATTCTCTAAAGTAGGAAGATTGAGCATCAAGCAGATTTTTTTTATTTATTCAATTGTGCGTGTATGTGTGTGTGCACGTGTGTGTATGTATGTGTGTGTGTATATGTGTGTATGTATGTATGTGTGTGTGTATATATGTGTGTATGTATGTGTGTGTGTAGAACCACGGACAAATTCGGGAACCACCATGGACCGCCTCCACCTCCCCCTTGTTTACTCTGCCCCGGGATTCACAGGCTCCGCCCTACCAGGACCAGAAATACAGGCCGTCCCCGCTTTCACCCGGCTTCTATACGTGGGGTCTAGGATCGGAACTCAGGACCTTCCGCCGGCGAGGTGGAGGCTTAACCCCTGACCTATCTCTCCAGCCCCAGATTTTCTTATGAGAGAAACGTCATCAGCTAGTATATGAATCCCCCTTTTTACTACAGTTTCAAGAAGCTCCATCCATGAAGTCAATGTAATTATTTTCCACCCTGATAGAGAACCAGCTTCCTCTTTTCTGCACAAAATCTGATATGTTAACACTCAATTTTTGGACTTTCAGTCCCCAAAAATGTGGGGGACTGAATTACGTGTTATGTCATAATGGAAGATTATGATTAATAGTAAGATTATGATTGTAAGAATCTGAAAGGTGACAGGGATGCAATCAAACATTATCTTCTGGACATAACAGGGCTGCCACATCCATGGATTAACTGCAGCTTTGTACATTTCCACAAGACCTGCACAAGGTTTCTCCTATCAATATTGCACCACGGAAGGGGAAAGATCTCAAAAAGCCCAACATCTTCCTGAGAGATTAAAGAGGGTTGATGCTGATGGTGAGGAGGGAGGGGAGATGCTTTCCTTCATGGCTTACCCACTGAGAAAAGATTCCAGCAAGTATTCAGGTACAGGTCATCAAAGCTAGCACAGATGAAACACAGTGGGGCCTCACATGCAAAAAGACATGAAAACAGGAGAGAAACTACCTACGAAGAAAGGTTGCGATGGGAGAAGGAAGGGGGATGGGATTGGAGATTAGATGGGAAAATACCATAAATTTGCTATATTCATATATAAAATACTAAAAGAATAAAAATATCACAATAATTTTGTGTCATGCTATCCAGTCCATGATAATTACATACTATCCCAAACTCACTAGAACATTACATCGTGAGATAAAGCTAAAACTTCTGCCAATATTATATCACAAATTTTTCTATTCCTATGTTTTTTTCCTTTTAATGCCATTTGGGAACACAACAGCTATTGGAATCAAATCCTCGAATACAAGTTAAATAATTATACAATGATAGCAAAGTTTGTTGTATAAAACTAGAGTTAAAAATATTAGGTTTTTTTAAAAAGATGCATTTTTCTCTTTATATGAAATCACCACACAAGCAGATTAATTGGATTATAGCATACTGACTTAATTAGTCTTAAAACCATTGCTTCTTCAGAATTCTTCCCTTATTGAAAAGTAAAACATGAAATGCAGTCACATAAATATTCATTAAAACAAATCATCCCACGGAAGTGGTCATATTTGTATATCACATGTAACATAAAATGTTGTTTATCTGTTATAACTAAATTCAATCCCAATATACAATAACCACATTAAGAGGGTACAACAGATGTTTCTGTGTTATGGATAAGTAAATATCCTAGAGAGAAAAAAAATGTACAGTTTACACAACTGGAAGTAATGTAGCCAGAAATTCAATCTAAAATTTACCAAATCCCATACCAATGCTTACTTTTTTTTTACTTATTGTGATAGTGTTGGGTAAAATTAATAATTTTCTCTGATTAATATCACTTTGCATTTTGATATCCCACTCCATTGCTTCTTCACAATTCATTTCTTAAATATATTTTTACATTACATTCCAGGTAGCGTCAAGGTTTCTGGACTTTCTTTGACCTCTTTTCCTACTTGAGAAAGATGACAAACAATCATCCCATAGCACAGTTCAGAAAAGCATCAGGAATCATTTATTACAGTCACTAGCATCATCTAGGTTTGACAAGATTCCTTGAGGACTTTATGGGAAAAATAAATCAAAGTTGAGAACCTAGGCAAAACTTTCTTCTGTAGGCCAGAGGATTTCAATACTAAATGCACCTTAGATATAGCTAGGAAGCATTCCAGAAGTGACAAAGATTAAGCCCTATCCCAGGCTAACCAAGACAAAAATCTCTGAAGTGTAAGCAAGGCTGTAATATATGACAAAAATTCCCAGATGCTTGCAATGTACAACCAGAGTTTAAGAACTAATTACCAGTACTTAAAGGCAAGGGCAAGTTGAGAGCTCAAAGAGTAAGTGTGCTTTGCTGCTTCAAAGAAGGCAACCATCTATGAAAGAAATGAACTATGTCCAAAGGGCAAATGGGAAACATGGTCCAAAGACACCAGCTCCTCACTATCAGTGCTGGCAAAACGATGCTGGAATAATACAAGAAGCACTGTGTACCCAGGCTAAGCTTCCCATCCCTTTATGCTTCCTGAGTTGTTCCTGTAGTTGGTGGAGATTACCTCATTCTCAGTTTTCATCATGACTTACACGGATGCATTGCTAATGTTGCTGAGGCTTTGTTTGTTGAGTTGGGCTGATTGGTTTTATGACCCACAAAAACAGCAACACAATCATCAAAGTTCATCCTTCAGAAAACACTCAGTAAAATAAGGCCCATTGATTTTATCCTTTGAATCTTGTATCACTCTCTGAAATTTCACTTTAGATCTGTGTTATGTTGCAAATTGACCTTAAAAATTAATCTAGGAAATAAAATATATGAAGAAAAGACTGATTTTTTTACATTTCTTTTAGTAGTATAATAGCAATTTCTATTTTTTTGCCACAGTTGTTAGTAACTAAAATAAAGCTCAGGTTGTAAAATTTATTTGATTTTAGCTGAACCTGAAATAAATGACCAATTGGCTTTTACACTTTATCAACTGTCTTAATGAGAAAAAAAATCCTAACATTGTCTTTTATTGACATAACTAAAATATCTTGCTAAATGTAAAATAAGTTTTGGGGTGTTTGTAGTATATTTCAAGTGGAGATTTAGTCTTTTGCAACTGTTCCAAATTTGTCCCACCTGCCCTTATAAAAAATACAAGAATTTCCATAGGAATTCTTTGACTCTGTATCAACAGACAAAGAAATCATTCCTGAAATACATCTGATGACATGATAGACTGGTAAAGTCAAATCTCTCCAGAAGCAAAAATTAACTATGATTACTTGATGTAAGGCATCACTCAAACCAATCAAATGTTATTTTGGGAAATCATAAATTTATATCCAGCGTCAGTTTGTCACTCATTAAGTTCTTATAAGAATGATTAGGAAATTATCTTAATAAGTAAACGTTAGTCTTAACCTCTTCTTACTTTGATGGCTTAAAAATATAAGTTTATATCAATTCATTAGGTCTCAGTAAGAGTGTCTGTTTGGAAGATTATTCTTCAGCTAGCAAACTTTATGCAGGGTTGCAAGAAATTTTTATATTGCCACATTGCGTCTATGACAAATGCCTACCATGTGTTAGCACAGCTTTCAAAAGATGGTCGTATAGTTAATATTAATAAATTCTGAGGACCTACTGTGTTCTGGGCACTGCATGCAGTGCTGGGAATGCATGAAAATCTCCTTACCTTGAAGGTGTTCTCATCCGCAAACCCCCAGAAACAGTCTGCAGCCTTCCTAAGGTGTCATTTTTAGTGACTGACATGTATCACCTCCCCCTGGCAGTCAACAATGACAGCAGGCAAAGCTGCTTAACAGGGAGTTACTGATCCTCCAGCTGTATTTTGCTTGTCACTACTTTGAAAGATGCTTACTTTGAAGATCTAAATCTTCTGGAAGGAAAAAAGTCACAATGTAACCTATAAATCAAGGAAGAGAGGAACTTTAGAGCCACTGTTAAATGACCTTGTCAAAAATTCAAGAGCTCACAAAGAAGGTAAGTGTGGTGACAAAAATACAAAAGGGATTCATGAAGTTGATGATAGAGAAGCCATTTTCTCTCTCAATAAAGATTTTTAAAGTACTGAGTTCTCTTTCCTCCCCATCCGCACAGGAAGTAGAGCTAAGTAGAAGTGTCTTCAAACTGACCCCAGTGCCTCGGGAAGCCTTTCAATCAAAGGTTCTGACTGGCTAGATTTGCTTCCAAATTTCTTCCAACATAAATGTCAGAACTTTTTTTAATCCTTGAATTTGGAAAAAATGGATATGTTGCTGGTAATTTATCAACCCCCCATGCTGACAACAGAAGACTTCCTTAGGACTCCAAGACCTTGTTCTTAAGGAAGATGCAGAGTATAGGAAGCTAAGAACTTTACATCTTTATAGTTATTTCTTCATTTCCCATGGAGGTCACACTACCAACTGAAGATGTATTTTAAATTTTATCCAATTTACTGGATTTTAAATGTCTTTTACATGGAGGCACTGAACAGTTGTGATCACAGAAAATGTCCACAAAAACCAGACCTCAATTAACCACTTTTAATTTAGTCTAGTCCTCATTAGTTTTGACATTATTAATTTTCAATCCACGTGATTAACTCGATTTGTGACTACCTTTGAAAATGGCTACTACTGCCAGACCAACTGATTAAACACTCCACCTCTACTTAGTTATGGGAGGGGAGAGCAGTCTTGTCTATTTTCACCATTTCTTACACCTTCTACTAATAACAATCTGCACCAACTTCATATCAAAATCTATTTACTAATCGGACCAACTGCCTTAATTTTCCCCATTTTCCCCTACAAATTCTGATTATTGGGGCTGGAGAGGTGGCTCAGGGGTTAAGCCTCTGCCTTGCAGGCGGAAGGTCCTGAGTTCGGATCCTAGACCCCACATATAGACGCCAGGCGGAAGCTGGGGCGGCCTGCGCTTCTGGTCCTGGTAGGGCGGAGCCTGTGAATCCCGGGGCAGAGTAAACAAGGAGGAGGTGGAGGCGTCCATGGTGGTTCCCGAATTCGTCCGTGGTTCTACACACACGTGTACACACACACACACATACATACACACACACGCATACATGGATACGTGCACAATTGAATAAATAATAAAAAAAATTTAAAATTCCGATTATTATCTACACAGGATTAAAAGTGAAAGGAAAAAAAAAAATCAGATAATGTCATTCCTCTGTTGCAAACGCTAAAGATTTCCAGCTTCAAAAATCGGAACTTTTTTCATGTCTGGAAGGTCCACATATGCTCCCCAAGCCCCCATGTGTTTTACTGGATTCCTAGTTGATTCTTCACAGTCTCTAATGTCTCATGTGGTCCAAGGAAACTCTACCCTTCCGAGGTCATGGCATGTTTCCCATTCTCAGATCTAACATGATCTTCCCCAACCAATTGATGTAAGTGATGACTTCCCATTCTTGCTTTCCCAGCCACTCTTCACCCCTCTTCCCGTTTGACTTTTCTTCACTACAATTGTGAAAGTGCAGCTGAGAATATAACTTTTGTAGGTTTCCTGCAACATGAAATCCATCTCTCCTGATCCATAGGAAGGATGCAGCTATCTGTTTTTCACAGTCGTATCCTCTACGTAGATCATAATGCCTAGCATATAGCAAATGCCAGGCAAGGACATATTAAATGAGTTATTTCTTCTGCTTAGCAATGCTTTTCATGTCTATCTTGGTTACATTAAAAAATGTCTTAAAATACTTCCCAATTCAAGATTTTACTAAATCAGATCTGATTTAAGGCCATGTAGTCTTAGTGAATAAAACTCTGTCATGTGATCCTGTAAAGACAAAAGCACTGTACGTTATCATTTTTTGAAATCTTACAAGTAATATATTTTCTTGAAAATCAGCCTAATTTGTTCTTTCAGTTTCATTTGCAATCTGAAAAATTCTAATTATGATAACATTGGCTAATCATGCAGTAATCTGTATAATTATCTAATATTGAATGTTTAAATTCTATTAATTTTACATTAGTGTTAATCAGCAAAGATAGGTATAGTGACTTTAAAACAGTCACAAGTTCTTGGGCTTTCCTCCTCCTGAAAGGTAAAGTTCATTCTTCCTGCATTTGAATCTGGAAAAGTTTTTGACTGACTAACAGAGCACAGACATCCCAGGACACTTCATTTAAAGACTTGCCAGGTACATCTGGTTATTCTCAGACTTCCATGGATAGCTACAGTTCTATCTGTCAGTCAACATCCAGTGCCTGCCATCTCCAATGTTCAGCCTAGTCCACATTCAGATGGGCTCAGCCCCAGTTACCATCTAAATAGCACTAACTGAGAAACACCATGAGAAAATTAAGCAAGGAAGTCCTCCTTGAATTTCTGACCCACAAAACTAAATCATTGTTGTTTACAGTTCTGCATTTGGAAGAAACTTATTATGCAGCAATAGCAATTTATACACCAGAAATATAAGTTGAGTTTTTCAACACATGCCACTTCCACTATGCTATTCTGACTGTATTTTCCTCTGCAAAATGCAGAGATTTTTTTACAAACATTGGCTTTGATTAGCATAACAAAGCAGAAAACCTAAGACTGGAAGGTCTGTTGATTTTAGTGACTTGAAAATGTAGTGCATGTAAGTGGTAGTTTATCAAGACACTAAAATGAGAGCTAGTCATGCTGTGGACTTGGCATCCAACTCCAGTGTATCACTTGTTCTATGTGAAAATAAAAGAGTTCCCTAAAGCTGAAACTATCTACTCTCTCAAACTTTATCAAAACAATCTAATAAACCCCTTAGTTACAAAGGCTTAGTTGGTACAGTACACACTGCACAAACATGAGGCCTGAGTTTGGTCCCATACCCATGTAAAAAGTTTGGAACGGCAGTGCACTGCTTCAAATCCTAGCACTGGGGGGTCAAGACAATAGGTCCTGGGAACTCATTGCCCAACCAATTTAACCAATTGGCAAGCTCCAGGTTTGACAAGAGATCCTGTCACAAAAAATTAAGATCCTAAGTAGTAAAGGAAGATATCCAACTTTGACGTCTGGTCTCCATAGTACATCAGTTATTAGCCATATATGTGTACCTACTATACACACACAGACACACACACACACACTCAAAAGAATGGCAAAACTGAAAAAGAAACATAAGATTTTTGCTTATCTATTTATTTTTGCATGTTTAGGTATGGATATTTATGTATGAGTGTATGTAGGTATAGATATAAGTGTGTGTATGTGTATCAGAGAACACTACGTTTGCCTGTGGAGACTCAAGGGTGACTTCAGAAATTATCCTGGATTGCCCTACCTCATTATTGCTTTTCTCTCCGGTTTCCCAGGCTCTGCACTCCAGGGCTGGAAGTGCAGGCTGTGACCATTTCTGTCTGGTGTTTTGACATGAGATCTGGGATCAAAACTCAGTCTTTTTGCTTCTGAGGTAAAGGATTAATCCCTGGGACATCTATCCAGCCTCAGAAACATAAGACTTTTGAGCCTATTATTTTCAGCTTGTTGCCTAACAAAGATAAATTTTTGATTGAGATTAGCATATTTTAATGAAATTATTGATTGATTCTTATCAATCAATATTCTTAAATATTATGAGTTTGTCAGGGTTTTGGAGGATGATCTTTCTATTTTGCTTCCAATTTTGCTGTCAGAAAGATGGAAACTGATCACAAGAAAAAAATAAACTAAAAAAGAAGAAAATTGGTATCTTCAATCTGAGGGTCAGCAAACTTTTTCTCTCAATTTTACAAACCATGTGCTGAAGATCACAACTCAACCCTGTGCTGCATTGGAAAGTAGACACAGTCAACACAAAAAAGTGTTAGGTGTAGCTGGATCAAATGAGCATTCATTTATAAAAATAATGATGGACCAGAGATTGTCAGCAGCCCTAATTTCCAATGCCTGACTTCATGATTAGGGACATGAGCACAAGCAGGGATAGAATAATGCAGCCTGCAGAAAGTTTGCAGTTGCAAGTCCTCTACAGTCACAGGGGGACATCCAACTGTGCGTGCCCTCAGAATATTGTACCTGTTTACTCTAAGTTCACAATGCATCAAATTAACACTTAGTGTCCAGCTTGGCAATAATGCTGAATTAGAGTTGAGTTAGTACAACCAAAAAGACTTCATGAGTTAAAATTCAGTATATATTATTATAGATTTATTGTTGCATTTCTACAATTGATTTAATTCAGGAAACTAAAGCCTCCCTGGTTCAATAGCAGCTACCTCTTATCCTTGTTCTCTGAAAAGACCTTTTCCTTGCTATCACCAAATCTTTGTAACCACAATGATCTCAGCTTAGATGGCGTGTACTCCTCTTATTTATCAGAACAATACATAAAATAGCAAATGTCTGTGTTTACCAGTCAATGAAATATATTCCCTGCGTTGGTCAGGGTTCTCTAGAGGAACAGAACAGATTGTGTGTGTGTGTGTGTGTGTGTGTGTGTGTGTGTGTGTGTGTGTGTGTTTCTTCATTAAATGAACTCACAAATAAAAAGTGTCCTTCAAGTAACCACCCTTAGTTGCTTCATTCTTGAACTTTGTCTCACAAGATCAAAGGATCCTGGGAAGGATCTGAGCCTCAATCACACTGGAGAGTTGAAGAGGTTGGGCTATAGGGTTTCACATCTGTCATGAAGTTCATGGCTAAGTTCTCATTTACATAAATCACTAAGTAGTATAAAGAAGTAAAGGATGCTGTGACCCAATCCCTATTACTAGCCTATAATTGTAGACGGTACATCTATTTACACTTTAGAAAAAAATATTTTATTTTTCAATTCAGAATAAGTGCCTTCTTAAGTAGAAATAAAACAAAAAATCTGTGGACTAGGTAAATGGTTCAGCTCTGAAAGTCACTGCCTCACAAGCAAAAAAAAACTAAGTTCATAACCCCAGATCCCTCGTAAAAATGTCAGGTGGGAATGGAAGTGAACTACACTTCTGCCTTGGGAGGTGAGTCTGGGAAATCCAAGAACAAATCAGTAAGGAGGTAGCACAATCCATGATGTTTCTGGATGTCACCCTTGGATGTCCACAGGAAAACACAGACACACACACACACACACACACACACACACACACACACACACACACAAATTGCTCAGTTCTAAATACAAGTAAATGGATTTTTGAAAGATTCAAAAATAAAGAGAATATTTTCTGTTCTAAGATGTGTAGTCTTCAGAGAGATTTAAATGCACTGATAAAGCAGTCAATTAATTAAACAGTTAAAAAGAGTAATATTGATTATATAAACATGTAAAAGTGCATATATATTATAAAAACATAATATTACTTTCAACCATTTCAGTCTAAATAATAGGGACCATTGAAATGTTTTTGAAAGCTCATAAAATTATCCACTTGTGAAAAATCCAAATTGCCATAAAGTGTAAAAATTATCCATATTTCCACCTACAGATAGTTCGAAATTGCTGTGCAAATTGACTTCAAACTTTCTGAAAAGGAATTATCCAGAAAGGAAAAATCCCTGAAGCTACTCAATAAAAAGTTGAGGGGAAGAAGAAAACTTCTCTTTCTGAAATCTGAGAAGACAGACAAAACAAACTTGCCCCCCACACACACACCTGCAAGCACGCACGCATGCACATTCACGTGTGCGCACACACACACACACACCCATGAACATACATACAGTTACACAAACTACAGTATGTATTTTTGTTCACCGGCTTAATATAATTTTATCAAGGGCAACTTTTGTCAATTTGAGTATGATTACACATATGTGAACATACGTTCTCAACTATAACCAAGCATGATAATATATCTGTGAGAAGTAATCTAAGAAAACAAAGAAAATATCCAGTGAAGAGATACCCAGCCCCATGACAGAGCCAGAAATTATCCTCTTGAGCAGGTTTCATGTACACACATCTTATAAATACTGATGTTAGATTAACTTTGGACTTAAAGGTAGGAACCAATGGCTTCAAAGGTATAATTGGCAAATACTGCAAATGTGGACAGTGTTGGAAATGCTCTACCCTTGGGTTAGAAAAAAAAAAGAGAGTGAGTATATCACAAAAGATAGGCTAACCTGCATCACTAACTGAAAGCACTTACTGAAATTTTGAATTTTCCCTTCACTTGAATTTAACATTTTAAAGGAAAATTGATTATTTTAAAATATTTTTGAGTGCCTGGAAAGCTGCTTAAATGTGTGGTTATTTCCATTGTAATCAACAGTAGCTAAAAGCATTTTCCTCCTTCTAAATTAAGAAATAATAAGGGCATCACTATTAACTTTTCTCCTTAATTGCTGGCAGATCTTTACTTCAAGCACAAAGACTTGAGTCTCACATAAAAGATGGATGCAGTAAGATAGCAGGCAGAGGCAAGAGAATCCCCGAAACTTGCAGGTGAGCTAATTTGGCATATAAAGCAGATAACAAGAAACTCTGCCTCACGCAAGATGGAAAGTAAGGACTGACTGTACATCTCCACATGTACACCATGGCACACACACACACACACACACACACACACACACACACACACACACTGATTTCAGAACTCAATGGTCTTCTGATGTAGACGGCAGTGCAGACCAGCAGACCAGCATGTGCATTCAAATAGGCATGTAATTGTACGCACCAATAAAGATCAAACAAGGAGCAACAGTCAGTGACACAGAATTGAAAGTGACTTAAGTCATTGTAAAATCTAGACTCTGTAATTCCATACTAACAAAGAACCAGTTTTTAATTCTGACCTATGAACAACATGCATGCATATTAGAAGTTACTTGTTTCAAAAGAGAAAAATTAATTTAAAAGGTTCATCTCATATTTTAAATATATTATTTATTTATTTAAGAGAGAGAAAGAGAGAGAGAGGCACATTGTACCATGTGGGTTTCCAGAGATGGAACTCAGGTCTAGCTTTGTAAGTGAGTACCTTAAACCCTGAGCTATCTCACTGGACCAAAGCTCATTTTTTAAAAGCAAACGAAGTACAGCTTATACAGTCAAGAAAAAAAAAAATAGAACCCATTAGAACCCACTTCTACTGCTACTTCCAAAGGGACCAGTGGAAATAGCCCACTGGGAGAAAGAGAAACAGACTGTAGAGCTAAAGGAGCCAAGCAGACCCGACTACTTAAGACCCACAGCTCTCCCTAAGGGGCAGAGCCCTAAAGAAGAAACCTGGTCAGCATAGCAATGCATCTGGCAAGAGCACGCAGACTCTGGAGCAATTGCTTCATCAGCCTTCACACTCACGTTCCCTGGAGCCAGCTGACTGCAATCACTACAAACTCCATATCCTCTCCTCTGGACATGGTGCCAGACCAAGCCTGCTTACCTAGCTAGCTTTTACTTCCATCCGGATCACCTAGGAGCTTCAGTGCAAAGCAAATACCACCATCTGCCGTCGCCTTCCAACCCCAGCTGCAGTCCAACCCCAACCCCAGCCCTACCAGACACAAGATAGAGTGGATCAGCAGATATTTTAGAAGGGGAAAATAATTCGCTTTAATGTTTGGGTGGTATAATAATTTCTTGGTAGATCATATTGTAGTAACATTATTGTTAAATATTAAGCATCTTAGTGCCACAGTTATTTTACAGTCATTCCCAGGCAATGATGGTGGTAACATCACAAGGATTTCTTCTAAGATATAGATCTTTACCATTTTCTGGGCCTGTGCAGTGTGAAACATCAGGTCTCAGTGACTGAAGCCACGCCTAGCAGCATGCTTATTGCCATGTTAGAGCCAATGAGATCCAGGAGTTTGGTTTTGCATAGGTAGTCGCAGTCCCCGCCTTCTCCACCAGGGGCTGCTCAGAGCAGCAGTCACCCTTGTCTGATCCGCACTGGGCTGAACCTTCTCCCACACGCAGTTATGCCCAACAGAGACCTTTGTTCTCAGAACATTTGATCATCAAATAGCAGTGCATTTTCCCTAGAGAAATACAATCTCGTCTCCATTTCAAGTAGTTTGATGTGTGGTTTATAAAGGGAGAGACTCAAATTTTGAACTTGAGCTTTATGTTGTGACTAACATTAATTTAAATATCCTTCATCAAAGAGCTGGCTGTTCCTCTAAACGGCATTAAAACTCACCATGACATTTCCTTGTTTCAAAAACCCACAGTGCAATCTGCAAAGCATTATAAACTTTAAGCACATGGTCTTATCTCTATTTTCCTGTGCATTCCAAAATTCCCCAAAATACTGATCAGACACTGTGCCCACATTCCAAGACCAGTGCCACAAGTTTGGTGCAAGTTAAGGGAGGGAAAGAATTAAAATAACAGATGTTTGGGTTGCCTAGTCCTGTTATTCTCAAAATTTCATCAGCGACGCAAAGTTTTAAATTAGAAATGTACTACAGTTGTATTGTTCCCTGTGGAAATATCTAACGAAAACCAGAGAACCAGAGTCTAAGAAGTCATTTTCATACAAATATTCTTTGGTTTTGAGAGGGAAAACTACATATCCTCTCATAAGAGGGGAAATTTCAGTCTGAAATTTCAGACCCCCCCCCATGCAACACAACCCCAATAGCAAGGAGGATCCAATGGGTGGTAACTGCTCTCCCCTGTTCTTGTAGACTTGACGACTCCATGGGACTGTTCCCTAGGTTTCTGTTGTCCATGGGGAGGCAACAGAGGATGTTTATAGCCCAGTGACAGCTAAGAAGCTGGTGTGCCTGGTGCCATCAACTCTGGGGAGAGCTCCACGTGAGGCATTCTCCCTCTCTTCAAAGACAGTAGAGCCTTAGAAGCGCCTTCAGAAGGCTTGTCTGCACCAACTCAGCCATCCCAACTGTTCATCCCCCAGTCAGGTTTCACATGCCCTACAAGGAAAGTTATTCAGCTCCCTCCTAGTCTCAAAGGCAAGCAGAAACAGATTCCTTCCTTGGCTCTCAAATCTGCATCTCTGGTGGCTGTTAGTACTCATGTTAATATACTTCAAAGGGACACAATGCATAGGATTTAAATTACGTTGGATTTGAGGAGAGCTCTGATGCAGGAAAAGGATGGAGACTGGCCAGCAAGTACAAACTAGTCAAGCAGAGGCAGTCTCATTGAACATGAACTTATAGGAGAAAGTCAATACCTTTTGCTGTCATTATGCCTAAAATCCTTTCATACTAGATCAACTTTCCAATCCTTCCTGTGAAACCACTCAAGACTCCTCTAGCCCCAGTGATCCCTCCATTTTCTGAGCTCTTAAAAATGCATGCAATGTCTCTGCCAATTTAGCACTCTATTGTCTCTCTACCTGTATTAGTCCCTGTATTATATTTTTAATACTGACTCCACAAATTGATGCTGAGTGTCTCAAGATCAGACAATGTCTTACTTTGACTCCTGTGGCCTTCACAGGGAGGGCAGTAAGACTAGGTTCAAGAGAACCACTCATCTATGTCTCATATTCAAAATGGATATCAAAATTAGAATGCTTTATTGCACAGTACCAAGGAATACTGTAGAAGATACTGGGAGAGAGAAATAATCACAAGCCCCATCAATGGCATAAGATCTGTAAGTTACAGCATAAATCACCATGGCAATGGGTGACTACCAGTGTAATAGTGGCTAAGTACCAAGGAGACAAACAGCAGCTCTTTGATTAGACTCAAGATCCACTTGTCAAAAGGGTACTCATCCCTGTTACTGCAAACTAGAACAAGAACCTGAAAAAAGGGAAGGAAATAGATCAATGGGGAAGAAAACCAATAAACTATAGGTAGGAAAACAGTACATCAAACCACTCTGTAGGCAGCTGTTGTTATACCCATAGAATGGGAACTCACAGTGGAAACCTTGGGTCTAAAGCTGGATGAGTGAAGGGAAATGCACCTATCAGTAGGGTGGTGTGAAGAGAAAATGGAGGACTGACCCCCCCCCAAGAGTAGACAATCCAGAGTGAACACTGAGGTCCCTAGAAACATATAGATGGAAAGGAAGGGAAGGGATTGTAAGGAGGGAAACTGGGATGAATACTCAATATGCTTGTAAAAGTAGAAAAAATTAATAAAAAAGTAAAAATAAATAAGAATATCTTCAATTTTTTGATTATATAACCAAATAAGGTTACACTTAGACTTATTAACATACACAAAATCATTTTTAAAAAGAACTATAACCAATAATGTCAAATTCATTCATTTCTATGATCCATTTTATGGAATTATATTTTATAATTGAAATTTCCAAGAAGCCTTACAAAATATAGAAAAAGCCCACATTTTTACAGTGACTGGTTATTCTCAGAATTTGTCTTAGCTTTTTCACTTCTGTTACTGTAATAAAATACACTGGACAAAAAGAAGCTTATGGGAGAAAGGACTTTTTTGGGCTTTTAGTTCAATGGTATAATCCACCATGCCAGGGAAATCACATGGCAGGAGCTTGAGTTAGTCACATTGCATCCACAATCAAGAAACAAAGAGCAATAAATGTTAGTATTGTGTTCAGCTCATTTTCTTGTTTGTGCCCAGAATTAGCTCAGGGAATGATGCTAGCCCATAGTAGGTCCATCTTGCACTCTCAATTAGCCTAATCAATATAATTCCTCACAGATATATCCAGAAACTAAATAATCCTTTACAGATGTGCCTGGGGCCTTGTCTCTTAGGTGATTTCCAGATCCTATAAAAATGGCAATTCATAGAAACTATTACAATACTACCTCTCATAGCAACTATTTCAATACTAATTCTTGTCAACCTGACCTCCAGTCACATCATTTTTCATACATATAACTTCCAAAGTCTTGTGTCCATCCCATAATACAACATAAAATCTAACTTTTTAAATCCCTATAATCTTTAAAGATTACAGTAGTTAAAAAAATCCCAAGTCCATGATTTATTTAAAACACAAATCAATCTCTGAACTATGAGCTGCTATAAAATCAAAATCAAGTTACAATACATGCTTTCAACATATTCATGCTAATAGGAATGAACATTCCTATCCCAAAATGGAAGAACAAGGGCATAGAAAAACTGACTGAATCAAAACAAGACCAAACACAGCAGAGCAAACAACAAATGCTACAGCTCCAGAGGCATCCACACAGGCTTAGATTTCCTCACCTTTGAGCCCAGCCACATGCTACACATGTGACCTGTTTCTCTTTGCCTCTATTCCATTGCTGTAGTTTTCCACGTGGTTTTCCCATGGTCCTGGCATTTCCAATATCTTGTGATCTCCATTAAACTTAGGCTTTATTTTCATAGCTTCACATAATAACTTCTCAGGGATATATAGATATATGAATGCCAACCATGACACAGAGTGCCAAACTCAGCTGATCTCTGAAACTATGGAGCAAGACTCAATGACCCCTTCAGTGGTGTGTCTTTCATGCTTCAAAATCATTATCACACGACTGACACAGCCAAACTCTCATCAATTCAGGAAGGGAACCTCCTTACCCCACCCCACAGTGTATCAGCTTTTACTGCTAACTCTAGTGAAGTACTTTGCTAGACACTTGCTTTCAAGAACTGGGAATCCCTTCAGTGGCAAGCCCCAATTCAATTTATACCCCCTTTTTAGCTTATTTTCCTGTTCCTATTTTGAAAAAAAAATCCTGATAAATGCAGCTTATTAGAAAAAAGCTTGTTTTATCACAAAGTTACAAGGGAACAGTCCATCATAGTCGACGTGGTGGGAGGTTAAAGCCCCTGGTCACAGTGCATTCACAATCAGAAAACAGATAGCGATTCAGTTCACTTTCTTCTTTGTATAAAGTCATATCTCAGTCCACAGTATTTTACCACCCAAGATGTGTCTCCTCATCTGAATTTACTTATGCAATATATACCTTCACAATCTCTCAAAGAAGCTAAATCACCCTCTCACTGGTATGCCTGGAAACTTATCTTTAACACGATTCCAGATCCTGTTAAATTGACAACACTAACCGCTGCAATCCTCAGTAGATATTCTGCAGGTGAAAGGCAGAAATTAAAAACTGGGGAAACATTGTCTCTTAAACAACCAGAATTTAGAGACTCAGAGCACTTGGGATGAATCCTCTGTGAAACATCCTCTCAAATGACTCTGTCTATAGAGTCTTTTACTTCTCCAGAGCTTTTGTCACCCTCCAGCAACAACATTAACACCAATAGAAGTGGTACACCCTCTTCTGATAAAACAGTACTTCCCAAGAACTTGAGGAGAAAGCAGCCTTTGGAACCTTAGTTAATACAATTGAGAGATAATAGTTGTGTTTACCAAGCTGCAAGAGAAAGTCAAACAGGAAACTGCAATGTACACGAAGGTTCCACAAAACCCAGAAATCTAATCAAGGCAATCTCTGGAAATAACTTCAGGGAAGCATGACCAGAATGTGATTGCAATGCAGTCCTTAATATCACACTCTCTGGCAACTGACCTGGAGTGTGTGAATAGTAAAGAGAAACAAAGTAGGTTCGAATTCAGTATGCAAGGGCACGTTTGTAAGAAGGCAGCAGTTCATGGGGGCAGGGGAAACACCTTTGATGCAATTCAGTCACCTGGGCACCTGGTCATAAAGTGAATTCTGAGAACTTGAAGGAAGAGAAACCCTTTAAACCTTAAGATGATCCAATTAAAGAACCTCTTTCTGAGAAGTTTTTTGGTATTTGTTAAAGTGGAACTCATTCATTTCTGTTCGCCAAAACTTTTTGACTGTGTGCATTCTGAAATGTTGTGGAATAACATTCTCCAGTCCTTTTGAGTTGGACATGCATGAACCTGAGCCTTATGTTGGCGAGCAAAACTTGAGTGATGTAAGTGAAGACCCATTACGTCTTCCTGGTCTTGCCTAGAAGCTTCCATGTGGGCTTAGACCAAGCTCTGCAACTAATCACTGAGACCTTTGTACCAAGAAGAAATAAACCTTTTTTCTTTGTTTTTACCTTGCTTTTTAAACTTGCTGAAATTTTAACACCCTTTCTTATTACAGTGCAGTTTACTGTGATGGTAAGTATTCGCTGCCAACCTGAAACCTATGAAGCAAGATTCTGTGAATGAAGGTTCGGCTGTGGAATATATCTATAAGGGATTATCTTAATTCCATTAACTGATTTAGAAAGACCCAGTCTAAAAGTGAGTGGTGCCATTCTCTGAGCTTGATGCTCTATACTGTACAAAATGACAAAAGTGAGCAAGCAAACGTGCATACATGCATTCACTGTCCTCTGCTCTTGCTGAGGATGCAGTGGGTTGGCTGCTTCAATCCTCTGCTGCTATAACTCTCCAAGGTAATGGAATGCAGTCTAGAATTGTGAGCCAATTAAAATCATTTTGTTGCAGCAATGTATAATAAAACTGAAAGAACAGCCTACCACACTGTGTTTAATCTACTGCTCACCCAGAAGAATTTCCTTGAGGACACACTTTTATATGCCAGAGGATTATCAGAGACACAGGAAAAAAAGGAGACACTTATTATCAGATTACAAAATGTTGTGATAAAGTAAAAGATTGCAGGGAATTTCAGAAGCAAGGATAAAAGAACATAAAAACAATTCGAGAGGAAAGTGGCCTCTAAGGAGAACAGCTTTAATGAATAGAAGAAGAAACCAAGGCTCGGAGAAGCTAAGTGGCTTTTTCAGTGTCACCCAGATAGTTAACATAATCTACGTTGGCTGCTGCCCATTGTTAGCATGCTTCACTACATTTGACATTATAATAATGATTTTCCTCATATTCTTATCGTATATTCCTAGTGCTGTGACTCACAAAGGGAGAGTGCCATCTTTAAGTAAATCATAAATCCACATTCATGGACTCAAAATCCACTTAAAATGTTGACATTGAGGCTGACCCTACCAAACCAGCTCCTGTTCATATAAACAAATATTCCTCATTCCTTTTTTTCCCAACTCCACACCTTAGGTAGATAGTGAAATGCATTAAGACAAAGATTTGTTTTTTACCCTCAGCATGGCTCCAAAATTTTGTGTATGTTCATATTTATAGTCTACTCAATTGTTTCTATGTCAAAGTAATAAAATATAGACTACTGAATACATATGTATACACACACACACACACACACACGCACACACACAAACACTTCAGAGAAGAATTCTTATTACTAAATCATTTTTAATATCTGTCTTTTGGAACAAATCAGGGACTGAATGAATAATTTTTGTGGTCAGATTTGTTCCTGATCATCCTAAAAACGATTATCTTAGGCAAAGTTTGGAAGTAACAATTAGGGGTGTTTGTTTGTTTGTTTGTTTTGAAAGCTGGACTTTTTTTGGACTTTCTTACAGCTTTATGGACCTTATTCTTAAAGTTGAATAATTCAAAGCAAATGAAAACCAACTAAAACTTCTAAGCAAAGGATACAAAAATCATAACCTATCCTCTCCCCCAGTCTTGTAAAACCAATTATACAAATTTAAGTAGCATAATCTGAAATTCTATAAGCACCCATGCCATTATTTGTAGCTATAAAAGCAGCTTATGATAATTTAAGATAATAATTTATAAAAATCAATACTCAGTTTATAAGCATGGCAAAACATTGACAGATGTCAAAACCATGTAGCGTCTATGCCATACAATGTCCAAAAGCATTAACTCAAGGCTCTTGATAACTCATTTTTATGCACACCACTGATTAAAAAAAAAATTTGCTTCTTCCTCGAGGCTTACATGCACAAAGGTGATGGTAAAACTTTCTTTTTTTGTTGTTTTGGGGTTTTACTGTTATCCTGTCAGAAAAAAAAATATAATGTTTTCTATACTGCCTTCAATAATCCTTTTATGACAGTTATCCAACAGATTTTGAGAATGCTGATACTTTTATCTTAGCTACAGAAAGAACATTTGCAAGTTGTTTTCAAAAGTTCCCAAAATGAAAGCCCAGGTTGGTGTCTATCCCTACTTTGTACAAACCTATCCCTAAGACAGGTTGCTTGCTCCTCTCAAGATCAAGGCCACCTCCTATAAGCATTTTGAGTTAATTCTGTCTCCAAGTTTGGCCCACACGTCTACTCCATGCATGTACCCAACATCAGCAATGCACAAATGCTTTTCTCTGTCCACCTCAGTCTTGTTCAGATGCCAAGATGCAAACTTCCCAGAGCACTTTCCATGTAAGTTTATACTCAATAGTAATCTACTTCTAAGAATTCTGATAGAAGTTCTTATGTGCAGGCTTATTCTGCTTTGTATCCTCATATGATTACCTCAACATATATATCTTGGATCTTTAAGATTAAAAGATCATGGAAGGGAGGAAATATGTGCAAATTAAAGAATAAAAATGTTCTAGGACAAACTTTCTTTAAGATCCTTGTACTTCTTCCAAATCTTAAATCCTCTACTTCAAGATATGTTCCAGATTGCATCTACAATGAACCTAGGAAATACACAAATTCTGGAGTCATACAAAAAATGAAGTCTAAAACTCAGATTGTCCTAATGAACCACCTAGAAAAATGATTTACAAGCCAAAACAAAAGGCAGGAATAATGTGACACAAAGTAACAAATATCAATGATGGGTCACATGTAACCAAAAGAAATCAATGTCATGTTGGAGAGATGGCTCAGGGGTTAAAGCCTTTGCCTCACAGGCTAAAGGTCCTGAGTTCCTCATATCCTGTATAAAAATGCTAGACAGACATGGCAGTGGTTCACACTTTCAACCTTGGAAGGCGGAGTTCTGGGAAAACCCAGAGCAAAACAATAAGGAGGTATAATAATGTAAGATTATTCCCCATCTCACTCTTGGGCCTTCACAGGCAGATACACACACACACACACACACACACACACACACACACACACACACACACACACAATCTCCCCTGGACTTTATGTTTGTATTCATCCATACAGAAGCAAATTTTATTCCATAAGTTGCTTTCAGTTTGTGCCTATTGTCCTCAGGCAATGAATATTGCTAAATGTGATTCTGGCTCCCAGGAACATTTGGCAAGACCTGCAGCCATGTTCAGCTGTCATGATTGAGATGGAGGAGTTGGTTGAGATGGAGCAGTATGTTCCCAAGCATCTTATAATGAACAGGACAACGAATCACAGCAAAGAATTGCTGTTAAGTTCAAAACATCAATTATGCCAAATTTGAAGTATTCTGCTTCAGGTGTAATAACAATGCATGATTTTAGGGAAAAAATGCTGTTTGTTGGGAAAAATGACTTTCCTATTTAATTGGTTTATGCAAAAGAATTCAAAATCTTATTCTGTATTTCAGACTTTAAAATCTAATGACGACTATGTACAACAGCATCTCTGCAAAGACATTAACTTTCTTTTAAATATACTTGATAGCCAAGAAGCATCCTAAATTCTAGGAACTGACTTAAGGGAATTCCCTTCTGTAGAAGACAAGGTGATGCCCATGATATCCCAGAAGACCAGGAGCTTGGCAGTACCAGGCAGAATTATGTTCCCTGCAATAAGTCTCACAGATGGCATAACAATGGTACACTTTACAAGGCTGAAGTTATTTTATTATTATTTTATAAAATCCTCAAACATTTGGAGTTTTGTAAAGTACATCCCTGTATTCATTGTGTTCCGGAAATTGAGAATTCTCTAGTTGTTCATTAAAGATCATGCAAATAAAAGTGTGAAGGACACTAGGGGACTTTGAGAGAATGGTAAGAACCTTACATAGGGCATTCACTTAATGAGGAGCAGAAAAAACAGACTGCCTGGAAGCATCCCAGAACAGTGACTGCATGAGGGTACATGTGTGAGGAATTAGGGATGGCTCGAAGGGGTGTCAAGGAAGCCAGTGGCTGTCAGAATATTGGTAAGTGTCTCCCTGGAATGAGCCCTCATGAATCCTCATTTCATCTTTGGCTGAGAAGTTTAATCCCAGAACAAACAGAAGAATGGATTTTCCAAGACAGTAACTCATCCCTTGGTCAACTTCAGTCCTTTCCTGTACAAGAGACATGCTAGGTATACTTGTTAGGCCTCTCAATAGTATCACCATTTAACTGGTAAGAAAAAGTGTTTCCTAAGCTAATGTCTCAACCATGCTATCTGTTCACCTGCACTTTTTCACCTGTTGAAACAGACCTTTTAGTTATTAATTAAAATCCAGTGGCACAGAACTACGAACCAACTGAGAGTAGGAATAAGGGAAAGGAAAGGCTCAATCCTTCAAGGAGACCAAGAGAAGAGCAAGCCAGCAGGTTTTAAGGAATTCCCAAGTCAAAAAGCACTACATTCAGGCGATACATCACCTGGAACTGTCCCAAGCTGAGCCACTCAGAACCCACCTCAGAGTACTTTGACATGTTGCCAACCTCTGTCAAGCAATGACTGTCAGTCCCTTTCCAGACTTAGAACTGCCCTGTTATACAGACTCATGATTACCCACCAAAGAACTTCTAAGAGAAAATTGAGTTGAATAAATTATTAGCAATTTCATAATAAACTTCAAGTCATCTTCCATACATTTTCTTCAAACTGCCAGGGTAATTTATATATTAAACATTTAGATAGTATCATTCTTCTTTGTCAACCTTCCCTGAGCAAGATTGTTAAATGTAGACCATTTTATTCCAGGATAGTTTAAGTTCAGAAAGGCCTCAAGGCAGACTGTGAGCTAGAATCCTTCTCAACGGTGGGCCAGCTCTGCAGTTTTATGATCTCAGATGAAGAACTTGATAGAACACTTAGAAACTTTCCCCAGGACAAAAAAAAAAAAAAAAAGGCAGCCAGTGAGTGGAGAGTCCAGCCCTGGGGCAGGAGATGTTTCACTTCTTAGGCAACCCCCTCAGATACAGAATATATTCTTAAACTCTGAACAAGGATGTTGGCTTTTTAGTTTCATACTTCTTTTGAAAAAAAAAACTAGTAATTACAAGACAGTATTTGCTTGCATTTTCTAAAATGGCCTGCAGAAGGACAATAAGCTTTAAAATATGATCATGAGAGCTTGGGTTTGGGTGCTAGACAGAATTTTAAACATGACCAGCAGCTATTTTTCTAGTAATAATATGGAATGAAGCTCATTTCTCCCTTATACCTTACATGCACACTTGCCAGCCCTAAGCAAAATAAACAGAGGGTGACTTCAGACAAAGTTAATAAGAAGCTAGCTTAAAAGCCCAGGGACATTAGAACTGCCCATTGGAGCATTCTTCACTCCAGCCCATGTGGCTTTTGGTTGCTCTGATATTAAAATCGCTGTACACATTGTTTCCATCTACTTTATGTAGAATGGTACAAACCCAAAATGACATTAACTTCACAAACTGTGCACACACACACACACACATTCATAAGTGCACACACAAAAAATGCTTGGCTTGTCAACAATTTTGGAGAAGTAAAATACAAATGATAATTAGAAACATGTGTCCCCAGCAAAGAGGCCCAGAAACTAAAAGGTCATCTTTTTCCAAATGACCTAATTAGAAGAGCCTGGAGTGCTGGCTACAGTATAATGGTTTTACACAGCTTTTAACTCAGATTTCCTGTTTTAAAACAGTGCAATTTACTGCCCCTGCAGCAAATATGAATTGTCACTTAATGCCAACAGAATTAGGCCTCACACCACCACCTGCCTCCAGCAGTCTCCTCATTGTTAGACCCATCGGCTGAAGATTGCTGATTTACCATCCCAGAATGACCATTTAGAACGTTGAGCCAGGATTGCTGCCAAGCTGAGAACAAGGATTTCATGTAGAAGAGAGCCCGCTTGGTACTTTACATTAATGCCAATTGAAATATGCATGAATAGACCAAAGGGAAAAGCAGTTGTTCTGAATCAGACTATTAGTGAATGCTTCTTAGATTCCTTTCTCTGGTCCCGCAGCTAGGATTTTAATGCTGAATAATTTTAATTGCCCAGAGACAACAGGCACATAGTGGCTGAAAATGCTGCATGGTAGAAACTCAAACAGGCACCCAAATAGAATTGTGGATTTAAATAGATGCCTTGGTAAATTTGTATTTAATCTCTCTCATATTTATTCAATATGTTGTGATGTTTCATTAAGTATTCATTTTGCCTGTCTGTTTTGTTGCCTTGGTTCTCCCATCTGAACACCTAAGTAATGCTGTGAACAGCAATGTTCATCCAAAGTCATGAAGAAAAAAAAATGCAAGAACAGAACAAGAGGAGGTCCAACTATGAGCGTGTTTCTCAGTCTCCTCTGTAGTTCAGCATACTCACTGATTCTATTCGGACCCACAGGATGCAAGTGGAGGAACTCGTACAACTTCCAAGTCACCTTGATGATGATGGTCTTCCTTGAGTTCTCTGCCCCCGTGTTGCTGGCTGTGGAATGATTATGCTACAGAAACCTTGGGAAATAAACCTTATCCTTGGCAAGCCACTCAAATATATATTCTTTCATGAGTGAAATATGCCATTGCTCTTAGTATGCTGTAGATTTACCTCATTTTGTTGTAGCAATTTTAACTGCACATTAACTAATAAAGTAAATGGGACATCATGCAGTTGCATCAACTTGGGATTAATGGCATGTACAATCACTGACCACCTAACACTTTTGACCAACAACGTACACAACGGTGGCTATACCACATAGGCCAGATGTGTGGTAATGGTATCATGGAGGCTTGCACAATGATGAAATTGCCTGACAAAGCATTTCCCTGCCATTATAACTATGAGCTTCACATTGTTCAGTTCATTAGTAAATCAAAGAGAAAATTCTGTTAGGCAAACCTCGTTTTTCCGAACCTTTGAACTAAACTTGTCATGAAAAGGAAACTTATTTCATAGATCTGTTCCGCAAATAAGGAAGAGGAAGATGTTGAAGTTCCAAACTTCTATGCTTTAAGGTTCTGTATTTTTCCACAACTTGAAATACTTTTCATGGCACTATATCAAAAGAGAGATATTTGTTTCAATTTCTGTAATCCTCCAGATAAGGAGACTTTGGATATACTGATTCCCTCATCTAATCCTTCCTTTGCGATATTTTAAGTTTTCCCTTATCTACTAGTTCCCTATCTCCTTACAGTCTTTGTCACTCAGTGGCCTAGTCTAATGTATAAAGCCTCTTCATTGGGTTTTGCCTCATCTCTGGTAAGTACTTAGATATTCTTTTTCTGCCCTAAGCTCTTAAATTGTCCAAATCAACTATGCCAACATTCTTATCTTTCGTTAAAACTCAAAAAATCTGCACTGACTTTCTCAAAATCTGCTAAACTTTCACAGAAAAGATAACTAATGTACTTTCCTAATACTTAGGTTCCTGGATGGTTTACTTATACATTCAACATTTATCACACATCTCCCATGCATCATGATATATACAGATTAGAATGCAAAGTACAATGCCTAAAGACTCCCACAGCTGTGTAGTAGTAGACTGTTTTAAAGAATCTTCTTTACATTTTCTTGATCTCCATGGAAACACATCAACCTGCTTCTCATCCTACATTCAATCACTGGGATTATATTGCTCTTTGGTATTCCTTAATAGGGGTGTACCTCCAATGTTTTATACCAGGTGTTCTCTCTGTGTGTTCTCTCCTTTTGAAGTCATATTAGTTCTACTGGCTGCAAAGATCATCTTTAATGGAATGGTATTTATCCACTTTGGAACATAAACTTTTATGCAGACTTCATTTTCAGATCACAATTGTATCTCATTGACTCCCAGCCTATGAAACACTAATGTATCTAAAATTAAAAAAATGTATTTTCCTTATCTGTGTTCATTCTCATATCCTACCTAATAAGGTCTTTTGATATATCCATCTGTCTACCTCTATGTAAATTTTCTTGTATTTCTTTTTGATTTGCCAGTGTTCCTGGACAATACGAGAGCCAGAAGTTTTGATCCATACAGCATGTTTTCTTGACTACCTTTATTCAGTCTAACTCACTCATGGTAGCCGACAAGCAATAATTTACTTCTCTCAGTGGATGATTTCTTACATGCAAAGAGTGGAGAATAGATGAAGAAATTATGTAATTTACCAGTAAATTAACCTGATAAGAATTAGAGGAAGAACTGAGGAGATGGCTCAGTGGTAGCATGTTTGATCAGCATGCACCATCCTGGGTTGATGCCCAGCTTCTCATGAACCAGGTATGACGATTTACACATGTAATCATAGCATGTGGAAGATGGAAGCAGAAGGATTCAAAATTCAAGATCATCCTTAGCTACATAGTATCTCAAAGTCAGAGAATCTGTCTCAAAAAAGGAAAAAAAAAGTAGAAGTGTAATGCACAGTAATAGTTCTCAGCTTCCAAAACAGTTTCAAACATTCAGGTTTAGAAAACTGTATTTATAAATGTCAACACCAGAACTTTGTCTTTTCATTATTTTCTCACTTCTTATACCCAATAAGTTGGACAGAATTGCTCAGGATGACCTTTCTGCACTATTATCTCAAAACCCAAATCATATGACCATTCCGAAAATCCATTCCTTCATTATTATAAAATAGGACTCTACATATTTCCTTTCCTAGCCTTGTCTATGGTTATGCTAAGCCACTGCTTATTGTTCTTTCATTCGAAGTTCTAATTTTAGCTCTCAGAATGTTTCTTTACATGTTTCAAAACAGTTATGTACTTTACTTTCTCTTATTTTATACTTCTCTCACAGCCTATTATTTGTTCAGATTTACCTTATCATTCAGTACTCTTGGGCACAAAAAAAGACATAAAAGGAAAAATGTTTAATGAGTCTCAGAGAGAAACTGATTGTCAAGTTTATTTGTCACTTGGGAGGAATGCTCACACTTTACTGAGGGAATGCCCAGCAAAGAATCCACATCAGAGGGCATCAGAAACTTCTACCCTGGAAGACCAGATGTTTCTAAAGCCACCTTTGCTAAATGAGTTGTTTTTTCCATTTCTCATTTCTTACTGAGATCTTACTCAGGGTCCCTGATTGGTAATGCCTGGGGTACATGACTGTGCCATATCGGCAAGAAGTGCTGGGAAGTGAGCTACTATCATCAGCCTTAAAGAGCAATTAGCAAGGCAGAAAATATTCTCAAACTAGAAAGCATATTCACTGACTCTTAAATGAAAAGGTGTGAAAATATTCACTGTCCCTACCATCCTTCTTTACTTTTGTCGTTTCCAACGTTTCTATCATTTATATTAAATATTTTAGTTTTGCTACTAATTATTAGATATATCTTTATCCTTCTTAATGCAGTAAATTAGCAGCTGCTTTTACATTATCCACTCTTTGTCCATCATAATTATTGATGTTGGAAGGACGCAAAAGAAATATAAACTGTGATTGAACTAAAAATCCTGAAACTAGTGTACAGAGAGCTAAAGAATTCTAGGTAATATAATGAGAAAATTTATTTTTATCATTACGGGAATGTTGAAAGATTGATTTATAATGGAGGCACAAGAAATTGTGAAAAGAAAGAATTATTGATGGGTTCAATATGAATTGAGATTTAAATTTGACACCAACAAGGGTATCATGTTCATGAGTTTATTTGTTCTGTTCCCAAGGCCTCATTAAAATAATGAAAGAATTAAAGGAATGAACCTATAGCAAGTAGGGAGAGTACCCAAGCCACACATTGGAACTGATCTACAAAGATATCACCTAACTGCACAGGGAGCCCAACAAGGAATCTGAAAATCCATGGCAGGTGAGAGATGTCAATAAAACCATGGAAAATGTTTAGCAGTAAAAGAATAACTGGCTAAAAGCCACGAACCATAAATAGAAGAAAAATATTCATACCACATAGGAATAAAACAATCATAGCTGATTAAAATGAAAACCAAAAAGGATTTCTTTAAAACTTGAAAAAGGTGTCCAGCTTGGTAAAGGGCTTTAAAAAACAAGGACAATATTATCAGAAGAAAGCCATGGCAAAGAGAAGAGATAGGTTTTTCAGTAACAAAGTCTGTGGAAAACATTAAAAAGAGAATGAAACAGAAATAAATATGTATATATAATTACAATAAAAGCTAATATACGAGATTGGAGAAGCAAATATGTGAAACCTGTATCTCTGCCATCAAGGCAGGAGACAAATGATTAGAAACAATTGGACGGGTAGAAAATGCTGGCACAGTGGAATGAGTTTCAGCGGTTATAGATTGTTTCCCCTGAGAAATTGCACCAAGGAGTTAGGCAGTAAGAGAGACATAAAATTTCTACTGTGTCCCTTTCTGTGTTATTTCCTCTTTTACCGTAACGTGTCATGATTTGAATGTGAAATGGCTCCAACAAAATCATAGATTGGAGTTCTTGATCCCCAGTTAGTGGTACTA
Source organism: Typhlomys cinereus (assembly GCA_023101885.1). NCBI lineage: Eukaryota > Metazoa > Chordata > Mammalia > Rodentia > Platacanthomyidae > Typhlomys > Typhlomys cinereus. The sequence continues at coordinate 1,463,432 of JALPQD010000164.1, forward strand.
TGTGGGAAAGTTATTGAACTTTGGCAACGTGAAGCCTTGTTAGAGAAAGTAAAGTAGAGTCTCGAGAAAGTACAGCCCTACTGGGAGAGAGCCTTGAGGTTTAGCAACCTGCCCTGCTCTCTCTCTCTCTCTTTCTCTCTCTCTCTCTCTCTCTGGAATATGGCTGCAAGATAACAGCTAGTCTCCTGCTCCTGTCACTGTGCCTTACTTGTCTGCTACCAGGTGTTCCCAGCTATGATGGACTCTATCATCTCTGGAATCTTAAACCAAAATAAAATAAGCCCTTTTCCTTTAAGTTGCCTAGTTCAGAGATTGTATCCCAACAGAAAAATAAAGACACCCTATGTGGCAACCTAATACTGATTGTCCATTAGAAAGGACTTAGAACCACCTAGGAAACAGCTCTTTTGGTATGTCTGTGAGGGATTCTCTAGATTGGATTATTTGAAGTGGGAAGACCTAGCTTAACTGTGGGCAGCACCATTCTCTGAGTCAAAGTCCTAGATTAACTGAAAAGGAAAAACCTAGCTAAGCACTAACATTCATTGCACTCTGCTTGATCAGTCACTGTCTATCCAGCTATGATGATATCCCTTTGAACTGTGAGCCAAAAGCCTTCCATCCTTAAATTGTTTCTCACCTAGTGTTTTGTTTCAGCTTTGGACAAAGAAATAATATATCGTGTTAGTGTTAACTTTATATCTTCTTTTTTTCACAAACAGTTTTAGCAAGACTGAGAGCATTTGACTACATATAGAGTAATCAGGAAGAGCTGAGAAAACAAAAGCGCCTTGCTGAGCAAGGACTGGGCCAAACAGACTGGGAATGTTGAAGCCAAGCAGGACTTGAAAGAAAGAGTGGTGCCTGTTGTATGAGGTCAGCAATGTGTGGGAGCTGCTGTAGATACCTTGACAGAAACAACTTAGGAAGATCTCATTGGCTGGATTGTGCACGATAAAATGTAAGAGAGACAACTTTTCTTCATTGATGGCAGCAGTAGGGGTGTATGTGTGCTTGTGGGTGCAGGTATATGCCAGTACATACATATAGAAACCAGAAGTAATCATCATATCTCATTCCACAGGCAATAATCCCCCCCCCCTTTTTTGAGGCGGAGCCTCTCACTTGGCCTGAAAATCACCAGTTAGGCTATGTTAGCTGACCAGTGAATCAGAGAAACGTCTGACTTTACTTCCCAGCCCCTGGGATTGTAAAAGCATGTGTCACCACACTCAGCTTTTTTACATGGATGCTAAGCATGCTTGCTTAGGCTATGAGTACTTTACTGATGGCACTATCTCCAGTCCCAAGATGCAACTCACAATAGCTCCCCTACTCAAATACATCTGGCCTGGCACATCTGCCAAACACATATTCCTCTCAGAATCATAAAGCATCACCATCAATGCACTCCTGTCTCTTTGAACTTATGCCATCACAAAGCAACATTAGCAGTCGGAGCTCCCACGCTCCAGATCAGTGGTTGTCAACATAGTGTCTCATTAGCATCACCTGGGACATTTTAAAAATGTATGATTTCTGGGCAAGTTCTCAAACCAGACTATCTCTGAATAGTTCTCCAAGTGTAGTCCTCAGACTTTCAATATGTGTGTAACCTGGGTGGGAACTTTCTAGGAAATAAATTCTCAGGCCTCACTTCATACTGAGTAGGCTAGTACTTCCTGGAGACTTTACTCCTTTTTGAGCACTAAAAGCTACTGATATCTGGGAAGTCAGTTACAAATGAGATATTGAAGTCAATCAGTGAATTATGTGACTTTAAGCCACATGAGTTAACATCCCTTGGAGTCTTCATCTACAAACTAGAAGTAATATCTGTCTCACAGATTTGTTGAAAGGGTTAACTTGAGTAAAGTTATGCTCCTTGAAATTGTTATGGTTTGAGCTTTAAAAAATACTTGATACTTTCTTGCTCAGACAAGCCCATCCAGAGAATTGTAGGGCATTTTCAATTTCGCTCTATATTCCTCTCTCTCTGTTCCTTTGTAGAGGGTATTCTGTTCATACTCTTTATATAAACAAAATGTTTTTATATACTATAGGAAGTTTCTATTTGGTTGCATCTTACAGCCTTAGTGCTGTTTCTTACTGCCTCAGTCCTTCCTATACTCTATCCCCTCACCTACCCCCTCCCACACATTTCTTCACTTTATTCCCCTTTCTGCCTTACTGCCTGATATCTTTCATATCCTCTCCCTTAAGATCTTTGCCCTATCTGTCCCTTCCACCCTCAATTTACCATTCTCTACACCTGTGTTTGCATTACCATAAGAGTTGGTTAAATGGTTCTGTCCTCAAGAAACTTACATTGTAAGGGAGAACTGCCCCCTTCTACATACCAGTAAAATTAATAAATGCTGGAATTGGCATTTTGAATAAAATGTTATTATAGTAAAACTAAGTATTACTAAAAATGACTGAAAGATTAGTCAAAAGATAGAATATTAACAGATACAGAGATGGTAGAAGATAGTTAAACAGTCATAAGAATCTGTAACAAGATTAACAAAAGCACTATAATGACTAAAGCTACTCATCTCTCACTACTTGATACCTTCAGCCCTCTATAAGTACTCTCCCATCCTGTAACAAAGACTTATAAAATCATTTAGATGAAGCCTATACATCTGTATCTCATGAAAGCACTGTATAAGATTCTGTTGTGCAACTGTGATTGAGAAATGCTCAGCTAGTGTATTTCCCTCACTTTTTCTTGTTAGCAATTTATTCACTATTTTTCACAAATTACTCACTATTCGCTATTCTTTCTCTGTTTTTGCTACTGTATGATCTTCAATAGATTCACATTCTTCATGATCAGGACATGCAGTCTCCTAAGGTTAAATATTGAACAGTACACAGAGAAATGCACCTCTACTCTATCCTTGGCCTCTCCCTGCATTCTCTTTTTTCTCCATTACTCATTTGGTTCTTTCCCACTTTCACTAACATTAAACGCCAGCCATCAAGTGCTATTGCTTTTTTATAGCAAGAATGCTCTGGGCCAGTGAGATGGCTGATCTGATAAAGGAGCATGTGCTTAAGTCTGGAACCTTGGATTTCAATCCTTGGAACCCACATAAAGGCTGCCAGAGAAAACCAACTCCACATAATTGTCTGTCCTCTGACCTCTACTTGTGCACTGTGTCATGTACACTCTCATACACGTTTCACACATAATGACAACAATAATAAAGGTTTAAAAGTTATTAAGAGAAATCTCATCTCTTTCTCACAAAGTTCATCTCACTTTTGCTAGCTCTTTTTGAAATCATCAGCTATTTTCAATCTACAACAGCATATTTCTACATAATATCAGAATTCTGATTTTTGTAAATTAGACTCTTTAGCATAATGTGCCTAAATATAGATGTCAGTATATCTCCTACTATATGACACTCAAAAGGGCAGCAATCAGATTGTGTTCCTTTTTCAGAGTCTTCTATTGTACTTTACTCATAACTGTTCATACTCCTATCAGCTGAATTGAACTGACTTCTCTTGCCCAGGAATCTCGAGTTATGCCCATGCCCCCCCATCATCAGGTCTCATCTCAGAACTTTGCAGTTCTTTATGGCAACATGGGGTCCATTCAATTTCCTCTCCTACTTGACTGCAATATAAGTGTGCCAAATGTCACTTAACCAGTCATACCCAGCATTCAGAATATACCTTAACAGTCCCTGAGAAATGCCATTACCCGTCCCGGTAACAAAGACTGTATAAAATTGGTCAAAAGAGGTCTATGCATCTTTGTCTCATGAAAGCACTCTAGAAGATTCCACTGGACAACTATGCTTGAGAAGTATTCTGCTAATGTAGTCCCCTCACCTTTTTTTAATTTATTTTTCCCCAATCATACAAGCTCAATAGGTACCCCGGTCCTCCCCTTGCACCCTCCTGCTCTTTTCCTCATCCTTTCCCCCTCCCTCCCTTTCTCCCAGTGCCTCCCCTTTCCCCCTCTTCCATCCCCTAGAGCATCCTTTTGTGTGAATGTCAAACCTTTTGAGTTCTCCACTCTAGTGAGGTGTAAGGACTCAGTGGCATAGCCCAGACCCCTTTCTTGGGCTCCCTGTTAGTATGGGAACATTATATTGCCTCTAAGGATCCTAGTGCCTGTGTCCATGCTAGATTTTTGGGGGTCGTTGACATGTCAGTCATTGTGCAAAGTCTGATTATGGCTACTGCAGCTCTAACTTGTGCGGAGTACCTTGCATCTTGTTGGTCCTCCCCATCTTTAGGCTCTTACAATCTTGCTGCTCCCTCTTCCTCAAGTTTCCCTGAGCTTTAGAATGGGGAGAGATTTGGCTGGTCTGGTTCCAGGTGATTAATGTAGGGTTTTGGTGTTCTGAATTATGATTGTTGTTGTTTTCAGTTTTGCTGTTACTGCATCATCCTTGGCTCCATCCTGAATGGCCCTCACCTTTTTCTGAAAGCAATGTGTTCATTATACTAATACATTCATGCTCTTCTTATCTATTTCAGTAACTTTCACATTCTATATCTGTGCAGGATGTAGTTTAGTCTCTCCTCCTTCAAGAAGCACTCCCCCATTAATTTTTTCCAGTCTGATATTTTGTTGATATCATTTCACATTTCCATCTATCAGTGCTTAACTTCCTTTCCAAATGCCTCCAGAGCAGGAAGTCTGACTTAAACTATATCTCATTTATGTGATCATATTCTAAGACAAATACGTAAAATAAAAAATTAAGTAAACTAATAAAAAACTAAATGAATATATACATACTGTTTTTCATAGCGATGAAAAGACCCCCAAGCCTGGAGTCAGGCAGGTTTCGAAACCTGCCACACTAACCAATGGTCTTACCTGGGGCATGTTACTTAACCTATCTTGTTTTTCTGATGTGAAAGAAGTGTTACATTACAAAACCTATCTCTTAACTTGTTGTGAAGATTAAATGAAATAAGGTATGTAAAAAGGCTTAGTCAAACATCTGGCACATAATCAGGTGCAAGTACTATTAGCATTCAAGTTGGTATTTCACAACTTGCTCCTGCAAAATCAATTCTTTATTGGGAAAAGCATTTACCTTTAAGTTTTGTCGTCAGAAGTTAAGTGACCTTTTGTGCTTTATTGCTGTGTCTAAAGAGATTATTTCAGTATACTATAGCATAACCTAAGTATTTTATGAGTATATTAGGAATACTTATCACACAAAATGTTCTATATAGTGTCAGTGTTTGCTGATATATGGTTACATTACTTGAGGTTGCCTACAACTTACAGATTTTTAATTTAGTTACTAAATAGTAGGAAATTCTGATTAAGAATTCGCCAGAGGGTAGAAACCAAATTGAAGGGGAGTGAAGTCTGTATCATGCACCATTTAGCTGAATTAAACCCAGCTTCCATGGGATGGTACCTGGAATGATTAGAATGCTTCATCTCCAGGTGACTACAAACATCGAGTTGATTATCTACCAATCTACATCTCCACATTTTCACACTCACCACCCATGACTTCATAGCATTTCAATAATGAAGCTCTATAGGGAGAAGACTTAACTATGTGTTTTTCCCTTCACCTTGCATAATCTCCCTCAGTTTCCTAGCGGAAAGTGGCATTGCCCCCCAATGACACCGCTGAGAGACAGAGAGGACATGAAGCATAAAAGAAAGAAAGAAGGAAGTGGGAGTGAAGGGAGGAGAGGAGACAGGGGGAAAAGATCACAGACTTCAAGTCACATGACTGTAAAAAAAATCAATGAAAATTCATTAAAAATAATACACAAAAATGTTTAGATTTATTTACTTTGCTCCAAACATTACCCTTCATGGCGCTTTATTGTTTTGCTATTTAGAAAGTGCTAAGAGATTTCTACAACAAAAGTACTTCACTGTTTTATTAAAGATTATTTTAAAATGTGCACAGAGTAATTTATAGAAAAATCCATGTTCTCTTTGGCTCAGACAATTCAGTCCTACCTGTTAAAGGCTCAATAAACTATTATTGCTTCATATTATTGAATAGTGTCAACTGTGAAAATAAAAATATTATAGTTCACATCCCATTTGTCCTCATTTCTCCTAGCATCATTTCTCAGCATCCAGAAACTTTAATCTTTCTTCCTTTCTTTGACCAATGCCTTTCCTTGCACTGTAGACCACAGGCACTTTTCCACTACAGAATGAGATTTCAGATCAAATCACAAGTTCTCATCCTGAAGGTTATAGGTTTATGCTATGTCCAGGAATTAAAAAAGAAAAAAGAAAATAAGATTGCAATGATGGCTCAGGGGTTAAGACTGTCTCACAAGCAGAAGGTCCTGAGTTCTGATCTCAGGTCCCAAGTAAAAATGCCAGGTGGAAACGGTGGCCGAGGCCTGCACTTCCAGCCCTGGTGGAACCTGGGAAATTCCAGAGTGAAGCAAGAAGGAGGTAGGAGCAATCCAGGATGATTTCCTTGATCCTACACAGGGACTCAAAGTGCCCTCTGATGCGCGCACACACGCACGCACACACACATACACACATACACACTAAATAAAAATAAATAAATAGTATATACAAAAAAGAAAACAATGCTTTCATAGTTTGGGTTTTCATTGCTCAATTTCACATATCCAGAAAGGAATGTTGAGATGTCAAAACACAATGGAAGGCCATTTAGCTTCCTTCATTTCACTAAACAACACTTCAGAGTGGCTAGTTTTTGCCCTAAGAATCAAATATTAGGAGACTTTTATTTTATTGAAAGATTAATTTTTGAACATAGAAGAAACAGCTATCTCATTCTACGTTTTGGTGTGTTTGCTGAGAAAATTTAAGTTCAAAAATCACAAAGAATCAACACCTGGTGGTTCTTTCAAATAATTATTACAGGAATTTGGGTTGCAGAGATTAACACAAGGATATCATTCCTTCCGGCCTGCATGTGAGATTTTGAAGAGACTTTTCACTGTGAACACAATTGAAAGCTTGAGGTGTATTGCAAACCATTAGAGTATAGGTCCTCTCTGAATTCACTTGTTTGTCTGATAGGTGAGTTTTTGCAGGTTATCTACAAATTTGCACCAGCAAGAAGGATTTTAATTTATTTTAAATGTGAGCATAAGACACAGATGTGGTAACAATATATATTATGAATGAAGCGGAAAAATTAGGGAAAGAAGGATAAAGTAAAAAATGGCTTTATATTTGTTCAAATTATCATTGCTTGCTTCTCTGTAGGCCAAACTATCTTAAATTCTAAAAGTGTTTAAAACCACTTTCTAGTCTTGTAAATTGATACGACAAAATAGAAAATCTTTATTTAAAGCATTTATTTCACAGTCAGACTGATTGCATCAGGTCTTTAGCATTTGGTGACTGTCTTCACATTTCAATCTGTGGAAAAGTCCGTATGATTAGGACTGTAAAGGACCTACTCAATACGAAGTGACCAGTTCATTTTGTTGTTGTTGTTTTGGGAGTCAACATTAGTGCTAACACAGCAACACCTACTGGTGTACATGTGAAGTAAAGTGGAATCTGGTACTTCTAGAATCGATTCCTCCATTTTATTGAGAAGATTGGCAGCACAGGTTTTACTAGCATAAAGAATGACTGCTTATAAATCAAAGAAATAGAATGAAAGCTAACATCAGGGAAAATTATCTCTTTGTGTTTAGAGTGATATGAAGCAACTGTTACATTTCTATAAGTTGGAATTTCCATTCTGCTTACACCTAAACATTGTGTCATGACTGTTTGTGAAATAAATGAATCCTTCTCTTACTTTCATTTCTCCCTTTCTCTCTCTTTTTATTTCTTTCTCTCTTCCTGGGCTGTACACAATTACAAGAAATCATTCCGGAAAGTACTAAGTGGATTGAAAGAAGTTAAGAGGCATCATGTTTATTTTTACCACAGATATGAAGTCTAGTCACCAAACAATGAATAATACAGCATGTAGAATCATAGTCTGCCAGCTCTGCCATTGTCTAAACTGCATCTTAACATAAAGAGACATTCATCAATAGAGCATACCAACAAAATGCAGAAGCCACAGAGAGCATTACACATGCCAAGAAAAGAACATCAGAAATCCTTAAGCTCCTCAGAATTTGACTTTTGCCAATATTTAGTAAAAGAAATAATTCCTGTTTGGTTAGAATCCTCTACTCACTAATAATTCCTTGGGAGAGGAAAACATAAAAGTAAATATGGAGCAACATCTTCAAGTCGACTAAGGTATAAGCTTGAACCTTGATTGACTTGCCCTCTGACATCCATGGAAATTGACATGCAGGTCTAGTCCATGACAAGCATTCCCTGAAGCATTCCAGAGACAGGCAATATGAATCTTGTCCTATCCATGACAAGACAGGACCTGAAGAAAGGCACAGAAGACTCAACTAAAGCAGCAAGCTTAGTCTATCTGTGAAACCATGAAGGAAAGATCTGTTGCCTCCCAGGGGAAGAGTAATGTTCATTTACAGTGTTGAAGAGTATCCAATATAAATTGAGTACCTGGTATTCTGTCTGTGCAGCTCTTCATTTCAGTTGAGTGGAGCCACATCACCATTTCATTTCTTTACTTAACATCGTAGCTGCGATTCCTGCAAAATTTTAAGTGTACCATTGGATTTAAAGCTATTGTGATTACTGGACATTTTTTGAAAGCTGGAGAATTTTATATTTCCAAGAAATAGAAATATTTGGGTTTCACACAAAACTGGAACAAATGTAGATTACCATTTGCAGACTGCATGTTTGGGCTACCTGTTAATAATTCTCTCTCTCTTACTAATTTTGCTACCTTTTGGGACACGACTTTCAAATACATTTATTTTAAAATATATATATATATATATAGATATAGATATATATATATATATCTGTAAGAGTCCTTTTCCTCCGTAGAAATCTTAGTTGCTTACTTTGCCAAAAAAAATGTTATCTCTGAAGCTGAATGGGGTGTGTGTGTGTGTGTGTGTGTGGTTTTGTAAGAGAAAGCACTTGAGTGTGTGTGCCTGAGAAGGCTCAAGGGTGACCTTGGAAGTGATCCTGGATTGCTGTTCCTCTTTATTGCTTTGCTGTAGAGTTTGCCTGACTCTGCCTTCTGGGGTTTCCTGGGCTCTGCCTTCCCGGTTGCAAGGCCCCTGCCATATCCACCAGATACTTTTATGTCAGATCTGGGGATTCAAAGGTCCTCTTACGAGACAAAGGCTTATTCCCTGAGCTTTCTCTTTATCCCCAAATGTTTTGTTTTCAAGAGACTAGTTCAACTTTCTTTTCAATCATGATTGTCACTTACACTCATCCCAGAATACCAGGAATTCTACCTGCCAGGCTAATCTGCTAAACTGATTTGAGACCTCTGTCTATGAAGTGCGTATTCTCTGCATGGCCACCATGCATCAGAACTTTCTTCTCCCCTATTATGACTTTCCAGCATTCCTTACAGTCATCAAAAGCTATCCCACCAGACTCACATAAAGAATTTCTCATTGTTACTAAACTTTTACTATTCTAAACACCTACTATATTTCAATTTTATTTTTCATGTTCTCACAAATTTTTTTCTCCCTAACATATCAGCAAACTCCTCTAAAATAGGAACGGAATTTTACTCTTTTGTTTAGTGGCTATAATGTAGCTAGAATACATAAATAAAGAAGATTATAAAAAGGAAACAAAGTTAAGTCTTCAAAAAGTTAATGCTCAAAATATCTTCTAGAATGAACTACTCTTTGCATTGTTGAGAATTTTTACATGCATTTTCTTGTTAGGGTTAGTTATAACTTATTATTTCCAAGTAAAGCAATAGTTTCAAAAAATGGTTTCTACAGGCAAATAAAAAGAAGACAGGATGGCAAAATTGGAATGCATGTTACATGTAACGCCTTGGCAGGATTCAGCAATACTAATGCAAGAAATATCTATCACCTAGCTTAAGGTATAATATAAGATGAGTTTGCTAGGAAAGTTTTATTTTTTATTATATAGATAATATACGTAGAATATAAAAGTATTTGTATCTCTTAAGAGTGATTGCTTTGCAATTAAGACTTTTTAGTTTTTTCTTAGTAGATATTCTTTTCACAATTTTTCAAAAAAATGTTCGGACTTTGATACCTACTAATCTTGAATGAAAGTATGAAACCAGGCAGGCTGGAGAGATAGCTCAGCAGGTATGGTGCTTGCTACACAAGCCTGAAGACTTCAGTTTGGATCTCCAGAACCCATATTGATGTTGGATGGTGATGGGACCAATCTGCAATTCAAGCAGGTGGAAGGCAGCCTCATAGGAGATCTAAGAGAAAGGTGGCTAGCTTGGCTAGCTGAATCGGTGACATCCAGGTTCAATTGAGAGATTCTCTAATTGCTGTTATAGCAAAGGAAAAGGCTTATGATAAACTTGCTGCTCAGATGTCCTTTCAATGTAGCATTTCCTTCCAACGATGAGTTTGAAGCTAGCATCTCTCATAGACTTCCAAGGGCAGACAATAGTGGGTAAATCTCAGGTTGCTTGAGAAGAACAAGTAAACTGTCCTCTCAGAAAATGTTGTTTATAACATGACTTCAAGGGGCATGGGCCATAGGGGGAAGAAAACAGCATTGCTACCACTTAGATTCCTTACAAACTCCCACTACAGCAAAAGTAATATGTCTAAAAGCTAAACAAAGTCAATACAAACTCTGTTTAAATAATTGGCATTGCAGAAGATGAATAAGCTCCTCGCCTATTGATCTTCAGTCTTTCTGCCCTACAGTGTTCACTTGACACCACACAACACTATTTCCTTTCCTGATCCCAGTGTCTTGATCTGAAACCTAACCAGTCGTTTCTCACTAAGGGGTAGGGAATAGTTTTGTTAACATCTGTGTTTTTCTTCTTAAGGCCCTTTTATTTTTAAATTCCTATGAAATTGCCTTGATCTACCTACCAGGGAATTGAAGCATGTGTGTGGTGCCTGCTGCCTAAATCTCTTTTCTCTTTATTTGTACTACAGAATATTGATTTCGATTTTGGCCTATTCGCATTGCTTTAAGCTTTCAAACACTGTCTGTAATAGCTAGAGGAAACACTTTGCTAAAGCTAAAATGATCACCCAAGAGAACTTATTGGGGAAACACATAGGCCAAAATTAGCCCTTGGCTCTAAATGTACAGCTCCCATTGAAATCAGTGGAAGCTGAACTCAGAGGATTTGAAGACACGTTTTCCTTTACATTGGATATAAAGGCTTTTTGAAAGGGTTGTGCTTATTTGAGTTTCTGTTAAACATGCTGAATTAGCTCTTTGTCACATTATGAAAAGAGAGGCAGCATTGCTTCTCCAATTTGTCTTCCAAGGGGTCTTTTGATATCTAACAGAATTGTGCAGACACACTTTTTTTGTTTCTGTGCCCCAATTGTTTAATATTACAAAGGACCAGGCATCAGACCAAGAGCTCTGAGTCTTGTCCAGCCCTATGACATTTTACTATAGCATTCCCTAATACTTTACAACCAAAACAACAATAAAAACAGAATGATGTTTAGCATCAACACAGGGACTGCAAAGATAGTGCTAGAAAGCTGGGAACATGACTCTGAGGGCAGAAAACACTGTGAGTCTAACCTCAGTGCATTTGCCTAAGCCCTCTCAGGCTTCAGAACATCATTTCCTTGTACAGTGGATGGCACCACAGAGAGAGATGGGGATTCTGAGGGTTTTGCCATGTAGGCATTTCTACTGAAAAGCTCAGGATAAATTGACTTACATAAACTTACTGTAGGCATCTGTGGCTCTCTTTGTTCTCAAAGCTGTAAACTGGCATAGATATGTTGACCAGAGAAAAATATTTACAGCAGCATATGAACATCTCTCATATAACACTCAAAACTGAGTGCATATGGGATTCTTCTCCTTGCATGCATGCCTTCAAGAGATTTGTTCATTGATTCTATAGAGCCTGTCCCTGCTTCCTCCATTTGACCACAAAAGAAAATTCATTTTGTATACATTGACACAAATCAAGTCAAATTCATGTCTCACATCTGTATCTTCTTCCTTTAACACCATTGCCACCCAGAAGTAACTAATTTGTGTTTAATTTAAATAAATGAAAGATGAAAGACATTGAATGCTGCAAGACATGCCTTAAAGGTTCAATAAAACGAATCTTAAAAGGCTGAGTGGATTCAATCTACTTTTCTGCTTATAAAGTGAGACTACAGAAAAACGAAAGGTAAGAAGTTATGGGCCAATTTGAGGATCACAAGAATGAGGAATTGGCCTAGAATGAGAGGCCATATTATAAGCAATGTGTATATCCATCAAATAGTCATCAAAGAGAGTCATCAAAGAACCTGCAGATTTTTGTTTCTGATTGGTCTTAGCAGTCCATTCAGCCAGTAGTTATTCTCCTCAGAGATTCTATGAGTTGCCTATTGCCTACTTATTTTCTAATAGTAGAAATGATGACAATCACTTTAAAGCACACTTTAATCACAAATATGCTTTCAGTTCTTATATTAAATACTTATACATTCTTAGGAATTTGAAGTGATCCCATGTCCTCTTCATCTAGTTTCTTCTATCACTATAACTATGTATATCAAATCAAATGAAGATATCTAAATAAGGATGCTGACCTTGGAGCATGCATTGATCTATGTCACATTACTGCATGTGTAGACATGTATAACTGCCACTACAATCAAAATATTAAATAATTCCATCAGTACAAGGATCTCTTGCAAACTCAATCACCATTTCTGACCACTAACAACCATGAACTGTCAAGATTCTGTATTTCAAGAATGTCCAATGTCACTTACTGAGACTGCTTGACAGTCACTAAGTGATATGAGCATCAAGAGCTTATTCTGCCTTATTGCTGATCAAATTCCTAATGCAGATTGTTGCAGTTGGCCTGTATGGCTGCTAATAAATCACCATCAAATGGCTTAAGGGAGCAAGGGATTTATTTTCTCTTATGATTACTGGTTACAGTTTATAGTCCAGCTTGATGGAAGTGCACTCAGGAACATCAGGGCCAAGGGAACGGGCCACACCATCATCACATAGGGGCTGAGAGAGGGACGATCCTTACTTGCCAGATCAGCATGTCAGTCCAAGTGTACACAAGGATGCCAACTTTCTCAATTAGCTCTCGGTATTTTGTTCCAAGGCCTAATCCCACCCACCATAGGCTGAGCCCTCCCATCACCTAGACAATCTCTTGAAGGCTTGCTCTGGGCCCAACTCAACTATGAATTCTCCACAAATGTGCCCAGAGCTCAAACCCTCAACCGTTAAGTTGACACCTATGCCTAACTATGATATGGATGAATCAGTTCATTTAATCATCCTCAATCATCAAAGAGCCATTTTGGTGATTTCTAACTTTTCTCATGTATTTAGTGTGTGTGTGCGTGTGTGTGTGTGTGCATGTGTGTGTGTGTGTACACATGTGTACACATGCACACATGTTGAATTAGAAGACAAACTGAGAGACTCAGTTCTTCCCTTCCATCATATGGCCTTCAGGGACCAAAATCAGGTCAACAGCATGCTATGTTGAATTTTCCAACCTGTGAACATGTCACATCTGTTCATATGTTTAGATTTACATTGATTTCTTTCATCAGGTGATTTATACCTCATAATCCAAAAATACAAATTATGTTTTGTTATATCTATAAACGTCATTACCCACTGAGCTATTTTACCATATCAGTCTTTAGCTTCTTACTGTGACAAATAAATCTGATATGAATAGTCATATTTATATTATTGTGTGAACAAGCTTCTATTTCCATAAGGCTTCTAAATATTAGTAAATACATGTCCAGTTTTAGAAGAAAGTTCCAAGCTATCTTTCAAAATTCCTGAACTTTTTACATACTCACAAGTACCATGTGAGAGATTCTGACACTCCTCATCTCAAATAGCACTTAGAGTTTTCCTTGTATTTTCGCTACACTGTTCTGATAGGAGCATAGTTCATTGTGGTTTTTAGTTGTATTTATTGAATGACTAGTAATGCTGGATATTTTTTCATGTACTTATTTTAAATCTAATTATTTTCACTATTGATATATGTGTTCATATAATTTATCCATGTTATATTTGAATATATATTGTTAATATCACATGAAATACATACACTTGTACTGTTGAATTATGCAATGTCTTTACACCCACATATACATTATTTGTTAAATGTGTGGCTTGCAAATATTTTCCTCCAGGGTCTTTCATAACCCAAAGGTTTTTCCTATAGTGAGGCTCAATTTTTTGTTTGATTTATCATATTTATAATGTTAAATCCAGACACTCATCACCAAGCCCAAGGTCCCAAATACTTTCTTTTATTTCATTATCTAAAATTTTTATATTTAAGATTCATATTTAAGGGTCCAATGAGAAGGCTCAGTGGGTGAGGCACCTACACACAAACCTGATCCAGAGTTCAGTCCTTAAGAGTCCTAGGTGGATGGAGAGAACTGACTTCTGAGCGTTTTCCTATGTGTTCCTCATGAGCACCATGACACTCGTATGCCTTCCTTCCCTCACTTCTCCCTCCCTCCTTTTCCTTCCCTCTCTCCTCTTCTCTCTCAAATAATATTTATAATTCCTTTAGAGATAGAGAGAATTCTCAATGTTTAAAGGCTTTTTCCTCGCATACAAAAAGACCCGAGTTTGTCTCTCCAGATCCCAAGTAAAAATACCAGGCAGATAAGACTGGGTGTGCCCTACAGTTCCATTCAGGCCCTGGAAGGCAGAGCCTGGAACAACCCAGAACAAAACAATAAGGAGGAGGAACACTCCAGGATGATTTCCAATGTCACCCTTTGTCCTCCACAGATATACACACACTCACATGCCTGCTTATACACACATACACACACACACACCACACACACACACACACACACACACACGGATGGATGGAAAAAAAAACATTTAAATTTATTTGGTACTTTGAGTTTTAGATTGTTTTCTTCTTCTTTTCCATGGGCAGTCAGTGGTCAAAATTTATACTTTAGAAAGGCTCCATAGAAATGTTTTTGTTCCTTGTCAAATATCACTGGACCTTCACAATCATATGGGCTGCTTATTCTGTTCTACTAATTTAACAGTATCTCTTCTTCCATACATTGTTTTTATTCTGAAAAGTATGTTATTGTTAATATCACATGAAATTGCTCCTTTTACCTCATTCTTCTTTTCAAAACTGTTGAAGCTGTAATAGTAGCTTTGCCTTCTTAAAGAAGTCTTAAAAAGAAATTTATCTTTATAAAATAAAATACCTTATAATAATTTTTACGAGAATTCTGCAGAGCTTGGTAGAAGTTTTGAGAGAACAGACAGTGTGTTATATTGAATGTTCCAGCTCATGAATATACTATATCTGCACATCTGTTCAAATTCACTTTGATTTCCCTCATTAGTGATTTTTACCTCATAATTCAAAAGTCCAAAATCTATTTTGTTACATTTACAAAGTTTTTCTTCTAAAAAAAATGATTGTACATGGCACTGTACCTTCAATTTCATTTGTAGTATGTGACCCAGTGGTGCACATTGATTTTCATTATTTAGACACTACAAATATGTAGAGACACTTCGATTCTTACGGCTTTGCTTAGATCCCTTGCGATTAGCTGCAGGATCCTGGAAAATAAAGTTAAAGCAGCAGTTTCTCTGACCATGTTTGGTCACATAGCCTTAAGTGGACTGAGCCTTTTTTGTCCTTTCATGTAAGAACTTGCATTTTGATGACTGGATCTACTGTGGAATATATGAAGGAGAAAGCAGTCAACGAACTCACCACCATGTCAAACTTTGAGTCTTCAGCGCTCCCATTGGTTTACTCTCTCAAACACTGTTGAGTCTTATCTGTCTTGTTGACCGATATTAGTTATTGATTGACCAATCTGATTTGCTAAAAATCAGATTCTTACTCTGCATCACAGGCTGGCTTTGACTGAGCTCACTATTGAGCCCAGTCTGACATCAAACTGGAAACAAATTCTCCTTTCTCAGCTACAAGAATGCTGGAATTACAACTGTGATTCACCAGAACTGGCTTTGTGTTTGCTTTTTATCTCATGTTCAAAGGCTTTTACCCTACTTAGTGAGACACATAGGGGACAATTTTAATACTCCTACTCCATCTTTTTGGAAGCAAGTGCTTCAAGGGAGAGTAATTGCTTCAAGCTATAAACACTTTTATGACCTGATTAGTTTGTTTCCTCTCTTTTTCTCTGCTTTCAACTTTACTTCCAGCTGATAATTACAGGCACAACTCCACCATTAGAAGCATGGAAACAACCACCAATGTCAGACTCCCTAGAGGTAGCTATTTCCAGCTGACCTCTTCTCCTATGGACAAGAGCTGAAGTTCTCAGGGTTCTCAGAAATCTGTCCATTCATGTCCCTCTGAAAGTCACTCTCTAGACAGAGAAAAAGACTACTCCTCTGGAAAGATCTTGGCTGCAGATAACAGGTAGTACCCTCTATGGCATCTTACTGAAAGAACATTCCTATGGCAAAATCTTTAAGAGGCTCCAGCAAACGTTCCAACTTGAGTTTTAGTTGGATCCACAGACTGAAGCTTTATTGATCACAATGAAGGGATAACGTTAATATGGCATGATCCAAGATATGGTCTCTATTTAGCTGACAGATACTTCTTTTATCTTTTCATCTTTTCATAAAGGTCTAATCTGCTATGTATGTCACAGTTTCCTGATATAAAAGTATTTCCCATTCTTCTAGGG
The DNA here is from genome assembly GCA_023101885.1 of Typhlomys cinereus. Taxonomy (NCBI): domain Eukaryota; kingdom Metazoa; phylum Chordata; class Mammalia; order Rodentia; family Platacanthomyidae; genus Typhlomys; species Typhlomys cinereus. Next base: position 1,480,178 of record JALPQD010000164.1, read on the forward strand.
TGGGAATCACTATTCTGCTTTTCGAAAGAATTGCTGCTCATCAAATCCTCCCTAATTTTCAATCCTCTATCTTCTTATGGTCTTATTCGTTACGTTCTCAAAATAAACAAAGGTTCCTGAGAGGTAAAGACAGTTTTCTACAATTTCCAGTGAAAATATCCTTAGCTACACAGTTTATTTATTATTATTATTAATATTATTATTATTATTATTTATTCAATTGTGCATGTGTGCATGTGTGTGTGTGCGTGTGTGTGTGGTGTGTGCGTGCGTGCGTGTGTGTGTGTGTGTGTGTGTGTGTGTAGAACCACCATGGACGCCTCCACCTCCCCTTATTTACTCTGCCCGGGGATTCACGGGGTCCACCCTACCAGGACCAAAAACGCAGGCCGCCCCCGCTGCAGCCCGGCGTCTATATGTGGGGTCTAGGATCCAAACTCAGGATCTAGGAACTCAGGCAGAGGCTTAACCCGTGAGCCACCTCTCCAGCCCCTAGCTACACAGTTTCGACATGGAAACATCCAATTAACATCTGCTACATAATTGCAATGAGGGCATATTCAGCTGATAAGATATTATGATTATTTAATTTACTCAGCATTTCTAAAACTGATTAAGACAAAATTGTTAGAAGATTTTTTCCTTTTGATTCAACCTAAGATAGCCAGGCACAGAATGCACACAGTAGGCATTCAAATCTTTCTTCGTCCCATTGAGTTACACAGAAGTACCATTCAAACATAGCTAAGTAGCATGTAATGAATTAGATGACATAATAGTAATCCTGTGTTATTGAATTGGTAATAATTTGCTTATTATCTACAGTGGGTTTCTGAAAAACATTTCTCTTTCCACTACAGAATTCATGTTCAGCATCAGTTTGTCAGCAAAATTTCATATCATTCATATAACTTTTCATCATAGAATTGAATATTCATGCCTCGCTCAAATCACTGTTATTCTGGCTTCTTGGTTTCTCCACTTCTACCATACCGTCACCAGATAGTTACCTCATCATATATATAACGAATTTACTGTAAGTTTTCCATTTGTATGCTGCTTGTTTAATCTGTCCTGTTCTATGGACTATAAAGTTGGAAAAAAAACTGGATTGGAGGATAGGAACACAAAAATTAGACCAAATAAAAATCTAACACTTGCTCTCATTTTTGGTTCTTTCTTTGAAGTGTTCCTCTGCTGTTCTTCTATTACATTAAATAAAGGACCTTATGAACCAAAAACAACAGAGTGGAAACTTTCTATGCGTATGACAGGGCACACAGCTATGATGTCATACAAGCAAATTCCTGCTCCAACTGACAAATAGACTTGTGTTTAATTTTTTGGTTTGATTTTATTATACTAAGTAGATCAACAAGTACATTCTGGAATCTTATGCAGAAGTAATAAAGTCTTTGCAGTAACAGGTTTTGTGATAGCTTCCTATTACTAAATTTCACTGAGAATAGGAAGAAACTGCTGAGATTGGCTCGAAAAGTATTGGATATGCAGATTAGTGAGATGAATGAGTCAAGTTCTACTATATCAAAAACATTTTCCATAACAACTTGTATGCTAAATAGTTTATAATAATTCTGGCCAGGACCACAAGAAGCTACCATCAAAGTCATACTGATAACCCAGAGCTGATATGTTCCCTCACCAGGAACTTATGAAAACAAGTCCAAATTGTGTTGATGTTTAATACCAGTTAGGATCTCTTGCCCTGTGGCTTCCCCCATGTAGTTCTCTGATGGTAAATTAACTATTAAATGATTAAGTGTGGTGTGAGACAACATGTGTGTCACCAGGGAACAATATCAAAGAGCTGTACTAACTAACTGAATCTCATCCATAGCCTACCTTCCAAAAGCTTACATTCTAACATCTGTCACTGACACCAAGTGTTTTAACAAAAACACCTAATTTGTATTATTAATTATAGATTACCAGTGAACCCTCTCATTATTTCTTCAGAGAAACCATGACTGTACAGTTCAGTGTCAAAATATTATTTCTCTGTTAATGAAGCAGTAACCTGTATAAAATTCCCCAAATATGTTGAATACACACAAACAAATCCACATCGTATCTACTTTGGATGCTTTTGTTTGTATTTTATTTAGTTTTGTCTAGAAATATACTCTTCTCAACAGACACATCTGGCATGCAACCTGTTTTTCTTATTTACCTAAACTCTTTCACTACAGGGCCTTGACAAATGTTACAGTCCTTGAATTCCTTTTGTTCTTATCAACACTCTCCCTATGAAGACATCGTAAACATTCACTCATGTTTAGAGTAGTTGCCCATGTTCGTTTCTGTTTCTAAAAGCTTTGTCAATTGATCCCTTTAGTACGTGTGTCTGTGTATGTGCACGTGTGTATGTGGGTTGGACAGTATGAGTATGTGTGTGCGTGTACATGAGTGAACATATATGTGCATGTGCTTGTGTTTGTGCATGTGTATATCTTGAACGGTGTACATGTATGCATTTATGTGTGCACGTGTATCTTGAATGGTGTGCATTTATGCATTTGTGTGCATATTCATGTGTATGCATGCATATGTGTGTGAACACATGTATCTTGAATGGTGTGCATGAATGCATGTGAATGCATATTCACATGTGTACATGCATGTGTGTGTCAGTGTGTGTATGTGTGTATTCTGGGGAAAATAGTGGAAAGCTGCTTTCAATGGTCATTGTTCAAAGTCAAGCAATTACAATTCACTAGATTTTAAAAACCAGGATGTTCTGTGAGTTATGATGTCACAGATGTCTCTTCCTTCCCTTTCTATCACATGATTCATGGGCTCCAACTATTGTCTTGGTTCAGCCTGAGCCTGGCCTCAGCAGACTAGAAGCAAAGACTTCTTGAGTCAGGACCTAAGAGGTCTGCATTCTACTATGACGCAGGCTAAGAATTAAATTCCCTCCCCGCAAAAACTCTATTTGAAGATTAGCCTTATTGATATTGCTTGACTTAAAGTAAGATAAAATAATACACAAATAATCTTTGAATCTTATGTCTTGAAAGAGATTTGATAGATCGTCTAGGCTATATTGGCCAACCAGAAATACTCTTCAGAATCTTAATGACAAAGTCCTGAATTAAATGGGCATAGATGAGAGGTTTGTGTGATCATTGCTAAAGAGAGCTATTTGCCAGGTGCTGGATGAGGAGCTGAGATGGAATGGCTCTGAAACTCTACCAAGGGGTTAATCAGACAACTTACAGGACTGCCAATTAAGTGACCTGCTGGGACCGAATCAAAATGAAAAGCAAAAATTACTACCAATGATAAAAAAATGACCAAAATCAAACTTCAATTTGCATCTCCAAGCTAGTGCAATCTCCAGAAAATCTAACAATCTTGTCTGTAAAGTGATGGGTTAATAATCTACACTTTCAAGGGGGAAAAAAAAGTAAGAGGCCAAAATAACAGTGATTTGAGCAAGGCATGAATATTCAATTCTGCCCGTGATGAGGAGTTACATTAATGATGTGAGGATTTAACTGACAAGCAAATGCTGAACATGAAATCCTTAATGGAAAGAGAAATATTTTTCAGAAACCCATTGTAGATAATAAGTAAATTATTACCAACTTCAATAAAATATGATGATGAACAAGCAAACCTTTAATATCTAACATTAGACATTAGCGAACAATGGAGGTTTTAAGAAGATGAGCTCCTCTCCATGTCGGTTCTTTTACTTTTAAAGTATCCACCTCTCCTTGAGATTTCTTTCAGCTACTAATAAAAGAAAAGCTATTAGAGGGTTTAAAGATATTCCTTACTACTGAAAGAATGTAGACAAGTAGAAGCATCCTTCTCTTCACCAGCAAATACAATTTTTCAAAGTCATGTTTGATTTGTTTTATTGAACCTAGCAATAAATACATATTTATAATTGTAGGACAGAGAATATTTATGCTTCATTACATAAAGCATAAAATAGAATTCATATTATTACATTCTAAATACAAAAGGGCCCAGTTGTGTTCATCCAATTAAGTGGTGCTTTGTCGTTCCCAGGGGCAAAAAGAGAGAGAGAGAGAAATTAACCTTTCAAGAGCTTCTAGTTCATGATGTTATTGCACATGATAAAATTTATTTGGAATCCACAGCAAGATGACCTTCCAGCTGGGTGCTCATGTGGAGGATTGAATGCCGTCCATGCAGCAGCAAGAGCTTCAAGAGTAAGTAATTCCTTTATTCCCCATTCTGGTTATTGTGGTCATCTCTTATGGATATAGAAAAGCATTTAACCCATGAGAATGAAACTCCAAATATCCTTACAAAAGCAAGGTAGAGAAAAATCTGCAACCAAGAAAAGGCTCCCATCTCTGATATCTCCAACAACTAAAATAAAGAAAAACAATGTCTTTGCAAAGAGATGAAACTTTGGGCCCTAGTAGGAAAAATTCCCATGAGTTTCTGGGGACCAAATGCAGTCAGAGTGGGTTATCCTTGCCAAATAGAGGTATAATATGACTCTTTACTCTGTAGAAACCAAGGTCATTCACCTATGAGTATTTGTAATTATCTTCCCTCCTACCAGAGCTAATGCTGTGGAACAAGGGGTCAAAAATTGATTGGAAAAAGAGTTCCTTCTTTGTATTTTACATTTAATTCATATAATTTTAAAAGCCCTGTTAAATTTAAGATAGGAATGCCATGAAAATTATGTCATTTTTTTCAGCTAGTAAGATAGTTCAGCAGGTAAAGACTTGCCACCAAGCCTAATGCCCTGAATTCAGTGTTAAACCTACAAGATGAAAGGAAAGAGCAGACTCCTGAAAGGTGGCCTCTGATCTTCATGTCATGTGCATACAATGACATGTGTGACCTACACATATAAAAGAAAGAAAGGAGAGAGACAGAAAGAAAGAAAGAAAGAAAGAAAGAAAGAAAGAAAGAAAGAAAGAAAGAAAGAAAGAAAGAAAGAAAGAAAGAAAGAAAGAAAGAAAGAAAGAAAGAAAGAAAGAAAGAAAGAAAAAGAAAGAGAAAGAGAGAGAGGGAGGGAGGAAGAGAGAGGGAGGGAGGAAGAGAGAGGGAGGGAGGGAGGAAGGAAGGAAGGAAGGAAGGAAGGAAGGAAGGAAGGAAGGAAGGAAGGAAGGAAGGAAGGAAAGAAGGAAGGAAAAAGACATTATTTCAATACCCAGTATCATAATATTATTTTTGTTAATTTTATGTTAATTTTCAAGAAGTCTACATATCTCCATTAAGTACTTTTTAGCGTATCTAAGAATTCTGCTGCATACACTTTAGAAAATACTGTTGTGAAAAATATAAAATAGCACAAATCTTCCTCTTGACAAGATGAGACCCAGTGTTCGACAGATTTGTTTCTTCTGTTCTCTAGCTTTCTTGTCTTCTCATTATATTTTGAAATTCAAGTTGAAAAAGAGTCCTGTCAAATATCAACTTGAATCAATGAACAGAATAATGAAATACTTGTTTTGGCATCTTAATATTTTACTTTGTTTTGTTTTGTTTTGTGTTTTTGTTCATGAATTGGTCGTTGTTTGAAATAGTGCAATGCCGTATATACCCAGGTTGCTCTGGAACATACTGTGGAGCGCAGACTGGTCTGGGTCTCACTATGTAGTCCACGCTGGCCTGGAACTCACTCTGAGGCAGCCCAGGCTGATCTGAAATCTCAGTCCTCCTGCTTCTTCCTGCTGCCCGCAATACAGGCGTGTGGGACAGGCCCATCTGAATGAAATGACAATGGTATTTGTAGACTGCTTTTGAAAAAGCTGAAAATTGGATAAAAATGGTGTTCCTGACAATAGAAATGTGTTCAATACACAACACAATAATGAGGAGGGAACACTAGTCCTCTCTATTTACCACATGGTTTGACTCGTGGCAGCACAAGCCATGGTCCACGTGGTCTCTTCAGTCCTTTCGGCCTCCTACTCACCCTCTCTTCGTCTTCTTGCTGCTCCTAAAGGTTTGTCCAGTGCCCCTTGGTCTGCTCTTCTTGGCATTCACCCTCCTTCCATAGCCGTGCCATTTTAACACCTCTATTATAGTTCAAGATAGAAATACATCGCAAAAAAATCACCTTTTGATTGGCAAGATGGCTCAGCAGACAGTGGTGCTTGCTGCCAAGTCCTGAGTGATGGTCCCATTCTTGTAGACTGCTTTTGAAAAAGCAGTTTTGTTTGTTTAACATTGTCTGGCCCATTCCATTGAGCTATGGGAAGAAATTAAGCAGGATCCAACTAGACCTCTGGGTAATTACTTTTTACATCAGATCCACTGGCTCATTTTCTCTACAATGAATGCTCTGATTTATCTTACTAAAAAAAAAAAAAAACTGATCAAGATGGGAAGCTTCAAAAGCCACAGTAGAGGAGCTTACCATAGCAAAACAAATACAGTCCCCTAAATTTGACCTTCAGCTAACATCATATAGCGCTAATCTTCTGGTCAATCTAAAGTATTTACTCAGCCATGCATTTGCCATAATTGAAGTGTTTATATTGACTTATCACAGATTTAACTGGTATAAATAAGCCACGACTTTATTGTATAATAGAAATCAGAGTTTTTCAAATAGAAATAAAGATAAAGGTCATGTGTATTAGAAACTAAAAGAATGTGAATGCACACTCCCTTCATTCTGGGTTAAAGGTCATTTCAAAACAAGGGTTCTTTGTTTTATAGAAATTGATATTACCTATGTATTTGATTATATAAAAATACCAGTAGACTTGAAATAGTTAATGCTAACTGATTAAGAAAGAGAATTGATCCCTAAATTTCCTGACATATGGATCTAAGTGACATACATTTATCTTCCTGCATCGCAGCCAATAGGGAATTATACAAATGCTTACCGCTGCCTAATTAAAGATGCTTATGCTCTATAGGTAAGTACTGTGCTACTGACAGGAGGGTGCCTATTACTTTCAAATATACCTGTGGGGACAAGAAATGAACACATAGTTTTATTCCTGTTTTAAAAGAATCCTCAACATATCAGTGAAAAAAATGATGCTAGTTTTTCAGAGTAAAAATTAGAAGAGATTTTTCACATCATTCCATTAGAATAGTCCTGGGTTTATTCTAGTAATGTGTGTAAAAGATGAAAAAAAGGAACAACAGAACAGAAGGGAACTAACCTCACTGCCTGAAGGAGACAGGGTATTGGTGACCAAATGTAAAAAAATCTCAAAGGGATTTACAGAGAATACTCCAATGTATCCGGAAGGTAGCAGCAATTATCCTGAGAACCATTAAGACCTACGTTTGGAGATTAATTTCTTTAAATAATGTCTAAAGAATAAATAAAATAGTGTGAGATGAGTATGCTAGTTGAGAACTAAAATTTTATTTTTCTGTGAAAAGGGCATAATCATACAGGACACAACCAAAGACATTTCCATGGATTCTTGCAATGCAGGATAGTTTATTATTTATTTTATAGTAATGTTGCTTGTTATGTCATTATAATTCTGAAGATTTAACTAATGTTTGGTTTCTCCTGATCCATTGAAATTAATCCATTTCCCTCCTTGCCACCAGGCTTCAATCTTTTTAATTCTAGTTCAAAAGCAAAGATTGGGGGTTTACCATGAATACTTCTATTTTAGTCTCATGACTTTTTATGTATATGATGCTTCCTGCCAAATAACTGGATCATTAGAACGACAGACCTGGCCTGTAAGACTGCAAGCTGTCCTTTAGTTGACCGTCTGCATCAGTGAAAGGCACTGTTGTCAAGACATGCCCTTTGCCCTGTGGTTAGCATTTTGCTCCAAAGGATTTCCAAGGGTGAAGCCATTACACTGCTTCAGTGACTGTATTCACCCCATTGAGTCATATTTGGCTAAAAGCCTAATAGAAGGCATAATCATTCTGAATTCAGATGAAGTTATTCTTCAATATTTCTAGAAGATATTTTTTATAAAGGAACCAGAGGCAATAAATAGCAATACAATTGACAGCTATAATCAAACAACACAGCACATGCCTTTTGATTCAAGTAATGTATTAAAAGAAAAAAGTTCCTATGAAAAATCAATTTCTTTCAATCTGTCATTATTTTAGTATAAATTCAGGTATAGTTTCCAAAAAAACGTTTGGCCTCTTATATAGTAGTTCTTATGACTAAGAGTGTGCTATTGCATATAAAATCTGACAAAAATTTAACCCAGCCTTTAAAAGTAAAATAATACAGCAAACGAAAGCCTTTTCTCTAAACAGTTAATTATACTATATAAGAGAAACCAAAAATATATAATATGCCTTGTACATTGCTGCTTCCAATGAAAAAGAAAGCTTGAGTTCTCAAAAATTCTATAATTCTCAAAATATTCAGTATTCAGATACTAGTTTTCATTTTAATATGTAGTTTAAACACAGATTTAGGAACTTGGTCTTTGAATTGTTTGCATTTCATAGGCTCTGCATTGCATCTGCTACCTTGCTGTGTTACCTTAAAAGTCATTTTGAATCTGTGGTCTGTATCTAGTTTCTAAAATTAGTAGAAGTAGTAAATATATTTTAATGATTTTTCACTCAACACTGTAGAGATGCTTCTAAGATGAAAGAAATCAGTACAATTGGTTTTCATTGCATCCCTGGTCCCAGAGTGGAGTGCTATAAACATATGACTTAGAAAAGCTGTAGCTGACTCCCATCATCTCAGTCACATACTCAGAAGAAACAGAAACAGCAGGCTTAAAACATAAGCACAGTCTCAGGTGAGGTCCCTTCATTATCATGTTCTCCCCTGCTGCTGCCTTCTTGGTATGAAAATTTCCAAGTTACCACTGATTCAACATATCATTTCATTTTTAAAGCTTTTGTGCTCATAATACTTTTGAATAATAGTGTAATTAAAGAACAAATTTTACATTTATATCATTTAGTGGTCAAATCCCTAATCTGATTGCAATGAAGACATGGGCACTTTGGGTTCTCCATTTGAAAACAGATAACTTAGCGTGTACATAGGGAATGATTTCCACTGGAATGAGATTCTGAGACTCCTAACCTTTGGATGGCAGGACGTAGAACTCTGTAATTCATCAGGCAGGAACCCATATTGGTGTAATTTGCTTTTGTGGCTCTTTCTTGATCAAAAGTCATTTCTGACTTACTGTCTATCAAAATCGGTCTCCTTTTTTTTAGTGTTCATACATGTTCACAAGTGAAAACATGATCACAAAATGGTAAAAATCACTCACTCGCTGATTCCATTCCTCTAATTTTTCATGCCTCCCTCCAAGACTGGTCTGAAAACTAAATTTTTCTCCCTCTGTTATGAAGAACAATTTCTTTTAATGTAAAGCATTAGCTGTAGCTATCACTCGTGTTTTGATGATAGGAAACTTACTTTTTTATCTGCATTTTGTCTATGTATTATTTCCTACAACTATAGAAAACATAATTCTAAAAAATCTTACCCATGTCAGTTACCTCCCTAGCATTTATTCCATCAACCTCTCATTATTTAGTAGTCATGCTGTTCAGGTTTTGATAAGCCTTTTTTCTCAAGTGTGATTCATGGGCCAGAAATTCTCAATTACACCTGGGAACTCATTAGATAAACAAAACCTCAGGGCCAGCTTCAGACTAATGAGTTGGAGCGACAGGTAACCTGTACCTCATGTCACATGATCTTTAAGATTCACCTAGCTCAGGGGTAAGCCCAGTTAGACCTACAAATTCCCAGTGTGAGGCATCAGTTTCAGATGCACAAAATCATGAGATTATCCAATCAACGATGCTGGGGATTTATGATTTCTGTTTATCAGCAGCCCACTGCATCACCCCTCAAATCTGCGTAAGACAGAGAGTATGCCTGGTTTTTCTATGAAGCTATCTTCATAAAAAGAGGAAGCCAATAGAGGAAGCCCAGAGAGAAATCTACCATAGGCTGAGTGACCCTTATCTAAAACACTGGGAATCAGAATGCTTCAGATTTGAGATTTCTGAAGACATATTAGCATAGACTTTACTCAAGCTGAGTATCACGGCTCAGAAAAATATGAAATTTAAAATGCTCCAAAATATGCATAAAACTTTGATCCAACAAAACTCAAAAAGCTTTTGGTTTAAGAGCATTTCAGGAGTTCTAGATTACAAATGTTCAGTGTCTACTGTGAGGTGCTCAATGAATCTTTGAACAGTAAAACCAGACCTTGTGAATCACACTGCTCTCTACACTTCATCCTATCAGCAAGCATAAGCAAACAAATTATGTTTACTGTTTGATTCTAAATAGGAAAACTAAGGCCAGCGCACATATCTGATTTATACCTCTCCAAACCACGAAATGATTCATACATTTTAAGAGTTAAAGGAGGATAAGAAAGTATACTGGGTAGAAGCTAGGATAGAAAGCACTGAAATCATTTTGCCTGCCTACACAATAGCAATAATAATCAGGTTGGCACAATTTATCCAGGCTAATGATGCTGACGTTCTGGGAGGTACTAAAGGCTTAAGACTTCCAGGAAAAGGCTTAGTAAGTAAATTGCAGTTAATTGTGGCCAATTTCACTTCTGAACATATTAGATATAGTAGAAAGCAGAGTATTTGAAATGACCTGCATACAGCCTGCCAGGATCAAAGGTGAACAAAAGTTATCTTGCCTCCTCCCAAAACAAAATCCGAAATCCATGCTCTAATGAGGGAGGCCTGCTTATATCACAGCAATGTAGACAGAGACTAGGGTTGTTATTGCTGTACTTCCCTCTAGTCTAAAATACTCCTTCTACTCCTTCCCTTCAAGGTCAGTTCCCAGGAACTAAAAGACCTTGAGTTTTTCTCTGTTGGGAGTCAGACATTACAGAATAGACTATTAAAAACTGAAAATATTGGGACAAATAAAGTGACTATGTATGCCCAGGAGAAAGTACAGACTCAGAAAAGATCTGAAGAGACCTTAAGGTTAAAACTTTAGATTTATTCTTGGCAAAGAAACATCCTCTACCAATCAAAGAGAAGTATTTAGCAAACGATAACTTTTTTTTTCAGTTTTCTATGTATTCTTAATATATACATATATGTTAGTGTTATATGAATAGAGTGAACATGTGATATTTTCACATCTTAAAGGTGGGTAAAGGTGGATGGGATTGGGGAAAAAACACTTTTCAATAAAAATAAGTTCTACAGAAGAGGTAGAATAGGATACATAGCTAACACTATAAATTTCAAATTTAAACATAAAGATCATGAAGCATGTAAATAATAAAATTAGAGCATTCAAAGGGAAAATATGATTCAATATAAAATGGAACTAAAGGAATATGTGGAAAAACATAGAAAATATTGTGTAAATGAAATGAAAGTATCAATAAAGAGGTATAAAGCCTTAAAAAGAAGACAAAACTAAAGCTGAACTGAAAAATACAATAAATAAGATGAAAATTTTGCTAGAAGGATTCAAGGGCAGAAATGATGTAACAAAAGAATCGATGACCATAAAGGAAAGACACTAGAAATGTTATGTATACTGTTGCAGTCAGTCTGCATGGTTACTGATAAATGACCATCACACAGCTTAAGGGAACAAGGACTTTACTTTCTTACGACAGTCTGGTTACAGTTCTCACTCCAGCTTGACAGGAGAGCACACACCAACACCAGGGCCAAGGGAACTGGCCACACCATCCCTGCATAATGGCTGAGAGATGGACAGTCCTTACTTGCCAGACCAGCATGTCTGGTCAAGTGAACAGAAGGATGCCAACTCTCTCAACCACCTCTCTGTGATTTATCCAGGGCCTAATCCACCCACCATGAGCTGGGTCTTCCCCAGCAGCTAGACAATCTCCTTCAGGTTTGCTCTGGGCTTAACTCAACCATCAACTCTACACAACTGTGCCCAGAGTCCAAACCCTCAAGAGTCAAGTCGACACCTGTGCTTAACTATGATACTCCACCCCTTGTCAACTTGACACAAAAACAATAGCACTTTTAAACTGTAACTTTTCCTTGCCCCACAGATGTTAAAAAATATAAATACATTCATTTCATGGACAAATTTAAAATGTTCTCATTAAAACTTCAGTTCCAACATTTTAAAAGTTCAAAGTTTTTTTAACTTTAAAAGGGTATTAAATCAGAATAAGTTAAATACTTTAAAACAAATAAAACATTAAAACAGAAGGATCTTGATACAGTAAGAAAACATTTAAATTAAGATCAAAGTCCAGAAAAAAACCACATCCTTTATTTCAATGTCCATCTTCTGTTACTTGTCACGTAGTCAAGGCGGCTCAAAGATTCTAGGTATTCCCAGCCCCTGTTTGCAGCTCAAAGTTGTATAAGCAGAGTTCCTTTGAATCTCCACTCGCAGTCATCCTCAGCAGCAGTCCCACCGTTCTGGCATCTCAAACACAACTCTGGGCTCTCCTCTGCAGCATTAAGCTTCACCATCTCTTGTAGGAACTCTATGCCTGCCACTTGGTGCCAAGCTTTTGCTGCTCTCCACAAACCCCTCTGTAGTACGCCCAAACCAGTATCACCTGAGGGACACTGCCAGATTCTGAAGCAAGGTTGAAACGTAGCTTAGTCCACTGGAGCTACAGCTATACCAACTTTAACAAGCTGACGCTAGAAAAGCCTCTTTTCTAGGCAGCCAAACATCAAAAGGACAAGAAATGGCTTTAACTTGGGCTTTCAGCACCTGAAGGAATCTGGGCTTTCAAACCACGAACTCGCCATACAGTGGTTTTCACGTTTCCCACCGTCCCAGTGCAAGTCACTAGGTTTTCCTTCACTGATTCTCATTTCAGCAACAGCAGCAGATATCCTGCTGCCAGCCCCTTTGCACACCAAACCTTCAAGGCTGCCAACACAGCTCTCCTTTGTCAAGCAAGCCAGTCCATTGTCTTTAAATTCAGCTTAACAAAGTCCTTGTTCCCCTCATCAAAAATTGGGCCCAAACAATCTCTCTCAGCAATTGGCCCACTAAACTCTGAAGAACAGTATTTGTAAATCCACAAAGTGAAAATTCTCCAGCATTTCCAACCTTGTCCAGCAGAACCGTTCAAAAGCCACAAAATCCACATTTATCAGCAACACTCCACTTCCTGGGTACCAAATTCTGTTGCAGTCAGTCTGCATGGTTGCTGATAAATGACCATCACACAGTTTAAGGGAACAAGCAGTTTACTTTCTTATGACAGTCTGGTTACAGTTCTCACTCCAGCTTGACAGGAGAGCACACACCAACACCAGGGCCAAGGGAACTGGCCACACCATCCCTGCATAATGGCTGACAGATGGACAATCCTTACTTGCCAGACCAGCATGTCTGGTCAAGTGAACAGAAGGATGCCAACTCTCTCAACCACCTCTCTGTGATTTATCCAGGGCCTAATCCCACCCACCATGGGCTGGGTCTTCCCCAGCAGCTAGACAATCTCCTTCAGGTTTGCTCTGGGCTTAACTCAACCATCAACTCTACACAACTGTGCCCAGAGTCCAAACCCTCAAGAGTCAAGTTGACACCTGTGCTTAACTATGACATATACCAAAAAAAAAAAAAAGAAAACAAGAAAGGTTGACAATAACAGAACTCAAAGGAAACATTGAGACATGAAGTGAACTAGCATTCCTAGGATAGATAAAGAGCAAGGGAGGATATTCATTAACAACTGAAAATTTTATAAATTCAAAATGGGCATGAGTATAAGTACAAATACCCAAGAAGTTTAATGCAAGATGAACTCAAAGATACTCATAACAAGCATGCTACCATCAAACTCTCAAAAGATAGAGCAAAAGGAAAAATCTTGAAAGTATCAAAAGATAAAGCTACACTGGTCAAAATAATGTGGTATCAGCATAAGGCTAGACATATGGACCAGAGAAATAGACAGTCCAGAAATAAACCTTCACATCTATACTCAAATAGTTCTTATCAAGAGTGCTAAAACCACAGAAGCAACAGTGGGGAAAGACAAATATTTCCAGTAAATGATGCTGGAAAACTGGATATCCACTACAAAAGAATGAAGCTGGATCCTTATAGACATCAAATTAATTTTCAGTCAATTAAACAAAATAATAAAATTATAGATTGAAAAACTAAATGTAAGCTCTAGAGCTGTAAAACATACAGGAAAAAGTACAATGAATAAACACTTAACTGTAAATTTTCTAGTCATCTTTTTGCAGGTGACACCAGTTACACAAGCAACAGAAGAAAATAATGGATAAATTGGACACCACAACAAAAAATTTTAATTTGTATAAGAAAAGACAAAGACAATATTAGACTTAGGAAGATGGTTCTGCAGATGGATGTACTTGACATGTACCTGAGTTTGGATCCCCAGAATCACATAAAATGCTGGACAAAGCAGGGCCTACATCTGTAATCCCAGAACACTTACCAGAAGATGAGAGACAGACACGAGGGAGCCTCTGGATGTCACAGGCGGGTGAGCCTGGCTTACACAGCAGCAAAGAGAACAAAAGATTGTCAGATGTCCTTTGATCTCCACAAGCACCTTGGCACCTGTCCCCCCAATACACACACACACACACACACAAACATACACAAGAAAAGGATATCAACCAAGGAAAATCATGCAAAGTCCTGAATGTTAGAAAATATTGTAAATTATACATTGAATGAATGATTAATATGAAACACTAAAAAAGTAAAACAAAAAGAAACCCTAATTTTAAAGTGGACATGAAAGATCCGAGGATATAACTCAGTGAAATACTCCTTACTTAGTCCAAGGTTTATTCCCCAACACAACTAAAAAAAATTAATAAGCAAAATCAAAGGGAAAGGTCTTAACAGAGGGTTGGGGAGATAACTCATTGGCAAAAACATTTGCAATGCAAGCAAATGACCAGAGTTTGTGTCTTCTAGATCCCAGGTAAAATGTTGGGTGGCTGTGGCAACTTGGCAGTAATTTCAGCATAGCCTGGGAATCCCTGGGGCAAGCTGGATAGCTAGAAGAGTCTATAAGCCAGCCTTAGGTTTAGTGACTCAAGATCAAAACAATAAGGTAAAAAAGCACTTGAGAAAACCAATTGAGGATAACTCATAAAAATCATCTTCAAACCTTCCACACACAAATGTGCTTATATACACATGCAAACATATACACATGCACAGACCACATATGTACATACACATGAAAAAAGATACTTCAATAGACTTTCTTCATAATGACATACAAGTGGCCAATAAGCACACTGAGTATTTTCAATAGTCATTAGGAAATACAAATCTAAATTGCAGTGATATACTAATTCATACTCATTTGTACATCGACTATCAAGAGTAAAAGGAGAAAGCACCAGTAGTTGTGAGTCATGAAGGAAGGACCTGGAACCCTATACACAGTTGGTAGAATTTAAAATGGCATTATAAGTATTATGAAAAAGTATTTCTCAAAAAATTTAGGATATCACCACAAGTAAGGTGAGGAAGGTAATAATTGGGAAAAATACCAGGGGTGGAAGATGGCATATAGGAGAGACAGAGGGACTAATAGAAAAACCCTAATGTTGTGGGAGGGAACTCCATAGGATCATCATATGCTAATAACATGTGGGGGAAAAAACATGTCTTTTAAAGAAAGGAGCAAGAAAGGGCAGTCCCTATGCGGAAGAGGACAGAGTAAGGAAAGCAGAGCAAAACAAAAAAATCCTGAGCTGATCTACTTAGTACTCAGTGACAATTAGAAATATGTTAGAAGTAACAGGAATGTGATACTTCCTGATTACCTGTTGGTCAGAAAGGTCTCAAAGTTCCCCAAACATTATAGACTTTTGCCATTACTCTTGGTTGCTCTCCAAAAAACCACCAGTAAGACCCTACTACTGAAAATGTAATACATACGGATCACAGAACATGTGCAAACTATTTCATCAAACTGGTCTGAGAAATTCTTCCTTGCTGGGTAGTGTACACAATAACAAGGAACACTGTAGAAGCTACTGGGGGACAAAAATAACCACAGGCCTCATCAATTCATGAGCTCTGCAAGTTGCAATTAAAAAATCACCATGGCAACAGGTGACTACCAGTGTAATAGTGGTATGAGTATGAAGGAAACCACCACAGCTTTTCATTGAATTCAAGACCTACTTGTCAAAATGGAACACATTCCTGTCACTAATAACTAGAATAAAAATCTGAAAAAGGGAGGGAAATAGATCAATAGGGAAAATCAGCCTATAAACCTAAATGGGTAGGAAACAGTACACCAAACTGCTCTGTAAATAGCAATTATTATATCCATAAATTTGAAGAGCACATAGCGCTGAGCCTAGAAGTCTTCTTTTATAACAGAAGTGGAGGATATCAACACTCTGATAGGATGCAGCCTAGGGCAGTAGTAGAGCAGTGAAGTGGACAATGGCCAGCCATAAGGCAGAGTACCAGCGACCCAACAAGACTAACCCAGAATGAGGTCAATCTAATCTCTCCCCATCCTAAGCTTAGGGAACCTCAGAAGAGGGGACAGTTAAAACTGTAAGAACCTAAAGATGGGAAAGTCCACCGTTAAACAAGACATTCCATTAAAGGAAGGACTGCTGCATTCAGGAACTCACTGCAGTAAGACTTGTCCTTATTACACCTGCATAATGACTGACATACCAACATGCCCCCACAGACTATTAAGGAACTCAAGACAGATAAGAACATAGAATGGAAACTTTGGAGACCAGGGCTGGATGAATGTTAGGGAAATGCCCCTATCAGTGAGATGGCCCAAGGAAGGGCAACTTGATATGCCACAGAGGCCTGAACCCCCATAAGAGTTGGCAAGCCAGAGGGAACCCCAGATCCACAGAAGCAGCCAGGTAGGAAAGTAGGAGGGAGTGGGATAGATTGATAAAGGAAAGGGGGGAATGGGAAGGAGGGGGGATGGAGGGAAGCAAGGATACGTACTCATTATTCTTGTAAAATTAGGAAGGAAGAAATTAATAAAGAAATTAAAAACAGAATTGCCATATGACCTAGAAATTCCACTTGTGTATAGATTATATAGATTATAGAAATTTAAAAGTTCACAAAAAAGATATTTGTGCATAAATATTCATAACAGCAATGTTCACAGCAGCTACGTACCATATGCCTACAGGTAGATGAATGAATGAGTACATTCTCGAATACATATATAATGTGATATTGTTTGTCCTTAAAGGAAAAGGAAGTTTTAGCATGTGCCACAAGTTAGAAGAACCTGGATAATATTGTTCTAAGGGAAGTAAGCCAGTCATGAAAAGAAAAAAAAATTTATGGTGCCACTTACCTGTACTTAAAGTAGTGCTTAAAATGGTAAAACTCAGATAGAGAGAGAGAGAGAGAGAGAGAGAGAGAGAGAGAGAGAGAGAGAGAGAGAGAGAGAGTAGAATTTTTCAGGGCCTGGAATATTTGGTAAAATAATAATATTGATTAATGGCTGTAGAATTTTAGTTTTATAAAATTAAAAGCTATATAGATGGATATTGGTGATGGTTTCACATTTTTTTCAGAGATTTGGTGGGGGAAATGTCTCCATGTAGTATAGAATGCTCTGGAATTCAATATGTAACCCTTGATCACAAATTCGTGATTTTCCTGTCTTAACTCCTAATTGCTTAGACTACAAGTATGAGCCAACATAACCAACTTTGCACGTCACATTTTTTACATTTTAGTTCTTTTATTCGTTATTTCCAATAAAGAGACAGAGACAAAAAATTAGAGACAGCAGGTGGAGGTATGATGCAGTGCATGTTTGAAGTTCAGAGGGTTTTCTTACATGTGAACTTCAAGAGGTCAAATTTAAGTCACCAGATCTCCTCAGTCTTTATTATATCAGTGTATTTTAACACAATAAGAATAAGAAAGAAATGTGGAGGAGAAGAAAGAGGATGGGAAGAAGAAAGGGAAGAGGGAAGGAGAAGGAAAAAGAGGAGCAGGAAAATAAAGGGAGGAAGATGGGCAGAAGCAGCAGGAGGAGTAGAAGAAGCCAAAAGAATAGAAGTGACAAAGTCCTGATGTAGTCTAAGTCAGTCAAAGCAATATGTATTGCAAAGCAATGGTACGGTTACTCTGCATTGTTGTCAACAAATTCACAACCAAATGGTTTATGGAAGAACAAGGGATTTTATTTTCTCTTATAATAGTCTGATTACATTTCCTTGTCTATTGTCAGGAGAGTTCATTCACATCAAAATCGGGGGCCAAGGGAACTGACCACATCAATCTATATATCCATAGAACTTACGGGAGAAGGACAATCCTTATTTACCATGTCTGGTCAAGTACACAAAAGGATGTAAATTTCTTTAACCATTTCACTTTATCTTATGATCCCACTGTCCTGGGGCTAGTGACAGGCACCGTGAGCTGTGCATACTCAGCAATTTCAAACAATCTCCTACAGGCTTGCCCAGGACTTAACTCAACCACTGATTCTTTACAAATGTGCCTAGAGCTCAAACGTCAACTATCAAGTTGACACCAGTATCTAACCATATTTCATCCCTTGTGAACTTAACACAAAAGCACAGTACTTTTAAACTATAACCTTTCACACTTATCCCCACAGGTGTTATATTTATCTTTATAAAATACATTCAATTATGTTAACTCTAAAATTTAAGATTAAAAATTCTTATAAATTGAATTATCTATTCATTGAAAGTTCATTTTTTAAATGTTGGAACTGAAAGGCTCTTAAAAAAAAGTTTGAAATCTCTTAAACACAAAATCCTACCAAATCAAAACAAGTTAAATACAAAATAAACATTGAAATGGAAGAATCATGACACAATAAGAAAATATTAATTCAAAAATCAAAAAAACCTTTAAATGTTCATTATCTATTCTTCATCATATAGTCAGAGTGGCTAAAAGATTCTAGGCAATCCCAGTCCCTCTTTAGAGTCCGAAGTTGCACAAGCAGCGTTTCTCCAAACCAGGCAGAATCTACACTCATCACCATCCTCAGCATATATCCCATGGTTCTGGGTTCTCTAACAACATTCTGAGTTTCACCTTCCTTTACAGGAACAGAGCTTCAGCCACTCTCCCCTCGGACGTGCATCAATGTAGTGTCACCTGGATGTTGTCAGGTTTCATAGGAAGGCGGAAACAGAGCTTGGCCACCTCGAACCACAGCTGCACCAACCTGGAAAACATCCTGGATGTGCTTATCCTGGAAAACATCCCTTTTCTAGGGATTCAGCCAAAACTTTCAAAGGCCAAGAAACTGCTTCAGTTTGGGCTATTACCCATAAAAGAATCTGGGTTCTCACTATATGAAATCTCCATATGGTGATATTCATTTCTTCCACCACCATCCCAGTTCAAAGCACTAGGTTTTTTTCTTCAATGGAGTTCATTTCTTCAACAATCACAGCTGCTCTGCCATCTGCCCTCTCATCATCCAAAACATCAGTACTGGCAATGCAGCTCTCCTCTACTAAACAACCTAGTCTATTGTCTTTAAATTCAACTTCCCCAAAGTCTTTGGGTCCAAACAATCCACAATTCCCTCAGCATTTCTAGTTTCCAAATGACCTACTAAACTCTGCTCAATAGCTTTTATATCACCAAATCTCAATATCTTTAAATATTTCCATATGTCCTCAAAAAAAGTGCTCAAAATTTACAAATCCACGTAGTCAGATTTACCAGCAACACACCACTTACTTCCCTGGTACTAAATTCTGACCCAGTTACTCTTCACTATTGCCAATAAATTCATGAGCAAATAGTTTAAGATAACAAAGGGATTTATTTTGGCTTGGTATACTCTAGTTACAGTTCCTTGTCTAGCTTGGCATTAGAGCTCACACTAACACCAGGGGCTGAGGGAACTGACCACTCCACTTCCACAGGACTGCTGAGAGGTGACAATCCTCACGTGCCAATATGCCTGGCCAAGTATACAGGGGGATGCCTATCTCCTACTCAGTTCCTTCATCTTATCCATCAGGGACTGTCCACACTCACTGTGGTTTGGGCCTCCATATCAATCAGACAACTAGCTTCTATAGAGTTGCTCAGGAGCCTAATTCAACCATTGATTCTTTGCAAATATGCCCAGAGCTCAGACCTTTAACCACCAAGTTGACATCTGTACATAACTGTAACATTTGTCTTAGCATTTAAGGGGCACACAACAGAAATATGTTGACCATTCTTTTGCTAAATTCTTCTTACCTTAAGATTGTGTGATACTGTAAAGAAAACTTTTTTGAACTAATCTATGATTAACTTGTTCAGTGCTTTATTATCCTTGGTTAATAACAGTTTGAATCTGGTTCACAAAGTATAGAAAGGAACAAAAAAGGATGAAGAGTTGCCTGTGGAACTTTCTATTCTAATTTCTGTTTTACTGGCTTAAGCATTAATCAGTCATTTCTTTTTTTTTAATTTTTTTATTATTATTTATTCAGTTGTGTGTGTGTGTGTGTGTGTGTGTGTGTGCGCGCGCGCGCATGTGTGTATGTGTGTGTGTAGAACCACGGACGAATCGGGAACCACCATGGACGCCTCCACCTCCTTCTGCCCGGGGATTCACAGGCTCTGCCCTACCAGGACCAGAAGCGCAGGCCGCCCCCGCTTCCACCTGGCGTCTATACGTGGGGTCTAGGATCCGAACTCAGGACCTTCTGCCTGCAAGGCAGAGGCTTAACCCCTGAGCCACCTCTCCAGCCCTAATCAGTCATTTCTAAGGAACAAAAAATACCCTTCTTGGCCATTAACTTGGCCTTCTGATTTTGCTTTTAAATGTGTAGAAAATAAGAAATTCCACTCCACTAAGAAATTGTGAATTTTATAGCTAAAGATCTGAGTGAGTTGTCCATTGTGAAGTCAGCAGCAGACATCAGACCAAGGAACTGAGTTGAGGGAGGACAGGTGGATACTGAGAATGCAAGAGGTAATCTTGTGTGATTTCTCCCCTAAGAGGGAAGAATAAAACTATTTTCATTTGTACCATATGTACAACTTCAAAAAACAGACCATTTAATTTAATGAAATTTTCAAATATATCACTGGCAAGTCCTACAGAGCAGATATAGCCACAAACTATTCTAATGCCCCAAGACCGGATGGATGAGGGTGTGTAGGGTGTGGGGAGACATAAGGATGATTTGCCACTTACTGCTAAGTGTTGCCAAATGTACTTTAAGTACCTCATGGACTGGAAATACACTGCACATTACCTTCCTCCTGTTACAAATAGGAAATGAAGCTTTTTCTTTCTTTCCTGTTTATGCTATTGATCACTATATATTCAAATCTACCACTTCTGCACTGTAAGAAATTGATTATGGGATGTATTTTTCACACTTCCTACCTTTTGGATTTGATACTATGATGCAATAGAATGTGACCTTTCTGGTGAATTTCTTAGCCAAGATGCACTTTCAACATCTTTGTGAGAAACACTGAGAAATACATTTTTGCATATTGTTTATTGCATATTGTTATGACTTCAGTGACGTTATTTTAAAAGGGGGAGACAAACTGGAAAAAATAACAAGCACCTCATGGATAACAGCAGCTGTGGAACACGTGGTTTTATCACATGATAGCGCCACATATCTTGGCTTATAATGAGTCTAATTTAAACCTTGAGCAAGTACTGACATTTTTACCAATTATTTTAAAGTTCTAGGTCAGAGAATAAACTGTGAACTTCAATGTACACATCAGTGTCTTTTCAGACTCTCTAGTGCTAGATTCTGTAATAAGGGAGGTCTGAAAATGACCTTCCAAATTGTAAGCTCAGTATTTTCAGTGAGATTAATACATAATAGAATGTAAAACTTTTAATACATCCACATTACCAAGATGTGCTCATATAACAAGTATGGACATTGGCATATTAACCATACAATTTCCATTTACAAAGATAATTAACAAATGATGTTACACTCTGAAAGGTTTCTTCAAAGTTTTACTCCATCAAATACTAATGTGAATTTTCAGTTCACACTCTTCATTATATTTAACTATTTTTAGCTAAGTTACACCTGTTCCAAATAAGAAACCAGAAATAGTAGAAAAAGGTAAGTGTCTAGACTGACTAGAACTTTGTTTAAATTGTATGCATGTGTATGTGTACATAGTATATGTGTCATATCTGTACACATGCAGATACACATGCATATCAGAAGTTGATGTCAGGTGTCTCCTCTATAGCTGCCTATCTTATATTTTGAGACAAGGTCTCTCTCATTGAACCCAAAACTCACTGATTCACCAGGCTGGATTGACTGGCTATTGAGTTCTAAGAATCTTCTTACCTTTGCCCCTTCCTCCACACCCTTCCTTAGTGCTAAGGTTACAGGTATGTGGTTTTTACTTGGGTGCTGGGGATTTGAACACAGGTCCTCATTTTCTCATGGTAGGCACAGCCCAGATAAAAGTATCTCTGCATGTTCTTTTCTATCATAGATAAAATCATGGAAGAGACAGACTATTACCAATAATTTATTGATTGATTGACCAAATTTTTAACACGGTGTAAGAATGTGAGTGTGTGTGTGCGCGCGCGTGTGTGTGTGTGTGTGTGTATTCTTTTTACAAATGCAAATGGGTGGTTATATATTCTTTTTTATAAACACAAATGGGAGAAATTTCTACACTGTGCACTATGTTTATTATGTTCTCATTACTTAATATTTACCAATAAATTTCTTCATAGTCATGATAACTATAAAATCTTTTCAATGCAGTGATCAAGTCCTAAACCTGTGTGTAACTTAACAATGGCACCAGAATTTGGCCATGTTGCTAGTGCAACATCTACTTTTGCATCAATATCTTAAGGAAAGGAATGCTTGTGCAGACAACACAGGAGAAATACTGTCACAGAAGCTCATTAAGAGGTTTATGCAGAGCACTACATTTCACAAAATAATGTAAGCAAGGAGTTTTCTTGCAGATGATCATCTTTGGGGGCTGGCATTCCAAATAACACACTCAGGGAATTGTTGAGCTGCATAACTAGTTTAATCATTCTAACAACCCTGTCAGAGGGGATGTATTGTGCTCATTTTACAAATTAAGGGAGCTAAAACATAGAAAGTTTAAGTGACTTTCCTGGAGTCACCAGCTGGTAAGTGACAGAATTGGCATGAGTCCCCCAATCTATCCCTTCGCCCTACACCACACAGAACTCATCATCCTTAGCATCACGAAGCACTACCAATATTAAAGAAATGTTCCTGTCTTTAACTGAAGAGGCTGAGCTGGAAAATATTTTGACAGCAAGGATCTGAATGTAAAATGGTCCAGTGGTACAGGATATGTAAATGTGGAACAGGATTTCGGAAAAAATAAAAGACTGTTGTGGGCATGGGAGGGAATGCAGATGTGTATGTGGCATCATGCGTGTGAGTCATGCTCCTTACACTTAGTTTATCCGCTCCCTCCTGGTGGCATTTCTGAGCAGAGTAAACTAAAGGACATTTGCACAAAGTATGAACTCTCAATTACTGTTGGTTCTCATTGCTGCCTTCAAAATTACTTTTCAATTTTCTTCTCCCCTAATGTTTACATTACTTTGAAAAAGCAACCATTTTGTAATCATTCATTTTCCCACGGTTCTTATGAATCTCTATCTTCCTAAAAGTTATCAATATTTAATCTTTTAACAATATTCCTCTAAAATGAGATTTTAAAAAATATTAAAGAATCCTAAATCAATAATATATTTCTAGAATAACTGTCAAGCCTTGTTGCTTTTGCTTGGTGATGAGAAAATGGAAAAGACAAACTGAAACCAGCCTTAGAAACAAACACCTTGTGACCAGGGAATGAAGATGCAGCAACTTAAAGTATTAGAACAAGACTAGCAGAAAGGGATGTATGGATGAGAGTAACACTCTTTTCCCACTGAACTGAGAAGGAAGGTGGGCAGAGAAGAGACATGGAGGAAACAGTAAGAGAATGTAAGGGACTATTATACTACACAATGCCCTTCTTTACTATCAAAACTCACCCTCCATCATATCCACATATCACATCATATCTGCAGAAAAGTACAATCCAGGGAAACTTTATTTCACCTGCATCCAGGCATGATTGTGAGCAATTGGAATGCTACCTTGATATTCCCAGATTTCTAACTATATCTCCTTATCCTGGCCATAGCTATCTATGCATTTCATGAACTGGTGAATCTCTCGTTTCAGTACAAGGCAATGTCTCCTTCTAGTGAATTACAATAGTGGCATGCCTTAATATAACATCTGTTCTATAGTACTCTGCTCAGGGCTGACTTACTATACTGTAAGACTCATCTACAACCCAGCCTTGAACTCTCTCGGGTAGGCATGTCAGATGAAGGAACAAAGATATAGTTCATGCATTAATTTTCTAACTTAAATTTTTAACACTGAATTTTTTATTTTAAAAATAGGAGGAAATAATATCCATTTCTTATTTTTGGTAATGGAGCCAAATAGCTCTTATGCACCTGTTCATTTTTGTTGTTGTTGTTGTTGCCTCACCTGTTATTCCAACAACTGCTGCGGCAGCTAGTTCTAGCATGTCCATACTGATGAAATCTGACAGGTCCGTTCTAAAATATGATGAAGGGGAGTGGGAGCTTCACCTCCTCACCTCCCCCAGCTGGTTTTTTTTTTTTTTGACACCTATTTCATATGGATTCTGAGAAGTCCTCAGGACTCACACCCCATTGACATACCAACTGATGACCCATTCTGTCACTAGCTCTTCTTGTTTTGTTTCATTTCCTTGTAGACTTCTGCTGCTTTGTAAGATTACATTCTAAAATAAACAAATCTCAGGCAAGATTTTTTGCCTTGGGCTCTGCTTCTGAGGGCAGTCTGGAGTATTGATCAGGACCCAGCCAGGAAACAGAAACCTCACAAGCAATTTGAACAGAAAAAGTAATATAAAAATATTAACTTATAAGGAAGATTGGCAAGAGAAGTTTAAAGAACATGAGGAAAGCAGATAAAGATGCAGCAACTACTCAGGTTAACAAAACAAACAAAAGATAGAATAAGTTTGGGAGAGTCTGACTTCTGTTAAGAGTCAGACTCCATGTGACTATCAAATGTCAAAAGGGTGATGTCAAAAGACTTATTAGTGGGATGCTCCAAAATTCATTAGAAAATTACCCTTAAAGGCCCTTTGGGGAAACTCTCAGTAGCTCAAACTATCTAGGAAGCCATCTTGAAATACTGGTGTTTCCCAGAATCTTCTGCTATAAGAAAACCTACATAAATCTTACCTTTGGGCTACTGCAAACTTTTCTGGGACATGGTCCCATTGGAATGCTAGCAAAAGTAGCATTACATTCAGTGAGCTACCTCTCTATCCTCTGTAAAAACAAGAACAATCCAAGATACCAGAGATGCTAAGAAAGACTCCTTCATCCTGCAGTATTCTTTCAATACTTCCCTCTGAAAGACTAACTTGATGTCAGCTGATTAGCAAGAAATGTTTCCTGAGATGAGCCACTGCTGTACAAAGCTGGGAGAAGACCATGAATTAGGAATGAAGAGATGATAAATTGAAAGTTAACTCACCAGGCTAACAGCATCCTATCAATACTGTGCAAAAGGTATTATTTCCTCCTGAATCTGAACTACCTCAGGAAGTGGTAATGAGAAAATAGAAGCTCAGCCCTGGGTAAAGCTGCCTCCTCCATTATGAAACTGTTCTGCGAGCAGCTGCTGGTGAAAATAGATTATCTTTTGAAAGAGATTATATTGAAAAGTAAAGAAAAATTAACATATTTGTTCGTCAAATAAATGTGTCAAAGTTATTTTCCTAAACCCTAAACATATTTTTAAAAATTCCTCAATCCCAATATACTCCAAAGTCAGAGGCAGGAAGATCATTGTCAGCTTTAGGCTAGCGTGGTCTACGTATAGTGTGGTCTACATAGCAAGTCTCAAACCCACCAGGCTGCGTACACACACACACACACACACACACACACACACACACTCGCTCGTAGCAGAAGTTTAATATGCAGTTTTTCTCCATAAACAAACTGGAAGTGGCATGGAAGTTCCCAGCCTTGCCATCTTCATAGCAACAGAAGATACCAGGCAGACTGATGGAGGGGGGAAAATAAAACAACCAACAGCTTAATCAAGTTGTGAAATCGATGAACTGTAATAGCAAACATCCTGGCAAGAGGTGAACCTTGGTGCAACAGAGGCATGGATATTATTGTGGCAGCCAATTACTTTCTGATTATAGTTAAGACTTAATTTCTCACAGAGAATATGTGCCTAGTATTGTAAACCAAGTCAAAAACGTGTAGAAGGAGAAACAATCATCCCTAGGGAATAGGGGACTACTAAATTTTAGCTATCATTCTATCAAGCTACCAAATAAATAGTTAACATTACACCCATACTTTAGAGTAGATCTCATCCTTTAACCAAGAAGCTTCCTTTTTCGAAATCATACCCTAAACCATAATTAAGAGAACATCTCAGAGTTTAAGAGCCTAAGAGTGAGGAAAGGTGAATCAAACTGTATCTTGTGGACATGACAGAGCTGATACACACAAGGACTCACTGAAGCTGTCTCTGCTTTCTTAATCCCTACAAAATATTTTTTTATTCTTATAGCTTTACAAGCATATTAAATACTAATCCCTGATTCTTTCTATACTCTTATCTCCTATCTTCTCCCTTCTTTTCATCAATCTATCCCACACTCTCCTATCCTATTGTATGTCTGCTTCTATGGATCCCAAGGTTCCCTCTGGCTTTATCTACTCTTATAGGGGTTCAGACCTCTTGGGGCATACAAAGTTGCCTCTTTTTGGTTCACCCCACTGATGGGAGCATTTCTCTTCACTCATCTAACTTTAGTCCCCAATATTTCCAGTGTTCTTATCTCTCTTGAGTTCCTCTACAGTACCTGCAAAATGTCTGAACTATCGGCATTTCACCAAGAAGAGGAAAGATCTCAAAAGACACCATACCTTCAAAACAGACCATTGAGAATTAATGCCATATGGAGGGGAAGCTAACTACTTTCCTCAGTGGTATACCCACTGATATATCACCCATACTCCAGAAATACAGATGAAGCTTAGTGGGCCACACACTCAGTAAGACATGAAAGTAGGAGTGAGGCAAGTTGGGAAGGTTTGCAGAGGGGAAAAGGAAGAGGGATGAATTGGGTAATGGAGTAAAAAAATGACAGAAACTCATTTGTAGCCATGTTTGAAATTGTCAGTGAATAAAAATTTTTGAGTTTTCCTTTTTTCCCTTTTACAATTGCTCGTAATATTGCTCATAATAAGTGTGTAACAAATTTGGTTATCCTCATTCTTCTTTATTATGTTTCTTGGTTTTATCGAAAGCAAAGAAGAAAAATTATGCAAACCCTGTAAGGTTGGTCACACACAAGCATTCTCAGAGTTTGTTCCCATGAGGATCCTACAGCAGATTTTTTTTTCATAAGAAAGATTTAATTGTTCAATCCAGATATATAAAAAAGAAAAAAAGCTGAAATATCACACTTGTACGGTGATCAAAAACAGCTGTCCGCTGATCAAGACTGCTGTCTGCACATCCACACCTTGTATTGCCCCATGATAAACAATAGTACAGTACAAATGTCAAATGACTTTGACACTCTTATCATCTCAAAGACTTTGTGTGCAGGAAATATTAACATATTGCATATGGGGATGGAGAGGTCCACTTATTCCCTCAAGGTCACTCAATGTTTCCTTGACACAAGTACTATCTAGACCCACCAGGCTTCCGGTGGCCTGTCCTGCTGCCTCCTCTCCTTGACAAAGCAGTCTCTCACAGTGATGCCTGTTTGCCTTTTAGTATTATTTTAAGAAAGCACATTAGAAAAAAAAGAATGTATTACTGTATTTCCCTCCAAATCAAATTAATCAGAAAATAAAATTAAAGCACATTTATTTAGCAGAAAGCTACTCTTTCCATTAATGAGAATTTTATTAAATATAATAAAATATTTCAGGCAATTCTTTTCTTCCTGGTGCCTTTTTCCCTACTTCTTCCTTTCTCAGATTTATTGAAAAGCATTTTTATTAGTGCAATAATAGGCTCGGGGACATGCAATTATATTGAGATGCTGACACTTCCCTGTTAGTTGCAGCCTTTGGCCTGAGGCCAAACACTCAACCTAAGCAGAAGCTCTCCCTGAGAGCAGTCCTGGCATGGCACGTGCTTGCATTTGTCCTTACCCCAACCTCCAATTCCTAACCACTGTACAGGCTATTAGCTAATTTTTCCTTCCCATTGCTATTGATCCAAATAGATACTCCCATCTCTATAAAAAAAATCCTTGAGAAATTTAAGGGAAATAAAGAGGACAGCCTTGATTAGAAGCTGTCAACTTCAGTTTCATGTGGGAAATATTGAGTGTTGTGACTTCATGAGTCATTTACAAACATGCAATACTAACTCTGTACCTTTGTCCTGATTTTCCTTATAGCTTTCATATCTGTGGGGTTTTGTAATTGTAACTCTCTCTCTTTTACATTTTTCAAGGCAAAGCATTTCAGAGTCAAAATAGAAATGTCAACCAAAAATAAAATGCAGATCCAAACCACTGAAATTTTTAAGCCACTGAGAAAGAAATAAACTGTCTTTGAATAAAGGGCCAGGGGGAACTGAAGAACGCTTCTGAATGCTTTCTCACTTTTTGTTTTGCCTGAGCGTCTACCACTAAAGAGCACATCTCTTCTCTTTGTCGGGTTTTCTGGAACAGAATTTCTGCACATGCCTAATGACCTTGTTGGAAACACACCTACATGCTGCTAGAAAACTCTGTATGTAAACCTTCAAAGTTTTCTAAGTTATTGAAGTAGAGATGCCCATGCACAAGCATGCTCACAAGACTGTATCTCTAAGGATGCCTCTGAATGCTTACAGAAACAGAACACCATCTCCTAGTGTCTATAGCCCAGACCACAATGTGGCAACGATCTTCATAGAACTACCAGTTCTATGACTGTTAATGCAAAGTAATGACAATGTTTTCCCAGGAAAACGGAGGCTAGGGATAAAAATCCTTCTAACCTAAGCTCAGTGTATAGGGGTTTGGAGAGGAAGGGAATACTTCCTTCAGTTGGTAAAGTGCTTGCTGTAGAAACCACATAAAAAACAGCCAGGCATGGTGATGTGTGATTGTTAACCTCAATAGTAAGGAGGAAAAACAGGAGGAAACCCAGGGCTCACTGGACGATCTGCCTGTCTTAGCCAGTGAATTCCAGGCCAAGGAGGACCTTTCCTCTAAAAACTTTGAGGATGGCTCCTGAGGAACAACACCCAAAGATGTCCTTTAGCCTCTACATACGTGTATGCAAATGTACATGTGCACCAATGCACATCACATGTACAAGCACATACAGATAATTCCATGTAAAGGGATTTTGAATCCCCCAAATGTTGGTTTTCTTTGAATCAAAGTCCCTTAGCACGGGCCTTAATTCACAGAATGAGCTGAATTTATTCTACTGTCTGGACCTAAGTCGATCCTTTTGGATCAGAACCCTGACTGTGTGTAGCTCCATTAGTCTCCTTTCCTGAGTTCTGTCTGGCTTTAATGAACTGGACTCTTTCAGAAACAGAACATCTCCTCTTGGTAATGATGCTTTTTGGATGTCTTGCACATTGGTGGGATTCATGGTCACCTCCTTAGAGTCGGCCTCACATCCAGGCATCAAGCAAATAAAGCCACAGTCCCATGCAAGCCCCCACCCTATGGAGATGGCACAATGCCCCTGGGCTAAATTCAGAGATTCGGGAAATATGAAAGTCAGCGATATCAGCTTTCTGTTCTTTGGGAAGTACAGAGAAATAAAAGGCTCTTGGAATTCCTGAGGCTCAGAACTGACATGACTTGAGAAACTGAAGCCGCACCCAGGACAGTTTTCTTCTGGCAGAGAAGCATGGATGGCCCAGGTGGGACTTTAATGACATCCAATTTCACTCCATTTTAATATCATGAAGACAAAGACAAAGTTGAGAGAATGAAAGCTTTAGAGGCAGAATAAAGTCCCGCTGAGCAGGGGAGTGAGGTTCCAAGGCCCCCCTCTCCTTCATATGTACAGTGTAGTGCAAGAGTCATGTTGCCACAGCTGTAGGACAAGCCTGAACGGTACACATGTTGTCTTTCTTTTCTATTGCACACTCTTCAAGAACAAGAATAAGAAAGCAGACTCAAATATAGCATATGCACATAGTGCACATGCCTTAAGACCAGCACAGTACCCACTGGAGCTTAGCAAATCCTCATGTTAAGGATAGGGAGATGGCTCATTGGGTCCAGCTCCTGTCACTCAGTGTGAGGACCTGTCTGAATCCTCAGTATCCACATAAACTCAGCTGTGGTAGTGCACATCTGTAAATCCCAGCACTCATAATAGTGAAATGGGAGACAGAGACAGAATATCTAGAAGTCCACAGACCAGCAAGTCTGACATACTTGACAGAGAAAAAAACAGAGACAGACAAAAAGGAAGCCCAGTGATGGGGAGCCCCCACTGGGACAAAGGGAGGGAGGGGGGAAGGGGAAGTGATAAGGGGGGAGGAAACAAGGGGAACCGGGGAGGGGTGGAGGAAGGGAGGGGATCGGGATATCTATTAA
This sequence comes from Typhlomys cinereus, assembly GCA_023101885.1. Lineage (NCBI taxonomy): Eukaryota > Metazoa > Chordata > Mammalia > Rodentia > Platacanthomyidae > Typhlomys > Typhlomys cinereus. The sequence continues at coordinate 1,510,773 of JALPQD010000164.1, forward strand.
GTTTGTGTGAGTGGAAAAAATAAATAAAATAAAATAAATTTATCATAAGCCATGAAAAAAAACAAAGAGAAAGCCACAGATGGACACCCCAAGCTGTCCTCTGATCACCACACATGCAGTGGCACATCTGTCCCAACACATGCACATACACTTCTCAACATGCAGATTTCTCTAGGTACCTTCAGCTTGACATAAGTTCTATTTCCTTCCCACTTACATTCATGTCCAGATTACAGATCTTCACTCTCTTCCCTATCGCATCTCTAATTTACCTTGCTCCTTCTTAAACCACTGTCCTACACTGTTTAGACACCACATTTTACCATTTTCTTAATATTCTACCCAGATAATCCTAATATAATTCTGCACTCATAAAACATGCTCTAAGTACACCTAATTTTTTAAAAAATAACTTCTTTGCTTTCTTCATGGTCCCTAAATGACATGGACAAAGACAAAATATAAGCAAATAAAACTAACACAGCCTTTTTTAATTAGTACTTTGAATAAATGTGTCTAGTATTTAACAGTACAAAATTTGAAATTATGGTCAAAGAATTATTAGGGACAAGTTGTGAACTATTCCTGAACTATTCCATTTGAAAGGCTCATTTCATTGCAATCTGATTGTATTAAATATTTCAGATAATTTAAGTATCTACAATACTATTGTTTCCATTGTACTTTAATTTTTATGATGCTCGAGAAATATATGCATACCTTGCTCACAGGGTGAATGAATACCAATGTTCACATAATTTACAAATGACAAAGGATGAGATCATTTCTCTGCTTATTTAGGATGTTATGTCCATACAAAAACAAGGGAAACAAGTACTTCATTAAGTAGTTAAAATTAGTGGCATGATTGGTAGAATTTTTATTTTTAATTCAAAAGGGATGAATACTTTCTATTTTGTATATAAAGTAAGTCTTCACTGATATTTGCAAAAAATAGTTGGTTTTACTATAATATTAAAAGAAGCAGAGAGAGCTCAAAGCTAAAGAGAAGGAGGAGCTTAATACCCACAAAATTTAAAGTCATTTGCCAACCGTGGAAGACACGTCCTTCAAAAGTAAAATGTAGCTAAAGGCTCCCACCCAGGTGACAGCTGCCTTCCTCCATTGCTGTGCCTTCTCCATTAGCCATGGCTAGAAGAAAGAAAGTCATTGGGATATGAAGACTATGGGAAGATGATTAGAAGAAAAAGAATTTTTGCCTCCTTATAAAAAAGGGAAAAGAATGCCTACCCCCATCAGAGAAGTGCGAATGCAGGAGAATCACTTATGAGGTTCAGAAGAGGCTACATGAAAAACAAGACTAGCTTGTTTTTCTAATCTTCCTCAGCGCCTGTTCAGGAGAGAAAAAAAAAATATGAGAGAACAGGAGAGAGGTAGACTGGGCTGAAAACAGCCACAAGTTCACACCAGTATTTTTGTAATTCAAGTGAACTCTGTGAAGTAGCTAGGTGGAGCTTTGCAGCCTGAAATAGAACCTCAAGGGAAGCCACCTTCAAACCTGAACCCATAGGCAAGGATGGGAAAGGATGAGGGAAGCCTCCTCATCTCTATTCCCCAGCTCTGGTTCCCTCAGAGGAGGGAGTGGTCAGAGAGCTGCTACGCTGGGGTCACTAGAATGTAATAACTGGGACCACATAAGGGATGTAATAACTGGGACCACATAAGGGACACTTTAACTTTCCCTACATTTCCATCCCTTACCCTCCTCCAAGCACACATGGAAGAAGCCAGTACATTCACACAAGCTCTTGATATGAGATCCTTCCTAAATGCTGGAGTGAGAACAAATCTCACCTCCTTCTTCACTATTCTTTAACTCCACTCTAAAAAGAGTGGTGAAGCTACATAGCACATCAGCAAAAGAATTTAAACTTTGCATTGAACTAGATTGGATTAGGCCAGAATGTGGCAAGATTTGCCTAGGATACAACAACCCAGAGTCTTATCAATATATTTGAAGGGAATTTTTTAAATGTTAATAATCCAATTGGCTGAAAGTCCTCAACACATGAGAAACATTGTTAGGTGATAAACATGAATATACTTGTATTTATTTAAATATAAAGGAATTTGAATATTAAATTCCTGCTAATATATTAATTCATATATTATTATACATTTATACATACTATATATATTGCATACTCATAATATATATTATAATATATATAATGTTTGAGAACTCTGTAAAATGCATGTTGCACCAATTACATGTTTGTGGAGCAGATGTGATAGATTCTAACCCAGACTCCTAAAGGCATATACGACCACTCCAGGTGGTATTCCAGTTTAGCCTATCTCCAGCAAACTCAAACCAGCTCTCAATCACATAAATAAAGCTCTCAGAAGGGAATCTAAAGACTGAAAGTCTTTTTGAGCATTCTTGTCCAAAACTGATAAAATGTGCATTTTGTGCAGCCTGAAGGCACTGGTCCAAGATTTTTCTTTTATAAATTCTATGTCAATGTCTCATTGATAATGCAATCATGAGCTGATTTGAAAATGAACAGAGCTACACTCACACAATCACTGTTGGCAAAAACATATTTCCTTTGGTTGTATAATGCTAACTCCTTAGATTTATATCCAATTTGTTCAGCTTTGAAAAACACTATCTAAGCCTAACACCAATGAAAACAGGTACTTTATTGTGATTGACTTTCCTGTACTTGTGAAGATTAAGGACTGGACTGTCTGTTATTTGAAAGCCAAGTCCTTCATCTGCTCTCATGGTAATAGCAGACAGTTGCACTATGAAAGCAGTCTAGGAAAGCCTTCCATTGCCAGGATCCACATTTAAACAATAGTGGGTCAAATAGAATAAAAAATACTAAATCATACCAAGTGTATTCCTCCACAGCTTTCTGCAGCAGAAATCAGCATCACAATTTGTTGGATAGCACATATTATAACATCCCCTGTGCAGAGGTGAAAATTAATATACCAATTCATTGAAAATACTTCCTGCATATGTATATTACTATATGAACTCAAGATACACTCAAATTTACATATGCAACTATACAATTAGTAATATATGAGTAATACTATAGATAATACAAAGGAATTCATAAATATTATTGTATTGTAGCAACAAAGATGTAAGTCAATGACACCTATACTAAATGAGAAGCATAGTCACTATAAGATGACTGCAATTGTTTCTTTTTCGTTTGAATCATTCATTTCTGCTATAAAGTTGTAATTTACATTCTTATAATGAATAATATGATTTATTTTGTTTCAAGTTCTATTGTTTGTATTTAGAGGGTCAGAGTGAAAGAATGATGTAAGAAGTTTAACCTCATTTCTCTCAAAATAACAAAAAAGTGTTTTTTCACTTATAAGATCCCAAGGAGAGACTCCTTACAGCTAACTTTTCCAGTGTGACTGCTCTCATCAACTGTGCAGAGATGACAATATGACTGTCTAAGTATTCTAATGATTCATGATGTGTGCCAAATTTAGCAACAGTTCAGCTTTCACTATACACACGTGTTATTTTGAATCAGTCAAAAATAAAAGTAAAATCTGTTTTCCTGTCCTTAGCAGACACAAGTAATTCAAAAAGATCAAATATCCCAACTTACTCTTATAGAGATTATATGTTTAAATTCTATGTACATATTAGGATAATATTGAAAAACAAGATGGATGCCAATATACAAAAATAATTTTTCTATTTTTAATAGATGGGAAATTAAAAAAAAAACTATGAGAAATCTAATGTCATAAGGTTTCTAGTTTGATAATTAAGGATTACTTAACTCAAGATTTATTTCCATATTTTAAATGAAAGAAAAAGAAGGAGGAAAAAGAGAAAGAGAAAAAAGGACAAAAGGAGAAAGGGAGGGATGAAGGAAAGCTAGGTGATTCAGTATGACTGAGACTAAACAGATATATGTGAACAAAGAGGGGCTGTATTTTTAAAATGAAAACCATTGTAAAGAAGTTTACTCCACAAACAAATATCTGTAAAGACTAACATATCAGGCGCTGGTGTGTATAGCTGAAGCAGCAGAGCCACGTACATGAATTGTTTTCCTAATGGAGCTCACACACTTAGGGAGAAGCAGATCATTACCTACAGAAGGCCAGATGGATTTCCATGACAGAAAGACAGTAAGAAGAACAGAAAGAAATGAGAAATATGTGGCAAGAGAAAAATATAGGTAGAGAGCCTCATGAGCAGGTGGGTCAAGGAAGGAGTTTCTCCAAAGATGAACTGTTTACAGATCTGTGGGCAATGAAGCGATTGCCAGGGAGACTCGGGGGTGGGAGATCACGCCGACAGAATCATGGATGTGGGTTTTCTCCTGGTGCCTGAAACTTCTGACTCATGCAAGACCGCTCCTGATATACTAAAATTTCATTAGAGTTTTGCTGATCATTTTTTGCTGAAGAAGAGCTGTTTTGTATGCCTTAAAATCTCTATCATGTAAATATGCCCTCTTTCTAAATATTTGTTAAAGGACTAGAAAAAATCTTAGAGACAAATAGTCCATACTTATATTTTACAAACACAGAAACTGAGTCCAGAAAGGTGAACACAGTCTTCCTACAGTCGTATGACTGATCATACACAAGTAGAACGGGGAATAAGTCAAATTTAACCAGACACTGTTCACAATCTACTCTGCCTTGTGAATATACCTTGCCACTGAATTCTATGGATGTATCTAGCCATCAGGGTATAATATAATGCTATATATGGAACTCACAGTCAATAAACATTTATGAATGAACAAATACTCTTATCTATTGGGCATTTGCCAAAACTGCCCACAATTCTTTCAATCTTAAACAATTTCTTTAGAAAAGTTTGTCTGTCTTCTTTTTTTTTAATTTTTTTTATTGGCTATCTTCTAATGGAGCTCTTCAATAAATTGACAGTAATTCATTCACTATTCAATAACAACTGATAGATTTAAGCATGATTCTTGCCAATTGGTTTATGATACAAATTAGAAAAGGCACAATATAAGCCCAAAGAGATCTTGTAATAGTTCTAGCCAAGATATTTGTCAACGGTTTTTCTCATGTGAATTTAACTGTAGTTTGGTATAGACAGGTCACCAGAGCATGGCGTTCATTTTACCTCATGTCTTTTTTTAACATTTTTTTATTATTTATTCAACTGTGCGTGTATGCATGTGTGTGCATGTATGTGTGTGTGTGTGTGCATGTGTGTGGGGGGGGTGGGGGGTGTAGAACCACAGGTGAATTCAGGAACCACCATGGACCGCCTCCACCTCTTCCTTGTTTACTCTGCCCCGGGATTCACAGGCTCCGCCCTACCAGGACCAAAAATACAGGCCCCCCCAGACCCCCCAGGCTTCCCCCCGGCCCCCCAGGCCCCCCCTTCTTGCCGGTATCTATATGTGGAATCTAGGATCCGAACTCAGGCGCGGGCAGAAGCTTAACCCCTGAGCCACCTCTCCAGCCTCACCTCTCCAGCCTCCTTACCTCATGTCTTGACGATGTTTTTAAACAAACTAACAAAAATAACTCCACATAATTCTTGCCAAATTACATGCAATTTCAGTGTAATTTACTTAAGGAAGACACTTTCTGTTTACTTTAAAGATCTGCACACATTGACATGAAATAAATAATCAATATTGATAATACCAAAAATTTGGATACTGTGTTCTCATTAAAATATATTTATCTGTCCTGATTTCACACATAAACTTTAAATAAGCATTTTACCAACAATATGAGGCTTAATATACTGTTATACTTGCAGCGCACATAAATTCAAACCAAAACTAGAAAGGATTTTTCATTTCTCTTCTATATCTTTCAATAACAAGGTACAATTATGTATCATGGGAATTTGAAGTTGTAGCAAAAAACGCTTTTATAAGAAATTATATTCTTTCTAAATTTGTTCTTCTTTTGCTTAAACAATTTCAAAAAATAAGTACTTACAGAAAGGTAGCCAGATAAAAAGAAGAGAGAAAAGAAGAAAGAGAAGAGGTGGGGGAGGAAAGAAGGAGGGAAGGAGGGAGGGAGGGAGGAAGCAAGGAAGGGAGGGAGGGAGGGAGGGAGGGAGGGAGGGAGGGAGGGAGGGAGGAAGGAAGGAAGGAAGGAAGGAAGGAAGGAAGGAAGGAAGGAAGGAAGGAAGGAAGGAAGGAAGGAAGGAAGGAAGGAGAATTAAACAAAAAGACGAGAGGGAGAGAAAGGAAGGAAAGAGGAAGGGAGAAGTAGTGAAGAGAAGACATGGTTTTCAGTGCTAACATTCCCAGTATATTACAGAGCTCAAAGTTTGCTTTTCCATTAAATAATTCAGAGAATGTGGTGGGAACAGAATGCAAAAAGGACACAATTGGAAAATATCTTAGATGAAATATTTTTGTCAATGACTTTTCTCATGTGAATTTGACTCTAGTTTGGTATAGACAGGTCACCAAAGCATGGCATTCATTTTACCTCATGTCTTGAGGATTTTTTTAAACAAACAAACAAACAAGCAAGCAAGCAAAAAAAAAAAAAAAAAAAAAAAAAGCCTCCACATAAGCCAACAGAACAAGAGCAAAAGCAAAGAAGTCACGTTTAAGTCAATGTACAAGTCAAGTTTAAATATCACCAAAGAGCCTTTCCTGCAATAAGATGGCAACAAGAAAAACTTCGGGCTCCCTGCCTACTTCACTTTCTTCGCAAAATCAGATTTATTATCATGCATAAGGAATCATTCCTGATTTTTAAAGCTACATGTCAAATTTGATAGGTTTTTATTCAAAGTGAATAATAACAACTTAGCTATTAAAAGCATGTTTTCTCCCAGATGTGTTGATGTCTGAATAGGTTCTTTTTAATAAGAAAGGAAACAAGGCACGTACAGCTGCCCATCAGACATCTGTTTGCAAGGCTGATGTCCTGGACTAAGCAGCAGCTGATGGAGTCTATGTCAGCTCATCTAAGACAGGAAAAGTTAGGGGAAACACACGAAAATATGATGGCTGGAACCATCTCCCTAGAAGTTTGTTGCCTTCCTAAATGAAGTCAAACTCAGTTAAAATTCACTGTGGCCTCACAAGGTTTATATTCTAGAGCGGTGCTTCTGAGTTGCTCCCTGATTTATTAGGTCTAGGAAAAATGCCAGGCATTAGGAATTTTAAATTCCACAGGTGATTCCAGAGTCAGAAATCTGTGTACTCTATAAAAAATAAAATGGAAACTGCAATAATATCCCAAATAACTTCTCAGAAAAGAAACCAAAAGGGAAAGAAAAAAAAGCAAAGAAATGAACTTGAAAAGTTTAACCCTAGGATGAGGATTCAGTGGGCAAAAGTGCTTGGTGAGCAAGCTTAATGACCTGAGTTGGGGTTCCCAGACACCGCATAAATGCCGAATGCTGTCACGCTGTCACGGAGTATCTGTAATCACTCGCCCCAGCACCCAGGGGGGGCTGTGGGAAATGGGAGGCAGAGACTGAGCCAGCCACCCGCAACCACAGCAGTGAAGATACTCTATTAGAAAAAGGAGGGCCCAGAGGAGAGTCAGGCATGCACATTAAAGGACTCTCTGGGAATTGGGGCGGGAGGCACTGGGGGATGGGGAGGGAGGGGTGAGGGGAAGGGGAGCAGGAGGAGGGAGGGAGGGAACCGGTGTATCTATTAAGTTTGTATGAGCGGAAATAATAATAAAAAATGTTAAAAAAAGAAAGAAAGAAAAAGAAAAAGTTGGAAAGGCAAGAACCACCACGCTAGGTTGTTATGAGCATTTACCCGGCACATTGGCACGTGCACACCCATATTCACACACCAGCAAACAAGCTGGTACTGCACATGAAAAGAAAAGAAATTTAACCCCAATCATTCTGCTTTGTTTACCATGGATGGAGGCCGGGATGCAGTCCTACAGCAGAGTGTTTGTTCCCCCAGCATGCTCAAAGCCCTAGGCTGGAACTCCACTTAACGAATAGTGGCAGAAACAACGCTGATCAGGAACCAGTCATCTTGCTGTGCAGGAAAATAACCAAAACTCTGCCACATGTTCCAGTCCCGGTCCCAGTCCCAACATCCTAGAAAACCTCCTCTTGAATAGTACTAAACTCTGTTTTTTCTTTCTTTTATTGCTATTCTAGCTGACCTTGAATCTAACTCCAAAAGAGACAGAAATCAGGAGACAGAGATGAAAATCATCTCATCTGTTTCACTAACATAGATACAATCGTAGAAGCTGCTCCCAAGCATTCAAAAAGTTTATCTCTTTTTTTTTAATTGAGATTATGTGATTCTTAGTTTTCTCAAGGCAGAATTTCAAGTTCTAGTGACAGTCACCCAAATTCTTGAATGTTGGAGGGGAGGTGGGATTAAATTCTTGAAGCCTCATTTCAGAGTTCTCAAATACAATTTTATACAATAAATTGAAAACATGATTTAGTTAGAAAACACATCTACCTACTGTTGTTCATTGTGTGTACGTGTGTGTGTGTGTGTGTATTTATTCATTTCTGTGATTTAAGCCTCTTATTGTGGCAGAAATCAAGCTACCAAATATGATGTGAAACTGAGCAAAATTCCTGAAAGTATGTCCATTTTCTCAGGTAAGCCCAAAGGACAGCTGCAGATATCACCATTGGTTAAACCCTGGTTCCCTTACCTAGCACCACTGCATTTGTGCTAATGGCATGATCCGTAGCAACAGTCATTTTTTGGGGGGGGTGGGGGGGTGTACATATGTATGTATATGTACATGATAGTACATTGATTACTAATTATGTTTGCCTGTGTAGGACTAAGAGTGATTTTGGAAACATCTTGAGTGCTCTACCTTCTCATGGCATAGCTCTGGGGTTTTCTAGGCTCTGCCTTTTGGGACAAAAGTCCAGACTGCTGCCATTTCCACCCTGTGTTCTTACATGGGATATGAACTCAGGTCCTCTTGCTTATGATACAAATGCTTTAAGCCCTAAATCACATTCATAGCCCAGAACTCATTTTCTAACCAAATTGGCTAGCAAATTTTGAGGCTATACACCATGAGGAGTTAAGACTGAAGATAAAAATAGTCAAGATTCACACAAAGATGGCATGCTGCCTGCCCCAGCTCTAGTCTCTTGTAGAAATGAATAACAATAAAAAATCGTGTCATTCCAAGACTAATTTTACCTCAGTCATCTTGTGGTATTATAACATAATAAATGGTGTCTGAGTTCTTATTCCAGCTCTTCAGACCAAAGAATTGTGAGACTGGAGCAGAGCAATAATAATGCCCATGCATTCAATACAGACTACTGGTAGTGAGAAGGGGAATCTTCCGACCAGCAGAAGCATGACTTTTGAATATTGGAAAGTGATAGAATAAGTCTCAAGAATCCCTCATTAGACATTATGTAAGACAGAAAGATATTTGACCATACAAATCACAACTTATCCAATGTGATTTATATTATGTTTGCATAATGCTACATGACATTTACTGCTAAATCACCATCAATAGTTTATTTATATAAAATTGGTATATTTCATGTAATAAAAGAAATCACATGTTTAAAAATTTTCATTTTGAAACCAGGTATTCTCATGGGTTTTATGTAAAGTCAGCCCTTTCTCAGTAGACATTGGAGGAACCCTAAAGGGCTGAGAAGACAGTGACAGGATACTGAATATTTAATATGAGATTTGGCTTTCATCATTCGCAGCATTCACCTTTATAGCAAGTTCTACCTAAGCAAAGGGTGGGTCCTAGGTGACAAGGAGAGAGAGATTTTTCATGAGGATTTTAGACAGTCTCTCAGTCATTGCCAAATATCTATTCATAGAAAGAAGGAAGGCCTCACTCACCTATTGAAAGAGTTCAGTGATAGTGAGCAAAGAGATCACCACCTAGCTACACTTGAAACAAAAATGCACTCATTGTATTTTTTTGGCAAAGCAGAAATGTGTTTGTGGGTTTATTTTGAGAAAATGTATAGTTCAGAAATTGGGAAAATGGAGTATATTGATGCTGGGGCTGACTTCAATGTGATGTTTAATGATTGACTGGCTTTAAGCAGCAGGGATCCAAGATTAAGACTACCACTGATGGCTTGCAAGGGTTTGACACTGCTTTTACGGATCTTTGTCTACAGCTTGAAACTGGAACCAAAAATTATTCATTTTTGTACTTTTCTCCATTAACTTAGAGGATGGCAACATTTTAGTTTTCTAGAAAAACAATCAGTAACAGTGATTATTGTGTTTAAGTACAAATTTTAAGATGATATTTTCCCATTGCAATTTTAAGAGAAAAATCTATGTGTTGACTTAAGAAATTGGTTTTATTTCCTTAGTAAATGCTAAATGTTATTTTCTGAATTGCCAATCATGCATTATACTTTATAATTAATCATCAAATCTCTAATGACTCAAATATAAATTATTGAATCTAATTTTAGTGTTGAGAGAGTATGCTGGTATTTAATACCCAAAGTTAAAAACCTAGATTACTGCATGTGATGGACTCAAAGCTTTATCTACCTCCAAAGAAGGAAAATAGGGAATCAGTTGTGCATGTTTAAAATCTGCTCCATCTAGCTATGGAAAAATTAGACACATTTTTAATTTATAAAGATATAAATAAGCTTCAATATCTCAGAGCATTATATAAATATATATACACATATATATATGAAACTTTTTGTATTCACATACAGCAAAATGCTAAAGTTGTGAATAGAAATAGAGTACAATATCATTAAATAATATTCCATACTTTCATTACTTATTAATTAATAAAGATTATTATTAAATTACTCAAATCTCTGTGCCTTATACTTTGTACAGACTGTTTATCAATTTTCTTCATAAAGCACCATAGGTTGAGACAGAAATCTTTTTTTAATATTTATTGTGTGTGTGTGCGTGTGTGTGTGTGTGTATCAGAGAGCACCGTATGTCCCTATAGAAGACCAAGGGTGACTTCAAGAATCATCCTGAATTGTTTCTACCTTCTTTTTGCTTTGCTTTGAGATTTCCCAGGCTCCGCCCACAAAGGCTAGAAGTGCAGGACCTAGAATCCAGACTCAGGACCTCTGCTTTCAAGGCCAAGTCAACCCCTCAGACATCTACCCAGCCTGAGACAGAGGTCTTACCACGCCTAGGATATACTGTTTTCTGTTGTTGCATCAGTTATATGGATTTTATGAGGTCCACATTTATTGAGACTCATAATGACATTATCATTTTTTCTCTGCTCATCATAGAAAAGAACTGTAGTAAAGAGCACACTAATACCAAAGATCGCAGCACTGGCAAAACCAAACCACTGTCTGAAAAACAGCACCTCCTGTGTGTACTGATAATATCCCTGTATCAACTCAAGTGTGAATGTTGCAGTAGTGGAGGAGATATGGCACTGTCGAGTATGGAAACCATTACACCACGTGGGACAGTATAAGTTAAAATTAACTACCGTCAGTTAGTGGTCTCAGTAGTCATGCTACAGATACAATAGCTATCTGTGACCAGTGTCTACAACACTGGACAGGGCAAGGAATGTTTCTATCATCACAGAACGTTCTGGCCAGTAGTGTTGGTCTAGAGTGCTCTCTAGGCCCACTTTTCATCAGTTAGTCTAGTTGGTTCTTTATAATCATTGTTGTCAGATATTCTTGGTGCGAATCAATGGGTTTCATTACTATCTTTAGACACGCATGCCATGTGCTTCAGTAATATTCATCCTCTTTCACCTTCTCGTCTCTTCCTCCCACCCTTCAAATAGTCCCCCTTTTTACTTCTATGTCTTTTTATGTAGATTCTACATCTGAGAGTAAACAAGTGATGTTGTCTTCTTTGTTGTTATGTTTTGGGATGTTTCAGTTTGGGTTTTCTTTTTTTTTTTTTTTTTTTGAGGCAGTTTCATGTATCTTAGACTAGTCTTGAATTCACTATGTAACTAAGGTGAGTCATAAACTGATTCTCCTTCCGATGCCTCCCAAATGTTGGGATTTGATATTAGTTTTTCTGAAAGCTGTATGTCTCTAATATGATGGTCTTTGGTATCATTCATGTTGCTATTAATAACATAATTTTGTTCTTTTGTGTTTTCATCTCACTATTATCTCTCTAGTTCAGGACCCTCATGTTTTGGCTATTGTAAACATTCATAGATGGTTTGATTATAATATTGTAGCCTCTACCCTCAGTTAAACTATCTACAATCTAAATTTGGGGAATTTTCCTCAAGCAATGTTTTTGTTGCCTTTTGAAGGCCTTCAGAGGGCCTTTTCTTTGAGGATGGAGTACTAGCCAAGCAAGAGCATTTAATTCATAATTATCACCCACTGGCTGGCTTGCTTTCTTCTATACTGAGATTCTTACGCTATGAAACACCTCTGTTCCCTTGAAAGCATCAGTTCATTGCCTTATAATTACACTTTGCTTATTTCCATGTGTGCTCAAGCTATGTTTGTATCTACAATATTTGTAGATGTTATTACCTACATGTAAAGGTTTTGCTATAATCTCTCCAAGTCAACTTTAATGGTCTACATTTAGCTGAAGTTAACCACCTCACATGACAACAATGTCTGAACATTCCTGTAAGAATTTCTTCTTCAATAGAACTTTAATGGTCTCTACAGGCTATCAAATTTTATGTGGTTCTTCATGGAGGTTACTCCTTGCATTTAGAAATTTAGCATTTCTTTTTAGAGACAATTATATAACCACAAACAGTAATCAAGACCTTTGGTGGTGATCGTATTGTGTGTGCTTGTCTTTGTATATTCTATATCAATATCACCTACCATACAAATTTCATGAAGCATATTTTCTAAAAATGAGATTTTTATCATCAAAATGAATAAAAATGTGAAGAAAGCCAACATTTTTAATATAGCTTACCGTGTCTTCACAAATCCTCAAGATTAGGTAGCCTGCATTTCATTTTACAGATTAGGTTCAGAGAAATTACATTGTTCTAGGTGATAGCTAGACAAATATGCCAAAGTCTATGATATTTTCAGTCAAAGATAAATCCTTCTCAGGAGAATGGATATACCTTCCACAGCCACAGCTACGGTCAGGAATCTGTTCCATATTCTGGAGAGGCTTGTCTTTTATGCAATAAAGGGACCAACCATCTGCCTCGTCCCTGATGAAACCAACAAATTCACAATCACCATCACTATCAGCAGATCCACAGATCTGGAAGATGATCAAAGATGATCTCTAAGTCTGTGGCTGTGTATTCTCTCTCTCAAAGTGGAGAAAATCTCTGGGTCCTTTGGAAAGAACACTGAAGAATGCTGTCCTTCAAGCAGGACATGACCACTGCTGACTTGAAACCAGGCAGCTGTGATTACACAAATGAGACCCTCTAGGTTGAACCCACTCACATTCCTACATGGAGGAAAGGAGAACTCATGAAGCTCCTGAGGCAGCATATAGGCTTAGGAGGAGTTTCACAAGATGAAGAAGGCTCTACCTCTCCCAGAGGATTCATAAGCAGCTAACAATTGCTAGGAAGAGACTTTGCTTCTGTAGTACAGCTACCAGCAAGTTTCCTTTGCTTCTGTACATAGCCCCCTCACTTGTCCTCCTGCAGATAACCTCAATTAATTCATTCTTTTTTCCAAGTTAGAGGGAATTGTTTCCTTGGTCTGCTGTTAATACTCTCCACTTTTGCTCACAGCTCTCCAGGAGAAGATACTGTAGCACAAGTGTAAGTAAAAACATCCTGTGGGTGTTGGGATGTAGCAGCAGGTGATATGAATGAGGTGTGTGAAAGCTTTATGCAGACTGATTATAAGGAAACAGGATGGTTGCTCTTGGGTCATGGTCTGTTTCTGTACATGTGCAAATCAAGAAGTTTCTAAGAGACATCAGAGACTCTATATCAACCACCTGGAACTAGGCCAGCCTAATCTCTCCCCATCCTGAAGCTCAGGAAATTTGCGGAAGAGGGGGCAGTAAGAGTGTAAGAGCACAAGGATGGGAGGAGCAATGATATGCAAGATACTACACACAAGTTAGGGCCGAAGCAATCATATTTGGACTCTGCATGCCCTGTGTAATGTCCAACACACTATTGACCCCACAAAGTCTAGCGTTTTCTAAAGGCACTAGGATCCTTGGCGGCAAGGGATTGACAGCCACAGAAGTATTCCTATGCTTAAAGGGAACACAGGAAACGGTTCTGGGAAATGCCACTAGGTCATGAGGAGGGCCCAGAGGAGAGTTTGGCATGCACATTAAAGGATGCTCTGGGGATGGGAGGGGAGGCACTGGGGGATGGGGAAGGAAGAGGGAGGGGAGGGGGGTACAGGGAGGTGGAGGGTTGGAGGGAGGGAGGTGCCCGGTGTACCTGTTAAGTTTGTATGAGTGGAAATAAAAAAAAATAAATACATAAAAAAAGTTTCTAAGAGGACACATTCAAAAGCTCCATACTAAAAATATAACCATGGCCGAATAGGCTAAGTCTATAGCAGGTTTAGAACCAATGAAGCATCCTAAAAGCATCTCAAAGCCAAGATGTAAGTCACCAAGTCTCTTCCAATAAGACTCTCCCATCTCTCCTCTCCTGTTTGCACATAGTGCCTTCAGTGATTACACAGCTCAATCATTAAGTAAAACAAGATTTCATCTGTTCTTTGGCTTTTTCTTCTGGGGTGAGTACTCTGGAAAAGTACTCATGGTATGTAATCAGAGACTCTCTTTTATGATTCTTGACATACTCTGTCCTTTGAGCCTGACCATAGTGAAGATCTTTACCATGTTGCAGCACTAAAAGTCAAGGCCTTGTTGTTTTCTAATTTCATGTTGATAATAGAAGCCCCTATTCTTGATGAGTGGGGATAAAGAGAAGTCTCAGGGTAAAGGTTCTTACAGTGTGAGCCAGATGACCTGAGTTCATTCACCAAGGGTGGAAGAGAGAATGAACTCCATAAAGTTGTCCTCTGACCTCTACACATGCACTGTGGCACATACAAACACATACATGCATCATACATACACTAACAGATAGCAAAAATTTAATAAAGAAATTGCACTTTCTAACTAGTTAACACTTCAAGTTTCATTCACAAGAAGTTCTCCCTATCACTCCCCACCTAAAGCCAACAGTATACTGGCAGCCCACCTTCAAAAACAAGACCTAATCTAATTCCTTCTCTTTAACTCTTTCACTTTATTTTCCTCTCTTCATTGCTCAACATATATTTACTTTTCCATCCTTCCAGAATTGGGTATGTGATTGAAGGAAAGGACAACAGAGATAAGAAAGTTGTTTCTTAATTGCAGTATCGTGTTCTTCAGTATCACATGTTCTTTAGGACGCCAGGAAGATCTTTCCTAATTGTCTTTATCCTCAACAACAGTTTCAGGGTCATCAGTTAGGCTCTCAGATGAATGATCAGCCTTCTAATTCATAAATATACCTTAAACATCTTCCAACATGTTCTTTTCACATGGTCTTAGAGAGTCCATAGAGACTTTCATACTGGATACCCACAACTACACATCCCTTGACCAAAGCAATGCCTTACCTATTACTGGTCACTTCTAATCTTTCTGCTGCTTCTGACCTCTACAGTGTAGCATTTACTCTTATTCTGTGATATCCTAACATCATGCAGCACCCCCATTCACGGGGTCCCTGTTTAAATGACTCCCAACTAAGATGTCTACTGAATTTTCTTCCTGGATATGATTTATGCCTCACTGATCTTCTGCAGGAGTTGCATGCAGAGATAGTCTACATGTTCTCTTTCTCCCAATTGCAATGAATCATCTCAAGTTCTCAAGCTTCTGAGCTTCTGAACCTCTTATAGGCTATGAGGTAAAGGTTCCTCTCCAAGTCACTCCTAAGTTAGCCATAGGAGCGAATGTCTTTAAGACCCAACATTCTCTCCAAAATCTCTTCAAAAAGTATGATCTTTCCTAATTGTCTTTATCCTCAACAACAGTTTCAGGGTCATCAGTTAGGCTCTCAGATGAATGATCTGCCTTCTAATTCATAAATATAGCTTAAACATCTTCCAAATGTCTCAGCCAAAACTGAAAAGGAAAGTCCTGGATAACAATCTGTTCTACAGAACAGAATGCAATTGCCTCAGACAGAACAACATCTTTGCTGTAGGCTGTGGACTGCATTGATCACAAAGACATAACTTCTGTGACATATCAGTTTTCCCTCTGCCACTCTCTGCATCAGCTCAGCATCCCATCACTTTCCTTTAAGTGGAGCATGTCCACCTGACTCCAGTCATACACATTTCTCCAAATCCTCAATTATACTGGACCTTAAATGCCAAGTAAATCATCACTCCTATCTCTCCTATTCTCTCCATCCTTCTCTTTTGACGAAATAACATTGTTTGGTAACATTCCCCATTAGAATGAGCAAAGAGGAGGTATTGCTTTCTCTCTGCCTCCAATTACAGATAAATTGCTTAGTCTCTTGCACAGTAATCTTCACTCATCCAGTTGTCTTTCACAAATAGAGCAAAGCAGAATCTGTTTCTGAGTTAAACAAAAAGCAGAAATCAGAATGTCAAATTATAATTGGCATATCCCAGACATAATCAATATTGCCTTTTGCAAGTTCCTCCCACAGCTGAAGCAAACCCTGGTTAGTGCTGGCCAAATCTTGATGAATTTGGCTTCAAGTTATTACCATACTTAATATCTCTGAATCAACACTAGTGACTAAGATAAAGCAAACTACAAGAAATGATCAGTCTCAGTGCAGAAAGTTTTTGCTTCATGCCAATGATTGCTGGCGCACCTGTTTTATGTTCAAAGTGGGAAAAGTATCAAAAAGATATGGCCAATTTTGAAAGAGATGGAATGTTTTCAGTGTCTCAAAATAGCTCAAATACATAGCATTTCTTCTACTACTTATTCAGACTAAAGTTCTGATTACACATGTGTGATGTGGGCATGCAAATTAATTTAAAAAAACTCCTCTCATCCCACCTCACTCTCCAGAGCTCCAGTTTCTTGTGTAAGAATTGGTAGAGACAAAGAAAAGTCATCAATTCAAGGCCTTTTCATGGGTGCACCTGGGAAAATAACGTAAAAGAACATTCAGAATTTCTGTTGGCACATTGGCAAAGGACTCCAGAAATTGTTATTCCAATCCCTGCTTTTCAGATGGAGATTCATTCTGTAAGTCCAAATAGATGCACTGTTAATAAGTCAGTATCATAGAGCCTCTCTGATTTGAATCCTAAGAATGTAGAAGAAGATTCATGTTTATCAGTAGCAGATTATTTCAAAGCTGTCTTTTTCAGATCAGCAAACAGCTCTGCAGTTAGTGACAAGATATTTTCAATATTATTAATGTGAATAAACAGAGGAATTTGCCTCCAGAGTCAACAGTGTATAATCATGTTCTAGATGTGTAACTTCAATGAGTCCTGGTAGTCCTCTTAGGGATTGGGGCAGTGGGGGTAAATAAACACAGATTTCAATGAACAGGTTTACATTGAAACTCTTATCTGACTGTCTTCAGTTCGTATTTCCTTTGCTGTAGTGAATACATGAACCAAAAAATTTAGGGTAATAGGGAGCTTACTCAAAAACACAGTTTCAGATGATAGTTTATTACCTCAGGAGCGGTATATCAACAGAAGCTAATACAACTGGGCATACCAAATCCACAGCAAGAGAGAGGGGCAAGGGCCAGTGCACCTGTTTTGCAATCTTACAACTTGCCAGCTTTATAAATTTCAACCAGTTTTCTACCTTATCTACCTGCCTAAGTAATGATCCCACCAAATTGTTTTCTAGGTCTTCCCATGTCAAGTATGCAATAAGATGATAACCTATAGGTTTGGCCTAATTAGATAATCACTTATAGTTGTGTCTCAAGGCTCAATGATCAAATGTTAAGTTGACATCTGAAACTAAGTGCCTCAGTGGCTCCTGAATCAAGGTGGAACTTAAAGCATTTAAATGCAAAACAATTTTTCAGCAATTTCGGACAAGGTAATCAGAATGTGATGGTAAACAAAATACAAGAATGTCCTCATTAAAATGTTCAATATGACAGTGAAACCATCCCTTATGCAATTAAAGATGTGTGAATAACAAATCAATGCTATGGGAATCTACTACAAATGGAAGTCTACCCAGTCTGGAGTCAGGAAACTGTCCTTGGCAAACTGACACATAAATTTGGATTTATATAGGAAATAGAAGTTAGCCAAGTGGAAGTTTGAGAATTGGAATGGAGATGGGGAAAGATTTGATTGGTTTTCTCAGAAATAAATTATCCAGCCAGCCAGCCAAATTGGGAGAAATGACGTGATTGTTCTTTTAAGCCATTCCATATTGATGTATTCAGTTTTGTGAATTTCACTTGGCTTAGGTATGACAAGCTGAAAATAACATTTGGATAAACCTGATACATTTACTGACTTCAGACCCTGGAATTTTATTTTCCTGCAGAATAAAATTATGAACACCTAAGACAGACTCAGGCAAGTTCTAAGGAAAATGACAGTATATTACTTTGCTTAGATGTTTGCGTCCAGTTGCTCATCACTCAGAAAAATCACAGGACTGACAGCAGTCACAGGACTGACAGAAAGGTCTCAAGGTGTTCTAGTCTAATCCATCTGGGTCAGTCTGTATTGGTACCATCGAATCCATGGGAAATCCTCAAATAGAGACACATCTATATCATTATGCTTTCTCATGTTATTTTTTCAGAACAATGGCATGTTATAGCATTTGCATTGTTTCATTCATTTCCTTTAATATATAGCTTTTTATTTTATGTTATCCAGGGAGTTTGTTTCTTGAAAGAACAGGTAACATTATAACAATATATTGTACAGAGAAAAATTTTGGCTCTGAAATGATTAAACCACACTCTCGTGAGAAAATAGTGCCTAATAGTGTCAATGAAATTCTTTTTTTTTGTATTATTATTTATTCAATTGTACGTGTGTGTATGTATGTGTGTGCGCATGTGTGTATGTGTGTGTGTAGAACCACGGACGAATTCGGGAACCACCATGGACGCCTCCACCTCCTTCTGCCCCGGGATTCACAGGCTCCGCCCTACCAGGACCAGAAGCGCAGGCCGCCCCCGCTTCCGCCCGGCGTCTATACGTGGGATCTGGGATCCGAACTCAGGACCTTCCGCCTGCAAGGCGGAGGCTTAACCCCAGAGCCATCTCTCCAGCCCAGTGTCAATGAAATTCTTATGAACAGTTTTAGATGTTGGCATTTTAAAAGAAAATACAGTCTTTGTATATAATTATCTTCCTTCCACTCTTAGATATTTCTCTTTGCGTTGAAGACTGAATTAAAATTTGTGATATTTGCACCAAAGTATGGTCCACCTGACTGTGTCAGATCCATTAGGTAAATTCCTCAATTCTTCATTCCTCTTCCCTCTCACTCAGCAGAACCACTTGTAAGGGATGTTTTTGGTCACTAGAAAAGTCCAATAATTTTCATTTAGGGTTTCATTCAATTCATTAATAGAACATCAACTTTTTTTCTCCAGAACCAGTCTTCAGAACCGAGCTGGGGACTTCTTACCCGCTGACTAATATTCATAGTGCTGAAAGTACTATACAAACTACTAAGGGAGAAATACCACCAATGCTCTAACTGAACTGTAGACTCTGAATACAGCAATACCAAATACTTGCCAAACAAGAAATGTCCGCTGGTACAAGAGTAGCAAGATTGTTTCAAGGTAATTCTCATCCTCTTTGGGTCAGAGGCCTGCTCTGTACAGGAAGGTAACAAATATATGCCTGGTACTGGGAACATAGTCAAAAATCCAGAACTACACAGGACTCCGGCCCTTCGTGGGAATCTACCATTGATGTTTCACTAAATGGATATAAAGTTGAACTGCCATCTAGATAGATAGGCTTATACTCACAGACCTGTGCAAGTCTCTGTCTTAGTCTGAGAAGCCTCTTTAGCAGTGGGCAGTGGTCAAAGCAGAGATCCACAACTAATCAAAGTGCTGAGACTGCTGAGTGCTTGGCCATAATGGAACGTGTATATCACCCACCCTGAGGTTCAAGGAACATCCTAGAACAAGGGGTGAGGAGACTGTAAGATCTGGAGGAATTGGGCTGGAGAGGTGGCTCAGGGGTTAAGTCTCCGCCTTGCAGGCGGAAGGTCCTGAGTTCGGATCCCAGATCCCACGTATAGATGCCGGGCGGAAGCGGGGGCGGCCTGCGCTTCTGGTCCTGGTAGGGCGGAGCCTGTGAATCCAGGGGCAGAAGGAGGTGGAGGCGTCCATGGTGGTTCGCGAATTCGTCCGTGGTTCTACACCTGCACACACACACAGACATACACATGCACACACACGCACGCGCACATACACAACGCACATGCGCACAGTTGAATAAATATAAAAAAAAAAAAAAAGATCTGGAGGAAGGGGAGGAGTACTACGAAATGCTAAGGTCTGGTTATGTTATCACTATTGTAATCATGCACACACAGCAGCCTTGAGTCAGTAGGAATGGGAGGAGATAAGAGAAGGAAATGGGGGATAAGATCACAATACAGTTTATACAAGCAAGACACTGTCCAAAATGTTTAAAGTAATAATCAAAAGAAAAACCTGTCCTCTTAGCCAGGCATGGCAGTACATGCCTATAAAATTTCTGCAGTTAAGACTCTAAAGCAGGAAGATTCCCAACTTGAATCCAGACTGGGCTGCATAGCCCACCTTGTTTCCAAACACAAAGTGAGACACAGGCAACAACAGAATGAACTGTCCTCTTGGAACACCATGAGTGTGAGTCAGAAGCAGAGCTGCCTCTGCTCACATGAGTCTGTATAACCTCTCTTCCTTCTTCTTAATGTTTAATTATTCGTTTTTACTCACTATTCTACCTGCTGATGATCCCACAAGATCTCAACAAATCTATTCCATCTAGAAGTTTCTGATACTTCTGGACTTTTTCTGCTGCCCATGCTCATCTGAGTCTTGGAGACACTCTCCGGATCTCTAAATCTCAACTCAAGAAGCCTCCAAAGCGAGCACCCATCTTGTGATTTGTTTTCTCTTCCTACACAACACCTGCAACTTCAGCCCACATGAACTTCTGTAGAAATTTTTTTGTCAGACAGTTCCAATGGGGAGAAAAAAGCTTCTGTATACTCTTGACATTTATACAATTTAGCCAAACTACTTAACTTTACTTTTGCCTTAATACCCCAATATGTAAATTGAGGTTAATAAAGAAAATTAATCTCATAGAGTTGTGAGGATTAAGTGAAACAATATATGCTCAGTCCTTAAAACAATGCTTATACACAGTGAGCATTATCGAGCACATTGCAGTTATATTATGCAGTTTTCCAAGTTATATTTTACCATGCTCAATATTTAAATGCAGTAAGTTTGACTATGCTTAACAACAACACATTAATTCTCATTTAACTAGAAAATGCACTGATGATACAAGTATAAATATGCACTATAAAACCCCAGCTATCCCAGGAGACACAGAGACCTGGCTTACTTCCAGCTTGAATTTGCTTTCGACACTAGTTGCTTGGGTCAGCACGGTGGCTAATCCCTCCACACTGTCTGCTGGCATTCTCTTGGGCTTCCACCAAAGTGAGACAGTAGCAGTGCTTCTCTGATTTGGTGGCATTATGGGAACATTGCTCCACATCATAACTCTTCACTCTGCTTTCTAGAAGCCTCCATCTCACAGAAGATGAGGATCTGTTTAGCATCCTACCAGCAGAATCATGAATAGGAAATATTTAATTCTAAATTCTAAATCTAAATCTCAGATCTATGCTTTAACTCAACTGAGGGGCAGGGGAACAAAAAGCAAAACTGAAGTCAATCATGAGCTTCACTTAACTGTGCCTCGTTTGATTGCCTTTTTAATATCATTGCATACCTGAGAGGCTCATCTCCTTGTGCATGTCCAAAAGAACATCCTAAATAGATGATTGAGGTTCCTTTACCTTGTGCCACACTTCATTCCGAGATTCACAAAAGGGGGGGGGCTTCACCAGCTAAGACTGGGTGTATGAAGGAAAAACGAACAATTCCAAACAGTGGGACTTAGGCTACTGAGAAAGAAATGCATTAGAGATGCTAGAGCACATGTGAGTGTGTGTGAACAATGTGTGTGAACAATAGAGAGTGTCGGTTCCATGAAAATTAGGGAAAGCTAGATGTGGGGGAAGAAGAGAGGATGTAGGACATGGAGGGGGAGAAGAAGGAAGGATGTGGGGGAAGAAGAAGGGGCAGCAAGAGAGGGATACAGAGATTTGGGGGCAAGTGGAGAGTCATAGATTTTAACAGGTATTGGTTGAAAGAAAGATGTTTTCATGAGATTCTTGAAAGGAAAGTCAAGGGCCAGGGCAAGACAGTAGAACAAATAGATGTAGGATTCAAAGAAGAGTGAATAAAAGGTCCTGTTTTTATCCTTCCCTTTATTGCTTCTCTTCTCTTTCCAGGTCTTTTCCAGCCCATGCTCTGGCGTGTCTTCTCTCTAAATGTAGTTTTCCCCTATCTCTCCTTCCTTACTTGCCATAAAATAAAATCATGTTTTCTGATGATGCACAAAATGTACATGAATGTTGCTCGTAATAAAAACTTGAGATTTTTTTCAATTTTTTTAACTACTGAACATTAACTAACTCCTACAGAAGAAAGTTGTCAACCACTTTGTGAAAGCAATAAAGCGTATTATTACATTGTTTCCAACCTTTTTAATGGATGTGTAGTTTTTCAAAGATGTTGTATGGGTCAAAGAAAAGAATTGACACACAGATAATTAGTCATTTGGATAGCTCAATTAATCTGAGTGTTGCAAAGTTATTGATTCATTGGCAAGTCAAGACATTTATCCCCCCTCTCTAAATTAGAGAGGTTTTTTCCCCATTGGTTAACATTCAAAGAAGTGGATTTCATTAAGACACTTTCATACTTACATTATTATGTCAATATACTTTGATATATCTCATTTATGATCATTATACTTTGTTCTTTTCTATATTTGAACTTTCTTTCATTCCTTTCTTCCTCTCTAACTGGTCAGTTCTTTTAGTAATAGATTTGTTTTCTATTGTACTATTCGTGTTTACAAGCATGTGTGAGCATGTGTTTGTGTGTGTGTGTTTGTGTATGTGAATGTATGTGCATGCATGTAGGGGTCTGTGTGTCTTCCTGTGTGTGTATGTGAGAAAGTGGGTGTGAGTGGGTGTGTATGTTTGTGTGTTTGTGTTGTATATGTACGTGCATGCATGTAGAGGTCTGTGTGTCTTCTCGCGTGTGTAGGTAAGAGAGAAAGGGGGGGGGCACATGTTCCATGGCACACATATGGAGAGGAGAGAACAAGTTTTGGTTTCCTTATGCTTTAATAGGAGTCCCAAGACTCAAACTCAGGTCTCCAGGTTTGTATGACAAAGGCCTTTCTCCAGTGATTCAACTTTTTAAAAAATGAGAGTTTGCACAATCATCACTAATATGCTTTTATGCCCCCATGTCCCCCACCATTAATTTAAAGAGAATTTACTAAGTGAATTAGGAAGATACTATTTCTTTATTTTATTATTTAGTGTGTGTGTGTGTGTGTGTGTGTGTGTGTGTGTGTGTGTATCAGAGAGCACTGTGTATTCCTGTGGAGGACTCAGGGTGACTTTGGGAATCATCCTGGATTACTTCTACCTCCTTTTTACTTAGCTCTGGGATTTCCCAGGCTCTGCCCACCATGACCAGAAGTGCAGGCTGCTGCTGTTTCTGCCTTGCATTTTTATGTGGGACCTGAGATCTGAACTCAGGACCTTCTGCTTATGAGGCAGAGTCTTAACCCCTGAGCCATCTCCCTAAGCCAGAATAATACTATGTCACACTGTATAGAGGGAGTTTACCAAATAATTACATTTCATGGTGTTTGTTGACTTGCACATGTCTTAATAGCTTATATATATATGCATACATATACATGTACACACATACGAACATACACACACTAAATAGTTGTTAATAAAGTCACTGAAAATTTTTAAAGTATTAAGAACTGTATCAGAGCACTATGCGGAAACCTGGAATCTAGCAGAGACATCATATATTATAAACCTTAAAGCTGATGGCTCACTGGGTCCTTTTACATCATCGGAAAGGAGGACCAAGAGGAGAGTTAGGCATATACAATAAAGGACTCTCTGGGAATTGGGGGGGAGGCACTGGGGGATGGGAAGGGAGGGAGGAGGAGCAGGGGGTTCGGGGGGAGGAGGGGGGAGGGAACTGGTCTACCTATTAAGTTTGTATGAGCGGAAATAATAATAAAAAATGTTAAAAAAAAAAAAAAAAAAAAGCTGATGGCTCGATGTCTTCTCTCCCCCTTCCCCTGATCTGCTGAAACTCATGACTTCTTCAAGTTCTCCACACTGCCAATTTTTTTTGTGTCTCAGGACAGTTGCATATGCTGATGTCTTTGGCATTTCATTCTCTCAACACCAGGCTCCTTTGGCCTATTATTCAGGCTTCTTCCCTACAGAAGTTTGCTGATCTACATCAGGTTAAATCATGAGAGGTGGTGATTTCTCGTGTCCCTATATTTTATTGAATACTAACCACTCCTCATGATTAGAGCTTAGTTTTTGTTCTTCATTTTTTTTGCTATGGAACGCTTCATAATTAGAGTCATTCTTGTGCAGGGGCCATGCTAATCTTCTCTGTATCATTCCATTTTAGTGTATGTGCTGCCAAAGCGAGCACTGTTCATTGATTTTTTTGTCACCAGTACAGGAGTTGGGTCTATTCCGCTGACTACCGGAAGTCCTATACCTAGTATGATGCTTGCTTCACTGCATGGGTAATGCTACAGGTAAATGCAGACTTATTTTAGAAGTTTTTGACATGTAGTAGACAGACAAAATCACTAGGAAACATTTTTAATAAGGCCCTCACATATGATTCTAGAAATTCTTCCCCTCCTGCCAGGCTAATTGTTTGTATTTTGGCTTACCTTTTAACCTAATGTTTACTCATCTGAACCATTATGGCAGTACTGTCTATCTTTAAAAATAATAATAAGTTGGCATATGTGAGCAGCTTGTACCCAAGAAAGCCAATACCACTCTACCAAGACATTGTTTTGTATATAAGTGACACAACTGTAGAGTTGCTGGTGGTGACTTTACCATCACTGATGTTGGCAACAACAATGAAGAGAAATTCTTGGTTCCTAGTCACAGTTTGCTGTACAATTTCTATAACTTACTGTGATTTCAAACTTTGTCACAGCTAGTGCTGCTTTCTCAGCACAGGAATCGTGTGGAGCATAAAAAATCCTCTCTGAAAACCATAGGCAGTTTTGACAATATATTTGAATTCATTAACCTCTTAACTCTGATACGGGTCCATATTCACAAGTATGACAATGATTAAGTTAATGAGTTAATCATTCCCTTCTAGTTACAGCCTTCCTTAATTAGTTGATTTAAATTGGGGAGTGGGAGGAGGAAGGGGAAGAATCTTCTGTGGAGACGACGCTCATGGTGCCAGATAAGATTTCCAAAGGCTTTTTTATTAGAGTTGCAGAAATGTAGACATCTTTTCAACGCCGTGTGTGATTTTTTTAAGATACCAAGAAACACTAAGCTGATTATGATAGTTCATCAAAATAAATCACTTGTCAAACCCTACATGTTGGCTCAGCTGAAATCTGGGCCCCACAGGGAATCTAAGGGCTGTGGCATGGGCCGCAAAGAGTTGCAAGTCTCAGGGTCAGAGTCCCTTAAAGAGAGACTAAATGTCACCGGTCATAAATGACTAGCTGTATTTCCTAATGTGCTTTTGTTTCATATGGAATATGCTGTTCCTCAATTTTTTTTTAAATCTCAAAATTTGTTTTAAATTTTTTTAAATGTATTTATTTTGTGCGTGTGTGCGGGCACGCATGTGTGTGTTTGTGTGTGTTAGAGGACACTGCGTGTCTCTGTGGAGGACCAAGGGTGACTTTAGGAATCATCCTGGATTGTTTCCACATTCTTTTTGCTTCACTCTTGGATTTACCAGGCTCCGTCCACCAGGGCTAGAAGTACAAGCTGCCACCATTTCCACCTGACATTTTTATATGGGACCTGGGATCTGAACTCAGGACCCTCTGCTTGTGAGACAGAGTATTAACCCCTGAGCCATTGCTCCAGCCCTCGAAATTCATTTTACTATCCCCACATGGACTGGATCAGATCCCACAGGAGACATATTAATTTATGCAAATATTGTTCAGATAATTTTCTCAAATTTTTGATATTTCATACTTACGATTGTGTATTTGAGAGAGAGAAAGACAGAAAGACTCGTACATGCCACTGAAGTGCACATGCAGCTCTGAGGACAACTTTGCACAGTTGGTGCCTCTCTTCTGTCTTGCGGTCTCTTGGGATCACACTCTGCTCTCCAGGTTTGTTGTGCAGGTGCCTTTCCCCTCTGGGCCATGTTGCTCCAGGGTCACTGAGTCACCCTGCCTCAAGAGAATAAAACAGAGCATGGTGGGGCAGGATTGACCCTGGCCTCTGCACTTTGCCTGGATGGCATTCGCAACACACTATACCACCACACACACACACACACACACACACACACACACACACACACACACACAACAGATAAATAATTTCAAGAAGATAAGATTTCTCAAGTGTCCTGAAAGAGATGGATGACAATCTTAAATCTCTTCATGTCACTATTTTTTCTTGTCAATATACTTAAAAGTGCAAATATTTTTAAAAAATCTTTGCCCTTCCTTTATACAGTATAAACAATTGGAATGATTCCTGATCATTTGTACCTTTGGTGTTTCAGACACTTTTTGATTTTTACATTACTATGTTTACAGCAAGAAGGTGAATTATTTGGTACTAGTGAATTAGCTAAAGAACTTGGAAAATAAACTAGAGATTCAATGAACTTTAAAAAAGCAATGTGAACACATGCACACTCTTATCCATCTCCCCAGATACTTTAAAGGTTTAAAAAAAAAAAAAACTATGAATTCACTCCAAGAATCCCATTTAAGCTCCACAATTCTATCATTTAAAAGAATTTTTTTAAGAATTTTTAAAACTTTTACTTTGGAAGAGATCTTGTCATCTTGTTGTTTATAAATTTATAAATTTATTCAATTTATGAATGAGAGGGTTGTGCCTCTTTGAAAGTAAACTGCCATAATTCTGTTCAGCAAACTTACACCAATCGAAATAGACAGCAAGCCTTCCTAATTGTAGAAATTTATTGAAATCAAAATTATTTTTGTAAAGGTCAGTGATCCCAGTTACATCATTTGCTTTCTGCATGGTTCAAACATTTGTCCACAGTAGTGGAGACAGAATTTCAGCACAGTCCCTGTGCGCAGGGCCCAGAGAAAAGCAAAAGAATGTAAGAAAGGGAAGCTATGCACAGACTTAACAAAGGGTTCTGTCATTTCATTTCTGATTTGAATTTTCTTCACTTTCTAAAAGACAAAGAATATAATTATATTTAAGAATTCAAGAACTTATTTCTGAAAGGCAAATACTACCTAGTATTTTTCTTGGCATAAAAGAATAATTTTATCCTGTTTGTCATTTTCTGTTTGTTTCTGATTGCACTATGCAGTTCATATTGGTCCTAATCTTGTATGGTTCATAGTTTCCTATTTGTTTTTTACTGTACTATGTTGTTCATATCAATCCTAATCTTGCTTTGTGCTTACCTACAAGCATCGTGAGGCTTGGGCCTGGACTCAGGGCTTATAGACACTGTGGAGGAATCACTCAGGACACACTAAATCTGCACACTGGGATGAAGCAGTCACTAATTGAAATTTTAGTCCATAAGAAGAAAATTAAATATGCCACATTGATTTAAGCAAGATTAAATTCACCTGTATTTCAGCAACTCATTTGAAAATGTGTTGAACATTTTCTTTGCTACCACCACATGTATTTCTTGCTAACCTATCACTTTAAAAACTAAAAATAAGATTATGATAATTCCATTTCAACTTCATATGTATATATACATATTTATTCACATATATACATATGTAAACATATGCACATATATATTCATAAATATACATTCCCTTATATACACATGCATATAGATGAGGGAGCATACGTAAGCAGAGAATGTGTACATATGTGCTCATCTGTGTGTGCATCTGTCTGTCTGTCTATCTTCAGGAATGGAAGGAAGAAGATGCTGTGAACCCCTGAGCAGTCCTGCAGGCACGGCATGCTACCTTTAAGGTCATGCACCTAGTCAGTCCCTGACTCAATACTTGACAAGTCAGGGCTCTGTTGATTTGCAATCATGGGACTCAGAATGTATCCCTTCCTGGTCAGTGCAGTGGTTGGCATGGTGGATAGGGTGGCCACGCCAAAGGGGGAAGTTGGCCCCACTGGACTTCCCTGTTCGTGGAGCACAGAAGGAAAAGCAATCTAGGTAAATCAAGCTACTGTAAAATATCTGGTATGATCAGAGTGATCAGAGAAAGGAAAAAAAAAAAAACAGATCTCCCAAAAATAAGAATACATAAGTCACAAAATGGCTGTTATATAGCCCATCATAAACAAACGACTTGCTATTATAAGAAGCCATCGGATCAAAATGTGTGTAAGCAGCACTCCAACCGAAATGTGTATTTTTCACACTAGTTTATGTAATTTAACCACTATCTGAATCAATTGCTTTAAATGGATTGATCCATTTCACCAGCCTGAATTTTTCCTATAGGGATATAGCTTAAGATTGTTTAAAAAATATTGAAAACCACATGCTTGTGACCACTTCATAGATGACTGATTGAAAATGGAATTTTTATTGCAAGAAAAAAGATGATTAAAAATTGCACAAGGAACTGAAATTTGTGGCGTGGTTTCAAGACCGAGCATGGGGCCATCGGCTGGCTACCTTAAAACTGTCTTGGTCCTCTTTCTGCACAAGGTTCCAGACAGGCTAGCTGGTACATATCAATATCTCCAGAAGAAAGGGACTTTATACCCCCAACAGCCTCGTAAGTTCTGAGAAGTCATTCCCAGCGAGAGGGACCACGTTGGAAGTGGATTGACAGTTTCGACTGAAAACAGCTTTCCAAGAGACTAATCTTATAAAGTACTGCAAATGAATAAGGACAACAGGAGTAGGTGTTCACCTGCCAGTCTCTGCTGTGCAAGCTGAGAGCCTGTCTGTACTCACACATGCGCCGACTTCAAAAAAAAAAAAAAAAAATCTTTGCTACAGAGACGTTTTTAACAAGTATTACAGAAAGAGCACCAGCTCCCAAATAGAGTTGCCAGGGCCAGAAGGAGCCATCAATCGAAACAGTTTACATTTCAAAGTTTTTCCAAGAAGAGTGCAAACGTCTCCCCTCCTAGATGGAAAATGGAGGAGTTCTAGTAAAGAATCTGTTAGCCGCCTTCTCCCTAGGGCTTCCTTCTCCCCAAGGGCCTGTAGCCCTCAGGTTGGTGCCAATAAGGAAAAAGATTCCGGTGCAAGGCTGGCCTCGTCCCGAGGTTTGTGCCCTGAGCGGCTTCCAAGGATGGAGGGTCAGAATGAAAAATTCACTTGCTTGTGTGAGTTCCATTGTTCAGAGAGGAGCCTTTTTGTTCTTGGGTGCTCTGGGCTCTTGGGGATTAGCAGGTCGGCTTCTCTTCTCCAGTCTGTACTTCCTGACATTGCTGAGGCGCTATCAACGCCCATCAGCCTGGGAACGTTTTATTCTGCTGGAGAGAATCCAGGAATTGACTCTGACTTGTCTCGTTTTCATTTGCAATCTGGGAGTGAAAGCTAGCAATGCTACATTTTAACCAAAATGTATATCTGTATGCTTTTAAAAAGAAAAAAATTTTTTTTTAGTTTGTCAGAAAAAGTTTGCATACTTTTCTTTATCCTTGGGATCGGGAGGGGACCATCCACATCTTAAACTCAAGAACAATTTTTTAAAAATGTAAAATCTATAAATATTTTTGGTTTTAGCTTTCAATTTTCTGTGTCATTTTTTCCGTGTTATTCCTAAACAGAAAATCGGATCTCCTAAGTACCTGGGTGCACTCCATATCTTTACCCTTGGTTCTAGAAGCAGGTCACATGGAGGTTCCAAACTCCCCCCTCGTCCCCCCAGTTTTTTTTTTTTAATTTCATAGCTAAGACTTGGAAGGATGAACATTTAAAAAACAACTAAAAAGGAAGCAAGACACTGGCAACCTTCTGTCACTGATGGTGCACACACTTGTTATTGATGCATTCTCTGGCTGGACACGTGCCCACGATGCCAATAGCCCACCACGAGATTCAAATGCATTGCCATGTCCCTGTGACTCACAAGCTCTCTATACAACCATAGTGGAGACTCGGAAATCCTGATAACCCAGAAGCATGATCCCTTGCTTAGATTTCAGGGCAAAGAGACAGAAAATACTGAAAAGACCCCCTTCTGTTTATCGACGTACAAACAAACGCTGTTCATCACGTCTGCAAAAGAGGGCACTCACTTTCTTAGATGAACTTATTGATATAAATTGCACAATATCTCTGGAAAATGCTTCCAATTTCCATACCAACATCCTACCAATGAACTCGGCCTGACCTCCGGGTCTGAGACTGTCTCTGAGCGGTATACATAATTCTCTCAACACTGATCCATTACTTCTGCTCAGTGTTGGGGGTCGGGCCAATAGTGTAAAGTCAAAGATAATTAGCAGTCCTATCAATAACCAGCTCCAGGACCCGTCTAAGTGACAGGCCAGAAAAGCCTAGAGAGGAGCATGCAAAGTGGAAGGGAAGCGCCAGTGTATTCTCTGGTTCGCGCAGCTGCCGTGGACTATCAGCATCACCAGGAGACCTCATTGCATTAGCATAAATTCAAATGACAAATGCGCAGTGCTATTCAGAGACTCATTAATTTGCAATGGGTGCAGCGCTCATGACATATTAGTGCAAAATTCAAATGTCTTTGTAGCAATGTGAATTTAGTCGTGAGACCAAAGTCGCTAAAATGAAAATGTGTGGTTTTTTTAGCAGTTTATTAAATTATGAACTGTGATGACTATATCCGTGCATCTTTTTAAGCAGATGAGGTCCAGCGTGCTCCAGCGGCAAATCGCATGGTTTGTGTTGATATTTTCCTGTCTGACAATTTCCAAGCCGCAGCAGATAAGATACCAGACTGCTCTGAGCGCCTCGGCGTGCGGACTGAGAGCGCCCCCTTCTGGACATATGCCGTTGCCACTTGAAAAGAGAACCCGGCCATGTATTGTTTTCTTTTTATATTTTTAATAGGTTTGATGTAAAGAATTCCAATGCCCACCTAAAAACAAAAGACAATCGCTTGGAATCTTTAGTCCTAAGAAAATACTATTGCTTTCTCCAGGTGCAGAAAAGCCATCCTCCGCTGAAGTTGGTCTTATGTAATTTTCCACGGTGCTTCTCTTAAAACCTCACAGGATTCCTTTGTAAAATAGTTTGTCTGGTTAATATATAAAAACACACAAGCAACTAAATAATAGTAACTGTTGCATTTATGCTGCTGCAAGGTATCACGGGCATGTTTTCAATTAATAACATTTCCTTATGTGGATTTTAAAAAAAGCGAGCATATGCACAGAGCCTTTTAGACAAAGCAAAGTAGCATGTATTGTATTCAGCTGCGTTGAAGAGAAGATGCAGAGACCAAGGAAAGAAAAGTTGGATCACATCAGTGCCACATGTGTTTGGCGGGATTTTTCTGTTTAACAGAAGGAATCTTCTGTCCACTTATTTTAAGCTTCTCGAGACTGATTTATCACTGCTGTGTCTTTTTTAAAATTAGCATGCCCCAAATATATATATATATATATATATATATATATATATATATATATATATATATATATAAAAGGTTCCAACTGGTTACAGCAATGGTATGCTGAAGGTTAATTTTATCTTCAGCATTAACATAATAAAAACACATGAAAAGTCAACGCCTGTGTTCTCGGGATTCAGGGTTCACATAGCTCTGTCTCAAGAAGTAAATGCTTGTGTTGAGGTATAGTAGTTATAAAGGACATGAGTACAGAACTTCTAGTGCAAACTATAGCTTACCAAGTCATGTAACCCACACCTCCAAATAAATTGGAAAGCATGTTACTCTTCAAATGTTGCTTTGAGAATAATTTTACAAAACAGAGAAAAAAAGTTTTCAACCTTTAGCCATTTAAGCTAGCAATCTCTGCTGGTGTATCAGGAGTGGATGATTCTGGATACTCAAGGAAAATTATGCTTCCCACTTTTTTAACTTTAAATAAGTTGCATAACATAAAGAAGGAGTTATAGCAATTTATTAGAGTGTATAAGCTTCATTAAGACATTTGATTTGCAATAAATTTGAGAAGAGAGCCTTCCAAAGAAAGCTGTATACTTTCAATTACATTCTATAGTCTCCTTGAAGGGTTGTGTCATCTTTGACTATTTAAAGGAAGACTTGTAGTCTATTCCACTTACTTGCAATTGAATTGATCTTGAGTTGTTTATCAGACTCACCTTTACAGTCACTGCTCTAAGGCAGATCTGAAGCTCATGAGGACCGAGAAGGGAGCTCTGTTTATTTATGTGTACATGTAGCATGGGACTGAGCCATATTAGATTCATTGCTGTAGCCAGATGTCCAGGTATAGCGTGATCCTAGTGATTCTCTTTCCCCAAATGATTAGAATCCTAGACTCGCTGAATGTAAGAGCTGGAAGGCCCACTGCTGAATTGAATGACTAGAAAGTGACCATCTGATATACGAACTCTATTCTTTTAGAATCCCTTTTCAAACTTCAACACACATGATCACCTAGACACTTATAGAGACAGGTGGCTGCCCCCTCTGCCCCACACAACTCCTGATTCCGTAAGTAGGTGACAAGGCCCAAGAATTTGCATTCTAACAAGTTCAGGTGATGCTGTTCTTGACGAACCAAGGGCCATATTTCCAGGACTATTAGGGTCTCAGTAAGATTTTTATAATGGCTCTAATAGTTTTCTTAACTTTTCTCCCAGTGAACACAGCCATCTAAAATCCAAATCTGCTACATTACCTTGTGGTCAATGTCTCATCCCTTAGAGAGGACTACAATATCTTCCCTGTGGAAGTCTGAAAGGGTACAGAGCACACTCAAGAAGCATCTACAGTGAAGTACTTAGGAAACACGGTCATCCCCGAAATTCATAATCTTTTCTGAATTAGAACAAAACCTAGTAAGAAACAAGTACCAGGAAGTTGGCCTTAGTTCACACTGCCTTTCTTCACTAGCTGTCCAGATTTATATCCATGTGGGTATTTCACTATTTTTTCAGTCTCTGAAATAAAAGAATATATGCAGATCTAATGAATCAAAGACCAAGCCACTGTTACATATAGTCTTAGAAAGTGCAAGTCTTGGTGCTGGAGAGGTGGCTCAGGAGTTAAGCCTCTGCCTTGCAGGCGGAAAGTCCTGAGTTCAGATCTTAGACCCCACGTATAGTCGCCGGGCGGAAGCAGGGGCAGCCTGCGTTTCCGGCCCTGTGAATCCTGGGGCAGAGTAAACAAGGAGGAGGTGGAGGTGTCCATGGTGGTTCCCGAATTTGTCCGTGGTTCTACACTCACATATATACACACACACGCACACATGCATACACGCACAATTGAATAAATAAATAAATAAAAAGAAATTGCAGGTCTAATGCACGGGAAAAAGCACACCTGTGTGTGGACTTGAACTTGCCTATGAGAGAAACATCAGCTCAGAATAAACGCACGCTTATGCAGCTGGGCCCACGCTGGCTTAAGCCACAGGACAAAGTACAACCAACTCACCACTGGTCCCACACTGGCAACTATGATTTCTTTCTCTCTTTTTATTTCTTTCCTTTTTCTGGTTTGGAGAATGTTATACAAAAAAAAAAAAAATCATGATGTATGTCGTTAAACTAGTATCAGTTTTAAAAAACTAATGTTGAAAATATTTTAATTGCGTATGTCAGTATATGATGTTTTCTGTTCTTTCACTTATTTTTATAAAACAACATCTTTTCACAAAATAAACTGTATCATTTTCCTAGAAAGTTCTGATATCACAAAATAGACTTGACTACAATTCACATCATAAATAAACGGCAATATAATCTTTTGGACATTAAGGAGAAACTCCCCTCACCCTCACAAAAAAAAATTCTGCTTTGGGGAGAGAAAGTTGCTACATTAAAATGTGATTTGCTATATTCATTATATACACAAGGCTTTTATGGAAGATAATTTTTTTTCATTTAAAATAATTTCAAATAACACTGGTTGCCAAGCAAGGGCTTTTTTGAGCTTTGCCTTCTACTTTTGTATGATTGGCAACTTTGAAATGGGCAGAAGCTGCATCAGGAGTCCTGTGTTTGTTGTTATGAATACTGCAATGTTCAGCATTATTTCTCCAATAACAATTTTGCTAATTACCTCCTGATCCAAAAGTCTGGGTACATCCTTTTTTATTTTCTTCTTCAGTTTTCAATAAAATAAACTTCTCTCATTACCCCTGAACTGCTTGACATTTATAAATTGTAGCAAAAGTTTTCTTTTGTTCTGTCTACCTTAGCTGAAATTTCTACTGTTGCAATCATTATCAAAACAATGACAATGTGGTAAGCACAAGGTTCTTTTATCCAGAACAGAAGCCCATGAAAACACGATTCTACTTTACAGAGCCATAGAACGCATTTTTGTTCAGAAAAAAAAGACTGAATTTTGTCATTTAAAAAAAAAGTGATTAAGCATTTCAAATATTGTAACATTCTTTGGCAAAATATGTATTAATATAAATGGCTAAACACTAACCTCCTGTGAATGGTGAGACAGAAAAATAGTAGTCTATTAATTCAAGTTATCTTCTCTACAACTGCTTCTTATTTATACTTTTCATTTCAAAATATATGCGCATAGACTATTTTTATCCCTGAGTAAAAATAAAGTGCGATATTTCCTGGTATATTAAGCGAGCCTGTTTTACCTGTTTCTAAAAATCTTCTCTCTGATATTTTTAAGACAGTTATCTTAGACTTTAGAAATACAAAGCAAGAAAAATGAAGATGTTTTGTCTCACAGAAGAATCCTTATTAATTAACATGTGAACATTTTCTGTACAATTTAATATTGTCTATCTGCTCATAAAATTCTACATATAACCATATTTTATCATGTGAGAAGATTGGTACATTTGATTTCAATAAGAAATAAGCAAAATATGCATATTGCACATGAAGAGATTATAGAGCCCTATTTGAGATCTCATGTCTCAGAGGTAAATAACGAACTTCTGTGGGAAGATTTCATAAAGCAGTTGTTCTACTAACGCAGGCAGCTTTCTATCTGTTCTCTTTTTTTCCTCTACTTCCAAGTGGGGAAATGTCAGCAAGTTTCATGACCTACATCAAGGTATAGTCTGGACGGTGGACCACCTAAATTGAATGACATCGCCCACCCCATCCTCTGTTCAGTACTGAGTTTGAAAAGTACAACATACACTGTGAAATTATAGGTTGGAGCATTCTCTATCTGTCCGTACCACAAGAAACACAAAAACAGCTTAAAGCAACCGGCAATTGCACGGTGTTTCAAATTTAAAGAAATACAAGTTATGCAGGGTGGGATTGGGGGGTGGGGATGGTTCCTAACTGTTCTTTTCTCCTTGCAGAACACTGAATGTCTAAAACATGTTCAATCCTGCTAATGCTTGTCAAATATTTCACAGTTCAGCTTTGTTCAGATTTTTCACTGACTATGAAAAATCAATTTGGTGGGATTCAGACTCACAGAGATGGAAGCACTGGAAGAGACCTGAAATAACCCGCTACACCAAATCTGCAGCTGGAAAACCGAATCCCACAGCAACTAGGGGGGTTTGCCCAAAGGTGTGTCCCTTCTGAAAGATGTCCAGCTTAGAACCAAGCCTGTGCATATGCCTGTCCACTGCACATCACATCTGATGTTTTCTTTCATAATTAAGCAATTGGGAGACACTACACAATGTGATTTTATAATTACGATAAAACTGTCTTAGCCAGGGTTATGGAGAGAGTCACTTGCAGAATTTCGCTTGGTATTTAGTCATCACAGTCAAATAGTATCATTATCTTTCAATTACAGAGATCAATTTTAGTTCATTAGCAAAATAAAATACGTGCAGAAAGTCCACACACATTCTTCAAGGCTGCAATCTTCTAAATGTCAGAATTGAAATACATTTCATAAGAAAGCAAGATGTGACAAAAGTACAGGAGGTCAGAGCACAGCTGTGCAAGACTCGCTGGCCTGCGTGATCGGGGAGCTGCTAAAAAGGCACAATTCAAAGTTCTCTACAAGAAAATCTGTGCCCTTGCCAACTAATAATTGCCATTTCCCATTTCTTGGAGTTTGTAGCTTTTCCAAGAGAAATGTGGGTCTTAGAATATTATGACACAAATAAAGCACCATGTGCAAGTATTCATATTCAGATGGCTAATAGCTGCATAAAATGGAAACTGCATTAAAGTTTAGATTTATGCAAGGATTACTATCTCTAGGTGAAAGCAAGAGACCGAGAAGTTCGGTTATGAAGGATGGTGACAAACTTTTCTGGCTTTCCTGACTGAGCACCAGCTGGCCAGAGCTGTGAGCCAAAGGGTCACAGTGCTATGGAGTCTAGAGTGATAGAACTGGAGGAAGTTATTCATAGAATATACATAAATTCCTTGCTCCTTAACTTGTAGAACTAAGTATATTTCATGCTACTGAGTCCTTGTACCTCATCAGAGAGGAAGACCCAGAGGGAAGTTTGACACGTACACTAAAGGATGCTCAAGGGATGGGGGGGCCCACTGGGAGAAAGGGAAAGGGGGAAAGGAAGGGGAAAAGGGGGGAGGGAGCAAGAGGATCCAGGGAGGATGGAGGGAGAGAGGGGACCAGGGTACCTATTAAGTTTGTGTGAGTGGAAAAAAAAGACTAAGTATATTTCAGTTTCTGAAATAATACAAATATTTCAATGTTAAAATGTGAAGGGCATATAAAACAAAATACAGTCTGTGTTTTTTCAATGTATTCTGAAAAGTGTTTAATTCATCTGTTACCATTAAATTACAGTGTCTTAATACACATACTGCAGTTTTTTATCTCTTTTATCTCGCCTAAATTTTATTTTAGTTCTAAAGAGGGAAGTAAGGATATTTTTATACTTGGATATGATCACATTAATATCACAACTAATGGTGCCCAAGTAAAATTAAGTTTACAAAACTTTGTATTGTTATTGAAGATATGGTTAAATATTTAAAACTAGAAAAAGTGACAAGTTTTAAATTGTGCTTCTATGCACAATATTAATAAATAAATAATGATAAACCTTTCAGTATGATAAACTTCAGGAACAGTAAGTAATACATAATCTCATTCTCAGTGATTGCTTCTTCTATAGAATACAAACTCTGAAATTATTAATTACTAGAAACTAATCTTATTAAAGATTTGCTAATCTAGTAGGAATACTAGAAAGTTCTCTCTGTGCCATTCAGGAAAAAGGGTGGTAGTTAGAAACCTGGAATAGTAAGTAAGCAACTAGAAACGAGTGCAGTAAGAGCTGTCAGATAAACATGAAGGAAGGCCAGGAAAGTCAATAAAACTGAAAAGATGAGCCTAATAGGCAAAAGATCAGTAAGAAATTTCTAAGCAAAGCCTGACCTAGAAAGGAAACTCCTAAAGCAGAAACACAACTCTCTTGTTTAAGGGGAGGGAAGGATAGATAGGCCACTGTGGACACCTCAGTAAGTAGACATTGGAGCACCTGTAAGCTCAGCCTGGAAGAAGCGAGTGTGCCCTCGCCAAGACTAGATCTATGGAATGCAGAGGTTAGGTCTGCCTCTCTCCAGCTAGAGGCTTCCTTCTCTGAAAAACATGCATAAGCAAGATCACTGTGGCCAGGGCTAGCATCTGATGGCAGTCAAGACAGGAGACTGCCACAGGGTTAGGAACTCTTAGCAAAAGTGCTATGAACAGCTTCCCTCTTGGACATCCCTGGAAACCAGCTGGCTCTTCCATATGAACTTCCAGATGAACACTGTAGCCTTGAGCCAATCCTAATGCAACCCAGCAGGGTAAGAGCTATGTGACTGTCCTTGCTGGCAGAGCCCGGGAATGGGTTTATCCCAGCTATATAAATACAGCCCTGTGCTGCTGACGATTCTATTTTAAAAATGCCACAAAAGAAGGTAACTGTTAGATGTGTAAATGTAACCAAGAACCCCGCTGTACAATTCTCAATTCATTTTATGTCTTTTACTTGCAAACTTAGTCCTTTGGATCGTGTGATACCACTCAAGGTTTCACACAGAAAAACAAAAATCTAGCACG
The DNA here is from genome assembly GCA_023101885.1 of Typhlomys cinereus. Classification (NCBI taxonomy): domain Eukaryota; kingdom Metazoa; phylum Chordata; class Mammalia; order Rodentia; family Platacanthomyidae; genus Typhlomys; species Typhlomys cinereus. The sequence goes on from JALPQD010000164.1 coordinate 1,549,099, forward strand.
GTGCACATTTTTGATCTTGTGCTGGTTCCATGAATGAATCCAAGGGTTCATAGGTGCCAATGGTCCAACTCTCCTGAACGCTGCTGTTGCTGCTTCATAGAGACTTCAGCAGCATCCTGCACTCTAAGGACATGCTTCTCAGAGCAGCCCAGCATTCCTCCCTCCAACTCGTCTTTGCAAAGAAAGCAGAAAAAAGAAAAATTGCTGAGAGATATTTATGTTCTCTTGATTTAACTTAGAGATAAAGGGGAAAAAATTACAGCCGTGGGGTTTCAAAAACACTGAGGTGACTAGGAATAAAGTTCACCATCAATAAAATCTCTGAGAGGAAAAATATTAGGCTCTCCAGAAGAGCATCACCATTCTGTTTAAGGGCAAGACACCAGAAAAGGTAAATTCTTTTAAAATTTGTTCTAATTTTCAGTTTCTCACATGCCACATTTGTGCACCCGCATTGAATGGCAAACATTAAAAATAACTCATCTCGGTGGATCAGCACCCCAATCCAAACCCAGATCTGCTCCCAAGAGAAAAGCAATGCTTCCTGTCACGGTGCATTTTTCCAAACTATTTCCCTGTGCACTTATACAGACACATAGAAGAAGTGCAAGGATGCCTTTACACACACACACACGCACGCACATACACACACACACACACACACACACACACACACACACAAAGAATCAGAATATAGTGTAATTTGCTCACTTTTATATGAACAAAGAAAAGATATCTTTCCATGCTAGCACTCCAGAAGTTAATTATTCTGAACAATAAAACAGCTTTTTGGATTATCAATCTAGAAGCTAGCATTGAAGGCTGCATTAGAAACAATACATTTAGCAGAAGCCCCTCCTGTCATGGGAGGGAAAATGTGCTTTGCTTACCCTGCCGTGCCCTTTGCAGCACACCAATGTGCAGCATGCATCTAGTGCCAGATGCGTCTGAAAGAGAATCAGCAACATTATCAGCAAAGTTGTTCACGCTCAGACCACATTACAAATCTATACCTGATAATCTTCAAACAAGGGGGATCACACACTACTTATATTCTTTACTTGCCTCTTTTTAGCCATGGTCCCCACACATGCACATGTGCATACACACACACACACACACACACACACACACATACACACACACGTATGAATGCACACATGTGCACACACAAACATACACGCACGTGCAACTGAAAAAATTAAACCCTGGACTATTTTTCCAGGTGGTGATGGGGATATTTGCTATGTTTTTTCAAGTATACATGTATATTGTTTTATATATATATGATTCCCCTTGGGGATTTCTTCACAGAAAATTTAAGCAAATGGTCAGTCACTCTTAGACCTCCAAAGACTTAACCTTTCTCTGTTGTAATATTTGGGTCTGTTCAAAGCAATGTCTGATTGGAAATGAAAGGTTTAAATCAATAGTTGGAAAGGAGAGTGGATGGCAGTGTTTGGCAATCCTGTTTTCTTTACATAATGTAACACACTAATGGACTACATTTTTCTTTGCTTTCTGCTGTTAACTTTGAAAATAAGCAAGTTACTGTCCAAATCAGAGCCAAAAACACCACAGGATTTCTGGCTGCGAAGGGACACTTCATGCACAAATGTGGGAAAGGAAAAAATTGATAAACAGCCAGTTGGGAAGTGTGAAGAGATTATTTTTATTTCATGGTGTTTTCAGTGTATAGTATTTCAGATGTTCAAAAATATATCACTATGCCTACACGTTTACAATCCCCATAGTAGATACTACCCAAAGTAATAGGATATGAACCACTCACACTGGAGATACCCTCACCTGTCTCTCCCTCTTCTTTACTCGCTCTGAATCTGATCTAATAAGTTAAGACAGTTCCAGTAAAGTTTAGTGAAGGGTTTTGAGGAATGATCTGTGTCAAGCATGTGGACCTTAGAGAAAGTAAAGCCGATGTTGATGCTTTGCTTCCGTACTCTCTTCCTGGCTCCTTTCACTTCATCCCTGGTCAGAAGGAGAGTGGTACTTCAGGACAATTTTCTCCTCGCCAACCATCCCCCTTCCCACATTATACACCAAATTGTTATGTGTAGACCTCAAAGTTTTCAGTGACGATGTCTGAATAAAACTGAATTTAAAAAACTTGAACAAATTGCAGTCTATATTCCATGAGTATTCCTGTTTACTAAAAAGAAAATTATCAAATGAACATATGTGTCAGAATACATGCACAAGTACATGATACAACACACAAGCACATGCCTGACTGCTACAGATCTTTAACATCTTCAACTTTAAGGACCTGACTAATATACTGAGTTGCAACATTCTTAAGCACTTTCTGACAGGTAGTGAACATTGTCCACCCAAAATCTTGCCTACAACAGCCTCTCATATTAGTTCCCTCCTCTCTGCCATTGCTTCTGATTGTTTTATTAATTAGGATGTTTGCTTTGTTATTGTTAGTCCCTACTGTCATAGCTTTATTACAGAACACAGAAGTCAGGAAATTTAATAAAGCAAAATTATAATTGTCTTCATTAATCAATAGAAGTTTGTCACTGATGAACATAGATAGGAAGGGAATTTTCTTGCAAAGTGGATGAAAGACAAAACACGAAGAATTCTCTTCATAAAGACAACGAGGAGAAGAGTTTTCTCTAGCATCTCAGAATGAAGGAATGCAGAAAGATAGTCAATTGGCTTTTGTACAATCATGATTACATATCACAGTTTTAATTGTCTCCCAGTCTTGTGGGTATTTACTACCATCATCTCTCCAATCCAAGTCATTTTAAGTGAAACAAAGAAATGATCAGTCACAAGACTGTTAACATTCCCATCTATAGAATGCTCTTTCTGTTGAGAAGCATCTGGCATATGTGCATTCTGAAAGCTAGAGAGATGTTTTTCTGATGCTAAAAAACAATGTAAAACCATCTTCCAGTCATAAGGGACAGTGAGTTTGTGGATAACTGCAGTAGGTATTCCATGACTGTTCATTAGCTGAAAAATAAGCAAACCCTTCTTGTTTCTTGGACCTCCATTGAAAAGAAACCAAAGCAAATTGCAGTATTCCCAGTTTAATTTTGGATGCTCGTCAACCCTCTGTTTAAACTTCTGAAATAATATTGGTAAAATAGTCAGAATCACAGACTCCTATCTGTTCGCTTTCCAAAGACATGTGGTTCTTCCATTCCTAGGCAAAGAAAGAGTTTATTTTCCAGTAAATAAACCATTTCATGGGAAAAATAAAAACAATTTCACAAAGATAAGAACAGTGCTTCCACAGAAAGAAAACAGTGTACTTGAATCATGTTTTGTGGCTGGTTATCATCTATGTTTGCAGTTTCTTTAGAACTGGGAAAGAACCTGTCCTAAAGACAGTGAAATACCAGCTTCTGAAAGATAGCAGCATTTGAAAAACATCAAAGTTTAAAAAAACATAATTCTGTTGTGTTTTGTAAACTCTGAACATTGGTAAGCTGGAGATGCACTTCAGTATCATCAACAGAGTTGCCAGATCCAGGAAAGATTCTTAACCAAAAACTCCTGCCAAACTCCCCATTTAATTGAGTAAATAAACTCATTGGTGGAACAGGGAACTGAGCATGAAGTCACTCCTCGAGACGAAGCTTAGTTTAGAAATAAAGAGACAGAAATATCCCCACCAAGTGCCTTTTGAAGAAATGGTTCTGCTTAGACAGTCTCAACCTCTCCCTGCCTTCACGATCTCCTTCCTAGGAGATGTGCTGTTTATAAAACTAATTCCATGCTTCCTCGAAAGATTTAATACAAAAATCACTGTATGACCCAGAGATTCATCTCTAATTATATTCCCCCCCAAAATTGAAACACTGTATCTGATAGTGCCAGAAGTTTGAAACCACCTAAGTGTGCATAATCAGACAAGTGTAATGGAATATAAATACTCATAAAAATAATGGAGTACAGGCCAGAAATATGGCTCACTGGTTAAAGTCATTTGTAGGAAAGCCTAATAATCAGGATTTGATCTCTGGAGTCCACATAAAAGAAAACTGATTCCGAAAAGCTGTCTTCAGACTTTCACATGTACACCGTGGTATGTGCATGGCTATACATAATAAAGATAATTTTCAATCAAACTTTCAAAAAGTAATGTAGGGATACAGAGATGACTCGGGTTAATGTTTTTCCCTTGCAAGCAAAAGGACCTGAGTTTAGATTACCAAATCCCACATGAAAGTATCAGGCAAAGATATGTGACAGCCTGCAATTCTGTCTCTGAAAGGCAGAGCATAGGAAACCCCAGAGCAAAGCCATAAGGAGGTAGGGCAATTCAGGATGACTCCTGAAGATATCCTTGACCACAAAGGCACATATACACTCCAGTGTCCCTTATACACATAATCATAAACACACACACAGTTATACACATAGACACACACATATAAATAAAAAAGAGAGAAAGAAAGAGAAGGAAGGAAGGAAAGGAGGGAGGGAGGGAGGGAGGGAGGGAGGGAGGGAGGGAGGGAGGAGGGAAAGGGAGAGAGAGAGGGAGGGAGGAAGGGAGAGAGAGAGAAAGAAAGAGAGAGAGAAAAAGAAAGAAGGAAGGAAGGAAAGAAGGAAGGAAGGAAAGAAAGAAAGAAAGAAAGAAAGAAAGAAAGAAAGAAAGAAAGAAAGAAAGAAAGAAAGAAAGAAAGAAAGAAAGAAAGAAAGAAAGAAAGAAAGAAAATAGAGTACGGCATTCAACCAGGATGGAAGCTGGAAACATTATGCTGAGGGACTGAGATCAGTCTCAGGTGTCCCCACAGCACATGTTTTTACCTGCATGAAGCATACGGAGTACGAAAATCCATAGAAAAGCAACTTATGGCCATTAGTGCTGAAAAGGAAGCTGATTCTTGCTTCACATAGTGAATCACTCAACTTTGTAAAGACTCTGAAGACTACTAAACTAAACTTGAAGAGGAACAACATGGTGAGAATCTTGTCTTGATTTACCAAAACCAAAATGAGCAGACAAGAAGCTTCCCACGTGTGCCTGGGAAGTACATCTGTAATGACCCAAGACCTGGCCACTGAGACATCTGGTAGCAACATGAAGGGACAAACAGTTTTCAAGGAGCTCCAGCCAATGTGTCATCTATTTCTAACATTTTGGTGTTGCATTGAAATCCAGTGCTCAAGCGTTCTGTTGCAAATGTGTCCATAGTCACTCTAAGCATAAAAGTGCAGAGATGTTTGGTTGTATTAGTTATTTGTTTATTTTATTTATTTATTTGTGAGACAGAGAGAAAATATGCATCCCCTGGTGCGTTAGTGGAAATCAGAGGACAACTTTCAGAAGTTATTTCTCTCCTATCATGTGAGATTCCAGGGATCAAAATCAGGTCACCAGGTATGTGAACAGACGCTTTACCTACTGAACTGTGTCACTGGCCCAAGAGTAAACAGATCTAAGAACCCTGAACTTTAGAATATTCTTCAAAACTCAGGATTTTCCACCTTTTAGCTCATTGGCTACCACGTAAGGGATATTGCATAAGAAATTGCCAAAGAACTTTCTTATAAGGTAGCTATGCATTCATTTTCCTGCAGACTTCCATCTTGTATCCAGCAGCCTTATGGAATTATCAGTAGGGACCCTACCCCTCAGAGACCCCATCCCTCCTTAAGTATTGTAGTGTTGGTGATAAACAATAATGAAGCCTCTGCTTCAAAGTGAGTATTGTCACTGTCCTCTCAGTCTTACCCTTGGGTCCTCTGTGTGAAGTTCAGTATGTTGTGTGTCTTCCGTCTTTCTCTATGCTTTCTGTCTGCCAAGACACCAATTGAAGGCTTGCCTATCGTCTGGATTTATGATCTTATATGTTACTTATTCTTCATATCCTAAGGTAGCTAATCATTCATGGGAACTAAAAGGTTGGAAAGAGATGGCAAATAGGATGATGCCTGTATTAGTCAGTTCTGTGGTAGAGGATTTGATATAATGAGCATACAGAAAGGGAATTTGCTGGATTGACTGATGAGACATGATCTAGGTAGTTTGGCAATGTTTGTCTGATGCTGCTTGGCCCAGGGGCTGAATACCTCAGAAGATCCAGTCTGGTACTGGATGCCTGTGGGATTCCTGGAGAGCCACTGATCTTCAGTCCATATTGGAAAGTTGAATAAATGGAGTTCTGATACCAGCAAAGAATGGCAGCAACAGGGAGGATTGAGTTTGCCAGTATGGAGGGAGGGAGGGAGAGAGAGAGAGAGAGCGAGAGAGAGAGAGAAAGAGAGAGAGAGAGATTATTTCTTGTACTTCCTTTTATCTGATCTCTCAACTTAAGGTTAGGATGAGCCATTTCAAATAATTTAATCCAAACAATCCCTTGAAGTGGTATAATGACTAATCTGTTGTTAATTCAGTCAAGTTGACCAAATATCAACTTTAGACTTAATATTTACTGAGACTTAATATCATAATGCCAGAGCAGACTTTATAACACACACTTTTTGGAATAAATTAATCCCCAAAATTTCTTCAGTTGACTTTAGGAAAGCCTGATGTTGAATGATACTTTCTGAAGCATAACTGGGTGGGAATTTCATTTGCATTTCTTTCCTGGAATCAAATGTTACAACAGATGTCATAGTTGGGTCCTATATATGTGAAGTTCATTCTAGGTAGACAGTGGCCATTTCTGTCTCTTTTGACTTATACATAGTCTCAGATCCCACTTCACACCCAATCAGACTAATCAGAAGGTTGAAAATTCTAAAATGGACTGAGCAGCATCAAGACCAGTCCAGTCTAATTCTTCCTTCTACATATTCTGCAGAAAGATGGCATACGTCCATATTTACCATCGAAGTCATCCTAAGGAGAAATTAACACAACGGTGCTTGAACTGAGCTCCTGGGATGACACCAAGGATTTTTCTGCTTTTCCATATCAAATTGATACCCAGTCAGAGGACATTTATGTTTATACTTCCATGACATGGAGTAAAGAAAATCTGAAGTATAAATGCAGTTTTTATTATTATTATTATTATATGCAGGAAAGTGTGTTTTAGAGTCTTTTCTACAGAAACAAAAGCCAAGCAGCAGGGGACAAACAGCTGATTGCAGTCTTTGCTTCACACTTAGGAGCACAGTTTCTACAAAAACTTTAAATTGAACACTAACAATGCAACTAGCATAATATAGTACTGCAGAACGTGTCTCTTTAATAAGAGCTATTCCATTGCCTTCAAGGAGTCTACCTCCAATTGCTGGGTACCTTGGCATTTCCAGCCTTCTCAGCATTGTACTTTTGAAGGAAATATTTCCATCAGAGACAGGCCAAAAATCAGCAAGCAAATGCCCTAGAAAGATACTGTTCAAGAAAAAGAAAAGTCCAGTGAAACTTTCTCTGAGTAAGTGTACTGAATTCTCTTGGGAGTCTGTGTGGGCACCTGCTGGCAGCCAAGGATCAGCCATTACATTAGGCCCAAGGAGGCCTCAAAGTCAGCAGAGGTTACAGACATGTCCTTGGACACTTGGACACACCACACCAATCACCAGCGGAGTTCGTGGCTGGGCCCTTTGGTCCTCTTTCTATGTTTCAGTAAACCGCATTGCAGAAGAGGAAGGTCTAGAGGTGAGAAGAGATGGAAGACAGCTAACAAGGACAGGGGATGGAAGATGTGCAGTCACCATCTCAGAGCCCGAACTCTCCCCTTCTCTGAGACTCGAGGAAATTCGGCTCTTTACCCATGCAGAGTCCTCATGTTTATAATGAATTGAATTCCTGAAACATTTAGCTATCAGTAAAAATGACCCACCTGGCCTTATGTTTCTCAGAAAGGGACCATGACGGGGTGGAGAGTGTGTTAGCTAAAGCCTGATGTGACGTGTTTTGGAGTCAAGGCAGAAACAGACTAGGTCACTCCCAAAGCACAGCTATTTTGCATTTGTGCAGATTAAAGCCTTCTAAAATTAGCTGAATGTCAAGAGCATCAAGATCAGTCCCTGACTCCATCAATCTTCACCTGCGTTCTCACCCAACCCATCCTCTCGCACTCGGTCTCCTCGTCACTACAGAAAGTAGCTAGTGGCACCTGTCTCCTAGAATATAGACCTATAGACCGGGCTTGACAAAGACTATCAATGTGTATTGTGTGCTCGCCCTTGATAAATATTTGCTGCTGTTACTTCTATCATGTGAAGTATTAATAACCCAGTTCCTGTTCTGTCACTAGTTCTGCAGACCTCTGTAGGTCATGCCAAGCATCCCAGGCAAAGTCATCAGCCAGTGGCACTTCGGTACTAGTTCTTACCATCCTGCCGGATTAGTCGCTCTGCTTGGTTTGAGTCAATAGTATGGCTTCCCAAAACCAAAGTTCTCTCTTTTTTTTTATTTAATACATTTTTTATTATTATTTCAGCTCATACAAACTTAATAGGTACACCAGTTCCCTCCCTCCCTCCTCCTCCCCCCGAACCCCCTGCTCCCCCTCCCGTCACCCCTCCCTCCCCATCCTCCAGTGCCTCCCGCCCCAATTCCCAGAGAGTCCTTTCTTGTGCATGCCTGACTCTCCTCTGGGCCCTCCTCTCCAATGACGTACAAGGACCCAGTGGCATTTCCGTGAACCCTTTCCTGTATTCCCCTTAAGCATAGGAACACTGCTGTGGCTGCCAATCCCTTGCCTCCAAGGATCTTGGTGCCTTTAGCAGATGCTAGACTTTGTGAGGTCAATAGTGTGTTGGACATTGCTCAGGGCATGCAAAATCCAATTATGATTGCTTCGGCCCTAACTTGTGTGGAGTATCTTGCAAATCATTGCTCCTCCCATCCTTTTGCTCTTACACTCTTACCACCCCCTCTTCCGCAAATGTCCCTGAGCTTCAGGATGGGGAGAGATTATTCTGGCCTAGTTCTAGGTGGTTGATATAGAGTCTCTGAAGTTCTGGATTGTGGTTTGTTGATTTTCTTTTGCAGTTTTGCTGCTCCTGCAATGCCCTTCACTCCATCCTGCTGGGCACTGTATGTCACCCCCTGGCCAGAGACAAAAAGCTGTTAAACTGGAGTCTTATTATAAGAGCACATTCAAGGGTAGATGTAATAAAAGTAGGAAACCTCAGTGAGGGAAGGGTCAATCACCCATTTGCAAAATGGTTACTTTTTATCTGCCAGACTATATGCCCTCCCCTTCTATTGAGATCATACCCCCTTAGTTGTAAATGATCAGGAACGAATGTCTGTGAACTTAACCAGGTGTCACATTGCTTACTTGCAGTCCTTGATGGAGGCCTATTTTCTCTACTGTAACATGGTCATTTCTCTCCTTGTTTCTGGTGTGGTCCTCCAACCCCATCCCTCCTGTTCATAATCCTTGCAATTACTGTAGGTAATACATAGATTTACCTATGAGTGTCTCAAGGTGGGCTGGGTGGGTTTGGTACTAGGAGCCACATATCTGGGAGTACATACGGCACTTAATTTTCTGGGTCTGGGATACTTCACTTAATATAATTGTTTCTAATGACATCCATTTCCCGGCAAATTCCAGTAATTCATCCTTTTTGATAGCTGAGTAGTACTCCATTGTATAGATGTACCACAGTTTCCTTATCCACTCGTCAACTGTTGGACATTTGGGTTGATTCCATGACTTTGCTATTGCCAACAGTGCTGCTATGAACATGGTCGTGCTTGTACTATCGAGGTGAACCTCTGCTGTATGGGGGGTTATTCCCAAAAGTGGAATAGCAGGGTCATATGGCATTTCAATCTTTAATTTCTTTAAGAGTCTCCAGACGGCTCGCCAGAGTGGCTGTATGAGCCTGCATTCCCACCAGCAATGTAGGAGAGTTCCCCTCTCTCCACATCCTCTCCAGCATTTGGTGTTGTTTGTATTGTGGATTTTTGCCATCCTGACCGGGGTGAGATGATATCTCAGGAAAGTTTTGATTTGCATTTCCCTGATGGCTAAGGAAGTGGAGCATTTTTTCAGATATTTGTTAGACATTTTAATTTCATCCCTGGTAAAGTTTCTTTTAAGTTCCAGGGCCCATTTTTTAATTGGGCCATTGGTTTCCTTGGTGTTTAGTTTTCTAAGTTCTTTGTGCACTCTGGACAGCAGAGCTCTATCAGATGTGTGGTTAGTGAAGATTTTCTCCCATTCTGTGGGTTGCCTTTGAGCTCGTGTTACAATCTCTTTATCTGAACAGAAGCTCTTTAATTTCACAAGATCCCAACTGTTGAGAGTTGGTAGCAGTGACTGTGCCATTGGATGTCTGTTTAGGAAATGCTGTCCTAGCCCAATCAGCTGGAGGGAGTTCCCTATCCTTTCAACTATGGTGCAAAACCAAAGTTCTCTCTTGAACTTCAGCCATCACTACTTGGTTGGGACCTGCCCAAACTAGCCATGCCCCCTGCACCAACCCCAACACCTGGTGAAAGAACTGGATCGGCTAATCCATTACCCAAATGTGTACGTGATTCAGTCTAGACATTAAGGTACAATATTGCCATTATTTCCCCTTAGTTGAGCCTTCATTCTTCCCAGCTCCTCTTTGCCTGCAGAAACCTGCCATTTTGGAGCTCTGCCGCTTCAGAGCCTACTACCCTCTGTTGACAGCCTGTCTGCTGAGTCTCCAGGCTCTGAGTGTCAGTGCCTTTCTCTTTCCACTCACTAAATTCAGTGCATTGGAAGATTCTTTGTGTCCACTTCAGAATACATCTTGAATCTTTGACCTTTCCCCCCCCACTATTAACTCCTTTGCCTTCTGGAGAACTGATATCAGCCTGACGGTCCCACCTGCTCTCACCCAAGATGTATTAGCAGATACCTGCTTAACAGCATGTAGAAGGGGGAGCAGGCTGGGCTCTCACAGGCCCCCCTGTGATCCTGAACACATTCATCTGAGAACCACCACTCCATCAAGACCATCGCCATCTCCCTCGAAGATATCATAAGAGCCACTCACTCATCTTTTGACTCTGCTCTCTCTCCCTCCACAGCCCATGTCCACACAGAAGCAGGTATCACATTTCTACTTAAAATCCTCCAATGACTGCTGATGGCCATTAAACTCAAATGTGTTTTCCATTCTCTGCTTGCAATTTGTTTCTCTGCCTGCAGATCCCTAGGAGATTTGGTGATTTCCTGCTATTTCACTTGCATCTCTCTTCTTCCACTTTACAATCTGGTAATCTGGGCTATACTAATTAGATACAAGTGTCAGTTTGACAGTTGAGGGCTACGGCTTTAGGCACACCTGTGAACAATTACTTAATTAAGGCAAACTCAAAGCAAGCATGCAGGAGAGTATCCAACTCATGTGGCAAAGTTAACCCAAGGCTGATGGGACTGTACCCTAGGCAGATAGAGAGAACGGTTCACTAGTTTGGCATACAGGCATGCTGGCAAAAGGGAAAGTATGCCCTCTCCATCTCTAGAGTATGGCACGGCCAGTCCCCTCAGTTCCTGATGTTGGTATGAATTCTCCTGCCATGCTGTGTTCAGAAACTCTAAGCAAAAAGAACCTCTTGGTCTCTTAAGTTGTTTGCATTCTATATTTGTTCAGGAACCAGAGGATGAAACTGCCACAGAGGTCTTCAGTTCTGTCATTTGAGAATACATGGCCGCTTCTGCACCCAGGACCTTTAAGACCATGTTTATTATCCGAGATCCGTCTACAATATTTCAATCCCAAGGAGCACTTCAACAATTAATCACTCTCTGCTAGTATAGGCATTCTCCCTATCACTTGCTACAATGCCATGGATTTCTTTTTTTTTTTTCCACTCATACAAACTTGATAGGTATCCCATTCCCTTCCCTCCTTCCACCCCTCCCTGGATCCCCTTGCTCCCTCCCCCCTTTTCCCCTTCCTTTTTCCCCCTCCCTCCCTTTCTCCCAGTGCCCCCTTCCCACCCCACCCCCATTCCTGGAGCATCCTTTTCTGTGCATGTCAAACTTTCCTCTGGGTCCTCCTCTTCTGATGAGGTGTAAGGACTCAGTGGCATTGCCTAGAGCTCTTTTTTGTGAATTCCATGAATTTCATCCTTACTAACTTGAGAGTTTGCTATCTTTCTCTTACTGGACTATCCAGATAGTAATGACCCTGTGGTCTATACATACCCAGAAAATGGGACAATTGCCAACATACAGCAAATGCATAGTCTCTATTCATTGAAATCATGAGCAAATTACAATATAGCAGGAATGCAAGGACTATCTCTCAATAGCATCAAAAATTTAGGAACTCTTCCTTGAGGAAGCTGTGTTGTTACTCTTGAAGAACACAGAAAGAGACAGAAGAGAAAACTCAACTTGGAGTCAGATGCTGTATGTTCACATTCCAACTCTGCCTCTCACAGACCATAAAACTCTCACTCTGTCTGCTTGTCTGTCTGTCCTCATCTGTGTGTGTGTATATATATATATATATATATATGTATGTATATTCCTCCCTTCATTCCTTCTTCTCTATACTTCCCTTTTCCTCTTTTCTTCCTTCTTGCTGTCTTCTTCCCTTCCTCTTCTTTCCCTCCCATCTCTCTTTTTTTAAGCTATTTTATTCCTAACGTTATTAAATAAATATTATGCTCACATATGAAATGTCCCCCACTGGCTCATATGTTTGGGTCCCCAGACAGCAATCCTGCTCTAAAAGGCTGTACAACTTTCAGAAGGTGAAGAGGTGTCTAGAAAAAACCAGATCAGTGGGTATTGAACCTTATGATTGTATTCTGGTCCTGATTCTAAGCCAAAGTCTCCACCTCCTGGTCCATTCAGATGTATGATCCACATTGCAAACTCCCATTATCTCCCACTTGTGAATGGTAGTCCTTGAAACTGCACTAAAATAAGTTTTTTCTCTCTCTTAAGTTTCTTCTCATCATATGTTTGGTCATATTCAATGAGCAAATTAGTTTGACATCTTCCTCTCAGGATTGTTCATAAGGTTAAACAATTTCATCCACAGTACATTGTAACTATGTGTCAAAACAGAGTATTTGGACTTCTTTTCAAAGTAAGTCCCTACTGAATATGACAATATGATTGGAAATCAAAATGAAATAAAGATCTTCCGTATAATCTTATCTCAAAACAACAAAAATCTATTACACCTTGCTATTCTTCTTTTATATTTATAAAACACTTTTGCATAATAAAAATCCCAAAGGAGATTCAATTTTGTAATTTATTGTCTGTTTTGAAAACCTAGCTCAGGAATGTCTCATTTCCTTTTAATTTTCCTCAGGCAGGAAGACATGCTCAGGTTAGTGGTCTGCTAGCTTCTGAGTTACCATTTTGCACAACAGTCTCGGCACCAGCTATTTCATCCTGTGTTCTGGTGCTATAAAATCATCCCTATCAGGCCCCGGCACCAGCCCCAGTTTGCATAAAAATTCCTGGATTTTGATCATTCTAAACGTAGCTGTTCTAGGTCTTGAATTATGGTCAAGGCAAAAGTATATCTCCATGTTTGATCATGAATCTATGACACCCAAAGTCTTCGTTCTCACTGTTGCAGGGCTGGCATCAGGAAGATTGAGAGAATCATGAGATAAAGAAGTTGTATGATCCAGCAATATAGTGGTGGTTGTAGTCAGGAGACACCCTGAGTGACATTTGCATTGTTCGACAGATGGATGGTTAATCTTGGTTGTCAATTGATTGGACCAGGGATCAACCAAGAAGTATGTCTCTGGGCTAGTCTGTGAGGTTAGTTCTTGAGAGATTAGCTGGGAAGACCCTCTTCCCTAGTAGGCTGTGCCTTGCTTTTCACCTGTCTGCCGTTGTAACTTGCCGTTGCTGCTGCTTCTGTTGCCATCCTTTGCTGATGCTGGCTTCTTTAGCCTTCCAGCTAGACTGAAGAATAGCAACCTCAAGAATCTTCTGAGCCTTCAGCACCTGATGGGGACTACGAAGGCAGCCAGGCTCACGCTGTATTCTCAGCCTTTCCAGGGTCAGGTGCCCATTGACGTACTATCTAAATCAAAACTGTAAAATCATATACAATAAATCCCCTTTGTAACATAAATTTGATCTATTAGTTTTGTTTGTCCCTCTGGGTGCTGTGAAGAAACATTATAAAGTGATCAATTCTGAGAGGTAAGTATAATAGTTACTCTTATCTGTTGCTATGAGAGAACACCCAAAGTCAAACAACTTAAGGGAGGGAGATTTGTTCAGTTCATGGTTCCAGAGGGGAGATGCAGTCTTTCATGGTGGAGATGGCATGCAGGCTGCAGAAGATGGAGGAGGCCTACGTCACTGCAAACATCTTAGAGACAGAGCGCTACAAGACTCCTGCTGCAAAGGCAGACCTCTCCTGGAGGTAGAGTAGGACTAATCCACTTCAAGGCCCACCCCCAGTGACTGTCTTCCTCCAGTAAGACTCCACCTCCTAAAGGAGCCATGACATTCCCAAACACATGAATCTGTGAGGAACACATTTCAAACCATGACAGTAAGTAAGATAAAACCTAAAAGTTTATCCCTATAAAATCAATAATAACTGATTGTCAATCGTGCAATATGCAGCAAACTAAATATTGAAAAAACAGTGATTTAAAATAAATATATGGAACTGAAATTTTGTTGTGACTGCCATCCCCTTTAAAGTCATAGTCTGCCACAGGACATAATAGTGAAGTAAATAAGCATACACAGATAAATGTAACTTTATAGCAATGATTGTAGGAAGAAAAGAATGTAATAGTATAACATCACACAATAACCAGAACTCACTTCAATTTAGGACCAAGTAAAGCCTGCTTGAGAGAGATTCAGATCTAGCCAGGTATTGTGGCTCATACCCACAGTCCGGGCACTTAAGAGTAGAGCAGGGGGCCAGACAGGGCTACATGAGGTCCTGCCTCAAAAATAAAATAATAAAAAAGAAGAGAACTTGTTTTGGGAGATGGGAAAATAGAGATTAATGGGAGAAAAAAGAAAAAAATAATAAATATTTTTAAAAAGCAATAATAATTCCAGGTGAGGAACTCTATTAATGTTCCCTAAAAGGCCCAGATAGTAAGTATTGAGGCTAGAAATCCAACCCATATCTGCAGGGGCTGCTACTGGGATTCTATTATTATGAGCTCCCAAAAAAGAACAAACAAGACACCATTCTGAACATACAAGGAGCAAACCTTTAAAAGAGAGAAAGAGAGAGAGAAAGAGACTTGAGAGCTAAACACAGATTTCAAATTGATAATGGTGCTGAAGAGACTTAGTGTACAAAGCATTCCAAAGAGAGGGAACCCACAGAGTTGAGGCCTTGTCAGGAGTGACAAAGTCAATTTGCAGAACTGATACAAAACCAATACGATCCACATTGCTTCCTCATCTACAAGGAGTGTATATAAAGAAAAGCATTTATTTCAACTCAGAATTGGGGAAGCACTTCAATTCCAATAACAGATCACACTTGGTGATATGAACCTGCTGCAAATCCACACTAGGAATGCCTGCTAGGCATTCCTCAACGCTGCAGCAGCCTGAAGATCTTTGGAAAACTAGAAGCTGAATGGCGGTTCATTCTTCACATTCCTCAAGTTCATTATCACAACTGAAGAAGTTACCTATTCAGCCTTAAAAGTTCTTTCACTCTCTCAGACTTCTGCTTTCTGTTAAAAGCTCACTCTGTCCAAGTGCATGTTGAAAATTCCCTGCCTGTTTGGGTTTCTGGGCTTACAAAGAGGTGTGTGCCCCACACAGGGTGTGTGAGCCAGATGATCACAGCATACTGTGTTCAGCCTCCTGGTTAGGTTTCTTTGTGCTTCACAGAAAAGAAATAACGATTTGGGTCCAAGAAAAGTTGGAGGGATAGATAAACAAATAAACATGAACAAACAAAAGTATGATCGTGAACAAAATTGCTCATGAGATGAACTAGAGTCTCATACAACTCAAAGGCAGTATGCAGGTTTCTAGCTTGTGAAAAAGAAAATAAGATCATCCCAGTAAAACAAATGACATAGTACCTGACACAGACCACAGTCACGTAAGTATTATCTCCTCAGGGCTACTACCAAGTCTGCTGCCCTTATTGTATGTCATGGTTTGAAATACGTGTCCCACCGTCTCATGTGTTTGGGAAGGTCATGGCTTCTTTAGGAGGTGGAGCTTTGCTGGAAGGTCACAGAGGTCACAGGGGGGCGGGCCTTGAGGTGGATTGGTCCCACCCTACCTCCTGAAGAAGTCTGCTTTTGGAGCAGCAGTGTTGCAGTTCTCAGCCTCCAAGATGTCTGCAGTGACTTAGCCTGCCTGCAGCTTCTGCCTCCAGCCATCCCTATCTTCCTTGAAAGACTGTATCTCCCCTCTGGAACCAAAAACTGAATAAATACCCCTTTCTACCTTAAATTGCTTGACTTTGAATGTTATCTCACAGCAACAGATAAGAGTAACCAGTACATTGTAGCAATTTACCTTTTCTAGCACTGCGCTAAATCAAGTCAGGCCATTGTCCTTTGCATGTGCTTTCAAATCTATTCCCCACGCTGAATTATTTTATTGTTCCAAGAACACATTTAGTGCCTTCACCTCTAGTTATTTGTATGTATTGTTGACTTTGCATATTATTTACTGTGTGCAATGGTTATAAGATTAAAAGCCTGATACTATTCACATCAATCAAACTATGTAGAAAATAGACCATCTAAGATAGTAGTGGTCATGGTTTACTGAGTCTAAAATGCAAGGAGGAATTTAAAATATGAAATGGACTTAGAAATATAGTCCAAAGTAAGGCTGGAGAGATGGCTCAAGGTTAAGACTCTGTCTCACAAACAGAAGATCCTGTGTTCAGATCCCAGGTCCCATGTAAAACTACCAGGTAGAAACAGTGGTGACTTCTACTTCCAGCCCTGGTGAGCAGAGCCTGGGAAATCCCAGAGCAAAGCAAGGAGTAGAAGCAATCCAGGATTTCCCCCAAGCAGAAGCAATCTTGGGATGATCCCCCAAGTCACCCTTGGTCCTCCACAGGGACACCCAGTGCCCTCAGACACACACACACACACACACACACACACACACACACAC
The DNA here is from genome assembly GCA_023101885.1 of Typhlomys cinereus. Lineage (NCBI taxonomy): Eukaryota > Metazoa > Chordata > Mammalia > Rodentia > Platacanthomyidae > Typhlomys > Typhlomys cinereus. The sequence goes on from JALPQD010000164.1 coordinate 1,566,102, forward strand.
ATACACACGCACGCACGCACACACATGCACATACTCATACCTATACAATAAATAAATAAAATATTTTTTTAAAAAAAGAAGAAATATCATCCAGATTAGCAAATTCATGAAATTAACAAAGAGTTCAAGAAATGTTGGGATAGGAAGACAAGATCAGAGATGTTTGATTAGAACTCTGGGTCATTTCAAAACAAGACTGTCTTGGGTAAAATCTCTCTAAGGGAAAGCTTCACAAAAATCAAGACTCCTTGTTCCCATCAACTGGAAATCCTGACCGAGTATCCCACTTCCTTCTGAAATGGGTGAGAGGCGAGGAGAGAGTTCAGGGACACCACAAACTGTCTGCTTAATCACTTTCCAGAACCCTCCCTTTAGGTTCTCAACTTACTACTGGCTCTTTTTCAAAAGAGTAGGTACCGACTATAATGAAGGACTCCAAACAGAAGAGTCTTCAAAACCAAGAGGAGTACAAAAATCCCAATCAAACTCTTCTGGCATTCACCTTAGAGGGATTTCACAATACACACCCGCTACAGCTCACCCAACCTCCTCTCTTATTCCAGATCTCATTAACTCAACATTCTAGACCAACTCAACCACAGCCTGTTTCATGAATGCCCATCTCACCATTGGGCCTCTGTACATATAAAAAGCCCTTTTGCCTAGAATTTCTTGTCTCTCTGTTGCCAAACCATGCTTCAGGGTTCAGGTTAGAAACTGTCCTCCCAGAGCCAGGGAGAAAGCGCAGGGGTTACGGCTTTTGCCTTGCAGACAATAGAACCTGAGTTCAACCTACACATCCCATGTAAAAATGCCAGGCATATATGGAGGTGGTCTGCAATTCTGGCCTTAGCAGGAGTAGCCTGGGAAATCCTAGAGCAAAGAAATTAGGAGACAGCAATCCAAGATGATTCCTGATATCACCTCGGCCCTTCACAGGTGCCCCCTTCCGTACACATGCACACCCACAAAAAAAGGAAGGAAAGAAAAAGAAATTGCCCTCCTAAAGAAGCCAGTCCTAAGTGTCATATCCTGGTTTATGTCCCTACAAAATATTCTCACGGCACCAGATGTGCTCACTATACTTATCCATTGCTTTCCACCTAGGCTGTGAGCTCCCTAAAAGAAGACAGAAATGTCTTCATTTGCTCCTTTTCTTATTTATTCACCAAATGGAAGATTTTCTTTATATTAGTGGACACAAATAAAAACCCCAGGTTCAAGAAGCACATGTACTTCATTTAGCAAGTTGTTTTCAGCATGTGGCAGAGAATCTATTAATAAATGGGTGAGAGAAGAATTTAGGTGAGTAGTTTTCATCCTTATCTTCCTTGTTTGGGAAAACCCGGAATGCAAGAGTTTAGAATTTATTTTGCTCACAATAGTTCAGATAGATAGATAGATAGATAGATAGATAGATAGATAGATAGATAGATAGATAGATTCTTAAAAACAGTAAAAAAAAAAAAATGAAGAAGCGAATCAACATCAGACGAAGAGTATAGCCTCACACTTATAATCCCAGCACATGCAAGATATAGGCAGAAAGGCAGCCATGTGTTTGAGGCAAGCCTGGGCTACTTAATAGTATAAGCATGGCCTGGGCTATAGAGTGAGATCTTATAGGTAGCAAACCAGTTGATATTGTATAGTATTGTTCCTATGGCCACAACTTAATGCCATTTTAGACTTAGCAGAGTCTAACCAAAGGAAGACAGTATGCAACAATTTAAAACATCCCATTCATAAGGAGGCTCAGCAAGTAAACAGCTCTTCAGGCTCAGGACTTCCTGAAACTAGCATGCTGGGGTAAGGGGAACTCTCCAGGGTGAGGAAAAGCAGGAAACAACCTGCTGGAGGAGAAGACTCTTGCTAGCCAAGTAATCTGGATGAGAGAACTAGACAGTCCAGAAGTGTGAAGGAGACAGAACAGTCAAGTAATCTGGAATAGATACAGCAACTAGGAAATCTGGAAGGGACACTGATCAGTCCCTTCCAGAGGACTCTAGAGGAGACTTTCCTAGGAACAAGTAATGCAACAGAAAACTCCAGGATTGCAGCTGAGGTAGGTTTTCTGATGAAGTGGCTGCCCTTGATTCCCGTAAGTAACTTTCATCCCCACTCCTGTAAGTAACCCCAGTAAACTCTATGGCTCATCAAGTTAAACCTTGGTGTAATCATTACTTTATTCCATCATTGAATTACTCTCTGGGGTGGATAGAATATTATGTCACATAACCCCAGAAAAAGTATTCACACAACACTGGAGATGGAAAACTTTTCTTAGTATTTTAATATTTTTCTTATAGGATATTTCTGTGTGTGGTATGTAGGATGTGTATGCTTTCTACAATATAATTCATAACCATAAAATTCATTCACTTCACACATATAATGTGTACATCTTTTAGTACATTTGCAGGATAGTTCAGCTATCACCATGGTCTAATTTGGAACATTTTCATCCTCCCAGAATGAATCCCTGCATACCATTTAATTAGTAGTCATTCCCCATTCCCCTCAACAGCCCACTCCAAGCCTTAGGCAACCACTAATCTACTTTCAGTCTCTATGGACCTGCCAATTCTGGGCATTTCATACAAAAGAAATCATACAGTATGTAGCTTTTGTGAGTTGCTTTTTTCACTTAGCATGACATTTTCATGTATCAATACATCACTGTTTTATTGTATATCAGATTTTATTCATCTATTTATCATATGATGGACATTTCAGTTGTTTTTAATATTTGGCTCTTAGAAATAATGTTGCCAAGAACATTTATATATGAAGTTTTGTACAATATATGGTATACATTTGCATTTCTCTGGAGTATATTCCAGTATTAGAATTGTTAGGTCTCATGGCAAGTCTATGTTTAACAGTTTAAGCAAATGCCAAATGGTTACAAAATTGACACTAATTCTTACTTTCACCAGCAGCATGTGAAGCTTAGTTAGTATTTAGTTAGCCAGTTAATATCTGAAAAGAATACTCAATATAGAAAACTTAAATATAGCAAAGAAGGATGTGAATAGCAAGCCAAGGGTACTGCCTCACACCTGTAGTCCTAGTACTTTTTAATCTAAAGTGTTCACTATACACAGTTTTATATCTTGCTTTAAACAAAGCTATACTCCCTTTAAAACTTTTGTTTCCTATGGCTATTTTAGTCTTCTTGAGTTGCCATAACAAAATACCACACAGCAGAAAGCTACATGACAGAAAATGCTTTCTCAGTGTCTGTCTACTGGAGGGGCCAAAATTAAGATTCCCAGCAGGCTCTCAAGTGAGGGCTGTCCTCCTGGCTTTCGGATGACTGCCTTGTCCCCAGATGGTTTCTCCTGGGAGTGAGTGCTGATCTACCTGCTCTTCTGATAAAGTTTATAATCCTGTTCAATGAGGGTCCCACTTTCCTGATCTCATTTCCTATTTATCACCCACTTAATTGGTTCCATGCTCAGTACAGAATCACATTGGGGGTTAGTGTGTCAGTATGTGTCTGGGCAGTGGGTTAGTCCACAATAGTAGATAAATAGCTATCTATTGCAAATTCTATGCGAAAACAATACTTCAGAAGCAAGATACTGAAGTTAAGAAACTTTTTTTCTTTAAAATATATTATTTGCAAATTTCCTTTAAAATTCGTTGTGTTGTGTTAACTGCATACCCTTCACGTCCAAGTGTGGATAAAAGTGTCTTTCTGAAATTTCTCACCTGCATCTACTTGCAATCTGGAAGAACAGACTTCACACTCTTTCAAAAGATATTTAAATTTTCTGTGTAGCTCAAATGTTGTTGTCTCTAACTCCATTTCTTGCTAGAGAAAATGATGCCTTTTACACCACTGCAAGCCTGTGTGATCTTGAAAGTTTTCATCTGAACCGATGAAGGAAAAGAGGCTATCCTAGAGCTAGCTTTGTTGGAAGCTTTCGCTAAGGAAAAAAAAAAAAAAAAAAAAAAACTTCAGATTTCCAAAGAAAACTAATTGGAACCCTGAAGCAGATGGGAAAAGCAGAGATTTTGGAACACCTCGGTGACCTCATTACAAGCATAATGAAGAAGGCAACGATGGAGTTAATTAGAAGAGAGGCAAAGAGGGAAAAAAAAGATTAAATGAGAGTACAAAAACAACAAATGTAAGTCAGAGAAAGAGAAGCATTCAGCAAGAAATAGACTGTGCTGATGTAGCACAACTATTCAGAGCAGAGGGAGATGGGAGTGAGACGCAAACAAAAGAAATACAAACCAGGTGGCCACTGAGGATGAGAAGTCTGTAGAAAACACAAAGAGCAGGCACCTGGGAAGGAATTTCCAGATATCTGCATGGAACAGGAAACCTAGACCCAATAAGCAGAGCAATTCAGCTAGCTACACAAGAAGAGTCTTTTTGAGCTGGGCAACATAAATGGCATGGCTGTGTGAATGATAGATAAAACTCGAGGATTTAACAGGCACCAAAAAAACAACCGAACAGAATCCAGGCTACTTAAAAGTGCCTGAAATGGATGGTCCACATTTTCTGTGAGTTTGTTTATATCTTATCTTTGAGACTGAATCTCACTGTTTCCAACCTGAGCTAGTACACACTAGATAGGCCAGACAGACCTCAAATTCAAGACAATCCTCCTGATCCAGCTTCCCAACTGCTGGGATTAACTGTGTGAGCTGCTACTTTTGATCATGCTGAGTCTTTACTATTTTCTATTGTATGGTCTGTTTAGATCCAAAAAAGACCTATCAGAGGCAGAGTCCTGGGAACCACAAAACAAAGCATTAAGGTAAAGAGACATCCAAGATAATTCCCCATGGCACCCTTAGGCCTCCACAGACACACATGCACTTAAGCGTCCTCTTGTTTACACACACACACACACACACACACACACACACACACACACACACACATACACACATACACACACAAAAGAAAAAAGACTTTTGAGGATCCTTAATTTCATAGGCAATATTTGCATGTCAGTCAGAGGGTATAGACAGTAAACTTTTAAACTTGTTCATAAAAAATCATACTTATTCCTCTACCTTTATCTCATGCTCATTTTGAGAACCAGAAAACAGTTTCATAGCCCAGTAACTTGCCAACTAAAGTTTATAACAAAGGGAACCATAATTTCTGTTTCAAATATAATTGCTAGTCAAGTAGATTTGTGGTTTAAAATATGAGAAAAGGGCTCTTTCTCAGCCTCCATAATGAATGTGACTGCCTCTAGCTTCTTCCACCTGCCATGCCTTTCCCACCATAAAGGACTGTATCTCCCCTCTGGAACTGTAAGTGGTGTTGCTTTGAGAATCTGGTATTATGGCATGAAGCATCACTGTGAAGCTAAGAGAAATTGGAACTGAGAAATATGGTCATTATTGTGATGTGGATGATGTGCCTTTGGAATTCTTTGTTGGAAGAAAAATGGAGAACTTTGAGTCTTTTCACTGGGAAAGTTTTTGTGTCTTGGAGATGGAGTTTAAGGTTCCATTCTAGTGAGAGCATAGAAGACAGTAATGCTGCCAGAGAGCAGACAGTGAAAGCCTAGCTTATGATGGTCCAGAAAGGAGCAAAGACTGTATTCAAAACTTGACAGGGGATTGTTAGAGGAGTGGATTGGCAGAAAGTTTGATCCAGTTTTGTCTTCATCCTGAAAGCATTCCTTAAGCTAAATTCAAGTGTTGGTCAGAAGTTTCAAAGAAATGTAGTCTTGACAGTGTGGCATGGCTACTTTGTAGTGCTCTTGTTCAGATTTATAATGAAAAGGAGCAAAGAATCAGGAAAAAGACATGAAAACCATGATGTTTAGGCAGAAAAATGTGAAGGCAAGTTTAAAGAGGATGCATACACCTGATCAGCTCCACTAGTGACCAAAGTCTGCCTTCAATCTGGACAAAAGAAGAGGCTGTATTCTGAGGACAAGATCTTCAGGGTAGGCTCCCAACCATAACAATGCAAATTCTTTTGGAAGGGAAGAGTTGAAAACCAAAATTTCAAGGGAGAGTTCTGCTCAACTGAAGCAACTGTCCAAAAGAGATTCTTTCCAGAGTCAGCACAGAGAAGCTGAACTGACTGTGATTCAAGGGGGGCAATTTTCAAACCAAGGCTATGGCAGAACTTGGCAAAGTCATACACATAGTACTGATTTAGAGACATCAAAGGTACAGTAGCGAAGAGGATATGGATCCCTCCTTCAAAGTTTCAGAAAGCAGCTGAATTTAGGCAGTGTGTGGCAGAATTGGAAATCCTACAGAGAGGTCCAAAAATAACATTTTGTACTATGGAGCTAAAACCTGCTTTGCTGTTGACACATGAAAATGTTAGAGATGCCAGAGTCAACACAGGACATCTGTTAAGGAAATCTATGCATCATGGAAGAATCCAGCCCAAGAGAATGGATAAGAGGAACCAACCCAAGAAAGTGATGTATTCTAGAGGGGTGGAAACAAAGCTTTTTGGAACCAGGATGATTTCAACGAGAAGTTCATCTACTGAACTTGGAGTTGCATGTGTATTGGAGTTTGTCCTGCTTGTTTTCTGTCTTTTTACAGGACTAATCTTTTCTGGATATGTCCCCATTTCTTCCTTTTGGATTTATTCTATTCATTGGGTTAGAAATATATAATTTGTCTTTTGATTTACCGGAGGCTTTAGGTTTTGAACTTTTGGACTGTGCAAGGACTACTGATATAGTCTAAGAGGCTTTTGAAATTAGACTGAGTAGAGTTTGCAGCAGGAAGTGGCCATGAGTCTGTGGGGGCCAGGGGTGGAGATGACATGGTTTGAATGTGATTTGTTCCCCACAGGCTCATGTGTTTGAATCTTTAGTTGATATTTGGAAAGTTTGTGGCACCTTTAGGAGATGGAGTCTTGCTGCAGGAAAGCATATCACATGGGGGTGGGGTTTTTAGAATATTTAACCCCACTCTGCTTCTGCTTGTAGCTTGCTGCTTTTACAATTTGTTTTCTCTCAGACCCCATGATAGATGTGATTTGAGCTGCCTCCAGTTGCTGCCAGTCAACCACGATTTTCCCACCATAAAGAACTATATCTTCTCTCTGGAACCACGAGCCAAATAAATCTCCTTTTCTCCCTTAAAAAAATAAAATAAAATAAAATATGAGAAACAAGTAGAGAGGAATGCTTAGTAGACACAGATCAACTGTTAACAAGTCCATGTCTAAATTTTATTTCTCAGTCACATAGATTGGCTAGTGACAGGGAGCACATTAGAATAATGCATGTCTGCATGCAGTAGTTGAATGTTAAACTGTAAAATTTAGTTTGATATAGTTCATCTTAATGATATGATGATGGTAAATTTAGAAGTCTGTGTTCTCACTCATATGCCCCTGAAGAATGTCACTGAGCAGGCATCAAATTGGACTGGCCAGTCACTTTCGCTAGAATTCTCACAGCTCTCTATCTCAAGTATGTAAAATTTTTTCAAGTTCATAATGAGTTCATGAATATGACTTATCTTTGAACCTCTCCTGGAACCACATTACATCATAAGGGTAAATGAAATCTTAGTGTTATATAATGCCTTTAGTACTTAAAAAAGAAATGAAATTTTGAGATATAAATGGAGAAAAGGGTCAAATTATTTTGAATGTTATTTTCAGCAGTCTGATTCTAAGCAAAAAGAAACTAACACCTCAGCAACATTTATTTAAGAATGTATACCAAGGCAATGGAGAGATGTGAGTTTGTAAAGTATTTATGTGCAAGCATTTAGACCTGGATTTAATAGCCAGAACCCATGTAAAAACCTAAATAAAGCAGCATGTACCTATGATTACAGCACTGGAAAGGCAGACACAGTCTTGCTACACAGCCATTTTATCTCCACATTCAATTACAGACCCTATCTCAGAAAGTAAGACTTCCACTTAACCTTACATGTATGCACCTATAGACACAAATATATTTATCAGGAAATGAGCACAAACAAAAAATAAAAGTAAAATTTATATTTACATTATGGCAGCCTAAATAATTAACCTCCCTGCTAACAATTGTTTCCTAACAACTAGTCTTTCCTTGTAAATCAGAACTCATTCCTTCAATCACTATCTTTCTAGCTCCTGACTCTTTAGCATTTCAATCAGCCCCTCCTATTATCTGCCAGGCCAATTCCAAAAACTAACCCTGCTGACTGCTCCTTATTCTCCTATGTTTCTTCTGCCCTGAAATTGTTGAAAATTTTTGAAGTCCGGTAGCCATGTTGACTGGCTTCTACAAATTTCAAACATATGTCTTTTCCCCAATTGCTGTTAACTTCCAAGACTTCAGTCAATGAATAAACAGCAACAGCTGTCCACTTGTCAGCTCTGGAGTCATTCTTATATCCCATCCCTGTATAACCTCTCCCCTTCTGCTTTATTCATCATAATTTATGTTTGTTAATAACCTCAGCTTATTAGGCAGATCCCTTCTCTTGTTGAGTCTCATAGACTTTTTCTGTGTGTTGAACTTTAGTTATCTGTACTTTGCATCTTTGATGATACTAATTCAGAGAAAAATACATTTTTATTTTTTAAATAAACCTTTGGTTCCCACGTTAAAAAGATTCAGTATTAATCAAAGTAGCCTATCCCCTTTACCAAGCCTGTAGGTTACTACCTCACAGGGTTCTCCTTCTCTGTGTTTTTCTTCAAATTGGGATCAGTTTCAAGCATGACTGAATTTTATTCAGGTCTCAGCACACATTTAGAAATCTTGGAGTAATTTCTGTTTGAATTTTATCAAGTTTCTATCTACATTCTTTCCCATATGAACCATTCCCTGGAAAGCTGCCAAACACTCCCACATCCTCATTTGCAGTAGAGATTCCACTTTATCAATCAGTCTAAAGGCATTTGACAATATCAAGGCTTCTTCTAACAATATTAAATAATGTTAATTATGTTAATTATGTTACTAATGTTAAAGAAAGCAAGCACCACTCTCTCAACAGCTAGGTTAGAAAAAGTATTATGTCGTACCCGTATGTATTCCTAACACCTGAGGCCACTCCCAGGACTCTTGTAATTATGTCAGAAGTTAGACTGATCACAAACTTAAGCCATTTGTCCGTTAATCTACTATTAATGGATTTAATTTGAAAGTCGAATGAAAAAACTCAATAAAGGAAAGCACATGTAATATCAAAGACACCAAGGGGAGGAGAGGTTACTGATATCAAATGAGGGTTCTGAAAAACTCTTAAGTACTAGTCAAGGTGTGAAAGCCAGCATCAGTCACCAGGGAAAGGTCAGAGCAGACAAGCAACCGTGAGTGGAGCACAGATGCCAACCAGTGTGACAAGACAAGCAGGGCCTGGGGTAGTGAAAGCATTCCTCTCCTTATATGGATCTGAGATCAGGCAAGAGCTTATGATGACAGCCCTAGAACTGAGGCCGTGGACGGAGCCAGGAGCAGGCTGCCAAGGCCTCCGCTCTCACCATGCGGAGGAAAGGGAAGATGGCCTCATCGTTAACACAGAGTGCCCCGCTTCTAAAACAAATGTAGAATTCCACTGCCTCAGACTGACACATGCTCTTCCACAGTCCTTGCCCAATTTCAAATCAGAAGTATATGCATGTCACAAGAGTACTCTATCCTATCTATATGTATCACATAGGAAAATATATGCACAACGGGCACATCTGGACATGGAGGAGTAGACAATTGTACAATAATCCTACCATTACATGTACCATCTTAGCATCATGCTTTTTAACAAAGTACTTCTTTAGTTGAATAAATAAGTTATGAAATACACTGCTTCACTATTATATACCACAATAATAAAGAACATTTAAAATGTATTCTAATTTAAGAAGATAATCAATACTATAAAATAACATTTGCCTCCAAATCTTGAATAAATTACTCACATTCTCTCTACTCCTGACCAAGTTCTAAGTTGCTCACATTCCTCCTTGCATGGAATTGAATTGTTCCTAACTATACTTTCCTTAAGAAATCTTTCCCCTCTGCCTGATAGAAATCTTGTATCAATTCAAATTTTCAAATCTTTTTCCACTGACTATGTAAAGAGAGAGACTAGGAAGCTTCTCACTCAACTAACCAGAGCTGCCTACCAAAGAAGATGTGAGCAACTTACTAGATGGATATGGGCATGTTGGTAAACGTATTGTCAAAAAAAGCCAGAGAATAGCCTAGTAGAAGTGCCTTCCAGAAAGAATCCCTGGGACACCAAGAGAATTACAGAAACAGAAAAGGTGATAATAAAGAAATGAACAAAAGGGGCTGGAGAGGTGGCTCAGGGGTTAAGCCTCTGCCTTGCAGGCGGAAGGTCCTGAGTTCATATCCTAGACCCCACATATAAACGCCAGACGGAAGCAGGGGAGGCCTGCGTTTCTGGTCCTGGTAGAGCAGAGCCTGTGAATCCCGGGGCAGAGTAAACAAGGAGGAGGTGGAGGTGTCCATGATGGTTCCCGAATTCTCCTGTGGTTCTACACACACTCACACATACACACACACACATACATACACACACGCACAATTGACTAAATAATAAAAAAAAAAAAGAAATGGACAAAAGAAAAGTGGGATTCAGGAAATTATATTTTAGTTTGAAAAAACATCCAGAGTCACCATTTGTGCTTAAATGATCTTTGCAAGCTAATATATTTGAAAACGTACCTCTATTCAGTTACTTCATATATAACACTTTCTCCACAACTTACTTCATCCCCATAATCATCACTTTCTACTGTCATCAAGATCTAACTTGTCAACTAAAATATAGTAAAAGCTTACCCAGATGTCATGTAAGCTTTTAGTCACATGGAAATAAACACTTGCTATGTTCTACTTCAAGGCTGTTTTGTTCATTCATATACAGACTTGTCTGACAAATGTTCAAATGTTATAGAATTATTGTTCTTTTATCGTGTCAAATGACACAATCGTGACTTTATAAAGGATACTGTACCCCATTTCCTGAAATTCAAAATTTAATCTCAGTTATGTAAAATGTTACATATGAATATATGCATATGGACATAAAGCATGTGTTGATATGTTTTTGTAATATTGCTTGGTATTTTAAATTCTGAGAGTAATATATTCCAGTAATATACTCCAATGATATAATTCTTTTGTTTCAATAATTTCTTTTGTTTCTATTTTTAACACATTACTGTCACAAAATGAGTACAATTAAAACTGGAATAGAACTAATAAGGAAGCATGGCACAATTAGAGAATACTTATCTCATGTGGATATAGATCAGTGTCTCAGAAAGAGTTAACACGACTTCCAGAAATACCAAGCCAGGGGCCATGGGAAAGCCGTGTGAAAATTGGTTCAATATGATATCGATCTGTGGAATTCTTGAGTTCAGAGCCAAGAGTTCCCCACTTGGTCTATAGATCAAATGTAGGTATTCCTGGAACCAATATACATACATAGCTGAAGTAGAGTTCACTAGAGATCTAACAATCTAACCTTTAATGAAATTAATTACAAGATGCAGGTCCACCAACAATGTTAAGAGTGTATGCATGAATGCTGTGAGATTTTCTCATACTGTGTCCCTCGCTGTGAAACACATGGACACATCCTAGCAGCCAGGTAAATAATGGATGGTATTTAATTAAAAAAAAAAAGCAAGGCAAAGTTAACATTTTGAGTCAATTTCTTTCGCTAGTGAAGGAGCAGAGGGGTGGTTAAAGCAAATGTCTTCCTTGTACTTTTCCTCTGGCCAATCTTGTCCTAGCTGCAGCAGAGCTTCCTGCACTTTCCTCTATCTTGTCCTAGCTGCAGCAGAGCTTCCTGCACTTTCCTCTATGCCAGGTGCTGCCTCCAGTGTTAGGCACAGAGGCATAACCTGGATGGGATTTAAGACAATCTGGAAGCCAATGCCTCCTTCCTGAAGTACTTACCTCTAAATAAACGGAGAAGTTAAGACAAAACTCTGTCCCTTTAAGACATTTTGTCTCAAGAAGCTTCCTCACATTTTAATCTTCTTCATAAAACTGTTTTGTCAAATAGCAGCAGTCAAATTCTTAAATAAAAATAGCAGATGCTGGAAGTAAATAAGGAACAGTATAAACAGTTCCTTGATCCAAATTAATGCATTTTGTGTTCCATTCCACCCATGTAGTTAGTTATAGCTCAACGATAAAGTGCATCAAAGTAGTCATGTGAACAATAAACACTATCTAAAAATGAGGTGCATTTTCTTAGCTATTTAGGACTTTTCATTTCTTGTGGCTAATAAAGCAAAATACAAATATTACAATTGAAGCCAAATCACAAATCCATCAGACAACTTATTTCCCCAAATTCCAATTTTCAAAATATACGGAAAATTGCCTAAAGGTAAAGAAGCTGTTGCTTTTATCACACTGTGCATCTAAATTCCCAAGATGATCAATTTAACGAGGTTTGCACATAAGAAGCCTTTTCCATTGTTACAATAAGAGGAAATCACAAGAAAGATTAATGCCCTCTGCATGGTGCCACCATAGTAAAATGCCTTTGAAATGTCTTCACTGCAGGAGAACTTCCTACCCATACCCTGTTCAGTAAAGTTGGTCTCCATTTAAAGAATTTACTGGCTATGGCCAATGGAGTTGTGTTAGAAATATGTACCTGCATTTCACTTACTTTCAAAAAGACATAGAAGCTAGTCAGCTTTCAAACAAAATCTGATTTCATGGCTTGACAAGAGCAGAGCTAGTTTCTCAGAGCCTGCTAGTGAGTAAGGACACCACCTTTCTGACTCAGTATCTGGGATCTTGTCAGAACAGCAGGGTGTTGAAGAGCGAAAAGTGAAGACCTACACCCTTCTATCACTTGAGAAGCCTCTCCTTCTTCAGTCCTCATGAGTGTTTTTTGTGAAGTGTCAGAATATTTCCTTAGCCTTCTCTTCCCTCTTCATATAGAAAAATCATCCAATACCTTCTTCCAAAAGCTGCAATGGTAACATATGCTGACTCTTTACCTCATTACATGTACTTCATTTTACCTGAGGCTGTTTTTTTATCAATTTGAATATATAAAGAAGGCAACCAGAAAATAATTTTATTAGTATGTATTAGTTACAACAAAATAATGGGCTTCACTGTAACCCATCAAATATCCATATTGCATACACATTTATACCACTCTTCCTCCTCTCTTATCCTTCCCCTCCCTGGTTCCTCATTTCTTTTCAAATGACCCCTTTTCTATTTTCATTTTGCATGTAAGAAAAAAAATAAGATATTCGACTTTCTAGGCCTGGCTTATTTGCTTTACACAATAATCTCCAGTTCCAGATATTTTCCTGCAAATGACATGATTTTGTCATTACGAATGAATAATACATATTTTATATGTATTAAATGTAGCCCATTGTTATCCATCTTTTTATTGATGAGCACTTAGACTGATTTCATACTATGGCTATTGTGAATAGTGTCACAAAACAATATGTAAGTGTGTATGAAGACTTCAATTTCTTCAGCTGTATATAGTCAGGAGATCCCATAATAATTGTTTTTAACCTTATCAGGAATCTCCATATTGATTTTTGTAATAGCTATGCTAATTTAAATTCTCACCTGCAACATATAAGGGTCCTATCTTATCTTCAAGGCCCCAGCATCCTACTGCCCAGATCTCTCAGCCCTTGCTCATCAGCCTTGTTCCTTTTCTTGAAGATGGACATTCTGACTGGGGAGAAATGGAATCTTAATATGGTTGTGATTTGCATTTTTTAATGGGTAAAGAAACATTTTTTCATGTAGTTTAGTGACCTTTTGTACTTCCTCTGAGAACTTTTTGTTCAGTACACTTGCCCATTTATTGATAGATTATTTTGTCCTTCCTTTTAGTTTTTAATTTTTAAGTATTTTATATATTCTCTGAATTAGTCCCTTTTGATGAAGAGCTGGTTTTAAAAAAAAAAAAATCTTACATTCTGAAAATAGCTCCTCATCCTAGCTACTATTTTCTTTGCTAAGCAACTTTTTTTTTGAGTATTCTCATCAGTCATTGCAACTATTAATATTGTATCCTGAACAGTAATTCAAAAAGTTGTCATCGATGTCTATCTCTTGTTTTTTTCCCATAGTTTCCTCCATCAATTTCAAGCTTTCTGACTTAATGTTAAGGTCTGTGATACATTTTGAATTTTTTTTTTTTTTGCACAATGATGAGAGCTAGGGGTCTAGTTTCATCCTTGTGCATATGTAGTTTACCATCCCCATTTTTTAAATATTTTATTTATTTATGTTTGTTTGTTTGTTTGTTTTATATGTGTTTGTAGCAGAGGGCACTTTGTATTCCTGTGGAGGACCAAAGGTGACTACAGGAATCAACCTGGATTGCTTCTACCTCCTTCTTGCTTTGCTCTGGGATTTCCCAGGCTCTGCCTACCAGAGACAGAAATGCATGTTGCCCTTTTCTGCCTGGCATTTTTACATGAGACCTGGAATCTGAACTCAGGACCTTCTGCTTAAGAGAAAGAGTCTTAACCCCTAAGCCATCTCTCCATTTTTAAAAAAAGTTATCTTTTCTCAAGAAATGTTTCTGGAACCTTCATGAAAATTAACTGGCCATGCTATGGTATATTCATTTCTTAGTTTCCTTTTCTATGTCACATATCAATATATGTCTGCTTACGTACGGCGCCTTGCTATTATAGTCACCATGGCTGTGTAGTATAATTTGAAATCAGGTATAATGCCACCTCCAGAATTGCTGTTTATCAGGATAATTTTAGTTGTTTGGAGTCTTCAGTGCAGCCATATAAATTTTGATTGTTTTCTCTTGTGATATGAACAATATCACTGGAATTTTGTGGTAACTGCATTGAATCTGTAAATCACTTTCAACAATATGGTCGGCCATATTGTATAGCAATGTCTTCCAAACTGAAATAGTCCATCCTGAAGAGAGGTCTAGTGAGATTTGATAAACAAAAACTTAAAGAGTTCAGAAACCAAGCAATTCTCAGGAAGTTCCTGAAACTTACAAGTTTCATAAGGCCTCCTCACAAAGTTATGTGCTGCCTGTAGGTCATGAAAAGAATTCTAGGGATATAGCTTTCAAGAGCTTCATCATGCTGAGGTGAGCTTTTTAGTGATGCAACTGCCATATGGATTTCCATGCTCTTGTAAGTAATCTCTTACCTGTAGTCCTGTAAGTAAAACACTGGGAAAAAAAAATCATTTGCTTACTAAGACAGCCTTTGGTGGAATAATTCCTTGGTCTATTCAGTGTATCTAGATAAACTTGTATCCCCAGGAAAAATCATTTAACAGGCCATTTCCACAACATTAATTCTTCTGATCCATGAATGTGAGAAGACTTCCAATCTTCTTGTTTCTTCTTCAATTTTCTTAGACAGTGTTCATAATTTTCATTATACAGGCTTTTACTTCCATGGCTAAGCATTTTTGAGATCATTTGAAATGAGATTGCTTTTCTAGTTTCTTTTTCAGCATCTCTATTATTGGCATATATAAAACCAACTGTGTTTTGTATGCTGATTTTATATGTCAAAAGAGTTTACATAATATAAGAACGTTCTAATGTAAACTTTGGGGCCTTTCAAACATAGGACTATATCATTAAAAAAATAGGTGCATCTTCTTCCTCACTTATTTGTATCCCTTTATTTCTTTATCTTATCTTAATGATCTAGTTAATCTAAGCACTCTATTGAATAAGAGTAGAGATGATGGGCTTCCTTCTTTATTTCTAAATTCATAGGAAATGTTTTTAATTCTCCCTCACATGGGGATCTTCTCTCTATATGGAAATGAAGAGAATATTTTTTAAATTTATTCAACTTAATATATCCGCATGTAACCAGTAGGACTTATTGAGAACCAGTATTCAGTATAATATGCTCAGTATTAGGTTAACTGCCAAGATACACATAAAACAATGCATAAGGTTTACAAATATGCTGTTTGCTATTTCAGTCACATAAAGTGAAATCATAAATTTCAAGTGCACAGTCCATGTAGCAAACTAACAAAAACAGTTAATTGAGAAAGGTCATATGAACAGTGTCATAACTGCAGTTGATGGATAACAAAATGCATGCTGTGCAGAAATACAATGGTTGGCACCTATTATTCTAGTGAGTATTAAAACAGGGAGGATTCCATCAATCACTCTAATAGTAGTCCTTCTTTTTTCTTTCTTTGGTTTCTTTATCTTTACTCACAGTTTCCTGTTTGAAAATGCTTTGTCTCTTTGTCTATGCTGCCTGAAACTCTACTTCCTCCATGGCAACTTCAGACCCAAAAATCTCCTACTTCAATGAGCTCTTTCCACATTCTAACTGCCTCCTCCCATTTAGAAATATATTAATACATGTGTCTGGATATCATTTCTTCATGGTTTATAATCCTAACTAGTCTGCAAGTTTCAAGAGAGTTAGAAAGTTCACTAGTTTGCAAATTTCAAGACAGTAAAATCTGTTCTTTTATGGTTTCAGCTTTCTTACAGCACTTATTACAGGAATGAAGACATTATTTCAATTAGTAAATATTTGACAATTTTGTTTGTTTTGGGATGGCCTATTGCCAAGGTTTCATAAGATTATACAAAGCTTGTATCCCTTGTATTACTTGTATCACTTCAAAGTTAATAAAAAAAAAAGCCACTTGAATATATAAAAAACAAAGACACTGAGGTATAGATAATAAAGTAGTAAATATTTGAACTGGAAGAATTAGAGTGATAAAAAGAATACATAAAGAAACACAATAGTAATTATGACGATTAACTAATAAGCAAACATGATAGGAGCTAAAAAATGTGCTACCTCATAGTCTCTTCACCTTCCTTCAACAATTCTAGCACTGGTGCAAGGTTAAGGCACCCGCTCACAAATATGATGACCTGAGTTTGGCTTTTTGGAAGCCCATGTGGTGATGGAAAGAACTGACTTCTGATGTCCTCTGACTACTGTCCATCCATCATGCTATGCATGTGTGCACCTTCTCTTCTCCCACCACCACCAAATACATACATTTTAAAAAATATTTTATAATTCTAACACTGCATCCTGGGGACCCTCATCCCTTCCCATGGAAAGTTAAGACTTAGTGTCAGAAAATTATGAAGAAGTGGGACAAGAAAAGAGAAGCAAAGAAGTTGCACATCTGAGGCCTTTGGGAGCCCTTAGGGGAGAGAATTTCGAAGATGAAGAGAAAGATTGTAGGAGTAACTACTGGTGAGGAAAGAAAATGCACAAACAAAGGTCTGGATACCAGCTCTGCTCAGTTACCAAAACTTTTTATTCACAAACTCACTATCTGTAAAATCAGAAAAACAAAATCTATGACATCCAGTGACTGGTAGGATTGATTCCCAGCCCCTTGCTGATGTTTTGTAACTGGAATACATGACTGACTTATTAACAATAGCAGACTTTGAAATCTTAACTGATGAGGCTTTAAAGAGAAAATAAAGAGTTGTAATTCCTACTTGAAAGTGTATTTCTATTAGCACAGATGCACACAAGACAGCTATTTTCAGAAGAAATGGCCACATCATAGACAAAACCAACAGTGGAACTGCACAGAGAGGCTGGGAGGGGAGTGGTGGTGGCAGGGCGATGTCGACCCTGAACTTCTCACATGTCCTCTTCCTCCATCAGACCCAGTGTGTTTCCCCTTCTTTATTCTCCAGGAACCTGTCTTGCTACCCAGTTCCTTCCTACCTATGCCCTTTCTTCTATCATTTTCTTTATCATTTCCTTATCATTCTTATTCATCTGTACTTGTCTACACTTACTGTACCTGAGAAAACAGAAAAAAAATCAAATTAAGAAAACATATACCTTTTTTAATGTAACAAAACTGAGTCACATGACATTGTCATTTTGTATGGGGAATTTATATATATAAAATACATAGTTGTATGTGAATATGTTATTAGAGTTCTTTGATTGAAATCAAGAGAAAATAGTTATAACTTAAACATAATTGTAACTTACCAGATCTGGGAAACTGGTTCAGTGAGTAAGTGCTTTGTGCTCAAACCATAAAGACCTGAGTTCGGATCCACAGTATCCACATCAGTAACCCTAGTGCTGGAGGACAGAGACAAACAGTGAGCTACTGGTTCGTTAAGAGATCCTGAGTTTAGCATAGTGTAAAGAAAGACTTCCACATGAGTGCACATGTACAGGCAACTGTATACACACACACACACACACACACACACACACACACACACACAGTAATTTACCTAAAGATCAGTGTTTATTTTTATTTTTTAATAATACAATTAGGAAAAAACAGAAGTAGAACAACTACAGAATCTCTAGAATAAGAATTTGTATTCAGCCTCCTTTGAAACCCCAGAAGAATGACAAAGTCCATTTCCCCTTGTGTTTTCTTTTCAAGAACTACAGTTTAGGAAGAGTCTGACTAGTCTAGTTTAAATCAAAAATCCATATGGAAACTCCATGCTGTGGAACTCAAGAGCCTAATTCCTGCTTGAAATATGGCTAGACCAGTGTGAACAATGTCACTCAGAGATGAGAGCTACTTCTGATATTGGAGAATGTTAAGCATTCTCATAGAGACAAAGGAGGAAGTGAGAGTCCCCATCCACAGACCCCAGAAAGCTGCAGATCTGCACAAGAGATGTTTCCTAAAGATACATCTGTATCCAACATTGAAGTGTTAGTAAAGAACTTTCTATGATTGGGGAGAAAGAAAGAGAAAAAAAAACCATTTACATTCTTAATTCATACAGTTCAAATTTTCTGTCTTTCTCAACCTTATGAGAAAATATTTTCACTTCGGAAATGATTCTTACAAATTATGTCTAGCTAAAGCACTGAATGCACATTAGTATTCAAATCACAGGGATATGCATTGCCTAGGGCAGGGTTCTTCCTGATGAAAGACAAGTTAGCTGCTTTGCAGAAAAGAACAAGCCATATGTCATTAGGAAGGATGGAAAGATTTATTCCCAGGTACCAAGGTTCTGCCAGTCACATACACAGAGTACACATGCATTAGGCCTAAAAGTAGTACAGAAAAGTAAATTCTAAGTGGATAGTGCTTAGCCAGGCAATATATTTTTCGGGTGACATCCGTGCTTCTGTGTCTAGAAGTTCCATCCAGCCACTTGACAGCCATCACAGGAGTGGCTTCTTGAACTGCCATCATTGCCAAAACCTGACCCCCACATTTTTGTGGGCACAGCTAAAATAGCATAAGCAATTTAGGCTCAGGCTGTGAGCTTGGCTCTGTCATTTTCTTACTAGCTTTGTGACTCAATATGCCACTCTTTTTCTCTGTATGGAAATTCTCTTCCATGAAAAAGTAGTAGAGGGCTGAGAGATGGCTCAGAGTTAAGACTCTGACTCACAAGCAGAAGGTTCTGAGTTCAGATTCCAGGTCCCGTGTAAAAAATGCCAGGTGGAAATGGTAGTGGTCTGCACTTCTGGCTCTGGTGGGCAGAGTCTGGGAAATCCCATACCAAAGCAAGGAGGTAGAAGTGATCCAGGATGATTCACAAAATCAACCTTGGTCCTCCACAGGGATACGCACACGAATTTAATTAATTAATTAATTAAAAGAAAAAGTAGCTCTTACCTCACAGGGTTTTTATTATGATGGGCGCTACCTTCCCTGGGGCCCACCTGCATGTGCCGAAGAGCTCCCAACAGCAAAGTCATCTTCTTCGTGTCTGAAATTTCCTTGTAGAAATTATACTTACTGTTATTAATTCTACAGTTACAGTTATGTCTTACCATTTTTACAGGCTAATCTATATTTATTTATCAGCTTCTCGGGCCTGTGATCTTATTGTCCCCAAATTGTTAAGTTTGGGTGTGATCTCTCAGAAAACCTACATAAAACATTCCTTTCATTTATATTCTATTTTTCTCTTCCCTGTATATTCCCCTTGCAGTTAGTCTCTTAGTCCGATTTGTTCCGAGCTAAGATAATGTAGCCAACCAAAGAAGAATCTGTCTTATGCATTGAAGACCTAACTCACAAGATGTGGAGAAGAACAGAAAAGCACTAAAAACATTGAGCTGGATCTAAACTCACCAGCTCTTTGAAGTCCAATGTAAGTAACTTGAAACTAAAATTCCATGTTCTGAAAATCTGAATCATCTCTGCTATAAATTACCTTTTATGTATTTGTCTATGCTCATATCATATGTAAATATAATTGCCACAAAGAAATTTTGGACTTGAAGATGACTTTGCTGTCAAGAGCTCTTCAGCACATCCAGGTGGGCAGGGAAGGTATCACCCATCATGCAACGGATGTCATTAGATCATAATTCAGTGAAAGGTCAAGGGATCAGGGCAGACACGTTGAGTAACATTACAAGTTGTGATGGATTTGGATAAGATTTTAAAACAAAGATTCATAGAAATTAAGCAGTATTTTAGAGTGACAATAAAGGTTAAGGTTTACTTTAATGAACTCAACTATCTAATGACATCAGAAATAATGGCTGGCAATCACACGAAGCTAGACAATCATGTTTAAACATGTTTTAGCTGTTTGCTCACTAGAAACATCTCTGCTTTTCTTCTTACTGTTGCTGGATGAATATAGGACCCAAACAACTTAGAGGAGCCAGGGATTATTCATGCTCATGATTCTTGATTACGGTGTATCACAATGGCACGAGAGTTCATACCAACATTAGGAGCTGAGGGAACTGGTCCCAGTGTGTGCACAGGAAGAGCAGAAAGAGGAACATACTTCTGGGCTTATCATCCATTGTATGCCTGCCTGCCAGGGTTGGGTCTTCTCACATTAATTAGATAATCTCCGATAGGCTAGCTCAAGGCTGCTGGTGACTGAATAATTCCTTATAAATGTGTTAAAAAGTTCATTTCTCGATTTTCAAGGTAATGCCTATATCTAACTAGTACAATTTCTGTTTCTTCAATATAAAGAGCACTCGAATTCACTAAAATATAAGCACTATAAGCCAGTCCTGTTCTTCCCAACTGATGGCTGCTACTTGGCCCAAGAAGATAAGCTCATTTGCTCCAAGTTCATAAATACGTTGTTTTAATTTCCCTTGCAAATGATTACTGTGGCATAAAACCTGACAATAAGAAGCAAAGGGAGACTCCTATAGGTGGGGGAGGGGCAAGTCTCATCATTCTTTAAAATGTCTGAAAGACAATGATAAGAGAGAGCCTAAACTGGGCATGACATTACTCCTTCATATATTTTGCATAACTAGTTTATGAGAAGCTTTTCTTTCCCCAAGAATCCCAGTGAAGTGTTGGGGAGATGATTCAGGATGTAAAGTTTTTGCCTTACAAGCAAAAAGACCTGAGTTTAGATTTCCAGATCCCAGGTAAAAATGCCCAACAGAAGCCTGCTGGGAGCCTGGAAAACTGCAGAGCAAAGCAACAAGTTGAAAGAGCAATCCAGGACGATTCCTGACATCACCCTTGGGCCTGCACAGACATACACACTCAAGGGCCTTCTTGAACACACACCTGAATACACATGCACACTCTCTTTCTCTCTTAATATATATATATGAAGCATCCCAGTGAATAAAAATAACCCTTAGGAGAATAATGAATGATGTAACAATTATCAGTAGAGGCTAAAATAGCATGTGAAAGTCCATGTAAATTTTATAATGGATGAGTCGCAGGTGCATCTTATCACTAAAGGAACTTGGCATTACTCATCCTCTGATTTGGAGTTTTAGAATGAAAGCTGCATTACTGATTAAGCACAAGACACAACGAAATTGATCTGAGTTCATATAAGTCTCTATATTTAATTCATGATTCGGAAATGTAAAGAAGAAAGAACCAAGTTCAACGCATCACACAGAGCCATCAGGCAAGGAAGGCCAGAATGTGCAATGGTCTACAGGGAAAAAAAAGCAGCCAAATTATCATAGCTTAAAAGATGTTCAAAGAAGTATAAGCACCACAAGTGGTATACAGACCTTACTTCAACATTTTTTCCTTTAGCATAAACTTGAGAAACCATTGTCACTTTTACTTGGGCACCCGTATTGCAGCTGTCCTTAGTTTCCGAATCTGCGTGCTGAAGTATTTGCAGAGAAAAAGTGATGCGTGCTTTAAGATCTTCATGTAAGCAAAATCATAAGAAGGGAATAAATAAAAGATATTGATAAAGTAATTGCTAGAGCTGGGGAAATTACAAGATTTTAGACACTCGAGAAAACTCTTCCCATTTCTGACTCCGGAATGTGCGTGAGGTGCTCTTTTCTTTAGGTTAAGCAGAGAATGGGAAGAAACAAGGAAAGAAAGGATCATGCCCAGAGCGAGTGTGTAATCCCGGCCCTGGGATTTTACCATATCAAGTCATAGATGCCTGATTAGTTCAGCAGAGTTTAGCTTAAGTTTCCCGTTACTGATAAAACATTACCTAAAAGTATTTTATTGCTATTTTAGATTTTTCATTTTTAATTAGACAAGTAATTACGTGGTTGCTGAAACAAAATATTACATGTTTATTGAAAAGCAAACTCTAGAGAGAAATTTAGGGCACAGATGGTTATTTTTTTCCTTACTCATCAGAGCAACCACCATCAACATGCTTTGGATCAAATGTTAGTGGAATAGCTGCACCTCTGTCTTCTTAGATGGCATCAAGACTCCTCTGTGAGTCTGTGCTGTGACGTCTCTCTGTGCCCTCTGGTGAGAGTAGATCTTTCATGACAAGGAATGTGTCTTTCCTTTCACCTCTTATGAGCCCTCCAGACAAACGTTAATTCCTGGGTGAGAGTGAGGCTGATAAGAATAGCTGGGCTGAGGATTAATCACTTCCAAACTGCACACAAACTGAATTCCAAGTCTGCAAATGCAGCCCTGTACCTTCCCCGCCCCCTCAGGAAAGTAACAATGGAGCGCGAGGGGAGATCGCGGCAGGTGTGCACTGTGCAAATGGCAAGCGTGGAAGGCGAAGTGACTGACATTCCGAAGACATTTTCCAGCAAGAGAAACTGTCAAAGCTGAGAACGTTTGAACAGCAGGGCACAGCAAAGAGGCATTACATCTTCACATTTCAAGTCATTTGGCTGTGCGGCAGAGTTACTTATGAAACTTAGTGGAGAGAAATCTACATTAACTGTGGAGCCATCCATAGGGCTGCATTTGGTAAGGAGAGAGGGCATATGTGCCCATCTGTTCCGGATCTAGCTACCTTCCCAACCTTCCCTCTCTTGTCATTTTTAGCATGTAAACATTTTGAATGTAGGGAGGAACTGGGTTCTGTGGTTTGTTCTGAACCGTTTCCAGCACTTTGAGCACTTAGAACATTTTTAAGGAATAACAACATTTTGCATTGGACTGGAGGGAATAGAACTTCCCCCTTCATTTGCTAAAATGAGAATATCTTTTATTCACCAAAAGCTGTTCTTTGGCTGACCAATTTAGCAAAAGAATAAAGAACTCCTCCTCTTGCGCTTAGAAAGGACTTGTTCTTAAACAATGAAATGGTAATTTCAGGAGACTCACTGCCACAGACAGCCAGTTTGTGAAAGTACTTTCCTGGACAGGAAAGATTCAGAACGTAGGCGCTCACCTGGAACCAGGCAAGCTGGGGACCGACCTATCACAGACACAAATGAGAGGTACATGATTAGGCCAGGCAGGGACAAGAGGAACAGAAAACTCTCTGGCTCTGTGCATCTAAGTTTAAAAAGAAGCAAAGGACTGGATGCTCTCTCCTACAGACTTTAAGAAATAACAGCAGTCTGTTTTTTTATAAGAAAGTCTAAGCTTTAAAAATCCCATTTGAAAGTTATCCTGTAGTTCTTGTCATGCAGATGTGAGGAAGATATCAAAGATAAAGTAAGTTGCACGCGTGGTTACAGTGAGAAAGGCTGGAAGCAATACAAGTGTTCACCAGGAGATCCACTTACCCATGCAGTAGAATACTATGTAGCTATAAAAGAGGGTGAAAGTTACCCACATAACCTGATCTTAGGAAAGTCTGAATTGCTTATTGCTCAATTTTTTAAAAATGCATGTATAACATCTTTATTAGTCTTACAATAATGAAAAATAAATATATTTGCAATAAATATAAAAAGAAACAAAATGCTGTAGTGCACATTTGAAATCTGACCAGTAACTACATGTACAAAATGGAGATAAGAATTGAGGAACTAGGGGTTGGCTAGATGGCTCAGTGTGTAAAGATGTCTGTGTACAAACCTGATAACCGGAGTTCAATCCCAGGAGCCCACACGGTGGAAGGAGAAATCAACTTCCAGCTTTTGCCCTCTTTTCAGTAAAAAAAAAAAAAAAACAAAATAAAAAGAATGATTTTTAGGATGTTTTTACACATAATTTCTTATCTTGGAATATGCTACTGTTGAAACATTTTCAATTACTTTTTAAACTTTATTAAAATTAAGATTGATAAAATGGGCCAAGTTTCAGCTTTAGGATGATGTTGTTTTGTTTTGTTTTTCTCTTTTTTTGCAATACTCTCTTCCAAGTCTTGCAAAAATAAGGTGGTACTGCCTGGACCAACCAACTCAAAACATAAATAAAATAAGGCATGGAAAAAGGATGCAAGTGTACATTACAGTGTTTTCCTTAGGCATCCAATAACCTGAATATATAAATATTTGAAATGGAGAATTGCTAATGTAAAATGAAAGCTATAACCTCAGGACTAGGACTGAATTCACAAGGGAATGACTACAATTTAGAGGAAGAGAAATACAGTCAAACTATTGCTTAAAAAAATTCCAATTGTGTCCTCAGAGACTGTAAACTAGAAGTCTAGGTGAGTGACAAACATTATAAAATCTTCAACGGTGAAGGCTGGCTTATATGTTGCACTCCATTTCTGTCAAAAACAAGTCATGTGTATGGAATGTATAGAATCCCCACCGCTAGCCCTATTTTCATAGAAAATAAAAGTGTAGCAAGAAGGGCAAATCTGCCAACTACTCTCGGTTAAAGTGAATTGTTGAGAATCATGACTCAGTCAAAGAATGAATGCCTACAGGCCTCTGTTAAGGTTTTCACCAACCCTAAAACCCTAAAACCTTTTGTTGCATTCTTATTTTTCTATTATGTGTCAATTGTTTAGAAAATAAACACCTACAGCAGGTGGAGAACTGAATGATGCAGGTATTAGGATCTCTGTCAAGACAATATTAGTTACCTCCCTCAACAATAAAGTAAGGCAAATTTTTCAAATAAAATCAAATGAATTTTCCACTTTCCTTTTACTCTGCTACTTAGAAAAATAAGAAAAGGATATTGCTTTTTAATATTGATTACATGAGTAATGATTCACTATTGTACTAAAAAGTAATGAACAAATGATAAACCAATTAGTATTATTCTATTTGCTATTTCGATTGATGAGTGTTAGTCATAAATGTAAATGGATATAACCTAATGATTCACATAAAGTTCTTTGATTTAGAAGTGAAATCACTTTTTAAAATCAGGGAAAATATTCTGGGGAATGCTGAAGTCACTCCAAATAACCCACAGAGACATAAGCATGAGGTAACGATCCACATGTCATCGCGACCCAATGCAGAGAGGGATCAACTGCAAGAGAACTGTACAGAAGGCAGGCAGGACACGCCTCTTCACAAGTGACTCTAGATGTCTCATTTTCTAGATATGACTTTTATGTTCATTTTCAATTGATGATTCATGAAATCCAGGCTACTTCTGTCATAGATGGCAACATTTCATTTGTCACATCATTGTGTTCCATGCTAAATGTGACTATCAATAGTTTGTAACTTTAAAAAAAGTCATCAAAAACCCCGTTTAGCAATTTTGGTATGCTATATCATGATATTTTTTAAAAATAGAATAAAAAAGTAAAAGAACAATTACATAGACCAATATTTTGCCTATATATCCCAGTATATTTTAGAGCAGTAGGTCTGGAAGGAATTTCTTTAAGAGCATTTGACAGATAACCATTCAGTCTGGGTAATTGGGTAAAGTCTCTCAGTGCCAGGAAATTAACAGCCATTCCTAGTCAAATAGTTCAAATTACCAGTTAGAACTAGCCAGTAATTCTATTCTAGCTATTCTAACTAATTAGAATAGTTCTCCCCGTTTCTGCAGCATGTCTCATGCCTCCTAACAAATGTTCTCAGGTGGTGGGGTCTCTGTTGTCCCAACATGCCCCACCTTTAAAATAGTCAGACATGGCTGCCGTATACCCAGATCCCTATAGTGCCAAACCGAATATCCTCATATCTTTTAAGTGCTTTCTTACAGCATACTTCCACACTTCACACCTACTCAGTTTCTCTTTTGATATTCCTGTATGTCAGTGTTCCCCCTCGGAGCGAAACACCCAGAGCTGAGTAATGCGAGGATAGGCTAAGTGTGGAGGGCAGCGTGCTTCCTCAGTGCAGACCTAAATTATACACCTTTGTGGTCACGTGACTTTTCTCCTATTGGTCCTAGGATTGACTATGATGCTGAAGACTTTTCACTATTATCTCTCTAGGTTTTAAATTTATAATCTAACATTTCAGTATACTTTTCCAAGCATTGATCCTGATTTTCATATGCTCGGAAAATCTTAAGGTCACATTAATTGTAATTTGTATGGCTTTAGAGCTTCTTTTTACAGAGAAAAAAAAAGAATGTGTAATAGAATAAATATAGCTTTATGAAACTTCATTAGTAAGGTCTGAAAATTAATATTTGTACATTTATCAATCTTCCTTTCATTTATTTGTACAGTCATGAAGAACTTCACTTTGTTGTATAATTACAAGTTCCACATTTATTAGGGCTTTTTGGGGGGGCAGAAAGAGTCTCAGGCTAATTACAGTCTCAGTCTCAGGCTGAGATTACAGACGTGAGTCACCACACTTGTTTTAAAAAGCACATGGGTGGGGATGTGTAATAACCAAGTCACTATCTGCTAAAAAGCACCCTGACCCTCTAATGAAGCAATCCATGAAAGAATGAAAAATATCCTCAATAAAAAAAGGCCTTCTGCTTACATAGAAAGACCACTATGCCATGCATCGGTTCATTCACTGAAAGACAGAAAATTGTCTTCTGTGCCCTTGGAATCTGAACCAACTTTACCAACTTTAAACAGTAATGAAACTACCGAGCGCTTATGCAGTGACTTAGAAATTTAATGTGTTTAGAGAAAGCCTCTGTATCTCTAACCCATGAGATATTTCATAGAAGACAGGCCTTCCTAAGTGTTTATCATGGATAGTGTCCAAAGATGCTTGCGGATTTGTCTTAAACAGCTTCTCTGCCTGCCAGTCTTTGCTAATAAAAGAAAAATTCTACTGGCAATGTTCTCCAACTAGTTAAAATAGTCTTTATGTTAAACAACTGAATGAACAAATAAATAAGGGAACAACAGCAGGGACAGCAGAAAGCTAGCTCTCTTTAAGAGCAATTAAGGGCTTAAGTATCTTATGGCAACCAAAAGCCAAAGAATGAAGGAGAGGAGTTAAAGGCCTTGGGGGGAATCAATAACACAAACTCCATCTTTCACATAAGCTTTGGGATAGACTCAACTAACATTTTATAAAAGAACTTTGTTTAACATATAAAACTTTTTATTCTTTTAGAGTTTCGTATATGAAGAAAATGAATTTATATTTTCGCACCTTAATCCCCAGTCCTATCCCCCTCTTTTTCCCATTATAACCTTCTTCGTTTCTATCAGTCCTACTCTCACATCTTTTTCTAAGTGTGGCCCACTGAATTTCATCTGGATTGCTTGTGATGGCATGTGCCTGAGCACTTGCTGAAACAGAAATATTTCTACTGTATGTTATAAAAGAACTTTTAATTTTTCAAATATCGCAAATAAACAAGCACAAAAATCTAGCAAACTAGAATGGACATAGTGGTCTATAAATTATTTTGAAATTTGTATGTTATTTCTTTATTCAAAAGAATACTTCTTGGGCTGGAGAGGTGGCTCAGGGGTTAAGCCTCCGCCTTGCAGGCGGAAGGTCCTGAGTTCGGATCCCAGATCCCACGTATAGACGCCAGGCGGAAACGGGGGCGACCTGCGTTTCTG
The DNA here is from genome assembly GCA_023101885.1 of Typhlomys cinereus. Classification (NCBI taxonomy): domain Eukaryota; kingdom Metazoa; phylum Chordata; class Mammalia; order Rodentia; family Platacanthomyidae; genus Typhlomys; species Typhlomys cinereus. The sequence goes on from JALPQD010000164.1 coordinate 1,594,113, forward strand.
GTCCTGGTAGGGCGGAGCCTGTGAATCCCGGGGCAGAAGGAGGTGGAGGCGTCCATGGTGGTTTGCGAATTCGTCCGTGGTTCTACACATACACAGACACACACACACACACACACACACAGACACACACATGCGCGCGCGTACATACACACGCACATGCGCACAGTTGAATAAATAAAAAAAAAAAAAAAAAAAGAATACTTCTTTTGAACTTTCATTTACTTAATGTGATAGGTGTGTGTGTGTGTGTGTGTGTGTGTGTGTGTGTGTGTGTGTGTGTATTATGCCTGTACGCTTTCACCTCAGCACATGTGTGGAGTCAGATGATAATTGTCAGGATTGGTTTTCTCCTTTTGCCTTGCGGGTGCCTGGAATTGATTGACCTAGGTCATCAGGCTTGTGCAGCAAGCACCTTTGCCCATTGAACCATCTCACCAGCCTAAGAACATCTGAATAGAAATTATTCTAGGGACTGGCAAGACAGTATAACAGAAAAAGACACCTGAATACAAAACTGGAAACAAGTTCAATCCCCAGAGAGCCCACATTCTCTCTCTCTCTGTCATAATTAGGCATAAGGTGTCAACTTGACAGTTGAGGGTTTGAACTGTGGGCACATTTGTAGAGAATTAGTGACTGACTTAAGCCCAGAGCAAACCTGCAGGAGATTTTCTAGCTGCTGGGGAAGGCCCAGCCCATGATGGGTGGGACTAGGCCCTGGAATAAATCACGGAGAGCTGGTCGAGACAGTCGATATTCTTCTGTACACTTGGCCAGACATGCTAGTCTGGCAAGTAAGAATTGTCCATCTCTCATACGTTATGCAGTGGCCAGTTCCCTCGGCCCTGGTGTTGGTGCGTGCTCTCCCGTCAAGCTGGACTGAGAACTGTAACTAGACTGTTGTAAGGAAATAAACCCCTTGTTCCCTTAAGCCATTTCATGGTCATTTATCAGCAACCATATAGCCAAAATGCAACTCTCTCTCTCTCTTTCTCTGTCTCTTTCTTTCTCTCTCAAATAAAAAAATTTAAAAACATAAAAATTTACTCTAGGGTTGGTTAGTATTTGGTTATAAAATATATACCTATTTTGGATTCATTCCCCAGAGCTACACATACATACTCACTTGTGTTCATGTGCACATGCACAAGTTTTAACATAAAACTTGAGGTAAACACACTTCCAGATAAAAGCAAAGTGAATTCATACAACTGGATAAGAATTATGAATTATGGGCCAGCAAAATGTCTTAGTGGGTAAATGCACTCGCCTGAGTTCAGTCTCCGGAGCCTATAAGGTAGTAAAGAATCATCTCCCTCAAGTTGTCCTCTGGTCTTCACAAGTGCACCATGAAACACACACACACAGGATAAATAAATGTTTAAAAAAAAAAAAAAGACAAAGAAGAAAAAGGAGGAGACAGAGGAGAAAAGAAGAGGAGGAAGAGAAAAAAAGTTGAGGAGCAGGGATTATGGCACAAGTACGCTACATAAAAAATAGTCTTTTTGAAATCATGTTGTTGTATTGGTTCTTAGGAATGAACAGGATCTGACAAAGCAAATCTACTTGTCACTAAAATTTCTTCAATTTCAGGATATAAGGAAATTTAAAAGTTATTCAGTCTCAATTGTTCAGAGGTTGCTTGTTCCGTATGGTTTCTCATCAGTGTGAGTCTTTCCTTGGTCGTCCACTGACTTTTAGGAAGTCCCTTTATTTTTATTTTTCTACTTGCACCATGCTGCCAGATACAAACCCGCATGTTAATTAATATTCTGTGGTGCTTTTTCCCTTACCTGAAAGAATTTGATCACTGCTTCTGATTGAGTCACTGGCAAAATTAGCAGGAAATGATGTGACAGAGAAGGGTGTTTCTTCATGGGCTAACTCTCTTTCTGTTGTAACTCAGTGTGACATTTTCCTTGTCCTTGCAGGGAAGGATGAAAGGGATGGGAACATGGACTACACTGGCTGCAAGTTCTGTTTCAGTCCTGTGACAGCTTTCTGTTCCCCAAGATATGGAAGTCATGTACCACTTTTATTCTTGAGAAAACATCAAAAGGAGTCCCCTCATTAAAATATTAAGTAGTGATGCTAGGGAATGGGCTGCCCCCCACCTCCTGTTTCCCTGGTAACACTGAAATCTCAGCCCCTACCCTTAATTAATCACCTAGGCAGGACTCACACCTCCTAGGGAATTGGATCCACCTGGAGGCTTGCTAGAGATGGGAAGAATTTGTCTTGCCTTCCAAAAGCCAGTTTTCATCCCCCTCCGCCCCCCTCTCCCTGGCCCGTGTCCCCCCCCACACACACACACTCTTGTGTTTTTTTTTTCTCCTGTCTCGGCTTACAAAACACAGACAAAAGCAGGAGGAAACCTCTGAGACATGTTTTGTAGGCCGCATGCCTTTTGAACTTTCAAAGAGCAAAAGCTTCTCCTGTGCTTTCATCTAAACTTCTACTATTGAGGACTAACTTCTTTTGTCATGTGATCACCTTGCTTATCTCTGTCTCTTGGATTTCCATAGTCTCTGACTCTATGATTTTCTGTTCTAAAATAAACGTTTAATATTCTTCATTTTTTCCTTGTTAATAATTCTTTATTTTGCAGAAAGAATAACCCTGTGCCCTTAGACCCATGCCAATGATGTTTAAGAAACTGCAGCTCTAAAGAACTGAAAACTTGAGGACCTGGAGAGGTGGCTCAGGGGTTAACCCTCTGCCTTGCAGGTGGAAGGTCCTGAGTTCAGATCCCAGATCCCACGTATAGACACCGGGCAGAAGCAGGGGCGGCCTGCGTTTCTGGTCCTGGTAGGGCAGAGCCTGTGAATTCCGGGGCAGAGTAAACAGGGAAGAGATGGATGCGGTCCATAGTGGTTCCCGAATTCGTCCGTGGTTCTACACACACACACACACACACACACACACACACACACACATATACACACACACATACACGCACAATTTAATATATAACAAAAAAATTTAAAAAAAAAAGAACTGAAAACTTGAATACCCCAAAGATTGACTCTAGTTTTTACAGAATTTTTCCTTTAAAAAACAGGACCAATTTGCTAAGATTAACAACAAACCATAATTCAGAACACCAAAGATCCTACATTATTCACCTGGAATCAGACCAGCCAAATCCCTCCCCCAAAACTCAGGGAACTTGCGGAAGATAGGGGGGCAGCAAGATTGTAAGAGCCTACAGATGGGGAGGGAATGCAAGATACTCCACACAAATCAGGGCTGCAGCAGTCAGTCCCCCCTCCCCCAAAGTCTAGCACGGATCATGGGGAAAGGGCTTCAAGCAGAAGGATCCTTAGAGGCAAGGGGTTAAACAGTCATAAGAGTTCCCAGGCTAGCGGGCCCAAGAAGGGGCTCCTGGCTATGCCACTGAGTCCTGAACCCTCACTAGGGTAAAGGACTCAGAGGGAAGTTGGGCACCCACATAAATGGATGCTCTGGGGGATGGTAGGGAGGAAGCTGTAGGTGCTGAGAAAGGGGGAGGGAGGAGGGGTGAGAAGGAAAGGGAAAGGGGAGGGAGAAGAAGGTACGTATTGAGCTTGTATAATTAGGCAAAAATAAAATGAGTAATAAAAAAAAAGACCAAAAGAAAAAGTCCAAGGCCAGCGAGATCTCTGTGTGTAAGACGCCTACCGCCAAGCCTGGCTGAAGGGTGGTTGTTCAGGGACCCTCTTCAATGTCCGGCAGAAGAAAACACAAGCAAAGACCACAAGCTTCGTGCACCAAGAGATTTATTGCAGAAGCAGAGTTGCTCTTCCAGCACAAGTGGATGAAACAGAGGGGTGTCCTTTTCTCTCAGCTTATAGACAATACAACCAGGGAGGCATTGGGGGCATGAGCGAAGAAACAGACACTCAGATTTTTACCCTGTAAGAGAAGAGGTCCAGTTATCTGAAGAATGTAAGGGGGAGCCGCCTGCGGGAACACAGGAGAGAGAAGGCAGGGGCACTCTCGGGTGGAGAGGAGAGCATACATATGTGCCTGAAGGCACCTTTTTATGAAATGGGGGCGTTTTGTCCAGGAGGAAAGGGTCACTACATGATGCATTAGCCCAACACTGGCAACCTCATTTAATCACTGGAAGCTCATGTGGTGAAAGATGAGAAGTTATTTCTGCAAGCTTTCCTCTGACTCCTACCCCTGTGCCATTTAGTTTTAGAGTAGTCATGCCTGAGGGTCTTTGGAGGTCTTTGAAGGTCCAGAAGGTCATTCTCCCAGGGCTGGGATTACCCTGAAGGAACACACTCCATTAAAATAAGGTGGACAACTTCCCACAATCCTCAGTGTATGAAAGGATATGAAAACGAGTGAGTTTTCCATTGCAGATAAGCTAAATTCCTCAAAAGAAACAGTTTGACCTTGAGACCAGACACAAGGTTGACAGGGTTGGTCCCAATATGAGCAAACCAATGAGATGTAAGGGATCAAAAGCTCTAATCAGGTTTGCAGAAACTGGAATTAACCAATAAGGAGAAGCCACCCCCCCCCTCGCCTAAGTGTATAAACATACCTGACCCTGCCAGCTATTAAATAGCTCTCTTGCCCCTCAGGGATTCACATCATTGAATTCTGTTTTCTCTCCTCTAATAAACTCTGCCTCAGTCCTCTATGCATCTTCTGGTTTCAATGTTCTACTCCTGAACACAAGAACCTGGATACATACAGATCCCAGATGGCATGCATTCCCTCTCTCCCTCTCCCCTCCCCCTCCCCTCCCTCTCCCAATAAAATGTTAACAAACAACAAATCCCAGGCTGGCTAGGTAAAGTACTTTGAGTTCAGATCCCCAGAATGCACATGTGAGCTACATAGCACAAGCCTCTTCAATTCCTGTGCCCTAGGGAGGGGCAGATGAATCTCAGAAGCCAGAGGGCCATTCAGCCTGCCTTATGCAGCAGCAAACAAAGGGACCCTGCTCAGAAACAGTAAAAAGGCATGAGAGGACCAACACTCAAAGGTTGTCTTCTCAATCATAATAGGACTTTGCATGCCCTGCGCCATGTCCGTCACACTATTGACCTCACAAAGTCTAACATCGGCTAAAAGCACCAAGATCCTTGGAGGCAAGGGATTGATGGCCACAGTAGTGTTCCTATGCTTAAGGGGAACACGAGAAGGGGTTCAGGGAAATGCCACTGGGTCCTTTTACGTCATCAGAAAGGAGGACCAAGAGGAGAGTTAGGCATACACAATAAAGGACTCTCTGGGAATTGGGGGAGGAGGTACTGGAAGATGGGGAGGGAGGGGGAGCAGGGGTTCGGGGGGAGGAGGAGGGGGGAGGGAACTGGTCTACCTATTAAGTTTGTATGAGCGGAAATAATAATAAAAATGTTATAAAAAATAAAACATATTAAATGAAAAAAAAGGTTGTCTTCTGACTTCAGCATGTTCACATCACACACGCATACAGAAAAAAATAATGAACAAAAAAGGAAAATTTATTGTCTAACTGCATCTTCGTTATAGCATACTTGGTGACTACTGTTTTCCTTGTGAATAAGGATGTGTGATATGTCTAATTCTTGATCACAGGATAGCAGAGCTAAGGCAGGAAAATATCATAAAGATAACTCATGTTATATTAGCATTGATAATATCAAGGTGAGCTGATTTAGTATCTTGGGGATGGACCTTACACATCTTTCTTTTAGGAAGTCCTGGGCATGTTTCTGAAGTAAAGTCTGGTCTGAGGGGCTTCACTATAGTGAATAACAGGAGACTCCCTCCTGCTCTATTAATAAATACCTCAGAGTTTGAAAAATAATCTGGATGTACAGCTATTGTGTTCCGATGTGACCCTTGCAGTAAATGTTCCAGGAATATCTTTAGAATAGAATTGTCTTTAAGAGAAATGGAACTAGGCAGATGCAGGGGTGAGAAAGAAGAGCCAAAACAATGCATGTGCACCTGTGATAGTAGAAGTTTCTCTGCTCACAGTGGGCCTTACAGTTTCTGAACTCACAGTACCTCAGGCACCAAGACATACCAGAAGGTGCTCCTGGCTCTGAGAAAAGATGAAATACATTTGGGGCAACAGATCAGGAGCCAGACTGTTGTGCATATGGGAATGGCCAGTGCCAAGCAAAGATGGACAGGGCACTGACAGCTTCACCTCCCTCAGCAAGTAGTCCCACGTGCACACACAGTGCACAAAAGCGTCAGGCTACCCTTCGATCTGGCATCTTTCCCAGGTGTTAGTTTGATACATTTGGCTGTGAACTGCAGTGCAAAGATCATTTAAGATATTGTAAATCTCCACCTGCTCAAGACATTGTTTGCCCCTGGCACAAACGAATGAAGCAGAAAGGGCCTATTGCGCATCTCTTCACATTTGGTGCCTTCTCTGCCACAGCTCAAGATAAAGCTCACACATAGTCCAGCTCTTGATAGAGGGAACATGTTGAAATGACTGCTGCGGTCATTTCCAGATTCACCGTCATTCTTTTTTTTTTTAATTTTTTTTTATTATTATTTATTCAACTGTGTGCATATGCGTGTGTATGTGCGTGCGCGCGTGTGTGTCTGTGTGTCTGTGTGTGTCTGTGTATGTGTAGAACCACGGACGAATTCGTGAACCACCATGGACGCCTCCACCTCCTTCTGTCCCGGGATTCACAGGCTCCGCCCTACCAGGGCCAGAAGCGCAGGCCACCCCCGCTTCCGCCTGGCGTCTATACGTGGGATCTGGGATCCGAACTCAGGACCTTCCGCCTGCAAGGCGGAGGCTTAACCCCTGAGCCACCTCTCCAGCCCCTCACCGTCATTCTTGAGATATACGTCTTTGCAAGATGTCTTTGCTTCTGGTTCATAGGTAAAAAACTATATTATCACGATGTGTACATATGGGACCTAAAACCACACATTGCATAGATTAGTGTATGTGACTGACAAAAATCTAATCCTCTTTATGTCAAATCATGACAAATATCTAACTGAATATCCCAACCCACTGGACTTCCCCACACTTTAAAAAAAAAAAAAAAACTACAGTGAATCTATATAGATGACCCATAAAATGACCACTGGTGAATTAGAACAAAGAAAACCAGTCTGTGGTATTGTTAAATCTGTCATATTCTCTTCTTAGACATTGTGCCGTTTTGCACTGCCCCCAGCAGCGTAAGAAAATAGCACACAGACAAAACCACACAATCTATTACCAAGCTTTTAGGATGGTACAAATCTGACAGATGAAGAATAGCATTTTGGTATGATTTTAACTTACCTTCTTCATGTTATGAATAGCACTGAACATCTTGTCAATATATCTAAGTAAAATATGTCCTTTTTTCTCTACATAGTGTCTGGTCATATCCTTTGTGAATATTCTGTCAGGAATCTCTCTCTCTCTTTCTCTCTCTCTCTCTCTCTCTTCTCTCTCTCTCTCTCTCTCTCTCTCTCTCTCTCTCTCTCTCTCTCTGTCTCTCTCTCTGTCTCTCATACACCATGGTGCATGAGAGACAGATATATATATATATATATATATATATATGCTACATAGAAAGATAGAGATAAAAATGCAGGAATAGAGCTATAGACTTACAAGATTTATTCTTAGAATGGATCATGCTATCATAGACACCGAGAAGTCTGGAGCCTGCTGTTTGCAAGCTAAACTACCCAGAAGGCCAAGGCCAGTGGCATAATTCACTTTGAAGCCTGAGGACCAGAGGAGTAGTTGGTGCAAGCCCAAGACTCTTGAAGACCAGAGATCCCAAAGCTCTGACATCTCAGTTCAAGAGACAAATGGATACTCCAGTTGGAGCAGAGAGGCAGAGGGAAAGAATTCATGTCACTCTGCATTTTGTTTCACTCATGTTTTCAGTGGATTGGACAACATCCATCTGTGTTAGGAAGGACAATCTCTTTCTTGAGGTCTACCAACATAGACACTGATTTCTTTGGAAATACTTACCAAGGCATAAAAAAACAATAGCTCGCAAGCTGTCTGGACATCCCTTCTACTTCAAAATCAATCATCACAAACTCTTTAAATTAGCAAATAAATTTAACATAACTTCAATTAAAAAAAAAAGCTACAGAGAATTTGGGTGTTTTCTGAGACAGGACAAAAAATGCTAGGTTTCTGGACTATTTTCTTATTTTATTTATAAACAAGAAACAGCTTGGATTTGCTCTAAATCTTTAGACTAGTTTAGAAGATTTATGTGTTGGGCTCTTGTCCCTCATGGTACTGCATGTCTGGAGTCCATGAGTTCTGTTCTTTCTCTCCTCTAATAAACTCTAACTTAATCTAAAAAAAAAAGGAGAAGAAGATTTATGTGTTGAAGTTTTATCTGGATATTGCATTTTAATTCTTTTAATTGCTATTATAAACTAGTCTTTATATCCATGCTTTAATTACTTAATCTAGACTATTTACATATATTAATTTCATATTGTACTACCTTTCTAAGCTTTCTTGGTAATAATTTCTTTTTTAAATAGATTCTCTTTGAATTTTCCAACTTGTATGTGTAAGCATGTTCAAGTGAATGTGGGTGCACATCAATCTGCACATGTGTAAACATGCATTTGGAGACCAGAAGACAACCTTAGTGCCATGCACAAAATCTCTTGCCAAGTAAGCTAAGCAGGCTAGCCAGCTACCAGAATGGATTCCTTTACCCCCACCTCTGGGATTATAACACTGGGATTATAAGGAGGAGTTACCACCACAGGTGTTTGTTTGTTATTTGGTCAGTTGGTTGGTTGGTTGGCTGACTGGCTGGCTGGCTGGCTGGCTGATTGGTTGGTTGGTTGGTTGGTTGGTTGGTTGGTTGGTTGGTTGGTTGGTTAGTTGGTTGGTTAGTTGGTTGGTTGGCTGGTTTTAACATGGGTTCTGGGAATAGCATTCTGATCTTCCTGCTTGCAGGCTAAACACGCTACCCATCTCCCTGGCCTGAAATTTTCTAGTTATTCATTCATGGGCTACCTTTGTCTTGCCTAGTCTTATAATTTTTTCCTTATCAAATTGTTTTCACTAGCATCACCTGATATGCTTTAAAAATTAGTGCCATTGTAATATTTCTGACATTGGTAGGAAATCTTACTTTTTAAACCTTATTTTGTGAACTGTAACAAATGTGCACATACATGTGTATATATTGTATAAACATCTGTAAATATATTTTCAATGCACAAATATATACATAAAGCTAGTCTACTGATTCCTATTTTATTCTTGTCTTCAATATATTAGTAATGGAGATCGAATGTTCTAAATTGTCTTTTCAGTCTCTCTAGACAAAGCATGTTTATTTTTCCCCTTAAATATGTATAAAATCTTATGTATCATCTTATATCTATATCATTATTATAAAAATCCATTTGTCTGTGATGGATTATTCTTCTAATATTGTTAAATACTGTTTGTTTATATTTTTATGAAATACAATCACATTGATACTTAGTGGTGAGATTGATCAGCAGCTTTTTCTCTTTTTTTTTACAATTTTAATAGCTTGTGGTACTGATGCTTTATTCATTTCATAAAATAAATGTTTATATTTCCCTACATTTTCTTTATTAAATTTTAATAGTTTAAATAGCACTGAATAGATTCTGTAAAAATATGCTTTAAAGGCCATCACAGCCTGTGAAGAAAGGATATATCACCTTGACTAATTTTTTTTTTGCAACTTCTTACCTCCTTTTTCTCTTCCATCGTCTGTGCTATCCTATTACAGCAAATAGTTATTTTACAGAGCTTGTCTATGGAATCACATAAAGGCTTATATTTCTGCTACTTCATTTGTCACCTTAAATAATACCACTTCACATCTAGGATGACTTATAAAATTCCATTATTTGTTAGATTCTTTACCTGTATCTTAAAATTAACTCCAGATTAGTTTTCTTAGGTAAATATATATTTTCAAGCAGATTCAAGATTTCTCGTGACTTAAAAGTTATTTTATATTTGATTTGAATTTTAAATATTTGCTATGTTATTTTACTCTTTGCAACCCTAAAAATTGTATTTATAATTTGGTATCTAATTTTCTTCTTTTGCATTTTTGTTTGCTTCCAGAAATCTTATTGTTTCTTGAACTTTTGTAATTTAATCTACATTTCCAAGCTACATGTGGTGATTCAGTCTGTCAGTCCTGGAGAAGTGGAGGCAGAAAAATCAGGAATTTAAGATCAGCCTTGACCCATAGCCAGTATGGGGCTAACCTGGACTGTCAGTTAAGGCAGCACATTTTTGCTTGCTTGGGAGTTTTCTTCCATTTTTGAGCTCTTTTCTTTTCTACTTGATATAATTAAAAAAGAACTTTCACTCATGAAGTTCTCCTCTATTTATGCTGCACTATCAGCCCAAGGCTGGGCAATTTTTACAGGAACTCTATTCCTTAAAGCTTTGGAGACGACTTGATGGATTAAGGTGCCAGCAGGTTTGGCTGTTCTGGAAGGTGTGATCCCACTTCCAAGATGGCAACTTGAACACTAGGAAGATCACCGGCCTCCCATGGCATAAATCAGAAGGGCAGGCAGTAATTCCTTCCTTCAAGCCCTTTTATGAGGGAAATCTCTCACTCTTGAGAGCAGGCAGCCCTTGTGACACAACCAGTTCTCAAAACTTCCAGCCCTGCTGCATTAGGGTCTGTGTTCAAACCTGAACGAGCGGGTAGAAGCCAGAGACATTCCAGTCATAGTAGTTCGCCATCCTAGTGTCTTAGATCAAGGGTTCTGTCTTCTGTTGTTATTGTATTCATCTGCTTTTAACTCAAAACACTTCTGAACCAAATATGTGGGGCTTTTCCTCACATTAATTAATATCCAACTCTCCAGACCCCATCCCCATACCATTCTACTCTTTTCTCATAGAGCTACTTAGTCTTCACACAGATATTGCAGGTGAGTGGCTCACAACCACAAGACCACCCACATTGCAAAAATTTTGGGTTGCCAAGGCCCCTTCCTAGGTTTATTAATTTGCTAGAATCATTCACATATCTCAGAAAAAAATATGTTGCTAACATTTGCCAGTTTATGATGCAGAATGAGACTCCAGAACAGACAAAGGGAAGGGATGCATATGGTTAGAAGTGGGCCGGGTGCTGTCTCACGGAGTTCCCAGGTCCCCTCTGGGCAGTCTGCCCTCACCATGCCTCAGTGTGTTCACCAACAGATGTTCTGCAAATGCTGTTGCTTAGGAAATTATATGGAGATGTCATTAGGAAGACACCATCAACCAAGTCACTGGCCTAGTCTCTAGCTCCTTTCCCCTCCAGAGAGGTTAGTTTTGATCATTGAAAGTTCCAAGGCACAAAATATGTCTTGGTCTTATTGGTGACTGGTCTATGCTACCAATAATCTCATTGTCTATACCAGACACTCTCTTTACTCTGGAGATTCCAGATACTTTAAGAGAAGCATGTCAGGCATCATGATGAAGACCAAATATAGATTTCCTGTGGCATCGCTCTGTAATGGATGTTGAGTGACCGCTCCTCCATTCTGCGTGCTTTGAGCTTTGTTGGAATTAGCTCATCAGATTATAGAGGCTGAGAAGTCAGAAAATGTGTTGTCTGTGAACTGGAACACCAAGAAGTTCTTAATAGTCTCATTCTCTTAAGTTCTCCCTATACCTACTACCAGCAGGAACATTCGGCTATCTGTTCTTAGCCCTATCCACATAGGTTCTCCCATAGGTCAGGCTCCTTCCACTAGGGGGCTAAATGTTTGCTGACATTGTATTCTACTTCCCTCAGCAAATCTCCCTACCAGTTCATCCCCTTAATGCCTGCCATCCAGCAAAACTTGCAGCTACTTGACATCCTCTGCAGTTTTTCTGGTCTCAATGTTCTCCTCGAACTTGTATTTCATTAGTCTGTGGATTTTTCTTGGCCTTTCACTTTTAGAGACGACCATGGGGAATTTTTTTTTATTGTTTTTGTTGTTTCTGTTATAATCCAGAATTCTTTCTTTTAGTACTATATCACCTTCAATATATTTGATGAAACAAATGGTCAGATCTCTGGAAGTTATACAATCCTAGGGAAGCAGCTATGCCCATCTAGGGGATCAAACGGAAGGTGTGGAAAAGCCCCATGCTGCCTGGGGGAGGTCAGCTATCAGAGGATTTTGTACAAAGCTGTGGAAGGAATGGCTCCAACTAGACAGAAGGTAAAGTCTGGAGATGATGAATATGCTTCACATCTTCACAGTGGCTGTGTGTGTTCACATGAGCTTAGTAGCCAGTAATCATCAGAATAAATATATATGTTCCTCTAACCACCTGAAATGACACTTGAATAAATTAAAAAAGTATATAGAAATAGGAGGATTTCTAGGGATGGCTGGCCAAAAAATCTAGCTGAATCAGTGAGCCCTGGTTTGATATCCTTCCTTGAAATGTAAGGTGAAAAATGATTGAAGAAGACACAGATGTCAACCTGACCTCCACATGCACATAATGTGCACACAAACATAATAATGATAATTCATTTTAAATATTTCTGCTAATAAAGCATTTTTGAAGCAAAGTTAGTAGAATTAGATACACGTTTTAGATTTTTGAAATTAAAATAATGAGTGAAATTTATTTCAGATCTTAAAGCCTATCCTGTAACAATGGGAAGATTTCACCATTGGGGTTAAATCCTTATGCTCTTTGGTTGGTAACGAGGAAAGCCTCATTCAGATTAAGTATTGATATGTTGTGAGCATACACACAATATACATGAAGAAACATAACATCATGCACTGTCTCCTGCTAACAAATAGCCACACATTGAAGGACAGCAAGTGGCTGCAGGACCCAGCAACCCTTTGGCAAAAGCCAATTAATCTATTTCCGCTCTGGACAGTCCTCCACTAACTAAATTACACTGTGTTATAAATCTTACCTTCTTCCTATGCATGTTTTTTGTTTGCTTACAGCTTCTGCCTATTCATAATTTCAGCTCACTTAGCTCTATTGTGGCTAATAAAATAACTTTGCTTTCTCCATATGTCTTTGACAAGATACTCCAAGTAAAACATTTGTGTTGGCCTAAACAGTCAACATCATCCCACTAGACATTTTATATGAAATCATGAGTCATTTGCCAGAAAGCTAGCTGCACTGAGGTGACTGCCCTTCCTTGAATCCGTCAGCAATGATATTACAATATGTCTGCATGCTACTAATAAATTCACGACCAAATAACTTAAGGGAAAAAAGAGGTTCTATTCATGCTTATAATTCTCTGTTAAAGTTTACAGTCCATCTTGACAGAAGAACTCATACCAACATCTGGGAGCTGAGGGAATGGTCACACATATCTACAGGAAAGAGGGGCAAACCTTCTCACTTTCCAGATTGTGAGTTTGCCAGAGTACGTCCAAAGTAAGCCGTTTACTGAACCAGCAACTTCCATCTTATGCACCTGCTCAGGAAATAGTCCCGCCTTCTGTGAGCTGGGTCTTTGTATTAATCAGGGTTCTCTAGAGTCACAGAATCAACAGAATGAATGTATAAAAAGGAAATTTATTGAGTTGGCTTAGGAGATACGGTGAGGTAGTCCAATGATGGCTGCCAGTAGCTGCTCAGTCCCGTTGGCCAGTGGGTGATGGCTGAAGGCTGGAGGATTCCTAGGGAGTGTTTAGTCACATTGAAGACTTGGAGGGTTGGAGAGCTGGAGGGTCGAAGAAACTGGGTGGCAGAAAGGAAGAGCACAGCTTCAGACAGTCTCTCCTCTTCTGTTTTCTGTCTTCAGTTCTGTGGATCCTCTTATGTGGTCCGCTACTGGGAGGTTCCAATGGACTCTATGGAAGTAGCAATAGGATGATGGGATATAGGGCAGATCTTTGTATTATCCAGATAATCTCTTCAGGTGATCTCAGCTGATCTTACCAGGTGTGGTCTCAGCTGATCTTTCTTAGTTAATGCCAGATGTGTCAAATTGATACCCAGGATTAACTATCACAGTCTTCCCTAAATTACACAGACTCCTGCGTGCTTTCCCAGGGCTTTCCGGAAACACTAATTTTTCACAAACATGCTCAGAGTTCAGTCTTCAATTGCCAAGTTGATGCCCACATCCAACTAGCACAAGTGATATGAGGGTACCTTAAGATGGTGCTGTCATAGCAAGACACAGGCTAAAAAGTCAACTAATTCAGCACATAAAAGGGAAACTGACTATGAAAAGAGCAATTCCCTTAAGGATACAATAATTGCTAAGAGCTGTAAGTGGCCTGTCTAATACATTATGACTCTTCATAAATAAAGAAATATTCCTTAAATCCACTACAGTTTTTTCCTGAAGAGAAAAGGCACTAATACTCTGTAAGATGATAGTTCAAATTCAATACCTTAAAACTCATGGACATAAAGGAAGCATAAGTACTGTTTCCTTAGTGCGTTCTTATAAAAAAGTTAACTAGGTTGGCAGCACTTGTGACTAGTTGTCACCCCACTTTAGTGACAAGTCAACTAAAAGAACACAAGGGGAACATATGAGACGTCATCAGAAGCTGTTCTAAGCACTTTGGTTGTCAATGGTTTTAAGTTTCATACACTGAGATAAAGGAAGCTGAGGTGCTAATTATTCGTATGTTCCATGCTGAAATCCTGGCAAATGTCAGCGATGAGATCTGACCACAGACAGTCAGCTGATGAGACCTTCTTAATCATCATATCATTTGTCGTCTTAATAGCTCATCACCAAGTTACCGTAGCAGAATCTGGTTCAAAAATGGAGGATTAATGCATGTCTTAAAAGAGAGAGAAACCCAGAGAGCAACCTGCTTCAGTGGAGGTGGCTTGATTAGAGGAAGAAGACACAGTGTAAGTAGCTCCCTAACCTCTTGGGAACCTGACAGTAGGTTTTATCATCTGATTTATCAGACTCATGGACTTATCAGATGAGGAAATGTAAGATTTGAAAAGCTAATCATCCATGGCCATATATAATTTTATTTGGTGAATGGAACCAGAGCCCAGAACACCCCAGATTAAGTGTTCTGAAGCTTTGTGCCAACCTAGGTACTCAAGAGACAACTTAATACTTGCAGATTAATAGGATGACTGTGCTTCACTTTCCAGGATAGGTCTAAAAATCAATGGATGATAATTTGAACAATGTCATACCAAAGACATGACAGACCCTAGCTTCTGATTTCTTATTCAATAGAAAAATCACAATTCTTTGGGTTTTCTGTGTCTTATCCTATAATTCTGAAAACATCTAGTTATTCTTCTAGTCAATAAATGAGTGTTACAGAAATGTACAAGGGATTCCATCATCAAAAAAAAGAGAAATGTACAAGGAGTAAAGCTAAATAAATTTCCACTTCTAAATACATTCAAGTAGATTAAAATTAGTTGACCTAAACCCACACAAATGGTCTACCATGGTGATATCTAAAGTGTATCTTATTAGTAAGTCTGTGTTTACAACAAAATTAATTTGAAAGAAAATTAAATAGCAATGATCTTAAGATCCTCACAGAAACATTTAAATTGCCCAAGAAATTCATCAATTAGGAAATGTTGCATTTATTTTGTGAATTAAATTATACTTGGCCAAAGATTTTTTATTCAATAATCTACTTCAGAAAAGTGACACTGTTTCTTCATCTATGATTAATATTTTATAAGGTTCTCATTCATTTATTTTATTTATTCATTAGTAAACAACTGCTGAGTATCTTTGTTACTTTTCCTGTTGTTATGACAAAATGCCCTGAGGAAAGCAACTGAAGGGAGAGAGTATTACTTTGGCTCACAATGCAGGGACACAGCCCATCATGAAGGGGAAATCGTGATGGCAGGAGCTTGAGACAGCAGCTGTTCACATTCAATTCATAGTCAGGAAGCAGAGCCAGAGTATGATGAATGTTTTCTCTTTTTTCCACAGTCTAGGACCCAGGCTCAGGGGATGTTGCACCCTCTTTAGATGTCTCGTCTCAGTTCACCTAAACAATAAAATCCCTCATGGCATGCCCAGAGTCTTGTCTCCTAAGTCATTCTAAATCCTGTCAAGTTGACAATCAATATTAACATCACACAGAGTATTTGCTCTACACCTTGCTTCACGCTGCGGATACTACAGAGAATAAAAGTACTAATTTTCATTGTTAAGTCCTTACCCTTATAAAGATACATGAAGCAAACACAGTAAACAAAAGGAGCAGATAAAGTGTCTTAGATGACAACAGATGCTAAGAAGACAAAAAGAAGTCAGACAGATGGAGTGGCCTCTGGATGGAATCTGTGCTGTTGCAGGAAAGTCGTGTTGTAAGAACCTTAGTTCCAAGCAAACCAGTGGGCTTAGTAGGGTGAGCCCACACTGAGAGACCAGAGACAATGCTGTGGTGGTCTTACCTGAGTAAAAGGAACTTTGAGCAGGCGCTGTCTAGACCTTAGAGCAAGAATGTTGGTCCAGAACATAGCTCTTGCCTCAAAGGGTGATGGCTAAATAGGAGTGACCAAGGCCCCAGAATACGTGCTCAGGTTATCCTGAATGCCATACTCCAGTGTAGAAGCAGTTACCTGAACTTTTTATGGTCACAGAACAAAGAGAGTGATAAATCAATGCATTTACCAAAAACACTGGTGAGCAATGACAGGTAGGCAGGCTGATTTGAGGAAACTTCTGATATAGGTTTCATATACAAACTGATGATGCTTTCCAGCTGATTGAATGAAGCTATCTGTCAAAGTTAACACAAACAAAAAGGTTTTGCCTGACAGTTAAAAGGATGTTAGGTCAGATACAGAAAGGGGCAATAGACAGCAACTGAAGTGCTAGTTTCATTACATGTCACTGTAACAAAAACACCTGACTCAAGTTAAGAGGTTTCAGTCCACAGTTGCTGGTTACATACAGTCCATCGTGACAAGGAAGTCACAACAGCTGGTGCTTGAGAGATCTGGTCATATTGTACCTACAGTCAAAAGTAGGTAACTGTATGAATACACATAGTTCTGCTAGTTCACTCTCTGTCTTTATGCAGCCTGCCGGCAGAATAGTACTGACTACTATTAAACTGGATCTTCCAACATCATTTAACTTAAATAATCTTTCACAGACAAGCTCAAAGGCTAACCTTAAACGACCAAGTCCCTTTCAGGTGGGCCTTGATGCCAGCTTCCTCAGAGTCAGATTAACAGTTACTACTAACCATCACAGGGACTTAAGACAGTCCAAGATAACATTGACTCTTGATCTGCAACATCTCAACTCTCTGCAACCAGTGCAGATCTAATCAGTCTTGCAGAATACTGAAGATTAATGTTGCTTTTTTTCCTGGGTAAAAATTTTAGTTCACCAGAACAATGTGAACCACCGTGAGAAGAATTGGGAGGGAAAGAGAAGATGTAGTAAGAGAAGCATTGTCATAGTTAGGCACAGATGTCAACTTGACGGTTGAGGGTTTGAGTTCTGAACATATTTGTTGAGAATTAGTGCTTGAGTTAAGCCCAGAACAAACCTGCAAGAGATTGTCTAGCTGCTACAGAAGGCCCAGCCCATGGTGGGTGGGACTAGGCCCTGGAGTAAAATATAGAGAGCTGGTTGAGAGAGTTGGCATCCTTTTGTACATTTGGCCTGACATGCTGGTCTTGCAAGTAAGGATCGTTCTTCTCGCAGGTGTTATGTGGTAATGGTGTGGCCAGTTCCCTCGGCCCTGGTGTTGGTGCATACTCTCCCATAAAACTGGACTAAGAACTGTAACCAGACTATCATAAGAAAATAAACCCCTTGTTCTCTTAAACTGTTTGATGGTAATTTGTCAGCAACCATGCAGGAGAATTGCTACAAGCGCATAGCAGAAACAGACTTCAGGAAGAGCTCAGCACCGGCAAATAGATTGAGCACAATTGTCAGTGCTGCTTGTCTTTGCTATGAAGAAACTGTCCTTGGAATCTGCCTGTTCCACTTTTCATTTCTGATACTTCTAGTGACGACAAGGAGGAAAGAACAAAGTCCTTCGGGAAAGTAAGAAAAAGCAATGAGCCTGTCCCAGGGTAGGATTCCCTACCTCATATCATTTTTCCCTCTCAAAAGTTTGGGTGGGATTCTTTGAACTCCCTGCCTATTTATCCCATCTCCGGATTTCTTCTCTGATCTTGCTCAGCCAGGCGCCTGCTGTCTGTTGAGAACTGTGGGTTTTAAAGTTAGTGCTACCACCAGGCATTCCTGCTAATGGAAGGAATCCAAATTCTATTTGGCCAGGAATACAATTACACCCACAGAAGTGTATTTTTGCTCCCAGCTTCAGTCTTCCTTTTGCCAGGTAGGTAATTTATACAGAGCTAGAAAAAGATTGTTTGGGCCCAATGATGCAGTACATTTGCCACAGAGAGACACCGTCTCCCTGTCTGAGGCCAAGCCAATGAGCCACTCCACCCACCCGTGCAACTCCCCTCTTAGCATCCTTCTGAATTCAAATGGGGCCCACAGTGACATGTCTCACCACCTACTAGTGTAAAAAAGGTGGCATGAGGACACTTTCAAAGCACTTTCAAATACACACAGATGAAAGGCATTTCATGAGTATTATGTGATATGCTCATGGAATCTTTATTCTATTTGTTTATCAGTCTTTCTTAGTTTCAACAAACATAATCATGCAGTCTACCCATTGTGGGCATACTTGAAAAAATTTGCTAAGCAGGCATCTGTGTGCCCCTTCAGGTGTTTCATGCATATTTATTGATATGCATCAAATAGGCAGGGTACTGATGTATCCTGTTTGCTTTTTTTTTTTCCTGCTGCTCTACTTGCAGACAAATTAAATTGTCTCTCAGATGTTATCAGCAGCTGTCAAAAAGTATACTGTACTCGAGATTCTATTTTGTATTCAGAAAGCACAAAAATCACATAACATAGTCACAGTCCAGCAGCAAACTCCACAGTTGCCTATAGCTGTGTTTTGTAGGCCAACTATGTGTCAATCATCAAATTCTCAAACTTGTGTCTGGGGGCGGTTCACGATCTGTGCTTTCAAGGACTCTTGTACATCTCTTCTCCTTATTTTGCTCACTGTGTTCCCTGGGAACGGGAGACAGGCCACTAAACATGCATGCGGAGGCCCACCAGCAGCACTCACGCCTGGGAAAGAGACAGCACAGGCAAGGTGAGGCCCAGCACCACTTAAGAGGTGTGAGCTTAGACGGGGAGGAAGGTAAGAGCTGCAGAGCAAGAAATACCTCCAGGCAGATGGACCCTGCTATCGCCCGACATGTGAGCCCCACCTGGTGGGAAAAAGAAAAGCACCTATTATATTTCAAAAGATATCCTAAAATATTTAAGTCAGGACCTCCAGATAACTCAGGGCATCAAGGCACCTGATTCCAAGCTTGACAACCTGACTTTGACCCTGAAACTCACATTTTGCTATGGTATCTACAATCTTCCCGCCCTGACCCTGCTTGGCTCCCCTGCCTCCCCCCCCCCCTTAAATAAAGCAAAATGTTTTTAAAAAATTAAATATTTAAGTTATTCTATTTCTACTAATCTAGACCTGTTACTTGGCAAGAGCTTCTAATCCAACAACCAGAACTGTTTTTTTTTTTAAACAATCTGATTTGTTGACTGGATCTCAATAAATGACATCTACCCGCACAATGAAATTTATATTAATGTGTATGCTTGGTGCATGTGGCATGCATGTATGGAGACCAAGGCTGATCTCAGGAATCATCCTGGATTGCTCTTCCTCCTTATTGTTTTGAGACTGGCTCTCTAACCAAACCCAGAGCTTGCCTTTACAGCCAGTCAGCCTGCTTAGGGGACTCCCCGGCCCTTCTCAGTTTGGAATTATAAGGAATCTTCACAGTCACCTGGCATTCATCAAACAGAAATTCTTTAGCAAGGGATACCTTATGTTTAGCACAACAAAATGTTTCTGTTATCTTTCATTTTTTTTTCTGTATTTCCTGTCCCCTTAAAAAAAAGAGTGGGGAGAAAAAGAAGAGAACTGGAGATATTTTGTATTTACAGAAAGAAAAGAGATTTGAGTTCCTGAGCCTAGTTTTCATTTAGTTTTGACCCAGCTTAACTCCCAATCAGTCAATAGTTGTGTTTCCCGGCTCTCCTTCTAACAGCATTATTCAGCCACATGAGACAATGCACATCAAGTCCTTTGAAAATATGACACTGTGCAAATAGTAAGTAAAATTAACGTTTTCTGCTATTTCAACAAATAACGCTGCTCCCCTGTGTCCATCAAAGGTTGCCTTGAACAAACTTTCACAACAAACATTTCAAGCTTGTTTCCACAGTGACACGCTGCCTCTTCCATAAGGGAATATGTTTATCTTTGTCCAGCCTCCGGCAAGCACATCATTTTGCCCTGTGTGGCCAGAGGGGAAGCACAGTCCTGAATAAAAAATAAGGGTCAAGCATCCAATTGACATTTGCCTTCCTGGTTCAACTATCTGTTTGTCATGAGACGTCTTCAAACGATGCTGGGGTAGAAAGTGCAAAGGAAAATAAACAGTAAGGAAACAAAAACCAAAAAAAAAAAAAAAATCTAAGCATCAGAACAGTTTTCTTTTATTATGTGAGAGAATATTCCTCTGTACATATTTCAAGGAGGTATTCTTGTTAAAGTTTTTTTTTAGATTTCCCAATATTTAACCTTTTGATGATGTAACCTGCTTCTCTATAACTCATGTGCTGTGTGTCAGAATCAAACGTTCTTAAAATATTACCAACAGTTGCTAAATATGTTTCGCACATTCCTCTCTAATTCCATGTTATGTAGTAATTGATACACAGCCCACAAAGCATCTAAAAATACTTTTTACAGCAAAATAAATGCCTACAATTTCTTTCTACTCTCTGGTAAAGTAAGCCACAGAAACCAATGTAGAAATTTATAAGTACAATTCAGGAAGGGAAGAAAAGGAAAGTTAAAACAATGGTCTTCACAATTGGACCTATATTTCATCTCTCTCAAATTGCCAACCAATCCACATGTAGTTCAAAGAGTAAGACTATGAGAAGACCTTGTCCTCTCACCCAGGATGTGGAAGCATTCTTCCTCTGCACCAAGACACTGCCATGTGAAGTGGTGAAAACTTAGGAGGACACATGGTGATTTGTGAATTCTTTATCCATTTCCCTCCCTTTTTGGCCAATAGAACTGTGGTTTTTCTAGGGTTTCTGTGCCTTCTTTCTATGGATCCAAGAGAACTTGACTCATTTTATGCTTTCTGAATGCAACTCCTCATTTAGTAGACAGAACTGTATATAACCTATTTTTAGATCTGGATAGAACAGGTAGTGTCCAAAGTTATACTGATCAAACTGAAGTAGCAATCTGATTCTACTAACTCTATGGATGTGTGTGATTTAGAAAATCCTCATTATCTCACATACTTGTGGAATCTTCAAAAGTCAAATTAGTAGAAGTAGATAGTAGAAGGATAGTTACCAAGGGCTCTTGGAGTAAGGGATAGATAGGAAAAAAGGTAGATGTTTACCAAAGAATTAAATTAGTGATCTGTTCATGGACTAGCAGCTATCACAATATTTTGTACTTTAAACTTATTTAGAGATCAAATTTTAAATATTTGCAAACTAAAAATGAATAGATTTAATTAATAATAAAATTGACTCTGATGCATAATGTAAATGTGTACAAAACATCACATTTTACCATCATAAATGTATGTAATTTGCACTAGTCAACTGAAAAATAGAATTTTTCAAAGGTGAAGGACAGACTAAAGAAAAAAGGAACCATATAGAATTGGTGGTCTCTGAAGTTCTGGATTATGGTTTGTTGATTTTTTTTCCAGTTTTGCTGCTCCTGCAAAGTGGTGAAAACTTAGGAGGACACATGGTGATTTGTGAATTCTTTATCCATTTCCCTCCCTTTTTGGCCAATAGAACTGTGGTTTTTCTAGGGTTTCTGTGCCTTCTTTCTATGGATCCATCCTGATGAGTATTGGTCCTTGCACCTCTTCGGAGAGTAGGACCCAGAAGAGAGTTGGGCATGCACATTTAAGGATGCTCTGGGGATGGGAGGGGGAGGAACTGAGGGATGAGGACAGAGGGGGGCACAGGGTGGTGGGGGGTTGGGGGAAGGGAGCGGACGGGTGTACCTGTTAAGTCTGTATGAGTGGAAATAAAAAAAAAAGAATTGGTGGTCTCTAGGAATTAGCCACAGGGGAACATGAAGCCGACCTTGAGTAGAGTAGATGTCTATCTTAATAGCATGACCACAAGTCTGCCTCTTCCTCCAGGAAATGTGATGAAATAAATTTATAATCATTTGGCTAGTTTTGATGGTGTTTTCTCTAAAGTTACTTACAGACTAACATATCTGTGAACAGCCATGCTCCCTCCAAATTGTCTTTGTTTTTATGGGATTCATTGGTGACTACATCTATTATGTAGGTTCAAATAACTGATGTGGGTTTTTCTTCATTCTGTTGACTGTGAGTCCTTATCTCATCATTGGGTCTAAGTTGTATTAAAACTCCAGCAGCATCAACAATGAGAAAACATCATGCATCTCTCTTTGAGGTTGTTTCAGTACTTCATGAAGAAGGGAAAATCTAGTACAAGAGTGAGAATGTTCCACAAGACCTGCACAGGACTTGACCTATCAGCATTTCACCACGGAAGGGGAAAGATCTCAAGACATTCACACCTCCTTGAGAGACTGTTGAGGGTTATTGCTGGATGCAGAAAGGAGAGCATTTCCCATATCATCCATTCTGCAGTAAGTACTTAGCCACGGATGAACCTTAGCCATATACCAAAAGATATGAAAGAAAGGGGAATGGGTTGGAGCAAAAGAAGCCTTACTGGGAAAAGGAGGGCAGAGAGAATCAGATAGATGGTACGTGATGAAAATGACATAGATCTACTATGTTCTAAAAGACTCTACAAGAATAAAAAAAATTGGGGCTGGAGGGTGGCTCAGGGGTTAAGCCTCTGCCTTGCAGGCAGAAGGTCCTGAGTTCGAATCCTAGACCGACGTACATACGCCGGGCGGAAGCGGGGGCAGCCTGCGTTTCTGGTCCTGGTAGGGCGGAACCTGTAAATCCCAGAGCAGCGTAAACAAGGAGGAGGTGGAGGCGTCCATGGTGGTTCCCGAATTCGCCCGTGGTTACACACACACACACACACACACACACACATATGCACACACATACATACACGCACGCATACACACACAATTGAATAAAAAAAAAGAATAAAAAAAATTAAAGAAGAGTGAGACTGCAGGGCTAGGGACATAGCTCAGTGGCAAAGCATATGGTTTCAATTTCAGCCCTTACTCCCCCTACAAAAAAAAAAGTGTGAATGTTGCCTGTCTTTCAGGATAAACTTTTCCACCCTCCTCTCTATTTGATCAGGCTGAATTCTATGCAACCTTTGTGGTTCCATTTCTCTTCCTCTTCTCCAAGAAGTCCTTTGAGATGTAGATCAGAAGCCCTTCCTGGGTATGCCCACATTATTCTGTTTTAATCTAAACCCAGGTTTTGACTACATAATAATTACCCGTGGGTTAATTCCTATTCTCCACTAGCATGTACCTTTCCTGAAGGTCAAGATAGTACTTAATTCCCTGTTCTATTCATAATATCTAGTATCATTCCTGCTAAAACAGATACTCCATAAATATCTGAAGAATGAGCATTTGTCCAAAATGCTTTGGATAGCACAGGACAGAGCTGCAGCATAAAAGAATCATTCCCTTTAAAGAATTAAATAAAAAATGTTTCACAGACAAAAAGATTAAAAAGATACTGAACTGACCTTTGAGCATTTGTAATTGAATATTTCAAATAGGTCAATAAAGCCTTCGATACATGAAAAAATATACCCAGGAAAAGTGCTGTGAGATATATTTAGATATATGGCACACAGAGTAAATTATGAAAGAAACATATGTACAGTACAAACAGTGCCATTTCCGCAGTGACCTATGCCTATTCCTTAATGGGAAGCAACTAACAAAGGAGATCACAAGTTTGTTGTTACTGAAGACAACTCAGTTGTTCGCTACAGTTCTGTGGGGTTCATGTAGCCTCAGATTAAAGAATTCTTGCAAGTCATTTTAACATGGGTAAGCCTACTTAACTCTTTGATGTTCAAGATTCCATTCCAATGACCATTGTTCAGGTGACACCTAATAATAACTACATTTTAAATTTTCATTCATTAGTCACATTGCTCTGGATTGTGTGCCCCTCTAGAGGTTCAGTACCATTTAAAATGGAACAAAGGACTGCCAAAATCATTTTATTATACCATAATTTTTCACATCAAATAATAATTGCAGAAACTCAAGCATCACTAGAAGTTGGAACTCTTTTCAAAGTGTTTCACTAATATAGGACTTTTTAAAAATAGAATTTCTTTTTTGCCATTAGAAAATGTCAAAATTTTAATAATATAAATTGTAACAGAAGGCTTTCATTTTGCCTAATTAGAGCAAAGAAAATTTTGTTTTGTTTTGGAAGTAATATTTTTATTCATGAACACCAACACCCCAAAGAGGCAATAAAGGGTGTGAAGAGCAGATTTCACGAGCGACAAGCAGAGCGCTCCACCGTATCGCCAGCACATTTGCATGTAGTTTTTGCTTGGTGCTTATTTTCACTCGTTTCTAGTTTTCTAGCGATAACAAGATTTTTCCATTTCACTCCGGCTGAAAGATAATGATTCCTGTCATAAATCTCAACAGAACACTTGCAGAAAAATTGAAAAGCCAGTCAAGGTGCTCCTACCTAAAGATTCCTCAAGTAAAATTGACTAAGATAGCACCCAAGCAAGGCAGGTTAACTGAGGTTCTTTCACTCACTATATTATTCAGGCTCCTTCCAAACCATTTGCAGAAACCATGTAGCCCCTGAAAATGAAGAAGCAATCATTAGACTTTCATTTGTTACCCCAACATCTGGAGCCTTGGGCTTGTACCAATAGAAAGAACCACCAAGAGATGCCTATGATGGGGAGATGACAAAGCAACTAAATCTAGTCTAGGATAAGCCAGGATCATTCGAATCCTCTCACAATGACCAGGAAGAGTCTGCGTTCAGCTTCGCTGAGAAGGCATATGCTTAAGTCTCCATTTTCTTACCTAGAGCAGCGTTTTCTGTTGTTGAGTAGTTTGTCGGTGGATTGATTCATTGATTTTTTTCCCTTGAGAGAGAAGTCATTTCCCTATTCCCTGTACTATCGTGCGTACAACTAGTTTGTTACTCAATTAATCCTAAAATGAGAATTAAGAATCGGATTACGTACTCCATAGTTTTATGATGCAGCCCGCTTTATTTTACTCTGTGTATGGGTGTGTGTGTGTGTGTGTGTGTGTGTGTGTGTGTGTGTGTATGTGTGTGTGTCAGTCAAAGGGCACTGTGTGTCCCTGTGGACTACCAAGTGTGATTTTGGAATCATCCTAGATTGTTTCTGCCTCCTTCTTGCTTTGCTCTGGGATTTCCCCCTGCCGGGTCCAGCTGGCGTTTTTATATGGGACCTGGGATCCAAACTCAAGACCTTCTGATTGCGAGGCAGAGTCTTAAGCCCTGAGCCATCCCTCCAGTCTACCAGCCTATTTTATAATGGATAAATGTATAGGCGAGAACTGCAAAAAAAGCCAATAGATCATCCCCACATAACAAAGTTGGGGGGAGATTCAAGATCATCTCTGACCAACTTGAAAGTGAAACAAATTCAGCATTTGGGTCCCAAATGTTTATGAGACTAATTTCAATGTGCGTCAAGTAAACCAAAAGTAAAGTAAAGGAGAAAGAATGGAAAGATCAGGAACCTGACATCCGAAAATGAGAGAGGCAAACATTTTGGTTGCAATCTAGAAATTAAATGGACAGTGGAAAGGAATTTGAGATACTGTGGATTCTGATAAGCCGTCTTCATTTCTACAGAAGATGCATAATGTAGACATGAACAATCAGATGGCGCAAAGGAATTTAGAAGCAAATAATGTATTTGGTTAGAGACATGGCAAAGATGTTAACAGTTAAACCTGCTACTTGAATTCCATCATTGAATCCACATAAGGGAGAAAACAAAATCCCACAAATTGTCCTCCGACCTCCTCAGAGGTCATGACATGACATCTTGACATGTGTATGCCAACACATACATACATACAAGGTAAATAAGTAAAAAACAAATTTTAATCTTTCTAAATTAAAATATAATGACATATCAAGCTTGGGAAGAACAAATATAGGTAAAAATGCAGATTTGGGGTATAGACTATAAGAATTAGACGGAGATATGAATACTCACACATACACATATGAAATGTCTATTTAACAAACAGCAGGCACAAAGAGAAGAGCTTTGTCTTGAGGCCTTTCAGTGAGTAGAAGGGAATCTTAGGACCACGCCTGCCTGTGCTTCCTAAGACATTACTGTCAAAATCTTATATTGATATTAAATAAATCATCAAATCTTTGCTAACGCTTATAATATATAACTAGAAATAATTCTCTACAAATGTGTGGATAAATGTGAACACTCACAATAGTGTGCTGTGAGTACTACTATAAGCACTTTTTCCTCTTTTGATATTTCAGTATCCAGCAGTGTGTAATTATATAATGTCAGCCTGTTATGTGTGAAAATAATACCCCCACAGGGGTTGGCTTATATCGCAAGATCTTTGAATATGAATGTAGTTACAAGAATCTTACTTCTGAATATACCTATGTTGAAGCAGTTTGTTGCTATAGATTGTGATAATAACATTTCAAATTCTGTAGCCCTTTCATCCAAGGATTTAGGGAGATGTCACTAAAAACGGACTTAAGATTCCACAAGTCAAAACCACAAAGTTGTGTTTCTTTCTTTACTATATATGGACCTTTTTAATGGTAAGGATTTTTCTTTTTTCTATTTCTCAAAATTTTCTTTCGTAACACAGAAGAAGATTGTGGTAATATGAATATAGAGGCAATTACTTGAAGCATACAATTGCATAATGAACTAGAGTATATATAATAAGAAAAAACGTGTATCTAGAGCAAAGAAGAGACAGTAAAGATTGCTTTGAATTCTAATGAAAGTACAAGCTTTAAAAAAAGATTGCTGTGCTTCCTTTGAATTACTTTCTCAGAATATAACTGGACCCATGTTTGCAAAGGAGTAAGCTGTATCTGAGAGCTAGGCGAACTCCTCACTAGGAACCACATCCCCATCTAATCTGTGGTACAGAGAGACAGTACATTTCAGGACAGACCAAGAGAAAGAAGACTTTAAATCCAGAGGAGGAATACAATCTAGCCTGTCATAATGCAAATCTACTGTACAAAATTTGTCAAAGCTTTTATTGATTGACATGAAAATCAGGATGATGGAGTCATATTTCCATCATTTCAAGGAAAAAACCATGATGCTATCTAATGACAACATCTATGCATCGTGACTTAAATTACTCATGTATTTATTCTCATTTTTCAGCCTAAAATATCTCAGGTCATCCCATTGACTAAGGGCTTACCTTTGTATAGTGTTTATTTTAGTAATACATTCAAATGAAAGGTGGATAAATTTCGAACTCATATTTCTATTCTGTGAGTATCTAGAAAAGACGTAACGAGGCCCAGGCACTGGAAAAAGGGCTGAAGGGATATATATGAGTCAGAGGATGCAGTCCCACACATGACAGACATTCTGACAGTGCAGATGTAAAGACAAGTGCTGTGAATTCAAGTCCTGTGAGTGTGTGAGCAGAAGTGCAGGATCCAAGAAAGCATGTCACATGATGGATGGAGGAGAGGTGGCCAAATAAATCTTTAAGAAAGAGGAGGGAGGACTCCGCTAGGTCAACGACAGAGAGGAGGGCACTTCCTGGGAGAAAGACTAGATATTTGAGAGTCCAAAACTGAGTGATAACATAGCAAATCAAGATGGGTGGGGAAGGCGTGCTCTGAGCACAGGAGCTACACTGATTTTTTGGATGGTAGCATGTCGTCATCATGCCTGCCAGACCATAGTCACTCTGAAATAGTTGCTGGGAATATGCGAGTGAGAAACAGCTAACTAAAAGACAAGTAGCACAAGATGATCCTGCAGGTGTAAGCAAGGGATAGAACATGCCAGGTCTTACAGACACATTAAGATTAGAGATCTTTATTCTTAGGACAATGGGAAATTGCTGGTGGTTCTATATATAGTAGTTGCAGATCCAGAAAGATTTTTTTCATATAATCATATCTCATTATATCTAAAATGGAATTTATTATAAATTACATTCATGTACAACACTAAAGTGTTACCCAAATAAACTGTATTTAAAAAAATACACTGGTGGGTAATGCACCTACACACAAAATTCGTGACCAGAGTTCAATCACAGAAGTTCACGTAGTAGAAGGAGAAAACTGTCCTCCAAAAACATGCACCATGGTGTGTGTTAAAACAAGGCTGCAAAATGTATTGTGATTTCAGAGATATTGGAATGACAAAAAGCAAGAGTTTTAAACATGAGCCAAGTATAGAAAGAAAACAGAAGTAGAAAGAGTGACTGGTTAGAAGCAATTGGGAAGCTCTGCCTCAGTGAATCAGTCCATTGCAAAAGTATAAGACTATACAGCTGTGAGAATAGAACTGAAGGACAGAAATGAATGATATTCAGGAAGTGGACTGCTAACACTTGTAAGTGGTGTGACCTAAGTCAGAAGCATGGGATAGCTGGTGGCATTGTTCACTGAGCTGGAAACATCAGTGTGGAAGCTCTGAATCTGACTAGGGATATAATTTTGCAATTTATCAGCATTCCGGTGCTGAATGAGTTTGTGGGAGCAAAAGAAATTTCTTTTCCCCTAGGGCAGCAGTTTTTCAGCCAAGGGTAATGACTCCAGCTGCATTGCTGAGGTGGGGCTAGAGACAGCAGTGACAGGGGGGACAGAAACAAATCGAAAGCACACCAGAGGAAAAACAGGGTTTGACAAAGCCATCCGCATCACAAACAAAAAGAGGGTCCAGAGACTCCCTGTGCTTGTAATCCTGACAGCCCAAGATCCAGTGGCCTAACCAGAGAGGAGGGCCGACAGAATTATTGACAGATTTGTGAGTAATTCACAGTACCATTAAAAATAATGGAGAGGAGAGGGGGAACCCATACAAAAAAACTGGTCAGCAAGCAAGAGAGGAGGTCAGGTTTTGGACTTTTCATCAGGGACCAGAGTCCATAGAATGCCCAGCTAGCAAGCAAGACTCAGGCACCACACTTAGTGCCTCTGAACCTTGGTCGTCCTGATCGCAGGAAAGAATCAATGTATTTGCAAAGCAGAATTTTGTTTTTCAGAGCAATAATCAAGTAGCAAAGAGCAAAGGAGGGAAGGGCTCCTATCAGGTAGGAGGGCATCCTTGGCAAGTATCCCATCTCTGTCCAATGGATATGGAACCTTTTTTATTGGGGGGGGGTTCATTAGGAGTGTGCTAGCACGCCTCCCTTCCCTAGATTGGTGGGCTGGGTGGTGGGTGTTCAGGACTGCACGTTGCATGTTTAGGAGATATATCCTGGCAAGTGGGTGCAAGAGGGTCCCCACCAGCAGGAGCTTAACCTCAGGTCCTTATTCTCTAGGGATGAAGAACTTGGAATTGAGCTGCAGAGCTCTCTATTTTGAGAATTTACCAGGTTGTACCCAGGGCCTCTTGGGAATTTGTGGGGCCCCACCTAGGACCCCAAGCCTCTCTATCTGCCTAACCATCACCGAAAGCTACCTTCACTAATGGATAGCCTGACAGAAATATGTATCTTCTGAAGGTATTTTATTCTTTAGATTCAATATAAAAGTGGCTAGAATGTTGGTAAAGAAGTCGTGACTAGTGACTGCTTTATTACCTGTTTCGGTGTACGTTTAAACGTCAGAAAAATTTATTCAAGCAGTCGTAATTTATTTATTGTTTCATGGAGCAGTCATTGAAGGCTGCTATGTGTGAGGTTCTCTGAGCCATCTGCTTGTGCCACAGCTACCCATGTCATCTTATAAGCATCTGAGCTGCAAGTTGTTATTCTTCAATTTTTATGCTTCCTATAGGATTTGATGTCTCTCTTCCAGTCCGCACTGAGATGTAAGAATCCTCACACACATTCAGCAGAGGCTTATACAAGCTTTTTTCCTAGTATAGAAAACTGAAGAGGCCTGAAAGACCCCTTGTAAGGTGAGGGAGAACACAGATCCAAGTTTGAATGGGAAAAGTTTTATTTTAGCAAAAATTAAATATCTGAAACAGAAAAAATTTTACAACAGAGACATTCAGTTTCCCCATATGATTTGTCTTTTATTCTGTTACATTTGGGGCAGAGGGTTACATCATTAGGTTGGGGCTCTCTTTTTCTAAGATTTGTAATTTTAATCCTAAATGCACCCTTCTCTCGGGAATTTATTCCTCTTTGTTACTATTTTGCTATCGCCAAAAGCCTTGGAAACAAAGTCACTTGAAGCTCTTCTACTTATTATGCTTTTATTTCCCTCCACTTGGCTTTAACACCATTTGCTAAATTCTTACCCGGAGTTGGTTGATGGAAACTGCCCTTGTTGTTTTAGAGAAGGTCAACATGATTTTTAATAGCTCTAATCATGTATTCTTTGTGGTTTCTAAATCTCCTTTGGCTTACTCGTTTTAGGAAATTCCTTAGTCTGTCTTTCTGCTAATCGACTGCTTAATCAGCCAGAATTTGAGCAGTTTTTCTTTTGAAATTTTCCTTTCATTTTTTTTAAACTTTTGCCTATTCTCGTCTGTATATGTCAATCAATAACAGAAAGCATTCTAAATACTACCACTCTGTTTGGAGACACCAAATGGAATCCCTGTTGTCTCCCTAATCAGGATTGACCACCCAAGATCTCATGTAGACACAAAGATGCTTCATAATGGAAGGGTGGTAAGATGGTTCAGTGGGTAAGGCATCTTGCCCTCAAACCTTCTGGGGAGTTCAATGCCAGAAGCCCATATGGTGTGTGTGCATTTTCTCTCTCTGTCTCTGTGTCTGTCTTTCTCTCTCTCAAATATATGTTTAAGAATGAAAAAATGACATAAAATTAAAATAAGTTTATATATATGACTGTTTATGTATATATATATTTTTCTTCAGAAAACATTTATTCTGCATATTTTTATAGAACACGAGGATGCATTCCTGGTTAACATTAAAACTTGTCAAGAGACAGAGCATGCAAACTATTAAGGGGTCACAATCATACATTGATACAAAATATAAATTTGTATGAAAAATAGAGAAAACTGAAAATATCCATCATTCAGAGGTGGTGCACAGCAATGTTTCTCACTCAACAAAGTGAACAAAAATTCCTGAGGAACAAAAATTTGGAAAGTAATCGAAAAATCAGTCATCATTTAACAAGACAGTTATTTTTATTCTCTTTACACAGGCATTATTGTGGAAATTGCAGAGAGAGACCAAAAGACCAATGAAATAATTTGACTAAGGTGTAATTTATTCTTAACTCAAACATTATACAACATCAGATATTTCCACATTGATTTAAACTCGCTGATTATCTGGCTATTTTTCCTATAACTGTTTAGCAGATATGAACCATCCTGCCTCTTGAAAGAAGAGACAATTGCAGAGAGATTCTTGCCTAAATGTAAATGACAACTTAAAAGAGTTGCCTCAAAATTCTCATTGGAAAAAAAAATAAGATATTTGGAAATCACAATAACTCATTATAACTGCACTTCCTTATGCAAAAATGTCCTCTAAGCCAGGGGCTTTTCTCCTCTTCGGCATGCAAGATGCTACATTTTTCAAAAAGATTTCTTACAGAAACTTTCCAGTCATTACATATTCCATTCATTGCAACTGTGCGAATTGTCTTTTGAAAAAATTATTGTTTCACACTAATCTTACTTGTTTCCCATTAAAAAAGTAAATCATTAGCTGTGTGGTGACTATATGGAGACATTAACAGAAAGTTTTATGCGCTTTATGTACATCACAGGAAATTTCCCCAGCAGGTATTAATACAGATGGAAAAACACTGAAGTAGTAGTAAATGACAGACTTGGAATTAAAATTCAGTTTATCTAATACAAAGGCTCTCATTTTGCAAAGAGCTTTGAAAAAATTGAATGTTTTATAGTTTTATCCTCAAATATGAGAATTTCAATGCTTTTCACAAGCAAGTAATACATGAAATTAAGAATTTTTGCTATTCATTTACTTTCTGTATTTAGCAATCAATTCCTATGTTCCTGTCATACAAAAGTAAGTTATAATTATTTAAAACCCTATTTTAATTTTATTAATGTATTTTTCACTTTGGTTTTTTCTTTTGTGCTTGAAATTACTAAGCTTACTTAGGAGAAATTCTTTTCTAATTGAAAGCTTTTTCTAACCCAGGATTATGCTCCCCAATAGACATTTCTTTTACTTTTTATAAAGAATAAAGTTCCTTACTTAACCCTTGAGTTATTCTTTGCTAAAATTTGAAAATTTACCGAAAGTTTTTTATTTAGCTCTCTTCTGGGCTATTCCAAAATTCCCTGTGGCTTCATCTCAGCATATAGCATATCATTGACCTGCTTCTGAAAATTCTTTGTAAAATGATAACTTCTAGAAAAAAGGAAAAACATCTTGTACAAAATGGAATAACACAGTCAACTGCTATGTATGCAACTTGCCGCGCAAGCCTCTTACCTAATATGGCTATAAAATCTGGATACAGCATTTCTTTTCAATCACTGAGAAGAATAAAGAAATCCAGGATTTGTAGAACCAAATTCACAGTGAAAAGGGAAAGTCTGGAGATGGACATTCACCACGACTGGTCCCTAGGGGCATCTGTTACTTTCACTGAGGGCCATGGAAAGTCATTGAAAGAGTGGTCTAGAGTTCCTGCCATCTCATTGATTTGGGAAAACGAAAGTCAGATTAGTAAATAACCCAACAATTTTAGCTTAGATTCACCTAAGGGTAGGAAAGGAGTGGAAATAGTCCATCATCAAATAAGCCAACATAATATGTCTCTCCTGTAAATGCCAAAACCTCTAATATTTTTAATTTACAATGTCCATTATTAAGTTTAAAATGATCAAACATGCCATGAAGATGAACTGACCAAAAATAGAGCTACAAATAGAAAACAAAAGCATATTCCCAGGTGTTAGAAACCAAAGTTTTAAAAATTCCTATTATAATACATCCAAGAAAAAAGATGAAAGGAGACATTCCATCAGAGCTAGAATTTGTGTTTGAGATGACTACAAATGAAAAGTCCAAGAATATAACATTAAAATAACTGAATTAATAAATCAATAAATAGGTGTGACAACAGGCTAGATACGTGTTAAAAATGGTTGACAAATTGAAAAATAACTCATTGGGGAGAAAAATCATCAAAAGTGAAACACAAGGTGAATAAAAAAAGGAAAAATCAGAAAAGAA
Source organism: Typhlomys cinereus (assembly GCA_023101885.1). Classification (NCBI taxonomy): domain Eukaryota; kingdom Metazoa; phylum Chordata; class Mammalia; order Rodentia; family Platacanthomyidae; genus Typhlomys; species Typhlomys cinereus. The sequence continues at coordinate 1,627,491 of JALPQD010000164.1, forward strand.
ACATAAGAGTCAAAGGGAACACAATAAAAGTTCTGACAGACACATCCATGAACAAATATGCCTAGAAGACAGCTGCGTGGCAGGCCAGAGAGTACTAGGTAGGGTGACCAGAACTCAGCCAGGTCTGGCACTTAAGTATATAACAGGTCCCCAGTGTTAAGCTAACAGTTCTGATGAATTAGTGATGTATATGTAGGAAGGTAAGAAGCAAAAGAAAGAAGGATTTTTTTTCCCTCAGTACTGGGAATAGAACCCAGGATCTTGTAACACTAAGCTTATGCTTTAGAAGAATTTTCAATTTCAGAGACAACATTTATATTAAAAAGGAAATGTAATACATAGATAGTTATCTACACAAGATAGCTACGTGTCTACAAAAATATAAACACACACTGTTGTCAGGCAAAATTGTTATATCATTTTATTGAAAAGACAGCAGACCTAGGGATAGAAGGGAATCCTGCAACCATTTTCTGTAACAGGGTATAGGAAAAAATAATATTAATGAATCAAGAAATAGTGATAAAAGTAGTTACTTATATGTATGAAAACAGATATCGGAATGAATGGCTATTAAAAAAACAGCACAGAGAAGAAAATAGAGGAGAGAAGTAAGACGCAGCAGCTATTGCTTAATAAGCATTGAAGTATTGTCTGATTCCTTAATCATGTGAAAGTGGAACATAATAAGAAGATTTTTTTAAAGTTTAGTCTTAAGATTTTTATATCAAACTGCCTTTCAAACATTTGTCATTGTATCCATAGATTGGATCAGCACTCAACCTAGACATTTCCTTTTGCAAGTGGAGATATTTATTACAGAAAATCACAATTGATCAAAGTGCAAAAAATAAGTGGCTGAGGATCACTCAGCCCTAACCAGGATATCTAAGCCACTCACCCATCCCAAAGTTCAGGGAACACAATGAAAAGGGGTAAGTAACATAGTGAGGGTATGACCCAACATTATCTTCTGAACATGACAGGCCTCTTGCACTCGTAAACTCAATGCAGCATGTGTATTTCCACAAGACCTGCATGTGATTTGGTCTACCAACGTTTCACCATGGAAGGGGGAAGATTTCAAGAGGCTGCATGCCTGCTTGAGAGTTGAGGGTTAATGCTGGATAGGCAGAGGAAGAGAGTTCAGGCCCATGCTATCAAAAGCAACCCAGATGAAACTCAGTGGGCCACACAAGTGGACAGACATGAAAATAAGAGGGAGACTGACAGAGAAGAAGACAGGCTGTAATGGGTGGGGAAAGGAGGAAGATGGGATTGGAGATTAAAGAGAAGAAGGAGAAGGAAAAGAAACATTTTATCCTAAACTAAAAAATAAAAAAGAAATTCCTGACATAGTGACTGGCACATGCTATGTATTTGATATTTACCATAGATGACGTGACCTCTGGGCCTACAGTGAGAGGAAACTGATTGACACTTGTCTGAGGAAGGCAGCATTGTGGAGACTGTGTTCTTGCCTGTTTCCTGAGAGCACAATGCCCCTTCCACAAAGCAGAGATGGCAACTGTCTACACAGGACTATCTAATCGCACAGAAACCTACAACCTATATAGAGGTAGTATTTCCCAGCAATGGCCAGAGACAAAAATTGATTTTTTTTTCATTTTTTCTGTTTTCATAAATAGTCCATCTTCTAGGTGAGCCAGTTGGATTTCTTTAACTGAGTACAGAATCTAAGAGAAACCTCAGTCCCTGGTTTCATTATGCTAAGTAATTCAGATTGTGATATTAGTCAAGAAAAACTTCCTAGAGGTTGAAATCATTTATCAGAGAACAAAAAAAGAACATTATCTCACACATTTTTCCTTCAAGTTAACAATCAAATTTTGGGTAATTCTATATCTGAAAAGTGACATTCATGTTGTAGTTGATTTACAGTTTCAAATAGCTCAACAAACTTAGAAACCTAACAAGAATGTAGAAGAGATTGAGCCATGAACTAGAAGGATGGATGGGTGAATGAGGTAGATGTATGGATGGATGAATGGATAGATGGAGGTGCATGTATGTGTGGATGGATAGGGATGGATGTATATGTGGATAGATGGATGAGATGGATGCATTGGTTGGCACGTGGCTGAGTGGGTGTATGGATAAATATAGGAATTATATTTACTGAGAAGATAAACATTGTCATAGTAGAGCAACTTAAACATATACATGTGAAGTTTAAAAATGTGACACTTATGTACTTACTTCTTCCTTGAAATTTTTAGTACAATTAAATAAAAATTTAGGTACCTGATATAGTCACAGACCTTTAAAATTAGAAAGGATATTTGGAGATCATTCAATTGTCTTTACAGATGAAGACACAGGGTTTCAGCAGGACTCTAGGAGGACAGGGGTAGCAATTGGAATTTTCAATCCTGTCAGATTACAACATAAAGACAATGAAGAAAGCTAAGAAAGTAAAGCCTCAAACCCAAAGAAAAATATCTAAAATACAACACCTAATAAGACATCCTCCTGAGCCCCTGCCCAAATTAAACAAATGCTCACAAAATCTTGTCAACCCCGGACCTGTGTGGAAGCAGCATTTGTATCTCAGGAAGTAGAGGGCTTCTGTAAAAACTAAAGAAAGCATTAGAGCTAAAATAAGCATTCTTCTTCATGAAAATAAATTTCTGCTTGAAAGGTATTTGTACACTTACTTAATCCAACAAAAGATTGTCAATATGCCCAGTTTGAAGATTAGGTCACAGAACATTTGTGTTCAGTAAGTCAGAAGTTAAAATCCTCTTTTAGTTGGCAATACTTAAACAATGTAAGAAAATAGCTGCATAAAAGAATATGCTCCTGTATGTGTAACTTTGCATCAATCTAGTTGAATTTAACATTTTATCTAAGTCTTTCATTTAAACAATTACCTTATAATCTGTCATAATACAAATAATCCTAGAAAATCACTATATTGTCATTTTAAAGTTGTTTGGCAAACTATGCAGTTGATCTATCAAAATACTAATGTTTCAGCTAAATGCTTAGGAGCCCTTGTAGCATCAGGAATATTCTCTCTCATCTTGGGAATATCAAAACTGCTGTTCTCCCTCCAAATGCATAAAAAGACCCTCCAATATACATTGATATGGTGCCCTGAGGATATCTCTATTTATAATGTTAAGTATCTCATGAACAATTCTGGTTCCAGGCAGCAGTGCTCCGAGGCAGAACAGAGTGGTCCCTCCCTGGTGAATTGCTCAGGTAGCCCCTGATGATGCAAATCAAGCTGCCCTCCAGGCACCCTATAAATTAATTATAAAAATCTAAAATAAAAAAACACAAAATGACAAAAAAAAAAAGTTTGTCTTACTAAAGTGAAATCTATTCCCCTCACTCACTGTAACTTTTAAATAGAGCAGAGCAACAGTTGCCATAAGAATAATGGAAGGGGCCTCTAGCACTCCAGAAAGCACTTTCTAAAACACAGCTCTAAAAGCGGAACATTCTGACTCTAAGGAGTTGCCGTGTATGGTGACTCATGCGCTTGGCAGTTTTGACACGACTTTGTGATTAGACAATGAACACTGACAATTAGAACAGGTGCCTGCATGCAGTTTATTTTAACAAACTCCTAATCCTGCTTAGGTGATTCCAGAAACTTCCTGGAAAAGATCCTGAGCAAATGTAGTCAAGGACGGTGCTGGATAAGCTTACACAGCCTGCTGCTGCTGCTGCTGCTGCTGCTGCTGCTGCTGCTGCTGCTGCTGCTGCTGCTGCTGCTGTCTTAGTTTGCAGAGGTGAGTGCTGCGATGTGAATGGGGCAATGAAATTGTATAATGATGAGTTTTTTAGACTAATCCCTGTTGTTAAGGTACTTGTGACTAAAGCTACATGGAAATCTCAAATTACCTCTTAAATTCCATTTGTTAGAGACATTTGCTCTTGACTTCCACCTTCAAACAAAGGAAACTTGAAAAAATAATCAGAAACAATTGCTTTCAAATGTCCAACAGCACAGAAGCATGATCCCCGAGAAAGAAGAACCATGCAAACCACCATTTCCCCAACCTTCTATCAATGGCAGGAGACCCAGGCAGAGCTATGTGGGCTTCCTGAATGCAAAGGCAGAGGCTGGACTGACAGGCAGGAAGGGAGATGACATTTACAAAGAAGGTACCAGAGAATAAGGAGTTACACAAGTATTTCTAGAATTTGCAGAAAGCTTCCCTCAGATCTTAGACGAGTGCTGATAAGTATATGGAAATAAATAACTCTGGGCAAATGCAAAAGCAGAAATCAGGAGGCCATTCTAGTCCCACAGGTCCTATAGGGATATGACCAATGTCTCTTCCTAGAACCAGAAAGGAAAGACTTTCATGAAAATGAGAATTAGGAAGACCCTTCAGGTGGCCACTGCCTTGATAATGGAACCATATCAAGTCAAATCTAAACCCTTACTTGGATCCAGTTAGCAATATTTAAGAGCAAACCTCAGAAGAATGTAATACCTACACTGAGACCACAGTTAACATTATTCTAAGAAGGTTAAAAAAAGAAACCAAACACAAAATACAATATCAACTGTCCAATAACCATTAGGCACAACTTGTAAATATGGCTGTCTTACTTTTATAGCTCTATTGGTGTGATAAATACACAACCCAACTAACTTCTACCCACTATAAGCTGAGTGTTTCTATGGAAATTAGGTAATCTCCTGGGTTTGTCCAGAGGATTAGTTAAATAACTCTTCATATGTGTGTATATAAAGACTAAGTTCTCAACTGTCAGGCTGACGCCTAAAATTAACTGTCACATTGACAGATTATGAACTTAGCAAACATGGTGTGCTAGCTGATGGAGTCCAAGGCCTAGCCTATGGTGGGTGGGATTAGGCCCTGGAATAAATCACAGAGAGCTGGTTGAGAGAGTTGGCATTCTTCTGTACACTTGGCCAGACATGGTGGTCTGGCAAGTAAGAATTGTCCATCTCTCAGCCGTTATGTGGTGATAGTATGGCCAATTCCCTTGGCCCTAGTGTTGGTGCGTGCTCTCCCATCAAAGCTGGACCAAGAACTGTAGCCAGTAATCATAAGAAACAATAAATCCCTTATTCCCTTAAGCCATTTGATGGTCATTTATCAGCAACAATGCAGGCTAACTGCAACAACCAGTATCCTAACTAGTTCTTTCTCCATCTTATTCACCTTCCCAGGAAATGTTCCTACCCACTATAAGCCGAGTATTTCTATGGAAATTAGGTAATCTCCTGGGTTTGTCCAGAGGATTAGCTAAATAACTCTTCATATGTGTATATATAAAGACTAAGTTCTCAACTGTCAGGCTGACGCCTAAAATTAACTGTCACATTGACAGATTATGAATTTAGCAAACACGGTGTACTGAAGAGAAAAATTGGAAAGGTTTTTCATAATGGAATTTTTCTGAGATAAATCAATTTAGTGATTGAAATTAAATATATACCAGATGGGCTTGAATACCTGTAGGAACAGCATATAAAAATATATTAATGAGTTTGAAGACAGGGAACAGCAAGTATGAAAAATAGAAGAAGGAAAGGAAAAGAAGGTTGAGAGAAGTGCAAGTTATCTCTGAGACACTGTCAAATTGCCTAGTAAGCATGGAATCACAATCCAGAGGCAAAATTTAGAGGGGAGAGAGAAAAAAATATTTGAAGCAATATTAGTTTAAAAATCTCCAACTTTAACAATTTCTAGTTTGTGTGTGTGTGTGTGTGTGTGTGTGTAGTATCTGAAAACATTTCACACTCAGTGATTGATGAGCCTCGTCTATGATTTGGGCAGAGGAAAAGCCAAATATTCAAAAATGGTACTGTAAAATTCAACATGGCATCTTAATATTTTTTTTCCAAGAAAAGACAAAGGAAAAGAAAAAAAACCCACATGATTCTTAACTCACAGAAGTGAATTAAGGCTGAAATGCCATGTGGTATTTTAACCTTATTTCTAAATTTCCCTATTCTAATCAATCTAAATCAGGACCTAATGATATTTAAATGTAGCTACTTGTAATTCCCATAATAGGCAAACAAAAGAGAGGTTAAAATAATTCTATTATTTCACAATGATGAAACAGACTGAATATTTCAATTATTCTACTTATTATAGTACACATGAAACAATGTTCTGTAATCTGCTTCGATATATATAGGCTCTTTAACTATACCACGGCGGGACTAATACAGTCACTCTAGTTGAGCAGCACTCGCTGATTCAGTGCTGGAATAAAGTACTTCACAGATTAGCTTAGTCTGCAGCACTTAAAGGTCAGGATTTATTGTAATGTAAATCACAAAGCAATTTTATCTTGACAGAGATTACATACTGTTACAATATTTCTCGCTGAATCTAGTGATGCGTTTGCTTTTTCTTCGCAACTGCTGTGCAAATTGGACCGTAGCCCAGAAAAGAAAAAGAGATGGCAGGCTGCTTTGGCTTTTTAGAAACAACTTAATTCTCTTCATTTTTCAAAGTTCTGTGAGAAAAAAAATCTGAAAATACACATAAAATCATACATAAATACTTGTAAACCTTTACAAAACCTTAGCTCCCATGCTCACAGACACTAAGTCACCCTCTCTAAGTCATTTTGATGTGCTTAAGAGGGGAAATAATTCCAATAACTGATTTCTGATCAGTCATACCAGGTCTCTTGATCTATTATGCAGGTTGTTATGATTTTAAGCAAACAGACAGGAATAATAGGAAGTTCTTGTGTTCTCTACTGACAGAGATCACGAATGGAAAGAAAACAAGTGTAACCAAGACAAGTTGAGATTAGCATGGGCAGGTGGTCACAGTTCCACAACCAAATACAGAGAGGGGGAGAACAGCAAAACTTTCCCCCTGTTTCTGCATCTTAGAGGCTCACCCTTAAAGTAGATGACACCAGGACCAGATGTTAGGAAGAAATCTGATTGCTAGGGAACCAAATTAACAACTCAAAGAGTCTGAGCTATCTTTATTCCCCCAAAACGCTCAAGACCAGCACACTCTAAGTCACGGTCATAGACTACTTCAGCATATCTGTAGAATTGTGCCAAATTTTGTAAGTTATTTGGACATAGGTTTTATTAATAATGAGAAGAGGCAATGTGAGGCCCAGGACTTAGAAACAAATGTACCCAAAGCTAATTTCTGCTGCAGTTATTCTGTCTTTTTGAGAAGTAGGGGTAAGGAGTGCGTCAGTGCGCATCGGTAAGCGTGAGTGCACATGAGCATGCCACATGCACGTAGACGCTAAACAGTCTCGAGTGCCGTCCTCCAGAACCACCACCTTGGTTTTTTAGAGGTCTCTCACTGACCTGGAATTAGCCAAGCAGCCAGAGGAACTCTCCTGTCTCCATCTCCCCAGTCCTGGGATTACTAGCTGTAATAGTTACTGTTTCTGTGAAGAGCATTCAAAGTCAAGCAACTTAAAGGAGAAAAGGAGATTCATTCAGCTTACAGTTCCAGAGGGGAGAAACAGTCTTTCATGGCGGAGGTGACGTGGCTGGTGGCTGAAGCTGGAGGCAGGCTAAGTCACTGCAAGCATCCTGGAGGCTCCAGAACTGCTCAGTCCAGTAGGCCAGTGGGCGACAGCTGGAAGATTCCTGGAGAGTCTTTAGTCACATTGAAGACTTGGAGGGTTAGAGAGCTGGAGGGTCGAAGAAGCTGGGCAGCAGGAAGGAAGAGAGTTTTCTAGCACAGCTTCAGTCTCTCCAAAGTCTTCTGTCTATGGTTCCTTTTATCTGATCTGCTACTGGGAGGTTCTAATCAGATCTAGAGCTGGTCTTTGTATTGTAAATGTATTGATCTGGATAATCTCTTCAGGCAGTCTGACAACTGATCTTCATTAATGCCTTGTGTGGTCAAATTGGCACCCAGGATTAACTATCACACTAGCAATGCCTGGCTCTTTATTATTACCCAGCTCCAACTATTCTGTTTCTTTCCCCCTAGCAAAGCATTTCTCCTTGACAATTCGACAGTACATTATCATATTGCTTACTCAGATTCTGAGTAGCATAGTCTTTGAGCTGTATGTTACTAAACTGGGTTTCCCTCATCCCAGTCCCTCACCCAATCACTTTCATGTGTGAATAACCCCATTTCAATAGGATTTGCCTAACTCTTTCTCTAAATTGATCCAAATATCTACATAAATACATTTTAAAATGAAACACTTTTATTTCCTAAATGATAGATTGGAAATGGTAATTTAAACACTAGAATTTGCTGTGGTCCAGTTACAGGCTCAAGTAGTGCTGGTCATCAACAAGTCATACACTTTAGGCAACTTTAAATTATATGCAAATAATTTTAAAACCAGAAGATACATATTATAGGGCTAAGTGATGTGTGGACAATAAATTGTAGATAAAAATGCAAATGTTTAAAAATATATTCATTCATAAAGTGCAAACATCCCTACATACACCACCACGTACACTAGGCACAGGTACTTTGACAGGTACATACGTGTTAGGTGGAGCACACCTGATTTCCCTGGGAGAGCTCTAGTTTATATCCTTGAGTAATTGCTAATTGCCCCTTTTTTCATTATTAAAATTATCCTCGTTTGGACGATACCCAAAAGGATAAAAAGTAAGTCATCCCCAGGAAATGGGGTGGTGAGCATGTTTCTGACAGGCCTTATTCTTGTCTTCTGGAAAGCTCTCCTGGATAGCACTTCAGAATTCGCAGCACACATTATCTTACTTAGTCTTCAAAAGAATTCTGAATGTTCACTTGGATGTATAAATTAGAACTGGAAAAACACAGACTCTGGGAGATTGACTTCGACACCCCCAACACTACTGCCAGCCAAACCAGAAGTCCCATCTCACTCTATTCTGCATCACCTTTTTCAGGGAAACTGGCAAAAGTGAAGGTCTTGAAAAGGAAGGGCAGGTGTGAGAGCTGGTGTTAATTGTCAACATAAAACCATAAGAGGGTCTCCAGGCCTGTCCAAAAAGGAAGCTCTAGATTCAAATTGCCTTCCTGGGAGCATATCTGGTAGGGTGTCCGGTGAAGACTGAGCCCCTTGTGGGCAGTACCATTCTCTAGGCAGGTGAGAGTGAGCTAGTTACAAAGCCTGCACCCCATTGTCTGTGGCTTTCAGCTTTTGAGCTCTCCACTGTGGATGTGATGTGAGCAGCTCACTCAGACTCTTGCCACTATGACTTCCTGCAATGACCAGCTGTAACCTGTAATTGAGCCAGTTAAACCTTTCTCCCCTGTATTTGCTTCTTGTAGGTGCTTCGTCCTCACAATGAAGTAAGTAATCAAAACTGTGGGGTCTGGGAGGGAGAAATATAAAGATTTTTCTTTAAGACAAGATTTCCCTATGTAGTTCAGGGAGTGACCCCCAACTCTGATTCTTCCGTGTCCAGCAGTGAGTGTTAGAATACAGGGTCACACACCACACCTGCTGTGGAACAGTTAAGAATGAGCCTGTTCTCTTTTGAAGGAGATCTGGAAAGATTAAGACAGGAAATAGATGTCTGCAATGTTTCCACAATCCATATCACAGAAATTATACTCTTCAACTAATGCAACATTCTATAGAGTGCCCCGATTTGCCAAGACTGGACAACAGGCTTGTGAGTTAAACAAGCTTTTTGTTTAGCCCTGAAAATCTAACCAACACTTAGTTACAAACCAAAATTTTTTGCATCTAGGAAATCACTACAGTGAGACTTGTCCTTACCAGACCTGCATAATGATTGGCATACCAACATGCCCTCAAAGCTATAGAGGAACTCAAGAAAGATAAGAATATACAGTGGAAATCTTGGGGACTAAAGTTGGATTAGGGGAATCCTAAAGGGAAATGTTCCTATCAGTGGGGTGGCCTGAGGAGGGGCAACTTGGTATGCCACAGGAGCTTGAACCCACACAGGAGTAGACAAGCCAGAGGGAACTCTAGGGTCCATAGAAGCAGCCAGACAGGAAGGTGGGAAGGAGTGAGATGGATCGATGAGGGGAAGGAAGGGAAATGGGAGGGAGATGAAGATGGGAGGGAAGGAAGCAAGGATGAGTTTGCATATGTTTGCATAATGGATTGATGAGGAGAAGAAAGGGAGATGGGAAGGAGTGGGAGAGAGGGAAGCAGGGATGAGAACACAATATGTTTGTAAAACTAAAAAAAAATCAATCAATCAAATTTTTAAAAACACAAAATTTTATAAGCTGGGCTTTGTGGCTGAGGCTAGAAAGAAAAGGGTGAGGTATGGCAGGCAGCACCCCCCTGAACATCCCTGGAGACAAGAGGAGGAGAAGGGCGTGTCAAGTCATGGTCCCCTTTCTGCACTTGCGCCTTTCTCCTGCACGCAGCCACTGGAGTGCTATGCCAAACAGTCGATCCTCCTGGCTCACGTGGGGGAGGGCCGAGAGCTTTGCCTTACACCACTGGTTTACACCCTGGGAAACGTCTTGTGAGCTGCAAAGTACACTTTGAAGCAACTTTCTAAAAGGCACATCTATATTTACCAATGTGTTCCACATGATTAAGCTGTGAAATTTGTCTCCAGTTTGGCAATACCTTAGAGAGATGTTGTGAAATTTAGAAGGAAAATGTCTATGAAGCGCCTTAAATTCCATGGAAGGGAAGTTCTCTCTCTCCGCCCAAGGTGCTGTTACACTCCCTGAGACTGTATTGGTGCAACAGCAAGGAACCTCAAGTGAGGTATGATGTCATAATGTTGTCACTGCAACATCATCCACGGCGAGAACGAGACAACTGCTTTAAAAATGCCTCTGCCTCCTCTTCAGCTTGTGAAAGCATATGGCATCCCAAACTAGTTCACAGTGAACTTCATTTCTGCCGCTGTTAGAAGTGAAGTTTCTTCTCAGGCAGATGTCAGTGCTAAAAGTTTGGTGCTCATAAATACCAAATTTACATAAAATCTATATAGCTTTTTTTTTAAAGTCTTTCTTGGTTGACGTAGGCTGATTGGCTGGGTCTGCTAATTCACTTACTTCTTCCTTTGCTCATAATATATTTCCAGTCTCACTAATTCCAAAAACAATCATTTCAGCTGCTCCCATACCGCCTCTCCTTATAGAACCCTCACTAGCTGTCAGTGGCATGTGTCAGGCTGAAAGAAAGTGATTACAAAGGTAGAGAGATTCAGGCCTGAGACTTCAAAGCTATGTTCACTATTTATGAAAAATGCATGACACAGTTAATGACCGTGGCAAGTATTTTACCCCCTGGAAACAACCCAGGATACACCTCCTCCGGGCAGCACAATCCCATGCTTATCATAGGAGGAGCACCTAGGACCTTGGCAGGAACCCCTGTATTTTTAGATGTGTGAGAGTGGGGTACTCTGTTGTGGAACAAGGAGGCCTGGTTAGGATTGAGTAAGCACTTGATAATTTGTTATGCATGATAGCCATAAAGGGGGATGACTGATAGAGTTTCAAAACAATTTTTGAAGAGTAAACAGCTATCTGATACTGCCTTAATTGATGTAGTCTGGCCCAGGTGTGTGGTACACCTCTGTAACTCCAGATCCCTGACACAGAAATGGGAGGATTATGAGTTCAAGTCCACATCATTCAAAACAAATAGAGTAAAATCCAGGAGATTTCTAAGATGGACGGTCTTTTTTTTTTCCCCGAGGATTAAGATAGAGTTTATTAGAGTAGAGAAAGAACGGAACTTACAGACTCCAGATATGGAGTACCATGAGGAGCTAGGGCACCCTGGGTAATTCGTGTACTCCAGGCATGGAATCCATGAGGGGCAAGGAGCTAGAAAAGAACTAACAGACTCCAGATGTGGAGTCCAGATGAAGCGAAGGTGCCAAAGATGGCTGCCAGGATAGATAGATAGTCTTAATTAGGCAATTTGTTCTGAATTGTTAAGATGAAGTGGATGAAGAAAATGGGTGATACACTGATATGAAAGGATCAACTTAATAGTTGTGTTGCTATGAACTGCATGTGCACTGTGTGCTGGCTGCAGCCTGCACTGTGTACAGGACTCGCATTCTTCCAACCTTGTTGGAAAGCCTGGTACACCAACAGCACTTCTGCCTTCCAGGGAAGGACTCACCTGCAGCTGTTCCGCAAGGCCAGCAAAAGCTCACTCTAATCCACACCCTCCTTTGTACCTTGTAGACTTTGAAATCAAAGTCAACTCTATGCCTTGTGACCACTGTTGATTTTATTTCACTTATCAGAGTTTTCGGTACACAAGATGATTTAACACTCTGAGGATAAACCTCAAGCTCTGTGGAAACACTACCTTGTCATTCCCACACTGAAAAATCTCAATCATAACATTACTGTGCTTAAAACACTTGTTGCTCTGAGTATTGGCTTGTGCATGAGGTAGAACAGGAAGGCTGGGTGGGTAAATGTGACAGGGTAGAACTGGAAGACTGGGTTGGTACCACATGGTAGAACAGGAAGACTGGGTGGGTAAGAGTCACAAGGCAGTGTAAGTCTGTTTCAGATAGCTCCCGCCTCCCAAATTCTGTCTGTCATCACCCGTGAGGAGTTAACTTAACCTGCAAAGGACAACTTCTTTGAAAAATCTCTGGTGCCCCTCTTTTAGGGGTATGTCATCTTCTCTTTCATTTTTTTTTAATTTTAAAAATTTTTTTTATTATTAAATTGTGCGTGTGTGCGCATGTGTGTATGTATATACGTGTGTGTGTGTAGACCCATGGACGAATTCTGGAACCACCATGGATGCCTCCACCTCCTCCCTGTTTACTCTGCCCGGGGATTCACAGGCTGCGCCCTACCAGGACCAGAAACGCAGGCCGCCCCCGCTTCTGCCCGGGGTCTATACATGGGGTCTAGGGTCCGAACTCAGGACCTTCCGTCTGCAAGGCAGAGGCTTAACCCCTGAGCCACCTCTCCAGCCCCCTCTTTCATTTTTTTAAATGTCATTTTTTTAAGTCAAATTGAGTGAATCCTGCATTGTAAAAGTAAATAATAGAGAGCTTGAATAAAGAAAGCCTTTCTCTCTCCTTCCCTATAAACCACACCCCCTTGTGGTAACAAGTGTTAATGCCTTACCCCTTCCTATTTATCTAGGGAGTTTCTATAAGCACATATATACAAATATCCTGAGCCTAAATGAAATTTAAAAAAAAGTGAAAATATGTGAAATTTGGCAAAGGAAAACACAGAGGGACAAAAATCTGACAAATTCAAATAATTTAAATAATTCATCCCTTGCTTGAAGAAGAGACTATATTCTGAAAAATGTATCATTAGGTGAGTCCTCATGGTGCAGACAGCAGCTTAGAGCTCTCACAGACAACCTTAGTGTGGTTTCCTCACACCTGGCCTCTATCAAGTGTTTACAGAATAACTGCTTGCTACTGATGAAAAAAATATAAAAAATTAAGTCATAAACAAGAGAAAACAATGCATTTGAGAAACAAGATAAGCACTGACATATGTTGCTGTTGTCTGTGTGACACAACATACTTAAGGTTAACAGTAAGTAATATCTGTAAGTCAGCAATATGGTCATAGTCTATCATCAAATATTATATCTGTCTTTCTAGTTTCTTTATGGAATTGGTAGTAAGTTCAGTAGGGTCTTTGGTACACCACAGTCACCACGTGTAATTCATTGTTCTATGTACTTATAGTGGGGATAGAAATTTTTGAGTTCCATTATTATCTTCTGGAACTATGATCATATATAGTTAACCTTATAGGACCATTGTCTTATGTATAGTCTTTCACTATAATCTTATGAGACCATAGTCACACATGTGATCACTATAAATTTATGGGGCCATGGTCATATATGCAGCTGATTGTTATGATCTGATGGGACTATTGTCAGATGCGGTTATCATAATAATCTGAACCAGAATATCTTTATATATTCAATGTCTATAAAATACTTTAATTTTGGTCAAAAGTGCTCTTTCTTAGTCTACATCACTGAGTTACACCTAACCTCAAATTTTATTTGATTTTTTGTTTTACTTTACCTGGTGAAACAGATCCAAACCCTCCTCTATCAATTTTTGAAAGCTATATAGAATCAAAACACAAATGATTACTTTCTATCATGTGCCCTAATCCTATAAATGACTGAAAGAAAAGATTCTACCCATTCTATCAAGTTAATCCTTTTTCTCTTTGCCTCTTATAATGATTACAAATAAAAATTAAATTCTGCATAATTCCACACTATTCAGAGGAATAATTTCCAATTTTAGGAAGGAGGTCCCTGTAACACTGTTCTCATTCCTATGTCAGAATTTCTGAGAACCATTTAAAAGGATGAATTGCATATTTTGCTAGTGATTTTGGATCATTCAATCCATGGTCTCTTGGCCCCATAAATTGGGATGGACATCACGGTGGTAGGAGCATGTAGAAGAAAAATTTCTTCATATCTTGGTGGGGAGGAAGCAGAGATTAAGGCATTGAAAGAAGCAAAAAGAGACACAACACCTAAAACATGTTTTCCATCATAGGAATTGACTTTTGCCAATAAGGTCCAAGACCTATTCCCCACCTTTCAATCATGCCAACATATCATGACTGCATCAGAAGTTAATCCATTGATTTGGCCAAAGCTCTCAGAATCCAATTGTCTTAGAAAGCTTTATTAGTCTGATGGGCACTTCTTAACATAATCCAATTGACAATCAAGATTAACCATCAGAGTTCTATTCCATGGCCCATGACCCTTACCCAGAGGTTGGTAGTATCTACATACTACAACTTTTGCTGTCTATGGGTTGTCCTGGAGACAGGAAGTGGGATATGCACTTCTGGCTGACAAATCAGCTTCATTGATGTCATGGTTTACAATGTGTTCCCCATAGGCTCATGTGTTTGGGAAGGTCATGGCAGCTTTAGTAGGTGGAGCCTTGCTGGAGGAAGGTAGTCATAGAAGGTGAGGTAGATTAGTCCCACCTACTTCCAGGACAGGTCTGTGCAACTCTCAGCCTCCATGAAAGGTGTAACATATCCTGCCTCCAGTTTCTGCCAGCCAGCCATTCTGCTTCTGCCATGAAAGACTGTATCCCACCTTTGGACCTATAAGCTGAATAAATATCCATTTCTCCCTTAAGTTGCCTGATTTTGGATATTGTCTCACAACAACAGAAAACAGTTGAAACAGATGAATACCTTTATTGCATTTAAAATTGACCAGACAAAATAATTATTGGTCTGGCTACATGACACAGTGAGTCAAGGTACCTGTATATATTCCTGGCAATCCAAATTCAATCTCCAGAGTCCCC
Source organism: Typhlomys cinereus (assembly GCA_023101885.1). Lineage (NCBI taxonomy): Eukaryota > Metazoa > Chordata > Mammalia > Rodentia > Platacanthomyidae > Typhlomys > Typhlomys cinereus. The sequence continues at coordinate 1,642,723 of JALPQD010000164.1, forward strand.
ATGATGAAAAGAGAGAAAATACATTGAACATTGTCCCCTGACCACACACACATTGTCCCCTGACCCCATGGCACATGCATGCCTGTAGCAGTATTTATTTTTTTTTAAATCTGACCATTCTTCAGAGAGTTGCAATAATACACTTTCATGCAATTACTTAGGTGTTATCTAGGGAGGGTCTTCTAAATTGCTTTGAATATTATTAACTATTCTATTTTTATTTACTGTTCCATTTGTTTATGATGTCTATCCCACTGAGTAAGATACCTGAAGACAAAAGTCTTAGCTCGTAATTATCTTCTTTGTAATTTCTAAACCCATAACACAGCACTGGCTTAAAGGACACTGGAAGTACAATGACTTGTATAAAAGTGCTCCCTACTTTGCACTTTATCTGTTTTTCCTTTTTTTCTTACATAGAAAAAATAGATGGATGTTATACACTATGAATAGAAAGAACAACCAATGCATCAGAAAATACTTTTAATCATCTTCAAACTGACTATTAAAAATGTAAACACAAATGGGATTTTAAACATGATAAATGCCTCTAGTTAAGTAAATTCCCATCTAAAACAAAAATTAGCTAAAAATCACATGCAAACACAAAACAATGTAAGCTTCTTTGTATTTCATCCTAAAATAACTTCATGATTTAGTCATATCCCCATTTAACAGATGAGGAACTGAGGCTCAGAAAATTTAGTAAGTTTAACATCACATTCACCTATTGTGGCAGAAATGGAATGTGTATTCAGTTAATTCATTTAATTAATTTAAATGCTAATGCTTTTTCTACTATAAGACAACAAGAAACACTAATAAAATCTAGAAATGTCAAAATCAAAAAGTTGCACAAATTTTTAATTAAATTAGAGCTAAACACAAAGCATAAAGACAAAAAAATGCTCAAAAAGCAAAACCAACATCCAAGGGAAGAGGCCTGAAGACCGAGTTCAACTGTGGCCAGTGATTCAGTCGTTGTCTACATAATGAAACCCCAATAAATACTGTAGAAAGCTTGGGTGGGCTTCCTTGGTAGGCATTAGTCTCCATGTTTCATTACATATCACTGCACGAGGATAATGGGGGAATCCTGGCTTCATGAGACAAAGACACCAGAAGCTTCCTGTGTAAAAGTCCCACAGACCTCACCTGATTGGATTCTTAGCTGATTCTGATGTATCTTTTACTGCCATAAGCCTGTAATTATAACACAAGAGAAGCAAAGCAGGCTATATTAATTCTAAAACTTTGGGGTAACTTCATGAAAAGAAAAAATTAATCTTAGGAATGACAGTGAATCAGACACAGTTATCAGAATATGTGTGGTATAGTCATAGAAAAATACAATGCAATTATTTTCTTGTTAAGAGCAGCTCAGGGGTTAAGCCTCTGCCTTGCAGGCAGAAGGTCCTGAGTTCAGATCCTAGACCCCATGTATAGACGCCAGGTGGAAGCAGGGGCGGCCTGCATTTCTGGTCCTGATAGGGTGGAGCCTGTGAATCCCCAGGCAGAGTAAACAAGGAGGTGGAGGCATCCATGGTGGTTCCCGAAAATGTCCGTGGTTCTACACACACACACACACACACACACACACACAATTAAATAATAAAAAATAAAATAAAATAAAAAATTTTAAAAGAGTATAGCATTTCTTTATAATATATGCTTTATAATTGATAAATAAAAGTTACTTTGGTGAATCACAACTTACCTGAAACTTAATAAGGTAGTTATGGTAGAATAATACTTTAGATTAACATACTTAAAATGTTTCTTAAAAAATTAAATATGCTAATACTCAAGGGTCAAGGTTTTGCAGATTCTTCATCTTCTAAAGCAATGGCTTTTTCTATACATGTGTTTTTGGGGTTGGGGGACTTGCTACTGGTTGCCAACAGACACTATCAAGATGACTTCCACCACATAGGAACTGCATGTGCAGATACAATCTATAGAAAAACTAACATTAAAAACACATCCTAGCCTAAAAAAGGAGCCATAGAAAGAATTGATGCTTAAACTTTTAAAAATCAGTAGCTCTTTATATCTCATTAGTGTATAATAACCATTTGGAGCAAAAAAGAACCTGCTCCTTTAAAAGAATATTCTAGGGCCTGTGAGACAGCACAATGGTAAGGTACCTGTTTACAAACCTGACAACTGAGTTCTCTTCCTGGAACTCTACATGCTAGGAGAGAATAAAACTCTAAAAGTTGCCTTCTAACACTCCACTCGTGGTCTATATGCATGAGTTTCTCTCTCTCTCTCTCTTCCTCCCTATCTCTCTCTCTCTTTCTCTCTCTCTCTCTCTCTCATAAATAGTAAAGTATTTTTAAAAAGAGAATATTCTGTTCAATGATAATTGGTAAATAAAAATCTATGCTAAGATATCTTGAAATCATAATCTTAGCTTTATTATTTGTATTGGTCCTACAAGACTATACTATAATATGATAATAATCACCTTGGAGAATATAGCAACAGAGCAGGAAGTGGTGATATACAACTATAATTTTAGCACTTGAAAGGTTGAGGCAGGAGGATCACTGTAAATTCAGTGTCAGTTTACTCTGCATAATGAGTTTAAGACCAGTCAGGACTACATAATAAGAACCTGTATCAAAACAGATGAACAAACAAACAAAAAATAATATAATTTATTTATTTCCAAAATCATATTGAAATTATTCTTGTAAGCAAAAGTAATTTAGAAAATGTCTTACTTATATCAGTTAATCTGGCCTAGAATTTACTTTGTAGCCTAGGCTGGCCCGATACTGGGATTGTGAATATGTGCTGTCATGCCTGGACTGACATTAAAACCTTAAATCACTAAGTAATCTAATCTTCTATATAGAAGCTGAATCTTGGTGCTGTGGAACTTGATAGATAACAAGCAAACCCTTGGGAATCCCACTTCTGGTGATACAGAGTACCACTTAGAGGTCCAGAAAATAAGAAATTTCAATCCTCTCACATGTGTGGAAATAGAATGGAAATTTGGGAATACATTATGACATACTTGAATTTTATAACTTTTGTTCACCATGTCCTTTGACAATTTCATACATGTATACCATGTATTTTTGCTCCCTCTAATCTTGTTCCCTCCCTTATTGCACTCCCCTCCTCCCTGCACATTTCTTTCCATATTCATGTCTTTTTGTTTTGCTTTGAGACCACGGAGCTTATCAGGACAGTTTGTGTGACCATGGTTTTGGGCTACCCATTGGAGCTTGGCAGGCTCCTCTATGAGAACATAGCCAAAGGCTGTAACTTCTTCCCTTAGAACCCATCTGAAAGATCACATCTGGATAAGAAACAAGAAATCATTCCCTTTGTCTTCCCAGTTGAAACTCAAGTTTGGTCCTACTGAATATATTCTCTGAGCTAGTTTGCATCATAGACATGGGAGAATCCACTATGGAATTCAGGCAGCATCTGGCAACTTTTCAGAAGCCAGGAGTGGATGACGTCAGGAAGGATACAGTGAGCCTCTGCTTTTCACAAGTGTCATCTAATCATCAAAGTTGATCAGTGTGACTTCTTCAGTCTGAATGGAGCTTATAAATTTTTATTTCAAAAGGAGTATGTGCTCAGGAATTTTGAACAGGGAAGAAATGTTTCTCAACAGCTATAGAGTAAGGACTCCTGATTTCTCTACCTAGAGATGCCCATTCATAGAAAAGTCAAAGTAAGTGCAATAGGCTTGGGATGCAGAGCAGTAACAGAGCACTTGCCTAGCATGTTCAAGGATTAGTGTTACACGCACACACGCACACGCACGCACGCACACACACATCATAAAATGTTTAAAACAATATTTTCTATAAAAAAGTTATTTGTGTGTGTATGTGTGCGTGCGTGCGTGTGTGTGTGTGTGTGTGTGTGTGTGTGTGTGTGTGTGTGTATCAAAGGGCACTAGATGTTCCTGTGGAGGATCAAGGGTGACTACAGGAATCATCCTGATTGCTTCTATCTCATTTTTGCTTCGATCTGTGATTTCCCAGGCTCTGCCCACCAGGACAGGAAGTGCAGGCCGCCACCTTTTCTGTCCGGCTTTTTTTTTTCCGTGGGACCTGAGATTTGAACTCTGAATCATCTCTCCAGCCCTAAAACAATATTTTCTACTGCTGCTTATTTAAGATAACAGCTTTTCAACATTATAAATAATGATACAATGGAAATACAAGTATATCGATTTTTATAAATATTTGAGCACTTATAATACTAAATTAGTTTTAAATTGTCTAATAACCAAGTCAACAAAGTATAAACATTTTTACCATTCGTAACGCATGTTGTTCCCTTGTAAAATACAGCAGGTCAGAAATGTTCTTATTTGCCTCTGGGTCAACAGAGCCAGAAAAGAATGGCACATGGTACACAGGTGCTGAGAACTGCTGAGTGAGTGAATAGATACATCACCTGAGGGCTTTTCAAAACAAATATGACTTTCAAATACAATTATTCCCACAGAAAGTAAGTAAGTCTATTACTTATTGCCATCTTGGTCCGAGTCATTATGTCTGGCTGCTACTTACTAAAGGAATAGATGACTTAGCAGGAACTGTCTCCTGGAACGCAGTAGATGAAAAGACATGGATTTACTTTTCCCTCCAATTTCCCAAAAGCCTTTTTCTAGACATTAGGATGCAATGATTTATTTCATAATCTTGCAGCAAGAAGAAATGCACTCAACAGGCGAAAAGACGTATTTTCTTAAAGCTTAAATAGGAAACTAAATTCTTACAAGTGACAATGATATAAGCAACTCTTGTTGTCCCCCTACACACACATAAGCTACACTGCTAGCCACAATATCATTATCCAAAATGTACACTTACTTCGCATTTCCACTCAGTATCATCATCCCAGAGCAGCCTTTCACAAATCCTTTGGCTTCCTGGTTCACTTTTCTCTAATAGCACAAATGAAGCATACATGTAGTAGTTTGATATAGAGCTTCTATATCTCAGTTCCTAAATTAAGGCCTTTCACAGAGCTTTTAATAATACAGTCCCACGCTCTGGGAATTACAGACAAAGTTAAAATCATTCCTTCGTTGCCTTTCAACAAATTTCTGTTCTCTGCTCTAACTGCGTGCATGTAAATTCTATTAATGCTAATGGAGGCGATGCCTGTGCATACGGAGTAGAATGTGTCTAAGTCACACTTTAATCTTTAGCTACATAACTCTGGCATCTGTTCAAATGATACATGTGCCTCAAATACACACTGTATATCTGGGTTTCTTTCTGTCTGTATATTAAAATTTACCCATGTATTTTTAGTAGCTCTTACATTTTGGCCAACAAATTTTATTATTATTTTATATGTGTTGAGTTTTAACTGTTGTGCTAGATGTGACCATAAATAGTCCTGATTTATTAATGCAATGAAAGTATAAATGTGATTCCTGACCAGGTTATATTTGTTTTAAAAGATAGAAATTTTCTGTTGTTTTGCACCTGGTTAAAACATATGTAGGAAGGAGAAAACACGCAAACAAAATAAGTAACAGTAACCTAACAGCTCGTTTCTATAGTGAATCATGGTTATTTTCCCATAATAAAAATGCATTGTAGTGCATGCATATAAAAACAGCTAAGTAAGTTTATACTTGTCTTATTTGTGCTGAAAATATTAACTAACATGTTTGGAGGAAATGACTGTCTGAAAAATTTTATTTTTTATAATCCCCAGAGATGTTCTCAGAGTACGTGTAAATCTAATTCTTCTCCAAGGCTCCATGGATCTCCATCTTCACACTCTTTCCTTTTCCTTTCCCACAATGATCCCCCAAAATGTGAGGAAAAGATCAGTGAAAGCTATAAAATATAGCAAAGTCAAAATTCAACTGTTTTGAGTTGAGAAAAATGTGGTAAATTTTGTGTGCAAGTGAGCTCTTATTTTGCAACTCCTTTCCAGTAGGACCCCAATTTGCTAATCAAATGTTATTTGTACTTTTTGCATTTAAAACTAAGAAGATTTGAAGTCCAAAATCTCTGCCAGAACTGTTCTCATTCTCTACCTCCCTGTCCCTTCTCCTTGAGGGAGCACAGCAGACAGAACTTGCTTGTCATCAGGCAGTGACAATAGACAGCTTCAACCAATGGTCACGTGCTTCCTCAATTCTTTTCAGAATCAACACAGTCATCACACATGGAATCTGTGTGACTCCTTTCCTCCACTATTGTCTCTCTTCCCCCAAGACATGCTCAATACCTTTGGTTTTGTCGTTTCAGGACTTGCCTCATAATACAACTTTCCACACTGTCTTGAGAATCCAGGACTTGAGAAGTCCCTTCCAGGAACCTGGTGCTTTCTTTACCCTCGATCAAGCCATAATGCTCTTCCCAGATGTAAAACCAAATAGAGAGCCAGAGCTTTCATCTCTGGCCCCACCTTTCTCTCTTCCCAGTGAAAGAATGTTCTGCTTTCTCTGCCTATCTGACCAGAACTGTCTCTAAGATATATGTTTTTCCTGCTATCTTTTCCTGGATTCATCACTGACATGTCATGATTTTGTTCCAATATGGGTGAAAGATGTTTTCAGTAAAGCTTGATTCCTACTCAACTTTAGGCATTGAAATACAATTCAGATTAAGCCATTTAGGGCAATTGCAATACTTTGGCTAGTTGGTGTAAGAAATGCATGTGGTTCAACTAAGTCCACAAAATATGAAAGAATAGGGGCTGACTTCACTCAAGGTGGTGTGTGTGTGTGTGTGTGTGTGTGTGTGTTGATGTTTGTACAAGATGTTTCACCATGGCACTTTTGTGTAGTGTGCTTCAATCATATTCATTCCTTCTTACCTTCTATTGTCTCCCTCCCTGCCACACCAATCCCTTCCTTTCTCTCATACAATTCCCTTTCTATGTGCATGCCTTTTTTATCCACATTCCTCATCTGACTTATTTCATTCAACATGACAAACTCCAATTCTACATCATTTCCCTAAAAGTGACTTTATTCTTTATAGTTGAATAATCCTCATGTGTACTGTTTTTAAGTGTTTTTTTTTTATTTCTACTCATACAACTTTAACAGGTACATGGGTCCCCTCCCTCCCTCCAACCTCCCACCGCCCTATGTCCCCCTCCCCTCCCCCCTCCTTCCCTATCCCCCAGTGCCTCCCCCTCCCATCCCCGGAGCATCCTTTAATGTGCATGCCAGACTCTCCTCTGTGTCCTCCTCTCTGATGAGGTGCAAGGACCCAGTGGCATTTCCCAGAACCCTTTCCTGTGTTCCCCTTAAGCATAGGAACACTACTGTGGCTGTCAATCCCTTGCCTCCAAGGATCTTAGTGCCTTTAGCAAATGCTAGAATTTGAGGGGTCAATAGTGTGTTGGACATTGCGCAGGGCATGCAAAGTCCAATTATGATTGCTTCGGCCCTAACTTGTGTGGAGTATCTTGTATATCATTGCTCCTCCCATCCTTGTGCTCTTACAATCTTACCTCCCCCTCTTCCGCAAATTTCCCTGAGTTTAGGCTGGCCTAAGGGAGAGATTAGGCTGGCCTAGTTCCAGGTAGTTGATATAGAGTCTCTGATGTTCTGGATTATGGTTTGTTGATTTTAACCATTCACTTACAGATAAGTGCCCAGGATGATTTGACTGCTGTGAATTCCGCTGCTGTGAACATGGGAGTATAGTGCACAGTTCACCTTTGGATCCCTTCAGGCCATGGATGTGTGTCCTCTTTTGTGTTCATATTCTTAAAAAAGTGAAGTGTGAAAAAAAACCTCAACAGATGAGTTAGGAAATAACAGCAGAAAGGAGAGGAATAAGACAGAGAAAATAAATACACACTCCATTCCTTCATCCTAAGTTCTCATTTATGAAAGATGAACTGTATTCTGGACTCTTAGCAAGCATAAACACACACACACACACACACACACACACACACACACACACACACACACACAAGCACTCCTTTATTTTCCCATTATGCATGTCTTAGAATTTAGACCAATGTTAAAGTGTTCACATTTTATTACTTTTTATAGTCAAGCAACTATACAATAACTGCTTTCTTACATAAGTTTTCATTCCCTAGGGTCAATCACAAACTCACTTTTAATCTTGCTTAGTTTTTGTATAGTTCTCATTAAATTAACCTCAAACTGGTTAAATTTAAACTTGACCTTGTCAAAAGGAATTTTTTAGACTCTTATTTGGATGAGTTACACTGTAAACCTAAAACAGCCACCATCTTGGTTTCTTGCTTAACATGAATATTTTGTTTTGTTTAATATTAAATTGTTTTTTCTTCCAGAGTCAGATATTGAACCCCAGCACTGGAAAGCTGGGACAGGAAAAAGATAAGTTCAAGACTGCAGAGCAAGACCTTGTCTTAAAAAGAGATCTGAAGGTCAGTGTCCATCCAATGGAGATGGAAAAGATCCATTAAGTCTTCAACAATTTGTGGTGTTGATTCATGGAGACAGAAAAGTTTTTCCCTCACATGCTAGAAAAGGAGAAAACGTGCCCTGAAGGGGAGCCTTCCCATCTCTCTCCAGAGGAATTTGTCTTTGTCAAAGAGAACATGGATTGCGCAAAAACCTATCTTAAAAATATTGCCTTACACTAGGATCCTGGGAGGCAAGGGATTGACAGCCACAGTAGTGTTCCTATACTTAACGGGAACACAGGAAAGGGTTCTGGGAAATGCTACTGGGTCCTTGTACGTCATCAGAGAGGAGGACCCAGAGGAGAGTTTGGCATGCACATAAAAGGATGCTCTGGGGATGGGAAGGGGAGGCACTGGGGGATGGGGAAGAAGAGGGAGGGGAGGGGGTCACAGGGAGATGGGGGGTTGAAGGGAGGGGAGGACCGGTGTACCTGTTAAGTTTGTATGAGTGGAAATTAAAAAAAAATTTTAAAAATGTTGCCTTAAAAGTATGTGCCTCCCAACCTACAGAATAGGGATCTCTTGAGAGCAGTTCCCAAACCAGATCTAGATTCCTATGTGTCTCTGAGAGTCAGAGAGCAACAGGAAGGTGTACTGGTCCAGCCAGAAGCAGATGAGCAGAGGGGACGAAATGATTGACTTGGAGGAGGATTCACAGGACTTGATGCGATACAAAACCATTGCACCTCTTTGTTTCTGCTGCTGTTCAGCTCATTTAAATGGAATAACGATTCCTGAGAACATGAAATATGGACAGTATTAGAACCCCCAGCTCCCTTTGTGCCTAGGAGCGGTAATGACATTGTGCTCCTGACAGTAGGCTTTGTTCAACGGTGTATGGACCATTGGCATGGAAAAGCTGTCAAGGCAGGATTCCCAGCATTGGCATGACCCTGACTTCTACTGTTTCAACCAATATTGACAGATGGGGTCCTAGTTCTGCTTGAGTCCCCAGCAAATAAATCATAGTTTATTGCAAAATAATTTATTAATTTAAAAAACTCTTTCATAGACACAACTTTGTCTATTTTAATCCTTTATTCTAGGAGAATTGCCTTCCAAGGAAAACAAATGTGGATGCAAAATTAATGAGAATTTTCAGGTTCAAATATGCCTCATATTTCCTTGTTTGACTTAGTTTGAGTAGTAATTTTTCTTTACCACCATGACTGCATTGATCTAATCCAGGTGTTAAGAATTCATTCTTGTACTTGATTAGGATTTTTGAGGAAAGGAGATTACTAGGTTTGGATTCAATTTTTGTCCCAAAATTTGAAAATGGCAGTTAATAGGGTATTAATTAATTGAGAGAATTGAGGAAACAGGGAGCAGGACTGGACAACTGAGAACTGAGCTGTGGTGTGCAGCCCTGGAAGTGGTCAGGAGGGCAAGGTGGAGTTAGAACTAAGGGACTTTTGGAATGGCTCCCAGTAATAAGGCAACCCGGGCTCTGCTGCAGCCTTTGCCTACATCTCATAAAGGCTACTCCGGGAAGATGTAACCTTGGACAGGGTATCACCTTTCAGACATTCATGAGATGAGCGAGTCCTCAGAGGCAAGCATTGCTAGCAGCTGGAGGAAAGGACACCTTGGTGCTGGAAGGGCAATTCCTGCAGGACAGACCACATTTTTCCATAGTTTGATCTTCTACCTAAAACATCTTAAAGTATTTTGTATTTTGAAGTTGACAACTAACTGGCTGCTGAATACTGTGATGTCTACTATGGAGTGTTCTGACTGGTCAGTTCATTGATGGTCATATGCTTTTGATGGCTAGGTTTCTTTTTAACTATATTTATTGTGTGTGTGTGTGTGTGTGTGTGTGTGTGTGTGTGTGTGTGTGTATCAGAGGGTACTGGGTTCCTGTGGAGGACCAAGGGTGACTTTGGGAATCCTCTTGGATTGCTTCTTCCTCCTTTTTGCTTTAGTCTGAGATTTCTCAGGCCCCACATACATTCGTGCAGATGGCCAGATTTCTTAAAGAAACATCTAACTGGGCTGGATCCTCACAAGTCTGTTGGACAAGTATGTGATATGAGAGACAGGGTCTGGATTCAGTATTCAAATATGCAATTTATCATTTTATGTTAATTACTGTCCTTCCCTATCATTTTCTTGGTGTTTTTCGATAAAGAGGTTTTGCTTTATGTTGCTTTATTCATTAATCTCTAATATTCTATCCGTCTATCAGGTTGTGGAAGTTGTCTGGCATGCGACTAGGGTTTCAGCTACTCCATATGGAGGTCTGACCAATCCTCCTATTTTTAGCTGTACCTTCAAACTCATTTCCACAAGTACCTGGAAATGCCCGTTCCCGAACCTCCCAGAGATGCTGCAGCTGTGACAGCATCTGAACTTCCAGCGTCAGCAGAGAATGTGGCCTTTCCAGGGCCGCTGAGGTCAGTACCATCTCCTCATTTGCTTTCTCACTTCCAAAATGTTGCCATTTCTCCCTTTTTCAATTACTTTTGTCCTGTGGGTGAATGCTTTTCAGAAATATCACCTTACTATGTTTTAGGGAGTAAATGTGTATTTCATTTTACAATTAGTAAATGATTTAAATATTCTCTCCCCCCTTATATTTTTAAATAGGTAAAAGACTTTTATTGTCCTAAGAAAATGCAATTGTCTCTCCCACCTGTTTCAAAGACACCCAGCTGATTCTTGTGCCCCTAATCTAAGCAAGGCTAATACTTACAATTTTTTTGTTTGTCCATCAATCTTTTCCAAGAATAAAAGATATTTTTCTTTCTTCCATTAAGGATGTTTACTATAATGTTGTTTTATACTTGAGTTTTCTTTTAATATTGCTTGAAGTTCTTATCAATATACTACTTTTGCTTGTACCATTAGTAGTTACATAGTTGTATTATTTGGTTAATTTTCTATCCAGGAATATTTGTTTCTAATTTTTGTTCTGACAAATCTAAAATAAGCAGTTTTCCACATAAGAGTGCATGCATATATAAGTTATTTTTTAAAGGTTGTATCCATTGGTGTACTAATAGATATTGCCAATTGTCCTATACAAGGGTCACAGTGATTTTTATATCCAATAATGGAAAAATGTATTTCACCTACTTCAATCATGTAAGAGAGCACATATAAAAAATACGTGAATAGATACAGGTGGTATCCATTGCATTATATTATAATTTCACATTTCCTTTATGAAATTTTTCTTATGCCTAAGACATATTTTCATTTCATTATGTTTTAACTGTACTTTGTGTTTATAGTTTACCCTTTAGGAAGAAAAATGTGCATGTGTCATGCATGTGAATGTGTAAGCATTAGTCCAAAGGAATCATTACAACATTGTTGAGTCACATGTATAATTACAGTATATGCAAATATCTTCTGCTAAATCTAAAATACCATGTTTGGTTGTGTATTCCAGTCAAGGAAAACAATAGAAAGCAGGCACTCAGAACAAGGTATTTCTCATGCAGAAGAACCAGTCTGGGAAGAATGCCCACTCATGCTCTAATACAAGTTCACTAGGCCAGACCAGGTTAAAGCAACTGGTTTAGATCAATGGCTAGTCTATATCTAGGTTATGTTATGAATCAACTATGTACTTTAGAAAGAATGTGACCTTAGAATAATTACACGACATTAGCCAAATAATGTAATCATTCTCTGTTTCCTTATCTGAAAAATAGGGAAATATCATAGTACATACAAACTATTCAGCACTGAAGACTACAACATAAATCATTTCTAGGGGGAAGCGGGAAAAAAAATCATTTCTAATTAATACAATCAGTATGGAACTAATTGTATGAATCAGGTTAAAAACATGTACAATTCAGACAATTACAGAATGTTCACAGGAAGAGTGGAACCATAATGTTAAGGAATATTAAGAGATGATTATGAATAAACAAGGTGGTACTAAAGTACTGAAAAAACACATATAATGTGAAAGTACAAAGTATGTTCTCACAGCTAAAAGTGGGGGGAAAGATGGATTTACTTATCTTATGGCTATAGAACTTGCCTATTAGTGCTTATAAGTATTACAGTACGAAAATATTTTAGAAAAATTATAAGCCTTTAAGTCCCAGACAAAAGAAAAATAAAATATACTGAATTAGGAAAACGTAGAAATGTGTTTTATTTAAAAAAAAGGTTTCCCCTGCTTTCTGTACATAATCATTTGATATTTAAAATACAATTATCCTCAAAGACTTACTATATTTTGATCCCATAATCATTCTACTTAAAAAGATTAACAGTAAATCACGAAAGCCTGGTGTTATTTTTATATTTAATTATATAAGATAAAATAACATGAGATATCTTACGCAGAATAATAAAAGTATTTTTTCAACAGGCATTATACTTAAAAATGAAAACTATAAGATTGGGGTGCAGTCCATGGTAAAGCACTTGCTGGTGTGCACAAGACCCCAAGTTCCATCCTCAACACAAAAAAATAAACAAATAAAATAAAAATTCTAATAGCCTGTAGCTGTCTTGTAAAATGAATGATCTTCCTTAGATTGGATTTTTTTAGTTGCAGCAATAGGTCCCCCTGGTGGTGACTTAAAATATGTATGTCCTATTTTATGTGGTTTTAACTCACTAAACTGAGCATTAAATTAATACTGTTCTTCCTTGAAGAAATGCAGAGAAAGAACACAGAATAAACTGATTAAAGATGGAAGTTGTCAACTTCCCTATATGGAAATCTGTACTTAATAACGGTCATAATTGTAGGAATTAAATGCCCCTCTCCCTAAAAATGCTCCCAAAACAAAAGGTTCTAATTAATACAAAGTAATTTTAAGAAGCAATATAAGAATCTTTAAAAATCAGAATCACAGATTATATGAATCTACCAAAAGATTCATCTTGCTGGTCTATTTCCTATTACTGGGATATACAAGGTATGAATGGTCAAAGAAAGCTTGACATGGTGTCCATTCTTAAGTTACATTACATGATATTCTTTCACAGTACTCAAGAGATAACTGTGCATATAACAGTTCTCGGAACAAAGGCAGAAACTCTTGTTCACACTCAATTCCATCACTGGATGTCAACTCAGAAGCTTAATCTCTTCAGAAGAACAAGGAATTATGACCCCACTCTGTATCCCCCTGTACAACAGGATAAATATGTTGTCAGCCCAGGGCTAATCCAGAAATTTTAAAGATAGAAATACCTGTTTGTCATATCCTAAAAACTCTTGGAGAACCCAAAACATCCCAGACCTGAGTGAAGAACTGCATTTGAACCCACTGGCCAGTAAGTACTAGATAGTCCTTTCTCTGACCCTGTGATAGTTAATTGTGGGTGTCAACTTGACCACACTTGACATTAACTAAGATCAACTGTCAAGACTCCCTGAAGAGATTATCCAGATCAATACATTTACAATACAAAGACCAACCTTAGATCTGATTGGAACCTCCCAGTAACAGACCAGATAAAAAGAACCATATAACAGAAGACTTGGAAGACAGACTCTGAAGCTATGCTAGAAAACTCTCTTCAGCTGTAGGAGCCTCCAGGATGTTTGCAGTGACTTAGTCTGTCTCTAGCGTCAGCCACCAGCCATGTCACCTCCACCATGAAAGACTGTTTCTGCTCTCTGGAACTGTAACCTGAATAAATCTCCCTTAAGTTACAGTTAATAGTAACTATTACAGACCCCTTGCTGCATTATACTCATTACATCCCAGTGACTCCTGCCATTTTACAACGCATCACTCTTGAGTATCTAGGAAACACCGAGCAGTTGGCTATATCTGTTGGTTCCTTCCATAGTGCCGAATTCTCCAAAATTCCTGAGTCACATTTAAGATACTAGATTACTTCCACTGGACCTGTACAATAGTTGGCTTACCAACATTTCACCAGAGATGTGGGAAGATCTCTAGAAAGTCTACACCATTGTTGAAAGCTAATGCCAGCTAGGACAATGCCAGTGCCTTTATTCAGTGGTTTACCTACTGATAAAGCATCTTGCATTAGCAAGTGCTTAGGCTACTACAGGCATCCCACATGGAACCAGTGGGTCACACATGTAAAATGGAAGTGGGAAGGAAAGTGGTGAAGTGAGACAGGAGAGGAGTATGTTATGGTTTGAAATTTTTGAGTTGTCCTCTACTGGCTCATGAGTTTGAATCTTTAGTTTGGGAAGGTCCTGGCACCTTTAGGAGGTGGAGCCTTGCTGGAGGAAGTCACAGAGGATGGGGCCTTGAGATTGGTCAGTCCCATGCTGCTTCAGTTAGTTAGTCTGCTCACAAGTTTGCAATTTTGCAGCTCTCAGCCTCCATAATGGATGTAACTTAGGCCACTTCCAGCTTCTATTAGCCACTCGTGCCTTTCCCACCATAATGGACCATATCTCCCTTCTGGAACCATAACCTGAATAAACTCCCTTTCTCCCCTTCAGTTGTTTGAGCCTGAGTAGTGTCTCACAGCAGCAGAAGGGTAACCCATTAAGGAAAGGAATGGGTAGTAAGGGATGAAAACATAAAATCATTGTATTTATGTATGAAAGTGTTAAAGAAAAAAAAATTTTTAAAGATACTAGATTAACAAGAATGACTCTGAAGTGATAACTCAGGGGTAAAGCCTTTGCCTTACAAGCAAAAGGATCCGAGTTTGGATCCCAGGTCCCATGTAAGAATGCTGAATAGAGATGGCGGTGATCTACACTTCCAGGTTTGGAAGGCAGATATAGTCTGGGAAACCCCAGAACAAATTAATAAGGATGTAGAGCAATCCAGGATGATTGCTGATACTACCCTTGGACCTCCACAGGCACACACAGTGCCTTTTTCTACATGTATCCTCACACATGTGCATACAACTTACACATGTAAAAGGAAAAATATGACTCCTGCAATCCTGTCCTAGTTCAGTATCTATAGCAACATCGAAAACTGCAAACAACCCAAGTGGCTGTCATTTGGAGAGTGAATAAAAAATGTGTACCTTCACATTATGTTAGCAGTAATGGAATTGGATCTTCTGCATAAAAATGCAAGATGGAAGATAATACCCATAGAATGATGTTATCATGATGTATATAGATATGTTATATATATATTACTATTTATTAAAGTTTATAGTCTTAAAAAAAATATTAGATTAAATATTAGTAATCCATTGGAGAGCAAGAGAATTGAGACAGATTCTCACTCAAGTTGTTCACACTGTCCTGAAATTCACTATATACACCAGGCAGACAACAAACTTGTAGCAATTCTTCTGCCTCAGCCACCTAAGTACTGGGATTATAAATGTGAGCCTACACCTGGCTAATGTTCCTGTTCATATGCCATTATACCACTGTGTATATAAATTAACACTTTAGCATGCTTCCACATATATACTGTCAATCACATTCTAAACCCAGCTCTCTTATCTCTAGGCCTACGTTTGTGATGTAGTCTGGCTGTACAGAGAAGCTAAACCTCAAGACTTTCTCTCAAGAAGCAATTTATTCATGCGAGCATTGGCCCAGCTGACTTTCATCTAAGCCTGGTAGAGCGGAGCATTGTCCTACAAACTTTTGTGGGCCCCCTGAACATTCCAACGTCCTTAGCACTTTAATCTCTGTCTCCCATTTATAGCAACATGCATTGTGAAAAAACTCTACCATATTTGGATTACTGGAACAGGTTTACTAGCACATAGTTTAACAACATTAAGCTATAGCAGAGGTCTAATATTCTGCCTCCCATATAAGCAGAGATCCACATCAAAGTGAACTAGGCCCATTTCTAACCCTAAAGGAAGCAAGAATGGGTGAGAGAGCAGAAACTTTAAACAACAAAGTTACTGATAAAGGTGAGACTTCCATTTCATGACTCTACAACTTGATCCTGGAGGTCTGAAATCGTCAGGTCTCTTCTGCCTGTGTAATCATGGTTAATGTGAAGATTCTCGCATCTGACCTCGAATAACCAAAGTTGTTTCCCTATGTATTCTTCTTTCTTTCGGGCTTGTTTTTTTAGTTGTTTCTAATAAACCAAGTGTATTTGTGAAAAAAAAAATCCTTTAAAAAAAAAAAATATATATATATATATAAATTAAAAGGTGGAAAATAGTTTTAGTTGCTTTATATTTTTTTTATATAATTGTCTTTAAAAATGGAAACCTTACTGTATAGTATGAAGTAAGATAAGCTTTTGAAAAAAAATTAAACTTTTCTGTCTTTAAAATACAGAATTTAGTGGCTATGGGGCTGCTTGGCTCTGAACAGGGCATCTAGATAACCTCATCTCAAGACTCAAAAAACATTGCGGTGGGTAGGTAGGAAAAATTCAAGATCCTGAAAGGGAAGAGGGATGTTGCCACAGTATTTTCTGGACATGACAGGACTATGAACTCATAGCAACTATGTGTACTTCCACAAGACCTATGCAGTATTTCACCATGGAAGAAACAAGATCTCGAGTCACCACAAAGAAGTCCCTGAAACTGATTAATGTCAGATGGTGGAGGAAGGGAAGTACTTTCCTCAATGGCATCAATGCATGCTCCAGCAAGTGCTTAGGTACATGCCATCAAAGGCAACTCTGATGAAGCTCACTGGGCCACACATGCAGAAAGACAAGGAAGTAGGAAACCTAGTAGGGAAGAAAGTTTACAGTGGGAAAAGCAGGGTGGATGGGATCACATGATAAAAAGTGAAAGCAACATAATCGTCTCCATGTATGAGACTCTAAAAGAATAAAGATAAAATTTTAAAATAAAACTTTGGCCTTCATAACTACCAAAATAGAAATACAGGTCATAAGTTTTAGGCTTATTTTAATCAAATGTCAACAGCATGATTGTTTTCTCCAAATAGATGGAAGACTTGGCTTGCTTACTATTCCCTTGAGAATACTCAAGGGAAACTAATCAAAATTTAGAATTATTCCCAAGTAGGCTAGAAACCCTAGGAAATGGAAGACCAGTTGAAAGTATGGCAAATTGTTTGAACTCACAGACCAGCATTACATTACTTTAAAGGAGCTTGCTCTGCATTGGCTGTCCCACTAAAGGTTAGTATCACTCTTTAATTCCCACCAGTTTCCCATATGTCAAACCTCATTGGTCCATCACTGGTAGTGTCTGTTAAAGTTGACCAGGTGCTAGATTTGATCTCTAGCACTAAAAAACCAAGTAGCAACAGCTAAAGAATTTACTCTTAATATCCTACCTATCTGTCAGTGTAAAACAATATGTTTCTTGGAAACCTTGAAGATTACAGACCATCCAGAACCAAATAATTGTAGAATTATGGGTAGTTGAGCTCATTGGCTAATAATGTAAACTATAGAACAAGTCCAATTATAATGGTTTAGATTTTCATTCATCTTTGCCCAATTCACAAAATATTTTCACAAGTATAATTTCATTTCATTTTTCCCAAACCAAATGTGATACAGATTTTTACTTTTCAAGTTTTAAAATCTTCCCTAGTTTCATCTTTTAATCTTGAACACAGTATCAAAGCCAGTTAGACTTGAAGTTTTCATCAGAAAGAAATCTTAGAATCCAAACACTGTATTCCCCATCCTGACTACTGACTGCCACCAATTTTGAGGGAGTTACTTGGTTTTTACTGCCAATGTTGAAAAATATCCCACCATCCTTAAGCTTAGATCGCAACAATAATCACCCAGCAAGATTGGTCCAGACAAAATCTCCTGCAAAGTTCAGTCCGGGCCAGTTATTCAAATTTAATTGAACTTTTAATCTTAATAGAAAATGAAAATAGAAACGTAGAAGACCTCGCTTAAAACATGGTTGCATCTACCCGTTTGGCAGAGACCTGAAATGCATGAACTTTCAAAATAATCAACATGCACATTTTATAATGAAAGATTACTTCTCAGTAGGTCAACCCCAAACCTTTAGCCTGCTGTTAAATTTAAGGAGGTTTTCAGTAGCAGAAAATACAATTTGGAAATATTTTTATCACCTAGCATTTAGCTGATGTATATAGAGTGCTTTTTGTTCTAAACAGCCATTTCTCCTGAGCAAGCTTTCGTCAGTCAGTCAGGGGATTTATGTTCTACAACAGAGCACGCTTCCTGGCTGTCAGGTTTACATGGACCTTTTGGAAGACCCTGGGGATAGGCCGTCTGCGTGATGTCACACAGGGAAAATGATCGCTTTTTTTGGTGTACGCAGTGGTGTGTCAGACACATGTTATGAGCACATTAAAATCAGAAATGTCGGACTCCAGGGACTCTATTAAGTATCCCTGATTTCTTTTATTATAGAATAAAGAAAACCTACTCTAAAATGTTTTTAATTAAGTATAAAATTAAGGCAACCTGCTGATCTTTATTCTATAAAATATCAGTAATCTTCCCAAAAATCATATAATAAAAATATTTTACATATGCTCAGAACAGTATAAATTTATAGATTTCTGAAGTTCTCATACAAAGATAACTTAAATTGTATAGATAATTAGATAACAGTACTAACTACACTTAATAAGGTACCCGTCGTGGAGATAACTTTTGTACGTTATCTCAGACAACTGAAGACTTAGTTTTAGATTTTCCTTGGCAGTTTCTCATCCACTATGAAGTTTTCAATGAATGTTTTAACTATAGGACAACTAGACAGAATAGGAAAGTAAACAAATTACCTATTCTGCTAGAATAATCAAGACTTCCAAAATTCAATCAAATTCTCAAGGCCATATTTCATTGTGGGAATTACTGTTCACCACCCAAATTATTCATAATCCTATTGTTGTAGTTTACCTGCATGGTTGCTGATAAATAACGATCAAACTTAAGGGAACAAGGGGCTTATTTTCTTTTATGATTACTGGTTACAGTTCTCAGTCTAGCTTGATGGGAGAGCATGCACCAACACCAGGGCCGAGGGAACTGGCCACACCATCACTACATAATGGCTGAGATATGGACAGTTCTTACTTATCAGACCAGCATGTCTGGCTAAGCAAACAGAAGGATGCCAACTCTCTCAACCAGCTCTCCATGATTTATTCCAGGGCCTAATCCCACCCACAATGGGCTGTGCCTTCCCCATCAGCTAGACAATCTTTTGCAGGTTTGCTCTGGGCTTAACTCAACCATCAACTCTCTACAAATGTGCCCAGATCTTAAACCCTCAACAGTCAAGTTGACACTTGTGCCTAATTATGACACCTATGATGAAATTGACAATTACTGATCCCATCTCTGACTAGTGAACCTCCACTAGGACCCATACAGGCTTTCAGCTCCAAGCCTGTGAATCCGCCGTCCTTTCTGGCTTAAGGCCACACCCCTTACCAACTATTTTCCTGAACTATTCTCTCTCCTTTGGACAAGCCCCAAGATATTTTTTTTGTCTTTTTAATCATTATTCTTTGACAATTTCAATATATGTACACCATATATTCTGACCCATGAGTCCCTCTTGCCCATATTCCTTTGTGTTTTGTGTGCAAAAATAAAATCCTCTCTGCAAAGACTGAAGAAAAAAAAATCCTCTACTCTCAAAATAAGAATTCTCTATACCTTCATGATTAACAGAGTATTTGCCTAGTGTTTTTAAGTAATGTATTACAATTCATCTCCTTTTTCAACATCCTTTTCATTACTTCAAAGTCTACTCTAAGACTGTAAACCTGCAGATGCTTGACACCAAACACTAACATTCATGGAACAGCATACAATAATACCCACTAAGCCTTGGTCCTCCACAGGGACATACAGTGCCACTACATTGAGAGTGTGTTCAGCAAATACTTTTGTCACTAGCCTAGGCAGTCTGATACATCATACCTTCAGTCTGTAAGAGTCATTGTGAGAACAAAGTACTACCTACTCATTATGAGTGGACAGTAATCTTGGTAGCAAATTGCAGTTCATTTAAACTCATTATCTTGAATATATTAATATCTCCAAATTTCTGGCTTTGTAAAATATCAAAGCTATCTAAGATAACATCTCTCAAAATGTAGTGGTTGCTATTCCCATAGATCAGGTGATCATACAACTTAGTTGCCTAAGACATTTCTGATTTACTGTTTATCCCAATTTAAATAGCTTCTCCCTCCCCTGAAGTCTCTTTCTCCTAAAGAAAATCTACTCAGATAAATCATATGGTCGGTTGTGTCAGCTGTTGACTAACTTGATTCCCACTGTCACAGTTAAATGTATGCTAGGTCAGAAGAAATCTTAATAGGCTCCACTAGCAGGACAAGAACATAGCAGGAGGGCAAGTGAGGGGATGACAATTACACCACCTGTTTTCTTGCTCAGCAGTACCCCAGAGCAATACCTCTCCATCTCAATTGCAGCAGTACTAGAACTGATCATGTGGTTGCAGGACTGGAAATATCCCACCAAGTCATCTGCTCAGATGTTATGCTAATGGCCAGTAAATGAACCTTTCATAAATATCCAAAAAACGATGGTTCAGAGAGTTCTGATGTGCTGACTAGGTATCCTACCCCACTTATGTCTTTATCTAGTCAGTCATTTATCTTGCAATATCTTTTATAGTAGGCAAATGGCCTGAATGCTGAGATCCATCCTAGCAAATTAATGGATTCTAAAGAAGGGGTAGTGTGAAATTAGAATGGTATAGGTCTTAGGTCTGAAGCACAGACAACAGATGGGGATTTGTAAATTTACATCACTTAAAAAAAAAGAAATTAGGGCTGGAGAGATGGCTTAGGGGTTAAGGCTTTGCCTCGCATGCAGAATAGCTCAAGTTCAGATCCCAAGTCCCATGTAAAAATGCCAAATGCAAATGACAGCAGCCTATACTTATGGATGTGGTTAGCAGAGCCTGGAAAATTCCAGAATGAAGCAAAAAGGAGGTAGAAGCAATCCCGAAGTCACCCTTGGTCCTCCACAAGGACATACAGTGCTCTTTGATAAACACACATGCAAAAAATACAATGAAAGTACACACATGCATACACACGCACAATTGAATAAATAATTAAAAACATTAAAAAATACAATGAAAGTTTAATAATTTAAAAAAAAAGAAAGGAGAGAATAATAGTGATGAGAAAGATTTCTGAAGTGCAAAGTTCACACTGGTGAAGTGTATCGGGAAACAGAGCAGCACATTATGTAAGGGTCACAGGAAACACACTTTCTCACATCATGAAAACACATGGCGCAATGTGATTGCAATGATGAGGCACACAAATCACACTCTCCTCCTTTCTTCTTTTGGCTCCTTTAACTGACCGTTGAGCTCTGCAGACACCTGAGAATAACGTTATGTGCCCCTGTAAGACCTTACTTCCATAAACACGAGGCAAGGGAAATACTCTACTGTTAAGCACAGCAAGAATAAAAGAAATACAATTACTGGCATCCTAAAGGGTTAACTTTCTATTAAAAACAATAAAAATATTCCTCTTAGTGGCAAAAAAAAAAATGGTTTGAATACTGTTCAAGTAGAATAGCAGAAGACTAGCAAGCCTAGATTTATTTTTATGTTTTATTCTTCACTTTCCTGGAAATCATACATTATTTCATGCTCAACAAAGGTAATTCATCAGCAAGAGTCACAATTTTAAATTTCAATGTGTACTTGTAGCTCTAAATATGGTTATCATTGTGAACACCAATTTCATATCCAAAATTTTTTATTCTAAGTGAACAATCAAGTTGCTTTCTAGACAAGTGTTTAAAATTTCACCACTCTTAGGTTATTTTCTGCTAAATGTCTAACTAAAATGCCTTAATATAAAACTCCAGGAGGCTCACAATATTTAAAGTACCCCAGATTCTATTTCTTAAAGAAAAGTTACTAAAATCAGCAACTCATCCTTCTTCTTGGGAGAGACCACACCTTCAGAACTACAGTATTAGAAGGCCGGGTAGGTACCACTTTTCTATGACCTGTTTCTGATTAACACATGCTTCCCTCAACATGTATGTCAATACTTCCCTCAACATGTATGGCAATAAGCAGAAGGACTTAGCAGCTCTCTGCTCACCATTTTCTCTTCATCACTGTCTTAACTCATCAAAATTCAAAAATGTAACTCTTTACTTTGTCAAGAAGTTACAAGATTAAAACTGATTCAATTAGTTTAAAGGGAAAATATTCAAAATTTAACTTTCATTAAGAAACCAAAAAGCCTCTAAGATAATATATAAGGATAAAAGTATCTATATGCACAGTAGTTATTCTGATAATGTCTTAAGACAAAAATCTTAAGACAGCAATTTGGTCTACACTGGATTACCTTATACTAAAACAAAATATCAAACTTGGTAATAGCTAAGATAATGGGAAAATTTGGCTATTTCTACTGTCAATGGTACTTTGATTTTGCTTCAAATGAAACTGTAAAGAGAAAAGACTTTAGAAATATTCTGCTAAGAGTTAACAATGATTAAAAAATCAAAGTAAAACAGAAAATTTACCCAACTCTAAAATACTAAACATTTTATTAATGAAAGTCTTAACACCATGTGTACCAAAAAAAGTAACAACATTAAATCAAAAGCCTACAAAGAATATGTATCATATAACTTGATTATTTTAAACTTTATATAAAACTGGTTTTATAAATGCAAAGTAAACTATTAATACTAACAACACTGCTCATACAAAGAAACTTAGCAATAGTAAAATACAAATAGATGATGCTTCTGGAAAATAGACCTAGGATGGCTTCTTTTTTAAGTGATTCCAGGAACAAATACAGACCAAAGAGAGGAGCTGCAACGGTTCTGATGTTTATCCTTATAAATCCTTCCTTATATGTCACCAGTCATAATAGCAATGAATTCTTCTTGATTTACTGTGATAAAGAAAATGCACAGATCAAAAAAGCAGATACCTATTTTTCCAAAGAACAAAACTATCATTTTATAATATACTTTATACTTTAAAATATTTAAGAATATTATAAGTCAAAACAGTTTTTACTTTCGCTTCTCTTTAAACAGAACTTCTAAAATACAAAAATATATAAATGTGACAAGCATTATGAATTAGTATTCTGCAATAAGCAGGGAAAACAAATGATACTGTTTGTTACTATAAAGCCAGAGACATAACATTGGATCACATTGACTAAAAGAGGTTAAGAAGAGTGACATTTTAAGTTGAAGAAATGGTTGAACAACCCTTCCTAATCCTTATTCTAATTCATTTAGCAAGTCTTCCCATGATAAATTGAATAAATCATGTAAATTTGAATTCTAAAGAATGGAAATATATTACAACTTAAAAAAAAACACACAAGGTTTGAAAAGTCCATTTGAAAAAAAAAAAAATGAAACCAAGTACCACAAAAGTATCAATAGAAATAACAACTTGAGAAAATGCAGTTTTTTCCTTAATCGCCAGGTAATACAGCACCTGTGAAACACAAGAGCCAGGGGCAGTGTGACACCTCAGCGGGTGAAGTGCCTCCTCACAAAGCTGACAGCCGAATTCAATCCCCCAGAAGCCCACACACGGTGGGAAGAGAACTGACTTCCAAAAGATGTCTTCTGACCTCTTCCCATCCAAGTGTGGCTTCTTTTCAATTTCCCTCCCCACCCCCTTCTCTTCCCATTTCTATTTCTTCCTCTCTCCCTTTCAAACAATAAAATAAAAACAAAAACAAAAAAACAAACAAAAAAGAAACACAGGGTAAGTTCCTGCATCTCTTCCTTAGCAAATAGAGTAGACAGCCATCTAGGAGACTCACATTCCTTAGGTAGATCACTGAAAGACAGGGCTCCCTTTTTTCCTTTTTTTTTTTTTCTCTCTTCTGTTTAAATGAGATGTGTATATAATGTATAGAACATCTTTTGGCACTTCTGGCTCATGGTTTTTAACCAGAGATCTGGGGGTCCTCTAGCTAGAGTAATAAAAATTGTCTTTTTCATGAAGAAAAAATAATAGGAAATAATCACTGTTGATGACTCATCATTACTAAAATTACAAACAAAATTCAGTCAGAAAGCATAGTTTATAAAGTATGGTTAAGGCAGCAACCTGGAAAAAAAATAGAAGTCTTTAATTTTTAAGATAATATACAACCCTAATTAACAGAAATGTTTAGAAAACAAAGCTTCCCATTAAACAAATGAGCTTAACACATCCAAGGCTTAACACATTCCTAAAGCACAAGTTATGAATGGTAATTTTTATAATAGCTCATGGGAGCACTACACTGAGAAATAGAAAACCTGGCTTCTTCTCATCGTTCTGCACAAAATGTTACTGCATCTCAATTTCTTCATCTGAAAACACTGAACCTATCAGATGATAATTTAGATTGTCTTTCTTAAAGTCCTAGATCGTGCTGCATGAAAACCTAAGGCAAGTATTGGTGTCTAGTGAACAAAAACACCACAATCTAGGTGTTACATAACACATCTAAACAGATCCCAGGACTCCTGCTCTGTAATGTGCCTGAATCAAACCAAGGAAGAGTACATGACATATAAAATTATTATTAGTCATCTGTGACAATGGTATCATAATGATAATATCGTTACTCTCAGTAACTGCAGGCAAAAACACCAGAGACAAGTTCTTAATACACAGACATACTAATGACTCAGAAAAAAATACACACTCTCTAGATACACAAATTTAGCATAATATTCAGTAGTGAATCTAGGAAGAAGGTACAATGTTATTTATTCCCAATACTAGTAAAACAGTCCTTTCTGTTTAAGACTATATTAGAAAAATTAATCAATTAAAAATATTACAGAGATAAAACATATATAGTGGAAATTTTCAGAAAACTAATAATCACTACGTGCTAAGTTTAATAAGCCTGGGACACAGAACTAAGGCTGTATAACACAAAATATGATCTATTATAAAAATACAGATCAAATAATGTTGAAAAATCCATCTTGGTGGAAAAAATATATTACTACTGAGAAAAAATGAGGCACAGAAAAATTGTAACATGGACTGCAAACTAAAAATAAAGTGCTTAGAAAGGAAATGGAAAGAGAGCTAAGGTAGGAGAGTGACATAAACATAGCTATAAGAGAATTGTAAAATTATTAAATTGTGAAAAATAATAAAATCTGAAAAAACAAACTGTACGCGAAGAATGAGTTCTCTACAAACTGACAGAGAAATATGAGTCCATGTTTTGATGACAGATAATTTACAAGGCATTCTGATACACTTGGTGAGAACACAACACAAAATCTACACAACTCTTCAAACTGCCTCAAGGACCTCAGACACTGGAGTTATGACCCCAAAGTAGTCATCGCTGCAGTTAAGTAAACACACTGGAATATCTTACAAAAGCTAAGAGCCCTCTATCTGTAATTAAAAAGAAAAGTTCAAATACATAAAAATATTTCAACAATTTAAGCAGTGTGTACCCTCATTTAAAAATCCCTGATTAAGGGAAAATAAACTGAGCCATGCATGCCAAAACAGAAATCAAGTATGTGTTGTTATAAAGTCAATAAAATAGGCTGAGAGTCATTTCACTGTAAATCATCTTAACAGTGTAACAGAACCATGATTAAAATATTCAAAAATCTAAAAACTACTTAGGCTTTGTTAAAGATTTTACTTTTCCTTAAATATAAAATTTCAATACTCAAATTTCAAATTAAGCTTACATAGATGTTCTAAATCTACAAATAATTAAGTTTCATATTATTTACATACACTTTAAAGCATAATAGGATTTTAGAACTACTGAATTTAATCCATGATTTGATACTTTACTAAAAACCTAATATTTAAGTTCAAAAAGTTAGAGAACAGAAAGTACCTAGCTACTTGATGGCCAGAGAGCTGTGGGAAAATTCAGGATGCCATTTCAGCAATGCCCAGTTTAAAGCAAGTACTTTACAAAGCATTTACTAAACCGAGGAAATAGGAGTGTCTTCAACATTGCTCTCTTCTTTAAGAAAATTTTCATCCCTTTCATAGGAAAGTCACTAACAGGAAGAATTTTGGGAAAGTAGGTAAAATAAATACTTGGGACTATATGGCTTCTAAAGGGGAAAGTGACAGTTGATACGCTAGCACATGGCTTCCTGTATCAAGAGATCTAGTTAATACTTTATTTCGTAGCCCAGGAAGAATAACAGTATTGTATCTGACATATATTGCAAAGACCTGAGTTTGAGTTCTGGTTCTACTATGTAAATCTTTTGATAACTTAGGAAGTATTAATCTCTCAAAGCTTTAGGTTCTTTATTAAATATCTAAGCATCCACCCTATGCATGTATGCACATGATAACATATCCACTTTACAAAAGCTGTTAAGAAAACTAAGTGACATAACTCACAATCTAAAAAGACTCTAAGCATAGATCTAATGTATGGTAAGTGCTAAATGAATGCTAACCATCATCAAGACAACTACAAAGTGGTAGTCTGTAATGGCTTCTTAAATGCTGCTTTCAACTTTCCCAACAGATGAAGTATTTTTTATGTATTATATATTGAAAGACTGAGGTGTAAAGTCTTTCTACATCATAACCACCGTTGTGTCTTATAGTAGACTTGATGATCTTCATCACCATATCCACCATATTTGCTACTTAACATACACATATTTTAAAACAATATGTATTGCTCTTGGAAATTGGACAGCATTGGCCAGTGAGAAAACTTGGTGACTTAAATTCGATTCCCAGGAGTCCACATGATAGAAGGAGAGAACTGACTTCTGAAAGTTGTCCTCTGACCTCCACATGTGCACCACGGTTTGCAGTCTCACTCTCTCCCATTCTATATTATACTCTATAAAGTATTATGCTCGATAAAACTTTAACCTCTTTCATCTGCAATCTATTGATTAATATTTCTTTACTAAAAATGCAGGGTTAATGTCATTTCTGTGTTCAAACACTTGCAATGATTCTTTACTACCTACAGAGAGAAGAATAAAGTCACTAATATCTGCTCAGTCTTAAATACATAGCTTTATCTCCTACTCTGTTGTTCTGGTTTTCTACTTGAACACTCAGACATACTATTATAATTATATTATTATACCTATACATGAATAGGATGAATGCATGTATAAAGTATTAAGCATAAATATTTTTGAAAAAAAATTAGACAGTATTAACAATTTATAAAAGTAGATGAGTCACTAAAGTATATAAAAGAGCAGCAAAATTATGAATAGAAAACTTGGTATGCAGCCAAAAGGACCCATACTAAGTATATGAAAGTATCAAAGCAATTTGTTTTTCTGTAAATGCTATAAGCCTCAACAGAACCCTTATAAACCACAGACACTAAGGGAAGGGCTTTTGAGAAAAAGATAGCATTTAAAATGTACTTGGGAAAATGAGTAACACACTCTAGAGACAGAAATCGGCAATTAGAGCACTCTACGATTAGGAAACACCATGATGAGATGCAGAGCATAACATGTCTTCAGGATGCAGAGCGTTCTGTCAAAGTGTCATTTTTAGGAAAGGAATATTAACAACAGAATGCAGAAGAAAGAGGTTAAAGTTTTATAGGCCCAGAGGGCAGCTAGAAAATTGCAGAGACAGCACAGTACGGGCAGAAGGTACCTCTGCCCCTCGTGCAGTGCAGGTCAGCACAAACAATACTGCACCTAGCAGGTAGCCGAGAATTAGGACCTGACCAAAAATGATGGACAAATAATAAACAGGTTAAAAGTAAAACCAACAGAATTCAGTATGTGTGAGGAATTACTAAAATTTCAGAAGAAGAATTTAAATTTTGGTTCTGGCTGATTGGCAGTGAAAAAATACTTTCCTGCCTTGGTACTTCATAGCATCGTTTGTAT
The DNA here is from genome assembly GCA_023101885.1 of Typhlomys cinereus. Lineage (NCBI taxonomy): Eukaryota > Metazoa > Chordata > Mammalia > Rodentia > Platacanthomyidae > Typhlomys > Typhlomys cinereus. The sequence continues at coordinate 1,670,874 of JALPQD010000164.1, forward strand.
AGTTATCTCAAAGTTTTGCTGCATTCTAAGTAAATTTGTAAAGCATTTACGCAAAAAGTCCACTGCAAAACAAACACCATGCTAACTGAAAAGCATCTGCGGGAGACACACCTACAGTCCTGTCTGAGGCAGAAGGCCTGTTAAAGACTAGCCTTGGTAACGTGAAAACCACCTCCAAAGACAAAACAGGGTCTTGAAGGCCAACAGACTTTAAGAAATGTTAACATATATAAGTTAACATATATAAATATAAGGAAAATTCAAATCTACAGCTATGCAAAACTCACTTTCTCCATCACCGTCTTTATCAAATTCTTCTATCATGGCCCGAAGCTCTTCATCACTCATATTTTCTCCCAATTCTCTGGCCACACGTCGCAAATTCCTCAAGCTTATTTTACCTGAGTCGTCATCATCAAATAGCTTAAATGCTTTCAGTATTTCCTCGTGTGGGTCTCGTTCCAATATCCAATCTGTCACTAGAGTTCCAAAAAAAAAATTAACCAGGTCTACATAATCAGAAAAGCAACTGTTTTTAAAAACAGTTAAATATTAAAATGAGAATAAAAGCTGTGGATCTGTCAACATTCAGTCTAACATAAAATGTCACACGATCACTAACTCCCAAAGAAAACCTGAAATCAGAAAACCCAAATACTAATTTTAGATTTTAACCTTTGCATATCAATAAATCATTTTATCATAAAAGTGAGTAAAACTATTTACACCATACAACAACCAAAGCAAAAGAGAAGCTATATATATCATACTTATTTGAAGTCCATTATTATTATAAATTATGTACTGGGTTCTACCTACATCACACATGTAAGTCCAGGTGCTTAAGGCCTAAACTGCAGAGACATAAGAACCAGATAAAAGTTGCAGCTAACATAATACTAATTCCTCCTCATGTGTGGCTCAACTTAAAAACAAGTAAAAAAAACCTGAGAAATTTACAATAAGCACTGGTATCACTGTGAGTATAACCTCTCTAGATCAGTCGACGAACATTCCATTAGCATCCTGATTAAAAACCTGATCATGTTCTGAAGTGTCGAAGTAAGTTAAAACACTGAGCATAGTAAGAGAGCCCACCAGAAAGGCCTCTGGAACAGAGGGCTCTCTAAAATCATGTCCCTTTTGTTCAGTGATGTAATAATTCTTACACAAACAGCTAATTATAAAAATGAGTCATTTCAAACTCCAGTGGTAAATCTTAGTGAAGAAAATATCACGTATATAAATAAACTCACATATTTTTGATACTACAGGCTTTTAATCAATAATCACGACAATGAAAACTGAATTAAAAGTCTATAGCATACAATTTTTTAAGTTTCCAGGTAAAATCCTGAAACAATCTAAAAAGACAATTCACAAGTACCTCTACATGCTATGTGGTTAGTATGAAGAAAGGCTCATCTATGATTTTTATTATTCCATTAAAAGTAACTTGGTTCTACTTAGGCTTGTAGAATCACTAGAAAATTCTGTTTATAGATAATATTATGCAAGTCCTAAATGGAAGAGAATAATTTAAGCTCTCAACAAGTTGTTGCTGTCTACTGCTGGTTCATCTGCCTTGGGTTGAACAAGTACCTATTCACGCTAATATATCAGCTTCAGCTTCGCATATATCCAAAATTATCTTTTAGCCATTAACTTCATCCAAAAAAAAGCTTCCAAGAAACTAATTGAAGTATATTACTATAAGTATGCAAATCAAAGCTCATAAATATTCAATAAAAAGGAATTGGCATACCCACAGCCATAACACCAAAATAAAAAACCCTACTTAACTCCATGGCTCATACTCAACTTATTTTGAACACAGTCCCAACAAAAAAGCAGGACAAGGGGAAAAAAAGTGTTAAGAAATTTTCTTCACCAATTAAATAATTTGCATGACAGGTGAACCAAAAAAGCAGCTTGCTGAAATACTAATGTACTAAAAGACACAACAGGGTGATTTGGGGAACAGATGGGAACCAAGATGCATAAATGCTTCTCCCACTGACACTCTATTAGTAACTGCAGACTGATTTGTCTATATAATTTTTTTCTATCTCTACTCTCCCTGAAAAGGGAGCTAGCTATCTTAGGAGTTTTAAGTGTCCATACTTTTGAAAAGCTATAGCATTACCCAGCATAAAATTTTACAATGACTCTTCATCTATTTCTGTTCTACAAATAGAATTTTATGCTAAGACATCTTTTTGAAGGAAAATATATCAAACTAGACATGAAGACTTACACATATAATCTCAAAAACTGGAAGACTGAGGTAGAATTTAAATCAATTAACAGACAAGCAGTTAAGGTACATTTCAATTATTTGCAAAACTCCAAATTTCTGTCCATGTAACTATTTATTTTTGTTATATTTACTTATAAGTTGTAATGCTGAATTTGGTTGGCTAAAAGCACACTAAATTAAATAATCACAAAGATACATGATTTAACTGCACTGTCAGATGTTTTTCATTGAAATAATTAGACTTTATAAAGTCACTTAGGAATACAGCAAAATCAAATACATCACATTAAAAGTACATAAAAAAATCATTAAAATTAATGTCAAAAGTATCAACTATATTCCTCACTGTTTTTTTCTTATTCAAACACACAGCACTAATTTTAAACTCACAATGTTGAACTCCAAATTCCTTCCATACCCTATAGGCTCCTTGTTGTCTCCCTAAGCTCCACCACTAACAGCACCGCTACCACATTTGAAAATCGCAAATATTTTCAATCCCATAAGCTTCGTGGATCATTAAGTACTACAGCTCTAAAGATTTTAACTAATTTTCCCCCTAACAAGGCTCAGCACAAAGGCTAGGATTTTTTTTGTCTCTCTTTCCTCCATCTCATCTTCAACATTATTAGCTATCTTTCTGAAACCTATGGCAGTGGCAAGAACAGATGTGGTAGTGTACAGTATCAAATTCAGTCCAAGTTAGAGTTTGACAACCCTGATCCTAGACAGCAAACACACATTACCAACACAGAACTTGTTGCCTATACTTAAATTAGAATCTCTTCAAAACATTTCCCTTGTAATCTGAATTCCCCTTCTACTGTGTCAGTTATTTTCACATGTCAACTTGGCACGAGAAATGAGCTTTTAGGCACACCTGTATAGGAGATTGTCATAATTGCTTAACTGATGAGAGAAGACACAGCCCAGAGAAGGCAGGACCAACCCTGGGCAAACAGTAAGATGGCACACTAGGAAGCAGCGCTGCCCCTGCCCCTCTCCTCTTGCTGTGGATAAGATAGAGCCAGGTCCCTCAGCAACAAAGACCCAAAACTAAGACACCACCAAATGCCAAATATTCAATGTTAAATAGGAAAAATGAATACAATGCAGTTTTTTATTTTAAGTGATCATTTTAAATACAGGAAGCATATGCCTAATATAGATGATGTACAAACTGACCTATATAGGTGTTTAAGGACAGCCAATTCCTAAAATACCTGTTACTCACTAGCCTCAAGCTAGTAACTCTAAACTTGCTACATAGATTCAAAGAGTTCTTTCTAGTACTAAGGAAAACCCAATTAAGTAACAGTCTTTATCTGGAAGTATCCGTGGAACAGTGTACTTAGGCAACCATAGATAGTACATAAAACAGAAATGCTAATGTTCTTTAAGTCACTCATCCAAAGTATAAAACATATTAATTGTCTGATTACGAGTTAAAATGGATGGAAGGAAGATACATAGTATTCCCCCCCCCAATATAATAAATTTTTACTTGATAGCTGGTATCTCAACAGGTGATCTTAAGATTGCTAAAGTATGGACTAAGCATATCAAAATATCTTTAGAGCTACAGGCAAAGTAAATATTTATTCTAGAAAGAACCCAGTATTTGTGTTCTGTTGAAAACATGGGAATCCGCTCTTAGCTGATAAAAATCAGTTTTAAAATTATATTCCTTTACAAATGAGTTTTATAAAATTACTAATAACAATGCTTGAAAAACGCCTTCAGAGATGAAAAAAAGAAAGAGAAGACAATGAAAATACAGTGGGATACTTTTTATGTTCCAATGATACAAACAGATTTCTAGCTTCTGAAACTAGGAAACAAGATTATTCTTAAAATAATAGCACTTAATAGCCCTTACTTTATATTAGGCTTTTTTTGTAAATACTTCACATACTAATTAAATCCACACAGAATCCTATGATCCATTATTACTATTCCATTTTATAGCTGGAAATAAGGCACAGAAGTGAAGTAACCACACACCTTAGCTAGCGAGTGTCAGTCTGTATCAAGATCTGAACCCAGGGAATTTGGTTTCAAGAAAGTCCATGCTAAACTACTACAACGTATTAAGTGCACCTGAGTTACCTACAGCTCCTTACTAATGGCATCCTGTCCACTGTGTCCTATACTGTTTCCATAATCTAAGCTGAAACCTAGAGTACTACAACCATAACCCTCAAGGGAACATCTGTATTGAGAGGAGGCTCTTTCCCTCTCCTCTGTGAAACAATGCTGCCAAAGAGAGGGGGCAGATAAATCTTCTAAAGAAGACAACATGCCTCTCTTATCAGTCATACATTAGTTCCTAGGTCAGTGCTATTCTATGCTAAAAGAAAGGTTCATTTACCTTTGACTTATGTGCTTTTGGTATGATTTTTTTACACTGGGGGAAAAAAGAAAGTAAAAGAATAGGATCCATGAGACGATTCGATTCAACAGATAAAGATGCCTGCAGGCCAGCCTGACAGACTGAGTTCAATCTCTAAAACCTATGTGAAAGTTTAGGAGAGAATCAACTCCATAAAGTTATCCTCTGATCACCAAATGCATTGTGGCACATGCACACTCACACCCCACAGCATGAGCACACACACACACACACACACACACACACACACACACACACACAGCTTAAAAAAAAAAGACTGTGATGTGAATCTATTTTTTGTGTCTGTTAATTGTCATTTCTTTGTGTGTCCCATATTACTTCTTCTAAAATGTTTAAAATAAGGGGTTTGTGTATATACAATTAGTTTTCACATTATTAAATATATGAAAATAACTACATAGCATACAAAGTGGTATCACTGGCTTAGAAGAGCAAAATAGCAGAAATAAATTGAATACTTATACATTCTATGTGTTATGTGTAATGGTCTAGGGAACAACATAGTTATAATATTCCAGGATCTTCTACTGATAAAGCTGTATACACATATACACATACATTGTTGGTGGTAAAATATCTTTTACGTATAGTTTTTACTGTTGAGATATTTCACAGATTTCTACTGATATTTTTACTGATGAAGACTTTGTACTGTTTCTGATCTACCAATCACCTTAGACAACCAGCCGAGTACTGTCAACCCACACAGGTCCATTTAGTCACTGAGATCAAGTTATGCAGAGTACACAGCTCTCGTAATTCTGCCAACCGGAAGACATGTACTTCATCTCATGCCAATTTCCTCTGGTGTCACTTTACTAACAAAAATTACAGAGCAGAAAAGTCTTGAGAAATAATTCCTAAAGTAGGTGACTAATTTTTTTCTTTTATTGACTAGAAGTAATAATAAATGGATCACTCTTTTGCTCTTAACATATCATACAGATATATTTGTTAAAGCATCATTCCATAAAAAGTTACAGAAGTCCAGAATTGGAGGCACAAGACAAAATTCTAATTCTTACAGCAAAACTACAAATATTTCTTATTTAAAAATTAGAAAGAGGAGCCGGAGAGAAGGCTCAGGGGTTAAACCTCTGCTTTACAAGAAGAAGGTACTGAGTTCAGATCCTAGGTCCCACTTAAAAAAACCCAAGTGGAAAAGGCAGCTGCCTACCCTTCCTGCCCTGCTGGCAGAGCCTGAGAAATACCCTAAAGAAGCAAAAAGGACGTAGAATCAATCCAGGATGATTCCCAAAATCACACCCTTGGTCCTCCACAGGGACACATACTGCCCTCTAATACATATGCATATGCTTACACACACACACACACACACATACACATACACACACACACACAAAATAAATAAAATTTTAAAATAAGAACAAGAACACAAAAAAAGAAAAACAAAAACTTCTATTAGTCACATAATTTCCCAACAGCTGCTGGTTAAAAACTCTACTTAATACACACCGACTTCATTAAAATCTTCAAAGGTGATTTTCCCTGTGGCCTCTCTGTCATAATCTTTAAGAATCTTCAGTACGTCCGCTTTTTTAACATCGAACCCCAAGGCTCTCATTGCCACCTTTTGGATTAAAAGGGAAAAGCAAATTATAAAGCATTTTTTACAAAAGATGCGATCTCCAATTTCTAAGAAGCTTTTACATCTTAGGGGATAATATATTTGTAAAATACAATTATGTTGCATATATTTTATCTCTAAAATATGAAGTCATACTGTGTTGGGTTTTCATTTTAAAATTAAATAGGAAAAAATTTTATTTTTATTTTGCATTTTATATCACCAACTAATTTAAGTGTTTCAAGAATAAACAATACAATACACCAAATACACAGATAACTTTAACAGTCTATTTGTTCTTATGAGATCAAAAATTAAGTCATAAATGCTAAAAAGTTGAACAGGTGAAACTTAGAAAGCATTAAAGTAAAAATTAAATGCCTCATGGTAGAGATGATGGAATTGTAATTGATCACTCAAAGAGGCTGAGGCAGAAGGGTTGTCATTCTCGAGGTCAGCCTGGACTACACAGTGAGACTCATCTTGACGAATTATCATCAAAGCATACCAAGCAAGTAATCTAGGACCTTGTGTTTGTGCAACAGAGACTCTGCAACCAGGAACAAGAAGGAAAGGTACGTTAGCAGTTCAATGAAGACTAGCCAAGTGAAGAATGAGGAACAGAGGCATTAGGAAGGACGGCAGGTTATAACAGCCAATGAACAGACTACGTCACACTGTTGCTTACCTTTCTCAATGAGAAGCTTTCAGGTAAAAGAAAGCAAGTGAAAAAAGGCAGATGGACATAAGAACGGCAAGCACTCAACACAACAAATTAAAGAATCATTCTTCAGGTCAACAGAGGTTCGTGAGCACTGAACTACATGGTGAAGACCTGAGCAATGTCTACACTCAGTGGTGGTATAAAAGGCAAACCACAAGTGGAAAAACAGAAGACCTCAGTTATGAAATAAAGTCCATGCCAATCTAGGTAAGTGTAAAGAGAGTGGGGCAAAACCCAGAGGATCGCGGGTGAGAATTGTGGCCCCAGGCCTAGGGCCACCATTACACGTTCTGCCCCCTCACTGCGCAGCTTCTGATCTACTTGGAATGTTTACAAATACACTACCAAGTTGCCCATTTTACAACCACCAGGAAACATTTATGATCATCTATCCATAAGACTAAAAAAAGAACGCAAAATTCTTCTCACTATGCTAAATATAAGAAATGTAAGACCTATACCAATCCCCACTTTATCTTTTTAAGTTCTAAATTGGAAACTTTCTCATTACATCATTTGTACCAGAAAAAGCAGGCTGAGACTGAGTTAGTATTATTAAAAATGAACTGCTTGACAGACAACACTCTCTTGATCTCAAAAAATTCTGAACTACTAACCCACAAAAAAAAAAAAAAAAGAAATGAGAAAAATAAAATAAAATAAAAAGAGAAGAAATGAGAGTGGCAAGAACATGGTAACAACTTTTAACTGCAAGAATGAAAAAAGTGCTTTCCATCCAGATGCGCTTCCACATTTAAAATACCATTCACAAGTGTAGAAGATATTTCTGAAATCCACATTGGGGGTTTTATTCATTTTTACTATAGCACCTCATTGTAAGTTCTTAAGAGGGAGTCAGAACTCAAAAAGCAGTTAAAGTATTTAGAACTATATCCAAAGGCTAACGATGGCTCACTGGGTTAACTGCTTGCTGCACAGGTTTGACACCTGGCATTCGAGCCTCACTGGACACACAGGAGAGAGCCTACCCAAGGCCAGGGGTGTGACTTAAGCAACAGCATGAAGACACTTCATCTCAAACACCTGAAGGAACAACACCTGAAGGTTATCGCAGCACACATGTGTGAAGGCAGGCACATGTGTTCCACAAACCACATGTGTGCCATTACAGAATTCTTTCTTTCACCAGTGAAGTCATCTCTATGAATAGCACAAATGGGGTGCTGCCTGTGAAACAATGACGTTTGGTTCAGAAGTCCTTACCTAGCCTCTCCGTCGTGGCACGCGTGTGCTTTGAGGAGCACATGTGCCTGAACTTACAAACATACACAAACTAATAATAATAAACATATATGAACATATACATATTAATACAACTTTCAAAAATGCAAACATTTAACAGGAAATTATGTCCTCGAGTACTATTACCTTCAATTCATGATAATCTATCGCTCCGTCTTTGTCTGTATCAAATAGCTCAAAAGCATCTTTAATTTCTTGTTTCTGTTCATCAGATAATTCTCTCCTTTTTTTCCTCTTTGTTTTGTCTACCACAAGCTCACTCCTATGGAATAGAAAAACATCTTTAGTTTAACCCAACCCAACCCTCTTATACAAATAAGATTTTCTAAATTAAAAAATAAAGAGTACATAAAAATATTGCAGAATGTCAAGAAGTTTCCTAAAAGACCCAATGCCCTGCTTCTTTCATGATTTATCCATGTGCACTTATTAAAGATATGTTAGTGTTACAGGTTCTTATTAAAAAGAAATGAAATCACACTTTCCCCACTTATACCTTCACATTCATTCCTAATTACTTGGAAGGTATGCGAATAAAAGTAGTATTTCTATATCAGAAGCAGTAATTTATATATATTTGGTTTAACCAAAGCCCAAAGCACCATACTTATTATTCATGCCATCATGAATCAAATGAAATCAATATGAAAGTTAAATCCATAAATGACAATTACTATACACTTGACTTATTTTTGGCTACTAAGAAAGTTCTCAAATTATGTACCAAAACTGAATCATAGTAGTTACCACATAGAGTTGGGGCAATGGCTCAAAGGATCAAAGTCTTTGCCTCAAAAGCAAAAAGACTTGTGAGTTCTAATCCCCAACTCCCAAGTAAAAATGCTGCTGAGAAGGCGGAGCATGGGAAACCCCAAAGCAAAACAATAAGGAGGTAGAGCAATCCCGGAAGACTCCCTAAAGACACCCTTGGGCCTCCATAAGCATACATACTCAACTGCCCTCTTACATACACACACATACACACATACACACACACACACACACACACACACACACACACACACACACGAGTGCAAAAAAATTTAACATATAAGTTATTTTAGCAATGTAGGTCCAAAATATTTTGGTTTTAGATTATATTCCCAACAGTCTCTTACTTCTTTTGTAATTTCTTCCATCAAAATATTCTCACTTGGCATGCAAATTATAAACTTCACTCTTAAAAAAATTCTGGGCACGCTTAATAAAAATAAAAATGGAAATTTATCTTAAAAGCCAGAAATGTCTTCCTTAAAAGCTGCCCATGTAGGGCTGGAGAAATGGTTCAGAGCTTAAATTTCTGCCTGGCAAACAGAAGGTCCTGAGTTGGGTTTCCAACACCCCCCACCCCCTATCCCCCCAAATCCACCAAATCTGGCCAGGCAGAAAAGGTGGCAGCCTGTACTTCTGATCCTGGCAGAGCCTGGGAAACCCCAGAGCAAAGCAAGGAGAAGGTAGCACAATCCAGAGTGATTACTGAAGTTACCTTTGGGCCTCCACTCTGCTACACACACAGACATTCCCAAAAATGAAAATAAATTCAAAAGTTGCCAATGTAAAAGGCGCTCCTACTTTGAGGGTACAATATACGTATAAGCACAAGTTTTAAAACACTAAAGAGGCTTCCAGACCTTCAAAATGTAAAAATCCAGTTGACTATTGGAGTAAGTTATCCATCTGTACCTAAAGGTCACTTTGGTCTCTGATATGTGTCTCCCCCAAAAAGCCCCCCTTCAAAAAATAAGTCAAAGGAGATCTACAGGATGTCAAGTGGGTGCTGATAAACTTAAGATCTTCCTTTCACAAGTAGCCTAACTTGGGTGACTCCCTGCCAGGGAGGAGGAATCTGCCTGGCACACCTGCACCTTGCAAGGTACTACCGTTACCCAGCAGCACCGCAGGGCATCTTTAGGGCGGAACCGCACGGTGGTTTTTAAGCTGCAATGTCTACAGCGCACCCAAGAATGACAGGCTGCGAGTGGGTGGAAGAAAGCAAGGAAACAAATGCACGGGAGGTGGGCGACAGCACGAAGGTTCTCGGGCTGACTGCTAAACCAGGAATCCCGCGACGCTGCCTGCAACCCCGCCAGGCTGCAGGCTCCCGCAGAGCAGCTCAGACGCAAACCTCGCGATACTTCCCGAGACCTCGGCGCGGCGCTCGGCCGCGGAGGGGGCCGCCCCGTCGGCACGCCCTCCTGGCCCCGCCCACTCCGCCTCCCTTCCGCGCCCGCCCGACCCCGAGAGCCGCGGCGCCTCCTCGTTACCGACCTCAGGGCTAAACTCATTTTCTCTTCGGACACACGTTGCCCCCAGCACCCGCTCTGAGCCCCACCCCGCGTGGCTCGCACGCCCTGCTCAACCGCCGCGAACCGTCGCGGCCACCCCGACACCGCCCGCCCACAAGCGCTCTCGACCGGATTGGCCGTTGCGTGGCCCGTCCTCTCTTGTCATTGACTAGGATTCGCGTCAATCAAGGAAACGTGCCTGTCTCTGGGCAAGATAGCCCTTCGATTGGCCAGACGCCTTTCCCCGCCCCCATGTTTTTGCGCAGGCCCGAGACCCTACTCACCGGGTCAGGTGGCTGAGGCTCCTGGGTAGATGGGGAGAGTCCTGAAGGAGGGAGGGGGTGTTACAGCTCTAGTTGTGCACCTGGGGAACTCGAGTGAGAGCGTCTGCACTGTAGTTCCATTACATGTTTTCCAAGTGATGTGAGACAGGTTCTTTGGACTACACTTGGTTGATCGTTAGCTTGGGTTATTAGAGCAATTACCTCGAAGCTGCACCTAAACAGAGAGAATACTTGCTATTAGGTATTTGGCTAGGAGTTTTAGTTAGAATAGCTCTTCCCTAGGCAGCCTAGAACTGAGCAGCCAGGCTGGGCAGGCCCTTGAAGGTCATTTCCCCCTTCTCTTTCTTCTTCCCCCACTTGCTGGAATTACCCTAAAGCAACCCACCCTTCCAGTTCCATGAACTAACTCTAATGCCCCATAGAGATAAGATCACTCAATTTCCCCCAAACATCTGTTTATGAAAGGACATGGAGATGAGCTCCACAAAAGAAGATAAATTTCTCAAACAGCTCAGTCACAAGTTGACCCCCAAAATGAATGGGGAAGACATGCAGGAGATTAAAAGCCCCAATCAAGAATCTATTCCATGATGCCCTTCTTTCTGTAAACCTTCAGACATGCTTTCCACAACTAGTATTTATCTCCCCTTTTCCTGATTTTAATTCCCATCCCAGCCTTGTTCCATTCATGATTATGAAATCTGAAGGTTAGTTCAACACTTCTCAAGTTTTTCACAGGACTGTTTGATTGCAGCAAACACATATTGTGTGAACACTTCCTAGAGAGATGCCACACAACTGTCTAGTCACCCCAAATAGGAGTTTGATGAGAGCAAAGAAACTGTTGTGCCAAGTCCTAACTTGACTAAAACAAGTTTATTGGGGCTACTTGTAGAAGTACAAGTAACAGGGACAAGTGAAAGGCAGCTACACATCAGAAAGGCTTCCCTCAACATGAGACACAAAAGCTGCATCCCTAGAGCTCTCTGCTGTAATGATGTAGGGTTTCTTTGGGGTGCTTGTGTTCCAGAGCGAAAGAATGAAACCAGAACCCATTGAGAGGTTAAAGCAAGGATTTTATTGAAAATGAGAAAAAAGGGAAGACCAACAAGACCAGATGTTCCGAACTGCACTGCTGTCCAATAGAAATAAAATTATTTCCATTAGCATGACTTGTCAGTGCTTGGGAGTAGAAGATTGAAGCCAGAACACATGGAGAGGCTTAAGGCAGAGTTTATTAGTGGAGAGAAAAAGAACAGAACTCACAAACATGAATCTGCAAGGGGCAAGAGAGCCAAGAAGAACTCTCAGACTCCAGACATGGAACCCATGAGGGATAAGAGGAAATGAAAGGAACTCAGGGACTCCAGACATGAAGTCCCATGAGGGGCAAGGAAGCCAAAGATGACTGACAGTGTCAGAGTTATTTACAGTCTTAGCTACCTGGGGAAAGTGGCTTTTCCTCTTTTGTTAGCTCCATTTTCTGCAGACCTGATCGGAGCTTTGAGTATATCTCATTGGTCTGTTCATATTGGGGCCCAATGTAACCCATTTTTTCATCCACCGCAGAGACCATCCCAGCATGGCTGCTCTAAAACTGCCTAACCAGGAAAGTCTCCTCCAAGGTTCTGGATTGCTCCAGGGTCTCCGGCTCCCCACTGCTGAACTATTGCATTAAGACGGATTTAAGCAGCCATGCTAGGACAGTTTCTGAAGGTCCTGGAAGGTCATCCTCCACTGCTGGGATTACCCTGAAAGAACACACCCTTTTCAAACTTCCAACTCTTTGCGCATCTCCAGGTGGGCACAGGATCAAATGGGTTGGGCCCCAGTGAAAGGTAACCATTGAGGAAAAGCCATTTTTCCCAGGCTTTCCTAACCAGTGGGGAAAAGCCATTTTCCTGGGCTTATCAAAATATACCTTATATAAATATACCTGACCTTGGCAACCATCTTTGGGGCTTGCCCCTGGAGGCACTCCACATTTGAGGTCTGTGAGTACATTTCTAGCTTCTTGCCCCTTCTGGATTCCATGGCTGGAATCCATGAGTTCTCTGGGACACCTGCCTCTAGTGGCATTCCACATCTGGAGTCCATGAGTTCCATTATTTCTCTCCTCTAATAAATTCTACCTTAATCCTCTACCCGTGTTCTGATTTCAATCCTAGACTCCAAACAAGAACCCTGCAACAATGGGACAGATCAATCCTGCAACAGGATGACATTCCCCTACCCCGCCATTGTGAGTTCTCTGGGATCTTATGTTTCCAAGTTCTTGTGTTCACAAGTTTGAAGACTGAAACCAAAACTCATGTAGAGGATTAATGCAGAAGTCATTAGAGGAGAGAAAGTACAGAATTCACAGACATGAATTCCCTGAGGGACAAGAGAGCAGAAAACTCATGGATGGAATCCATGAGGGGCAAGGGAAATGAAAGGAATTTAGGGACTATAGGCATGGAGTCCCATGACTGTCAAGAAAGCCAAAGATGGCTGCCAGGGTTAGGATTAGGATTATTTATAGGATTAGTCAAGCAGGAAAACATGGCTTTTCCTCATTGGTTGTCTCAAGCTTCTGCAAATCTGATTGGAGCTTTTGAGCCTCTTTATCTCATTCGTCCGTACTTACTGGGACCCAATCCAGTTAATTTTGTGGGTGGAGCGTTTGTTTTAAGGAATTTAAATTTATCTGCAATGGAGAACTCACCTCTATATCCTTTTATAAATAGAGGGTTGGGGGAAGTTGGTGACCTTACCTGTGTGGAGGATTAAAATAGGGTGTGTTCCTTTCAGGGTAATCCCGACCCTGGAGATAATTTTCATGATCTTCAAAGACCTTATAGCATGGCTGCTCTAAAACTGCCTAAACCCCACTCTGGCTTATGGTTTCAAAGGTTTCATTCCATGATCACTTGTCTCCAGTATTTGTAGACATGAGATAAGACTGAACATCATGGCGAGGAATAACCAGGAACAAAAAGAGACACGACAAAGACTGGCTATAGTCTACAAGGTCATATCTCCAAGGCCCTACTTCCTTATTAGGCCCAGCTTTTATAGTCTCTACGGAGTCCTGAAGTCTGTTCAGGTATAATTCATCATGGATTAATCCTCAGCACCTTCATAATCCAATTCCTCAATAAGAATACTCTGGTTCTCATTGTGTAACACATAAGCCTTTGGAGAATTTTCCAGATCCCAATTACAACATGTGTTAATATTTAAATAGTGAAAACTAGTAATGTGACAATTTAAAGTAGCTAGGAAGGCCAAGAAAAGAAGTCCTGCTGAAAAATCATGTCCTGCTCCAATTTGAGATCCCAGAATCCATTACTAAAAATAAGACCAGATTAGAAGCTCTGCAACAAATATTATGAGAACAGCTATTATTCTTAAATTCTATCATATCATAAGACAGAAAAGAAGTGACATAAAGTTAGCATTATGCGGGGGCTGGAGAGGTGGCTCAGGGGTTAAGCCTCTGCCTTGCAGGCGGAAGGTCCTGAGTTCGGATCCCAGATCCCACGTATAGACGCCAGGCGGAAGCAGGGGCGGCCTGCGCTTCTGGTCCCTGGTAGGGCGGAGCCTGTGAATCCCAGGGCAGAAGGAGGTGGAGGCATCCATGGTGGTTCCCGATTCGTCCGTGGTTCTACACACACACACATGCGCGTGCACATACACACACACACACACACACACACACACACAATTGAATAAATAATAAAAAAAATTAAAAAAAAAGTTAGCATTATGCATGTATAGTATGATTGCCTAGAAACATCCAAAAGTATCAAAGAATCTGTTGGAGCTGGTAAAGAGACTTCATAAAGCAACCAATATTCACACAAATACTAAGTCAATAAAACTGCTAACTCAATGATACAAAATATATTAAAATGATTAATAATAGCAATATGAGCTTCCTAGAAATAAATAGATTATCAGTAGGATCTGTCAGTAGGAAAAAAAGTCACAAATTCTAATAAGAGGCATAAGATGTACATAGACTGAGAGGAAAGCTTACTCCTAGATGGGAAGGCTCAGGGTTGTAAAAGTAATTATATTCTAAATCAGTAAATTAAACTGCAATTAAAATTAAAATTCTCACACTTTGTCAATACTTGAATTCAATGAAATTATTAAAAAGACTATCTCATGAATATTACATAAAATAACTTGGAAAATTGTGAAAAAGAATTACAATACAAAAAACCCATACAGGACATTAAAATTCATTAGATACCATAATAGTACGAATAAAACATTCTGAGATATAGCCAAAAGTAAAGCTTCTATTTTAAAGTAATAACATGTGTGCTAGTCTTAATAAAAAAGGGGGGGGCTGAAAATTTAATTTTAATACTAAGTGACCTGGGACGAGAATACCCATAGAGTATTTTGAGAAATATCTGAAGATAAAGAGAAACATGGGAGGCTGTAGGCAAATGAGACAGATCATCAGAGTAACATCCCTTGGTTTGCAAGAAATGCAAAACTTCAGGAAGAGTTTCAGGAACTATCAATAAGATAACTGAAAAAAAATTTCAAGAAACTAAACATGAACACAAGTTTACAGATTTACAGGTAACCCGTACACCTGAATAAAATAAATGTCAAAGGAAACACCTGGCCACCTGAACCAGACATTTCAGGATATCAAATGTAGGAGAGTCCTAAACACATCCATATATAAGAATCTGAACACTTATAAAATAACAAGAATTGATCCAGCACATTTAAACACCAGGTATCAAAGGACAGTGCCTTCAAATTTATATGCTGAACTTACTCAGAACTTAGAATTCTTTTAAGGAAGACACAGCAGAGATTTCATGAAATTTAGCTATCATATACCCTTTCTGTGAAATAGTCTCTAGAAAAATAAGAGTGAAATTAAAAAATAAGTTTGAAATGAAGTGTAAGGTATATCAGAAAGAATGCTCCCTGAAAAAACATATGCCCTAATTTCTGAAATTTATGAATATATTATGTTTCAGGACCAAACTCTGAATGTGAAATTAAGGTTGCCAACACTGAAACTGAGTGGTTATCCTGAGTATTTAATGTGCTCAATTCTATGAGTCCTAAAATCCAGAGTCTTTCTCTCAAGAAGAAGAAGGAATCAAAAGCAGGAGAGGAGAGAGCAATTTGAAGGGCGAAGACTCCATTCACCATCAGTGGTTTTAGGAATGAAGAAGTGGCATCCTGAGTCAAGGAATACAGACTGTGTCTTAGTTTCATGAATCATTGTTGCAATAAAACACCCACCACAAGCAACTTAGAGTAGAAGGGGATTTTTATTCCGCTGACAATTCCAGGTTGCAGTCCATAATGGCCAAGAAATCTCAGCAATAGAATCTTGAGAGAATATCACATACACAGTTAAGAGTAGGAAAGAACGAATGAATGCATGCCTGCTTGCTTGTTCTTTTTATGTTGGTACAGTCTGTATCTTTATGTACACCACTTGCCTAGAGAATGGCACCACCCACAATGGGAAAGTCTTTCCACTTCAATTAAAGCAAGGAAGACAGTCTTCTACAGGCTTGCCCCAAAGCCCACCTCTCAATTGCCAAGTTGACAGCTGAGACTAATGGATACATATCACCTCTAGCAGTTGAGAGGATCCTCACCAAGCCACCCGCAAGAAAATTGGAACCTCAGACTTTCCAAAACATGCAGCTGAGCTGGGTCAACAACTTGAACAAGCCAAGAAGATTGCTCATTCTCCAAAGCCTCCAGAAAACACAGCTTTACTGATATCCTGGGTGCCAAACCCTAAGCAAGTCACTTGAGTCACATTCTCCCTAGATATCTGATCTGTAGATATGTGACATCGTAAGTAGTGCTTTGAACCAGTACAGTGTGATCATTGGTTACAGCAGCAACAAGAAAGGAATACACCTCATAAGTCAACCAAAAAAGAAGGGAGAAGACACAAGAAACCTAAAACACGACTGGTCTAAAACATACTGATGAGGAAAAGGTTCGAAAAGAAAAACTGAATGACAGTCCAAGCAATATAAATAGAAAAGAAGAAAGAGAAATTGAATGCTCAGTGACACAGTTTATTTCACTTTAAAAATTGGAGAAAGTTGGAAAGTCTTTCAAGAACAAACAATAAGAACAGCATGGATTTTAAAATGACATAAGCAAGATATTGCAATGTCAGTTGTTGTGTGTGTAAAGTACCACCTGTACTCCTCCGTTCAGAATCAAGGATCTTTTTTCCCTCAGCTCCCAAGCACTCAGGTTACTGAACACTCTTCATTCTTTCTTAACAGATTATGCTCCACAAAAGTAGGTGACTTGAGCAAAATTACACATCCCTATAGACAAACAGGAGCCCAAATGCTTTTCAACATTGAAATGCTTTTCAACAGTTCTTCCTCAAGGGAACTCTAGGAAGCTCTCCAACTTCATGGTTCCCTGTGTAGGTGACCAGGCTTTTATTACCCCACAGTTCAACTCTCCCTGTTCAATCTGCTTCTGTTGGACTCTCACAGAACTTATTTCTAAGAGAACTGTTAGTCAGCCTCATTTCTGTAACTCTCTTAGTTTTTTTCTTAGATTATTCCACCTAAGACACATCTGACTGAATATAAAAAGAACAAGAAGCATCCAAGAAATGCATCACACAAATAGAGCTAGGAACCCAGGTTTGGTGACTGGGATTTTAAAAGTGAAATAATCAATTTACTGTAATAATTAATTTTGATGGTATTGAGAATCACCATGGAAACAAACCTCTGGTTAAACCTGTGAAAGAATTTCTAAATTACATGATTGAGGTGAGAAGCCTGACTCTAAATCTGGGTAGCATCACCTCAAGGAGATCGATCGATCCTGGACTAAACAAAAAGGAGAAACCTAGCTGAGCACAGCACTCCTTGCTCTCTGGCTTCCTAAGAAGAAATGTGAGCAACTGCCCCACACCACTGCTGCATGATGCCTTCCCTGCCATAAAGGACTGTACCCTCAAACTGTGAGCCAGAATGCCCACTTTCTTAAGTTGTTTTTGTAAGGTATTTTTGTCACAGCAATGGGAACAGCAACTAAAATACTTTTAAGAAAAATGGGTGAAGTTCTTAAAAAAAAAATAAGAAAGAAAAAAGTGACCTCAGGTATTTAGAGCAACTTTATTCATAATCAGTACAACTTAGAAGCAACCAAAATGGCTTTAGCTGATTCAAAGCTGAGAACCTCTGTATATCAGGAGACTCTATGAAATGAGTGAAAAGCAACTATATTCAAGAATGGGAAAAATGTTTGTAAATATTTATGTATGTATGTATGTAAATATTTATTTTAAAAAGTTGTAAAATATTTAATAATTTCTAGAAGGTATAAATCCTATAATCAAACAATAATAATAGCAACAACATCAGCACAAATATAGACACAAATATAGACAAAACACATGAAGAGATACATCTTTAAAACTATAAATGGCCCATATGCATATCAAAAATGCTTAGTCAGCAGTCATTAATGAAAAGAAAATCAAACCTATGAAGTTTCTGAGGAGATGACCTGGTGGGGAAAGCACTTGTCTTGAAAGTGTGAAGACTAGAATTCAAGTCCCCAGAACCCATTACCTGCAAGAAAAGTGTGACAGCCGGCCTGTAATCCCAGCACTCAGGAAGCAGAGATAGGGGGACTGACAGCAAGCTGATAACTAGCAGAATCAGCAAGCCATGGTTTCAAGTGAGACCCTGCTCCAATATATACTCTGGCCTCTACATGCATGCACACACACATGCACATACATTTGAACATACATTCACACCATAGACATGTAAAAAAAAACTAAAATGAAATACTATTTAAAGGTGAAATATTCAAAGAATAGTATAGTAGAATTTTAAAAATCAATCCTATAGAAGTAGAGAATAGATTAGTGTTAGCAGAGGCTAAGACTAGTGAGTGGTCAATAAGTACAAGGTTACAATTAGATGAGTAATTTTATGTGACCTATTGCATACTAGGGTATCTACATATAATAACAGGTAATATGTTTCAAAATACCTAGAAAAGAGGGTTTCAACTGTTATATTAGAAGGAAATGAAAAATGCTTGATGTCATGGATATGCTACTTGTCTTGAGTTGATAATTATACAATATACTAATACTACAAAAATATGACATTGTACCCCACACATTTGTACAATTGTTATGTCAATTTAAAACATAAAACAAGGGTCATTGAGATGCCTCAGTGGGAAAAGACATCTCTATACAAATATTCTGACCTGAGTTCAATCCTCAGAATCTACATGGTGGGAGGAGAGAATTGCCTTCCAAAGTTGTCCTCTGACTTTCATGTGTGTGTTATAGCATACATATCACTCCCTTTAATTCCTCTTCATCATCATCCTTCTCCTCCTCCTACTCCTGTATTGCTTCTTCCTCCTTCTCCTCGTCTCGCTCAGAAATAAATTTTAAAACATAAAATAATTGTATTAAAACAAATAAAAACAACTATTGATAAGGACGTCCCTGAGTACTGCAGGTGGGAATGTAAAACTGAACAATCACTGTGGAAAACAATGTGGTGATTCCTGTAAAAATAAATGTGTTCCACATGACCTTTCTGTGGATACACACTCAAATAAAATGAACACAGGGACAGAGCAATGATGGTACTCTTGCATTCATAACAGCATTGCTCATAATAGCCAAAAGGTAGAGACAACTTAAATGATTTGGGGGAAAGAAATGAGTGAATAGATAAAATATGACATATATATAGTGGAATATTACTTGACTTGAAGAAATAAATCCATACAGATAGAATATCTACAATGCAAGTGAACCTTAATACCATTGTGTTAAATGAAATAATTTAAGTATTTAAAAGATGCATTTTATATCATTCTATTTTCAGAAAATATTTAGAATAGTTAGTCCAGAGAGACAGGAGATGAGAGGAGGAGAGAACAAAGACATACTGTTTAGCAGGTAGAGTTCCAGTTTGGGATGCAGGAAGCAGCAGATAGAGGAAGTATTTCTAAGGGTTAAAGGCGAGCATAGTGAGGAGACGATCAGACAAATCAACAAGGTAAAATATTCTTAAGGATAACTGTCCTTTCCCTTCATCAAGTAAATCAGTGCTAGAAAAAAGAGACTAACTTAGACTTTAAAAGATTTAAGGACTATTAAAACCAGAGAAAGTGTCTTGTTCTGGATTAGATACAGGTTTGGACAAAGCAGCAATAAAAGGCTTTATGGTGATAATTGAGGAAATTTGTATATGAATGGAGAATTCAATGATACAAAGAAATCACTATTAATTCTGTCAGGCATTCTAATAATATTTTTGTCCATTTGTGAAAATGTTCTCCTTTTTAGAGATGCAAACTGAAGTTTTTCAAGGTGAAATTTTCAAAATGTCTGCAATTCACTAGCAACAAGCATACAAAAAAAAAGTTCAATGGTACTATAAGAAAATAAGATGGGAGCGAGAGACAGGAGTGGGACAAGCAGAAACTGTGTTTTGTAGATTTGAAAAGCTCTCTGGAAAAATGATGTCTGAGCTAAGGTGTTCAATGGCTATCACTTGTGTCACCTCAGATCCTCCAAGGTCTGGATGGCAAGATTAGATTGCCATCGGAGAGAATAAAAAACGGCTGGGGAGATGGCTCTGCAGTCAAAGCATTTGTTCTGCAAGCAAAATAACCATAATTCTGAATGCCAGATCACATGTAAAAAATATCAAGGGGTGTGGTTGGCCCCTGTAATTCTAGCCTTGGAAGGTAGAGACTGGAAATCCCAGAGCAACCTGACTAGTCACACTATCTCTTTTGATAAGTTTTGGGTTTATTTAGAAATCAAGCCTCAAGCAAGTGAAGTGGGTGAGCAATTGAAGTCAATTTCCACCTTTCATCCTATGCAAAACTTAAGATGGATCATGTGCTGGTGTGTACAAAAGAAAGCTGCAAAGCACCTGGAAAACAAGCAGGAGAGTAATCTCATGATTTTGAGCACAAACAGGTTGTTATTTTTCTCTCCTTTTTTTTTTCCTGTATTTTTTGCTTTGTTTTGCTTTATATTTTTGACAGTTTGACACATGTATACAATGAATTTTTGCCATTTAACCCCATATTACTCTATTCACCCTCCCTTACTTCTCCCACTAAAAACTTCATTCTTAAATTTTTTTATTATTATTTATTCAACTGTGTGCATATGCGTGTGTATGTGCGCACGCGTGTATCTGTGTGTATGTGTGTGTGTGTGTCTGTGTAGAACCACGGACGAATTCGCGAACCACCATGGACGCCTCCACCTCCTTTTGCCCCGGGATTCACAGGCTCCGCCCTACCAGGACCAGAAGCGCAGGCTGCCCCGGTTTCTGCCTGGCGTCTATACGTGGGATCTGGGTCCGAACTCAGGACCTTCCGCCTGCAAGGCGGAGGCTTAACCCCTGAGCCACCTCTCCAGCCCCTAAAAACTTCATTCTTAACTTCAAGTTTCCCTCCTACTCCCCATGTCTTTTGTGTTTGCATGACTAAGTTCAACAAGTGTTCCGGCATTAGCATACTCCTGGGCAATTGCTGCAGCACCACTGAAACAAGTGGGACCCCTTTTCACAATCAGCATTAACCATACACATTGCTCAAAGAGTGGTGGGTCCACATGAGCTCTTTCTTCAGTCACATTAAAGCATTGGCAGGTGTAATCTCTATGCGGTAACCACAGCTCAGGAAGTCCTTATATTCAATAAGCCCTGTCTTATCCAGAAGACCCTGTTTGCAGTGCTGTACCTCAGTCTTTAGTTTTTACATTCTTGCTGCCCCCTCTTCCCCATGCTCCCTCAAACTTTGGAGGGAGTGTTAATTTAGATGTCCCATTCAGGGCAAAACACTCCACTGTCTGTAGTCTTTTCTTGTGATTCTTTGTATTAACCACCATCTGTTGTAAAAAGAAGACTGAGAGCTGCCTTTCATGGGTTCTTTTTATGGTTGCCTTCTATTAGCTGCCTTAATCTATGGACTTAGAATTAAGCATTTAGAGGACAGTTGGATTGCATGTCCATTTAGGCAAACTAATAGTAGTTTGTTCTCCACTAGGTCCTGTGACATCTCCATACACAGGTTATTGGCTAGGTTTACAGTATCAGGCATGAATGCCATCCTATGGAAAGGGCATTAAATCCAATAGGAAAACAGTAGGTTGCCTTCCATAATATTCATGGCACTATTGTACCAATGAGCACATCTTGCTAAGTTAGTTGTAATTATAGACAAGATTTCTTACACAGAAAATTAGATAATTTAATCAGACAAATGATGTGCATCATTTTAAAATTTGATGATCAAAGAAATCTATAAGCTCATGGGTGTGAATCTTTAGTTGATGTTTGGGAGGGTCATGGCACTTTTGGGAGGTAAAGCTTTGTTGGAGGAAGGCAAATCACAGAGAGTGGGCTTGAGGTTGGTTAGGCCCACCTTGCTTCAACTAGCAGTCTGTTCTTGCAGTTTGCACCTAGTTCTCAGCGATAGTTAGTTCTGGATGTCCGCTTGACCACAGCTGGTATTAGCTAAAATCAGGTGTCAGACTACCTAAAGAGATTATCTAGATCACAAAGATCAACCCTAGATCTGACTGAAACTTCTCAGTTGCAGACTAGATAAAAGGAACCATAGAACAGAAGACTTACAAGAGAGACTCTTGAACCTATGCTAGAAAATTCTCTTCCCTCCTGCTACCCAGCTTCTTTGCTTCTTCAACTCTCTAGGAATCCTCCAGTCTTCAGCCATCACCTACTGACCTACTGGACTGAGCAGTTCTGAGCCTCCAGGATGTTTGCAGTGACTTAGCTGCCTCCAGCTTTAGCCACCAGCCATGTTGCCTCCGCCATGAAAGACTGTTTCTCCCCTCTGGAACCATAAGCTGAATAAATCTCCCTTTCTCCCTTAAGTTGATTGACTTTGAATGCTCTCTCACAGCAACATTTAAGAGTAACTATTACATTCTCTCAGCTTCCATGATTTCTGCAGTGACCTCTGCCAGTTTTTGCCAGTCAGCCATGCTTTTTCTTCCATTATTGCTGCATCTCCCCTGTGGATCCATAAACTGAGTAAATCTCCCTTTCTTCCTATGTTGCTTGAGTTTGAGTGATGTCTCACAGCAACAGAGAAAAGTAACTGTTACAGTTCCATTTATAAGAAAGAAATTTATCAGAATAGTGGGTACCTCTGGGCTAGCAGAGGCAGTTGTGATGGTATGTGCTAGAATGCAACACAAAGGAGTTGCATAAAATATTGAAGATGTACTTGTTTAATCTGTATAGTGGTTTCCTGAGTACATACACATCTGGAATCATTTTACTGTCCACTTAGGATTAGTGTATATCATTCATCTTACTGGTACATTTCTCTCAAAAGGTATTAACCAAAGGCCTTTGAATGCTATCTCTATACTATTAAAAAAATAGTCCAGATGCTGTAGCATGCTTACCAAGCATGCAAGTCCTGATTTCAATCTCCATTATTGCAAAGATAAGTATATATGCTTCTTCTTATTTGTATATTTTTATGAAAGAGGAAAGAGAGAGTGAAAGAGGAGAATCATGTGCATCTGTGCCAGGATACATAGGTGAGAACCAGAGTAGAACTTTTAAACGTCAGTTCTCTTCTTTTGTCACATTGGCTTCCAGGGATCGAGCTCAGGTTGTTAGGTTTGCAAGCAGGCAACTTACCTGCTGAGCTATCATGTTGGCCCCTAGTACTGAAAGCTTTTAAATTAGCTAAAGGATAATGAAGCAATTATAGTTAATTTCTTGGAAATAGTCAACATGAAGAGAAGAAGAAAACTACATAAATAATAAATATATTAGCAAGTCAATAAAAGATAAAGGGGTGAATGATATGGCCATTGCACCCCTGAACTCACTGCTGCTGTGTTTACATATGCAGGGCTTGCACAAGATTAGACCTGTCAACATTTCATCATGGAAAGGGAAGAAGTCATGAGGTCTCACCTCTACTTAAGGGACTACTGAGGACTAAGATTGGCTGTAGGAACAGGAGCCACTTTCCTCAGTGTGTAGCTTTGCTCCAGTATGTGCCCATGCACATGCTAGTGTATGCAGCCTTTAATAAGTTTAATGGGACATATACAAACACATGGACATATGCACATTCATATGTGCATGGGCACACACACACACACACACACACACACATATACACACACAAAAGTAAGAGGCACCTTTCTTGTAAAGAAAGTTTTTATGGGGTGAGACAGGTAAATATGAGGTAAAAATGGCTAAAATTCACTATGTACATGCATGAAAATGTCTGAATGAATGTAACACAAATGGATCATAGAACATGACAAAATACATCAACTGAAACTGGTCTGAATACTTTCTCCTTGCTGGATAGTTTACACAGTATCAAGAAATGTTGTAGAAGCTGCTGGAGAGAGACATAATCACAAGCCCCATCAACGGAATGAGATCTGTAAGTTGCAATATAAATCACTGTGGCAATAGGTGATCACCAGTGTAATAGTGGCATGAGTATCAAGAAGACAACCAACAGCTCTGTGATTGGATTCAAGATCCACTTGTCAGAATGGTACATTCCTGTTACTGGAAATTAGAACAAGAACCTGAAAAAAAAAAGGGAGGAAGTAAAAAACTCAGTAAGGAAAATAGCCAATAAACCCATAGATAGGAAGACAGTACATCAAAGTGCTCTGTCGGTAGCTGTTATTATACCCATAAAATGGGCACATATAATGGAAACCTTTGGGTCTAAAGTTGGATGAGTGAAGGAAAATGCACATATCAGTGGTGTGGCCTGAAGAGAGGTAACCTGATATACCCCTGAGGCCTGAATCCCCACAGCAGTAGACACAGGAGTGAACCCTGGAATCCATAGAAGAACACAGACAGAAGGGTGGGAGGGAATGGGAGAGATGGTGAAGGGAATGGGAATCCATAGAAGAATACAGACAGAAGGGTGGGAAGGAATGGGAGAGATGGTGAAGGAAATGGAGGGGATGTAAGGGGGGCAGTGAAGCTGGGATGAATATTCACCATGCTTGTAAAAATAGAAAAATAAAAAAAAAAATCAAAGAGGGATTTCTAAAAGGAAAAGGGGTAAATGGCTTTATGTGGGGATATCTTCTTATGCCCTCAAGATTCCTTCCACATATGAAAGAGTATATGGCAGAAGCCTGGAGAGGGCTTCCTGTGCTGAGAACTAGAGGCATTATAGCTTGTCACATTTAGATTTAAGAGTCTTCAGATTCCTGGTCTCAACCCATAAATGCAGGTAAACTCTTGTCCTAGTTACACTAGAAAAAGTAGGAGCCTCAGGACCAAAATGTGCTGGAAAATATAAAGCAAATGAAATATACCCACATATCCTTACTAAAGTATTTGTTTTCTACAAAAAGAAGGCCATTTAACTTTTTGAATTCTTAATTTACATTCAGTTAATAGAGCATGAGATCAGATAATATGGGATAAAAATGACTAAGTTTATTGTATACACATGTGAAACTATAAATGAGTTAATAAGTAAATGAATTCAACTTTTTGTAACCAGTGCATAAAAACATAAGCATTATATGCATTTATGGGTTCTCCTGTGATGTTTTGATATCTGCAGTTAGTCACCTCACTGTGTGCTTTCCTAGGAAGCACTGCACTGAACAGAAAATGATTTATTAATCTCTACTCACCTCATCAAATCAAGATATTCAGCAGCTAGCAGAAGGTCTGAAACTTGCATTTGCAAAACTTGACTAAATAAAAAGAAATTTCATATCCTCTTCCTTTGTCTGGCTTTATATTTCTTACAATTGAGCAAGTTGTATTTAGATATTCATATTTGTAGATTCACAGGATGTCTTTGAACTCAAATTGTGCTCTTATTACAACCATCAGAAACAAAGAATTTTACATTACTTTTTGATGAATTCTCATTAGTAATGAGGCACTAAACATGCTAGTGAATACAACATAGAGGAGAATATTAATAGAGTTATTTTTAGCTACCACCTACATACAACATCAAGACAACATCAAGAGCAGGAACGAAATAATGGTTCTTTTAGTTTAATAAACCATAATGTTCCTGAAAAATTCTTCTCTTTCCTCCCCAAATTGGGGCATCTAATTATACAAAGTGATTGCTGTGGCAACAGCTTAGATATGAGTCCAATGGGTGAGGGGTAGAAGAAGAAAGGGAAGGAGAGAAGGAGATAGAAAGAAGAGAAGGAAAGATTATAAGAACAGAGACCTGAACTATCAAGTGGAAATTAGAAATCTTTAATAGAAGAAAATTTGGTAATTTCCCTAAATTATAGAATGTCAGAACTAGTGAGGAAAAGAGAAGAGAAACTCTGAAGCAAACATCTTTAAGGGCTTAACTATCTGAATATCAATGTTAAAGTGAACGCAGAGGAAAGAAGTCAAGAATCAGTGGGAACTTTTGTAGATTATGATGAGAAAACATACAACATACCTCCAAACTGTATGACAGACCATATATATATGGTCTGACTCAAAGAAATATAAGTATTTTGTGAGATAAGAAGATGCAAGGATCAACTATATGACACATATATAATATGCATTAGAACAGTATGTGCTAGCTATATGGCATATACACAGCATATATTTTTTGTTAACAAACACTTATATATATAACATAACCTAGACTGTTTGAGGATATAGAGACCTTAAATACCTCTAAATTGCTTTAAACATATGACTGTAGGAAAAAGACAATGTTCAAAGCAATTATAAGGTACATGTTAACCTACTGGATTTGTGAATATCTAGGTTGATTGATACAAATTACCTGTTGTGCAAGCATCAGTATAAAAAATGACCAAAACACTGATGATGGTTAGATAATTTGAAGAAAATTCTTTAGGGAGCCTTTTAGACCACATATATGAAAATTTTAAATGCAAACCCCTCTTGAATCAGTTTTTATACTTTCAGAAACTGTCCTTTGAATATCCTGAGCCTGTAGTATATATGAAACTTCAAAGACAGAATGATTTTTTAAAAATATTTTTCATGAATAGAAGGCAGGATAAATATGTTTGCTTACACACATCACCATGAATTTATTTACTTATTAAAAGGAATTTAATAGGCAGTTCTACACGGAGTGATATCAGTATATTTTCAACATGTCATTTTAAAGGAAATAATTGAAATTAAAACCACTAGGTTAAGTATACTAATCATTTGAGCCAAAAATAATAGTAATAAAGAGAGTTTGGACCTCTTCATATTGTCAGAGTTCCTT
The DNA here is from genome assembly GCA_023101885.1 of Typhlomys cinereus. Taxonomy (NCBI): domain Eukaryota; kingdom Metazoa; phylum Chordata; class Mammalia; order Rodentia; family Platacanthomyidae; genus Typhlomys; species Typhlomys cinereus. The sequence goes on from JALPQD010000164.1 coordinate 1,697,975, forward strand.
AGTCAAAGGCTACCAAAAATACAGGTGAAGATGTTGAGTTTGTGACCAATTTTATCTAAAGGAGGGCAGACTGTGGAAGACAAAGTTACCATTGGGTGAAGCCATTCTTGGCACGGGTGAGAAAGTGGGCATGGTTACTTTTCTCTTATGTTTAGCAAGAGCAAATGGGTCATTTTCTAAAAGTGTATCTAAAAATCTTGTTAGAATTTTCTTTCCTGGTCTCTTGTAGGCAGACTGAAGTCATTCACTTGAAGTGTCTATACCCCACCAATTCTAATAAATGCCACAAATGAGGACTTCATTTGTAGGTTTTCTTTCATTGTCTAGATTTAGAAAGTGATAAAGAAATAATGTAGAAAGTATAATATGTTAGTTACTGTTACATCGTGCATAGCACAAAACAATGACCAGGCTTGCAGTATTCAAGCTCAATTCAGGTGTTGCCCAATTCAGCAGCTCATACCACTGAGGATATTAAGTTCCAATACATCTTCCTTGCCTCCCTTTTATCTTGCACAAGACAAGAGGGAGGGGTTTTTGTGTCAGGTGGTCTTAGCTGTCCACTTGACCTATGAGAGGTAACATCGCGTAATGAATTATTTAGTGAAGCAGACCTCTAGAGGGTCTGAATGGGAACATCTTTGTTACATAAGAGATGTGTGCAATCCCCACCCACAGTGGATAGGACCATTCCCTCGGCAGGTGGAGAAGACTGAGGAAAAGTTAGATGGCTTTGGCGAGTAACTGGAAAGCTAGAAAGCAAGTATGCAGCAGTGGTCTTTGCCCCATCTGATCTTGCTGTGTTATGACCAGTCCCCTGAGCTTGGCTTCTACTGGCCACTCTCTGCCACCCTGATCTATGGGAACCTGAAATGGTGAGCATAAATAAAAATCTCTTTGCTCCCCTAAAGAGTGTGGATCATGTATTTATTACAACAATGAAAACATGAAACCAAGACATGGAAAAGAATAGCTGCTAAAAATGTTGCAAATTGTCATGAGTCTTATCCGGAGCCCTCCAACTGTAAGAGAGTCTAGGAAGCGTGTATTGAAGACAATACTGTCTCTAAGGGTTCTCTAATAACAAAGGCAAGGAAGTGAATTTGGCTAGAAAATTCCCTAAGGAGGTGGGGCAAGAACAGAAGTACAGACTTGTCCCATCCTGGAGATACAATTGGTGGTGGCTTAAATCAAGGTAGTGGGTGTGGGAAGGAAGAGAAATGGACAGATTCAATGCTTTCTTTGGAGAACAAATAAAAATCAACATAAGAAAGGAAAGAAGGACGCTCAGAGGGACTCGGCAAGACACACTTAGTAGAATCTTAGTGTTGAGAATCTGACTCGATTAATTAAACAGTCACATACTTCCATTGCTGAGATTTATGCAAAATGTGCTTAATTCTTTTTAATGATGAGAACCATCAGGTAGAATATATTTTAAACCCAGAAGTCTCCCTGGTCATTAGAGAAATGATTTTCTGCTCTAACTTACATCTGTTTTGAGCCTATCCCTTCACCCTTAGCCCTCTCCTATTTATTGTGAACACAAAAGTCCCACGGTTAGGTGCATACAATGGGACATGCTTTGCACAGGAAAGTCCTTGGCTTCAGTCTCCAACCTACAAACACAAAAGGGGGAAATAACAATTACAAGGATCACATCTTGTCTGTAAATTTTCTTCAAGCTGCAAAATGTAATTGCAAATCTTAGGAAGAAGATAACCTTCTCCTGTACAGGCACACAAGGGACCATTCTGTCCCATCCTCTCTGAAATTGTAGGCAATGGGTGAGGACCCGGGGTTGATTAGCCCCCTTTCTTCATTTGTGCATGATTGAGGGTTTCCAGAATAAAAAGCTTTAAAAAGGTGGCAGGGAAGAAGGCTAGTATTCGACATCAGGAAACTCAGATGCAACGTGAGAAGTCACATTTCCCATGGGGATCAAACTCAGAGGGTAAGGGGGTTTCAGTATACATCGGCAGAAAGAGAGAGGGTACAAAAGGATAATGAATGTCTTGTGGGAGGAGAAAATCAGGTTACAACATGCTGGGAACAAAGTACAAACACGCATTCGCTAGCTTTGTGCTAATTTTGTATATTTTGTATTTGTTCTCCTTGTCTCATTTATTGAATATATAGATTCAGTATATACATACATATATATATATATATCTTATGAGCTACCTACTATAAGAGAGAAATAGAAAGAAAAAAGAAGAAAGAAAAAAGAAAGAAAGAAAAAAAGAAAAGAAAGAGAAAATATGGAAATCTGACACTTGCACAAGTCAAGCTAATTTTCCTTGGTCACAAAGCTGGTATAGGAACCTTTAGGGAGAATAGCATTGCTTTTGGAAAAATCTGGATTGTGTTGGAAGTTAGAAAAGATGGCCATAGTATAAGAGGCCACCTACTGCTGGATAAGACCGTAAAAGGGTATGTTTAAAGTGCTCGATTTCGTTGCTGACATTATAAAAATCAGGAACAAAGAACAAAGACTTTCAATCTGACTTTTCTTAAAGAACCAAAGATCCAGCAAAGCATACGCTGCGCTTTCACAGTCAAGGCGCTGCTGCCCCCTGCAGGTGGAAGCTATGGTTGCGTTTTTGCAAACAGACCGGTTCGTTTTGTGCCTTATGGAGGGCACAGGTATTTGAATTCATTTATACCTTAATTATATTCAGCCTGTAGTGTTTGACGTGCTAGTATGGGTCTGATCAGGGAGAAAGGAATGGAGTCTTAGATTTCTGATTCTCAATATGATTTGTCCACCACATGTTGAGAGCTACGCTCCAAACCACTTCTCTAGCAATTAATCCCACACTCTATGCCTACAGTAATGTCTCTTGCAGAGTTTTCTTGTGCTATAAATGCTAAATGCTCTATGAATGAGTGGTGTGATAATAAATACTTAGGGATTCGGAGGAGGGTATAGTTATTTCTGTAATCATTAAGACAAGGAATTTTAAAAATCAGCTGCAACTTTCATGAAAAAGAAGTATTTAGATGGTAGGAAAATCAAAGAAGGCATGAATTTAGTAAAGTACAAAATGTTCACAGAGCATGGAAATTGACTTGGTCCCCTCCCACCAAGTAACTATCTCAGGACTTGAGAGAACCACAGAAATATGAAAAGCAGAAAGGAGCTACATCTGCATTTGCAGTTCTTTTCTTTTACAAGGCAGCGGAGATATTGAGTTCTAAGGTGATTTGCTTAATTTCACACAGCTGTTGGTGAAAGAAGTGTGCTTAGATCTCCCTACACACCTCACTTCAGTGTGCATAATTGTGGTTACAGACAAGGAGAGAAAAATTGGACTATTGCCAAGTTCTAGGCATATCACTTTTTTTGACTATAGGTAGCAACTGCCCATTTTTTTTTTCTCTCTCACTTCTCCCTTATGTTCTTTGCCAGAAACCACACCAAGAGAATTTTGAGGGATATGTGTGTACGCATGCACGTGTGTGTGTGTGTGTGTGTGTGTGTGTGGCCAGAGAAGGAAAAGATTAAATTACCTAATGTTCCCTGTTACATGATTGCATTTGGCCTCCCACAAAGTGATGTACTCAGCTTCTAAATTCCATATCATTTCCATACTCGGTAATGACAAGAGATGACAAGATGAATTTTTAACTCACTAAAGTGGGCATGAGACTTGCTATCAGGCAAGCCTCAAGTTCAGCATTTATAATAATTAGGATCAAAATTTGGAAATAGGAGTCAGTTTCAATGCTGCCCAAAAGACACTAGCAGACTGCCTCTGGCTTTTACTGCATGCCTGGTGATGCCTAGTTAGCATCTTGGAATTTAGAACTGGCAAAAGTGTTATGATCCCAGGCCCTTGGATTTGAATCCAGGTTTTCACATTTACCAGGTAAACAATACGGACAACCAATTCACTGTCTCCAACCATCAATTTGTACATGGGCAAAACGGTGAAAAAAAACCACACTTAACAATCCCTTTGGCTTGTAACAAGGGTTGGATGATTTAATTTAGCTTATCTCCAAACAGATTCTAAAAGAACAGTTTGGGTACAACAGCAATTTTGAGAAGTGACCCTGGGAAACACAGTAAGACTATGTTGAAATGAGGTCATCGCTGCTATAGGGGCCAGAGGAGCAGTCATGCCATAATCTGTCCTCCAAGGGGCTGCGAAGCTGAGAAAAGAAGCTACCTCCAAATTCCACTCTTGACTAGTTGGATCGTTCTAGCCCATTCATGCCCTCACATGTCTGGGTTGCCTGAACACAGGTCTGACATTCTACACCATAAAGAAAGCTTTCTCACATACAGAATCAGATTTACAATAGGAAACTTGATTCTTGTAGGCAATGCCCTCTAAGGATGCGCATGCCTCGTGAGCAGGGAACGAGATATGGGCAGAGTGATGACAGAGTTCATTACAGTGAGGTGATGCCTGGAACATTGGAAGTGTACAATGGAGGATATAGCTGTTTAAGGGACTGAACATGGAAATAGCACAGAGGGAATCTTCCCTTGTGAAGACTTGAAACACTAGTACTAAGAAGATGAAACAAGGGAATAAAGCCTGGGATCCCTCCTTTGGTCCTACCTTCTTTCCTTACTCCTCACCTATCCCCCCTCCCCACACTCTTTTCTCCACAGCCCATCTCTACCTTCCCTTCTTTCTCCTTCTTCTCCACGCAGCCACACTGCCTTAAGCAAGCATTCATAGTGAATGGTGAATGTTCCCTGCCATTCCCTGTCTTGACTCACTCTGGATCTTCACCCACCTTCTGGTGGGTTTCTCTCTGCTTCAAATACCCTGCTGCTTGTACTTCCTTGTGGGTGAACCTCTTTAATGTAGGACACGAGACACTGCATGAGCTGGTCCTCGTTCCTGTTCTAAGTCTGTCTTCCTCCTATATTGTCTCAACTCCTAAGTCCCAAAACTAAGAGGAGGGCCCAGTATGCCCCATTTTCCTTCAAGTAGAAACTTCTATTCAGAAATTCAAAGTACTATCCATTTCTATTTAAAAAAAAATACCCTGATGCTCCCCACCACCACCACTTCTTTTGAGGTTTCAATTTATGATTAAATAGCATCTTTCGGGATGTCTGAGAAGTTACACTTGCAAATAGAATCCCAGTGCTGGAGAGTCACACACAAGATCACTGCACATTCAAGGCCAGGCTGAGTTAACACGGTAAGTTCCAGACAGGCTAAGGCTACAGAGTGAGATGCTGTCTCTCAGAACAGAACAAGCAACAACAAAACTTCCTATTTACTCTCTAAATATCTGTTTATATTCTGTCTTACTACTCATACTACTATTAACCAGATACAGAACATTTGCAACCTTGAGAAGGTCGCAGATTCCTGGAGCAAAGAAACTTTCTTGTTACAATTTGAATGCCTGTCATCAATCCTAATATGTACTTGGTATTCTGAAAGTAACACTTCATTCAATCAATAAAATGACAAGTTTCAGATATTTCCACTATGTCATAGTGATTTTTTATCAAGTTGCCATGTGTGGCAATAAAGCTCATTAAAAGATGATTCCTAGTACAGATGGCACTGCTGCATGTGAGTCTCATTGGGGACCTGCCAGTTCTCCAGCTAAGTGGCCATTAAATTTGACCACTTGTGTTAATGCTTCACCCCTGGTTGCTTCAAACCTTTCCTGTGAAAGCATTTTGTGTTATCACTTTAGTCAGCCAAGTCCTGAAGAGTGAGGCTCTGGATAGATATATCAGAAAAACCCGAGAGAGCTGGTTTGAAAAGTAAGAGTAACTAAGATCTCATCCCAAAGATTCTTCACTCATTTTTTTGGGGGGGGGGAGCTGGGGAATATTTGACTTTGTGTTTTGTTTCTCTTTGTGGCACTGGGAATTTAAATCAAGAGCCTTGTCTATGCTGTGTAAGCACTGGACTAATGAGCTCTATGCCTAAAGAGCTCATTTAATATGTGTATTTAATAAGGTTTTGAAGGAAAAAATGCTTTACAGCAAGGATATTCTCCTCATATGTAAACAGGATAGAAAAAAGCATGACACTTTACCATGATACCTTCTGTTTGTGCTTATAATGTCTCCATCAGACCAGTGCTTTGATCTGTCCCAAGAGGTTACTGGCACATGTTACAAATAGTTCCTGAAATTTAGCAATGTTACAGTTTTCATAAACTGCCTTGAAATGTAGCCTATTTAAGGAAATTCCATGGTTTAGTCTTCTCTTTATAGGTAGAAGAGTAGCTTGCATACTTACCAGTGTGTGCTCATCCTGAGAAGGCTGTGTGGACCCACGGGGCATCCTTTCTACGCATATCCTCAGCAGATGACGCAGTTACACCACACTCCAAACTTTGAGTCCTTTCTTACGTCCCACAGTCCTCAGAGCAGGAGATGCTATTGCAGGTGAGGAAGCCTATGTGGTGAGGAGGATCCATCTGGGAGTGTCGTGTTGATCTCTGTGTCTGAAGGAGCTTTGATAGGTGTCCTTCAGAAGGACCCTACGCTGAGCTTCTCTGCTCCTCTGCTTGCTTCTCCATCTTCCCTCTAGACATTTTTATTAACCCTAGACCATGTTATTAAAGAAGTCACAATCCTGTCTGTCCTTAAATGAATGATATCATGATGGTTCTCTCTAGGCCACGTGAGAAAGAAGCCCGTTCCTGCTTAATCCAGACTAAGAAGTTATGCTCCCCAAGGCAAAACGTTTACTGGGAATATGGAATCTGAATTCTCTGAAACTGGAAAACAGTTCCTCCCATCTGTATCAACGACAGTCTTCAGGATCCAGGGAGCCTGTGAAACTCCATATCTGGAAGGTACTCTGTCTGTAGGTGTCTGTTTGTCTCTCTCTTGCTTCAAATAGTTCTAGGGTAGATTGAGGAGATGTCACATGTTTTGAACTACAGAGTGTTACAGAAATATTTCTTATTTTATAATAAATTTCAGTGACAACATAATATTTAATGTTTAATTTAATGTTATTTCAAGGGTACATCTGCTATAAAGAAAGTTTTAATAAAAGCAAGGAACTCTAGCTTCACAATATATTTTAGAAAACAATATTATATAACTCTATGTAACATTGCTTACATATTTTATGTAGCTCTTTTTGGCTTTTGATATAAATTATTAATGTGATCCATCTAATTTCATTTAAGTATTTACATCTAATAATTTTTTCAATGAAACAGTTTCATTCATGTTTTCTTCAATAAAGAAAAGGTTTTGCATGTTCTGATTCATAGCTTACTGAGTTTAATAAATAGGAAATGCAGCCTGAAAAGAAGAGGACAAGTGACTAGAATTCAAAATAATAATTTAAAAAGGTACATTAACAATTGCTTTCAGAAAAGAAAATGCTTCCGAATTTCTTACCTTAAAGAAAATACTTAAATTTGAAAACTGCTGCTGCTTTGCTGAATTTCTTCCATCGAGCCACTAGATGGCAGTATCTTTGTTTCTTTGTAAAGCTGCGTGACTCCAAGCTACCATAGAATTTATATTTCTAGTAAATCATTAAAGGTAAAAAACAAACAAACAAACAAACAAAACAAAAACAGTAACCTACACAGACAACTGTGATGCAGATTTTCACAGCCCCTTTCCCATCTCCAAGACTGATGAAGTAAACACTCAATGGGATTTTTTTTTAATTTTTTTATTATTATTTATTCAGTTGTGCGTGTGTGTGTATGTATGTACGCGCGCACGTGTGTATGTGTGTGTGTAGAACCACGGACGAATCGGGAACCACCATGGACGCCTCCACCTCCTTCTGCCCGGGATTCACAGGCTCCGCCCTACCAGGACCAGAAGCGCAGGCCACCCCCGCTTCCGCCTGGTGTCTATACGTGGGATCTGGGATCTGAACTCAGGACCTTCTGCCTGAAAGGCAGAGGCTTAACCCCTGAGCCACCTCTCCAGCCCGGATTTTTAAAACTAGCAAATTGCTTGTAGAAAACTACAAAGGAGGAAAGTCCGGTACAAAGAAGTAGTTCTTGTCATTGCACATTACAGCTCATGAAGCTGCTCTGGTTGCCGATAAATTCAGAACTAAACGGCTTAAGGGAACCAGGTGTTTTATTTGGGCTTATGATTGTTCAGTCCTTGCTCAGCTTGGCAGGAGAGCTCATATCAACACCAGGGGTCAAGGTGGACAGTCCTGAAGGGCAGTCCTCACTTTTCAGACCAACTTCCTTAATCATCTCCCTCCATCATATTCACCTGCCCAGGTACTAATTATGCTCTCTATGGATTGGGCTTCCCACCAATTAAACATATCCTTAAGACTTACTTGGAGCTTAAACTCAACTACTAATTTCCCACAACTCCCTTCAATTGCCAAGTCGACACCAATATCTAACTATGACGACCTCCCTCCTTACTAACAGAGAAGTCCTGAGATCTCTTTGGACCTTTGGAGCTGCTAATATTTGCCCATTAAGGAGATTTCTGCCAGAAAGATGCTGGGCAACCCTGCTTTGGAATATTCTACATTTCACACCTAATTTCACCACCACTAAACTGTCTTTTTCTTCTTCATGGACTGAAATCCTCAGCCAAACCCTGGCATGGTGGTACTCACTTGTAATCTCAGTACCCGAGGATGGGGTGGGAAGATCACAAGTTTAAAGCTACGCTGAGTGTCTTAGTCTTGTATTTCTGTTGCTGTAATAAATACCTAGTCTGAATAGTTTAGGGGATCAAGGGACTTTTATTCCAGTCTATAATTTTCTAGGTTGCCATCCATTATAATGAAGGAAAGTCATGCCAACATCAGATTTGACGGAACTGGCTATATTATGACCATGGGAAGAACTGAGAGGGGGACATACTTCCTACTTTGCCAGTCAGCCAAAGCTAACCAGCTCTTTCTCATCTCATCTGCCTATCCTGGAAATGGTCGCCAGCTTTGGGCTGGATCTTCCCTTACCGGTTACATAATCTCCTATAGGATTGCTCAAAGGTGTAAAGGCACTGTGATGGTTAAATACTGTTGTCAAGTTGACAACTGAAAGCTAGATCTCTGGGCACAGTTGTGAAAGATTGGTAGTTGAGGTGAGCCCTGGGCAAGCCTGTAGGAGATTGTTTGATTGATGGGAAGGCTTAGCCCATGGTTGGAAGGACTAGTACCTGGGCGGGTGAGTAAGATGGAGGGGGTTAGTTAAGGAAGTTGGCATCCTTCTGTATACTTGGCCAGACACGCTGATGTGGCAAGTGAGATGCTGCCTCTCAGCAGTCCTGTGGATTTGGTGCAGTCAGTCCCCTTGGTCCCTGGTATTGGTATGAACTCTCCTGCCGAGCTGGACAAGGAACTGTAACCAGACAATCATAAACCAAAGTAAAATCCCTTATTCCCTTGACCTGTTTGGTAGTGAATTTATCAGCAACATGCACAGTAACTGCAACAGACACCCATTGTCAGTTGACAAGTTGACATCCATAATTGTCACATTGCACTACATGGGAAGGTCCTATCTCAAAACCACAAAGTGACAGATAGCACTTGTGAAAGAAAACCAGTCACTATATAGTTAGTACTCTCTCTATCCTATGACAACTATCACTAATTTTGGTCTAATTTAGACTTAAATATTTGTCGACAGTGACAGTTAACTACAGATGCCGACTTGACAAGTTACATATTGGCGCATTCTCTGGGCACATATGTGAAGCATTAGTAGATAAGGCAAGTCCTCACTCAGCTCATAGTTGGTGGAGCCATTCCCCAGGGGGTTGGATAACATGGAGAACGTTGGTTCAGTACTTTGACATGCTTCACCATATTTGCATGTGGGTATTCTGACAAATGAGAAAATCTGGCTGTCTTTTACCACATCGTGTGGACCTGGTGTAGCCAGTTCCCTGTTGGTATGAACTATCTTGCCAAGCTGAACTAAACTATAACCAGAATTGTAAGTGAGACTAAAATCCTTTATTCCCTTTAGTTGTTTGTTTGCATATTTATGAGCAAGATGAAGAAAAACTATCAGAGTTGCTTTTTTTTTAAAATCTTAGCAGATATTGTATATTTGGAAATTTGTTTCACAGTTATGATCTTTTTTCATTTATAGCTTTGTGTCTTACCTAGGTTGCAGCAGGCTATTTCTTTTTTATTTCCACTCATACAAACTTAACAAGTACACCAGTCCCCACCCTCCCTCCAACTCCGGTCCCCCCCTCCAACCCCCTATCCCCCTGTGCCCCCCTCCCCTCCCCTTTCCCTCCCTATCCCCCAGTGCCTCCCCCTCCCATCCCCAGAGCATCCTTTAATGTGCATGCCAAACTCTCCTCTGGGTCCTCCTCTCCGATGACGTACAAGGACCCAGTGGTATTTCCAAGAACCCTTTCCTGTGTTCCCGTTAAGCATAGGAACACTACTGAGACTGTCAATCCCTTGCCTCCAAGGATCCTAATGCCTTTAGCAAATGCTAGACTTTGTGGGGTCAATAGTGTGTTGGACATTATGAGGGCATGTAAAGTCCAAATATGATTGCTTCGGCCCTAACTTGTGTGGAGTATCTTGCATATCATTACTCCTCCCATCCTTGTGCTCTTACAATCTTACCGCCCCCTCTTCCACAAATTTCCCTGAGCTTCTGGATGGGAGAGATTAGTCTAGCCTAGTTCCAGGTAGTTGATATAGAGTCTCTGATGTTCTGGATTATGGTTTGTTCTTTTTTTTTTTTTTCAGTTTTGCTGCTCCTGCAATGCCCTTCACTCCATCCTGATGGGTATTGGATGTCACCCCCTGGCCAGAGATAAAAAACTGTTAAATTAGAGTCTTGTTATAACAGTATATTCAAAGGTAGATGTAATAAAAGTAGGAAACTGCGGTGAGAGAGGGGTCAATTACCCATTTGCGAAATGGTTACTTTCTATCTGCCACATTATACACCTTCCCCTTCTGGTAAGATCATACCCCATCAGTTGTAAATGATCAGGAAGGAACCTTTATCAGTATAATAAAAGCTGTATACAACAAGTCAACAGCAGGGATTATACTCAATGGTTAAAAACTTGAAGCATTCCCACTTCGATCAAGAACAGTGTTGCTTTTTAAGCTGAAATGACTTAAAATTAACAAAAGTATAAAACACTGTATTACTAATTACATTTAAAAGGTGAAATATATGTATATAGTCTTTATTCATGCAAATATGAAATGAGCGCAATTGAAAGATTTTACTTATCTCATTAATTAATGAGGAAATCTGTCTAAAAGAAGCTTTCAAAAGCACATATACATATAAGATACATGGGCACACGATCAAGGATGCCTGAACTGAATTTGCTGGTAGATGCCAAACTATAATGTCCGTGGAAATTTTTTGTTCTTTTTAAAAAGTATTTTTTTTTAGTTTTACAAGTATACTGAGTACTTATCCCTGCTTCCCTCCATTCTCCTCCTCATCCCTTCATCAATCCATCCTATTCCCTCCCACCCCCCTGCCTATCTGCTTCTATGGACCCAAAGTTGCTTTTGACTTGTGCACTCTTGTGGCATACCAAGTTGCCTATCTTGGGGCATTTCCCTTCACTCATCCAGCTTTAGTCTCCACGTTTTTCATTGTATGTTCTTACCTCAATATCTTCTGCTCTCATATAGAAATCACTATATTTCTTTTTTTTTATAACATTTTTATTATTATTTCCGCTCATACAAACTTAATAGGTAGACCAGTTCCCTCCCCCTTCCTCCTCCCCCCCGAACCCCTGCTCCCCCTCCCTCCCTCCCCATCTCCCAGTACCCCCCCCCAATTCCCAGAGAGTCCTTATTGTGTATGCCTAACTCTCCTCTTGGTCCTCCTTTCTGATGACGTAAAAGGACCCAGTGGCATTTCCCTGAACCCTTTCTCGTGTTCCCCTTAAGCATAGGAACAGTACTGTGGCCATCAATCCCTTGCCTCCAAGGATCTTGGTGCTTTTAGCCGATGTTAGACTTTGTGAGGTCAATAGTGCGACGGACATGGCTCAGGGCATACAAAGTACTATTATGATTGCTTCAGCCCTATCTAGTGTGGAGACTCTTCAAATCATTGCTCCCCCCATCCTTTTGCTCTTACAATCTTACCGCCCCCTCTTCCGCAGATGTCCCTGAGCTTCAGGATGGGGGGAGATTAGGCTGGCTTAGTTCTATGTGGATGATATAGAGTCTCTGAAGTTCTGGAGAAATCACTATATTTCTAATTCTATATTAAATTAATTCTATATTAAATCTGTCACTAGGTATACAAGTTCCTTGCATTACTCTCAGTTTTATGGAAGTTAATTTATATCCATATGGAACTGTAAAATAGTCACCTTGATGAATGCCATGCCAAAAGTGCCGCATCCCTATCCAACTAATCTGGTAGTATATGCCTCAGTTTGGAAAAGATGGATTCAAAGTAACATGTTTTGGGATAAGGACATGGCTTTATTTAAGAGAAATAAGGAAAAATATGGGAATTGTCAGGCCTTGGTGTTTCTTCCCAGCTCAGGCCTAGAGCCTGTCCTCTGAGAAAGTCACAATACCGCCCATGAACAGGGGCTAAACATTTTCTCCTAGATAATTCGGGTTTTGCCTCAGGCAGGAAGAATTCTGGGAAGTAGGAGTGCCCCTTACCTAGGTTTTGTTTGGGATAATTCAAGTTTTGCCTCTGGCAGGAAGAATTCTTCTGGGAATTAGGAGTGCCCTTTCTTAGATTTTTTTGGAACTAGCTTCCTGCTCTCTGTTCTAGAGAAGCAGCCTGCTTTTTAAGTTTTAGTCAAATACTAAATAGAGATTTCATGTCTAGTCATTTACAATAAGTAGACTTGTTAGCCAGAATGTGTGCATTGATTTTGAGGAAATTAGAGAATAACTTCTAGAGTCTTAAAACATAGGTTGGGTAAGATTCTCACCTATGTACTAACTCAGAAATTCCAGAAGTACAAGACTATGCTATCAGTCCACTAGAACCTTAAAAGAAACTGTGATACCCTCTTACCCTGGCTGAAGGCCAAGGAAGAGACCATCATGCCAAAAAGTCTAGATGCCAAGACTGCCCCTGGAGATGGTATTTGCAATCCAAACTGGGAGAATCCATGTCAGAAGCAAAGGGGGCCGTGTCTTTCCTACCCCAAACAGCACTCTTATGAGAAATTACAGAGATGGACCATTCGAGTGCACTCCCACCAATGATCGCCTCCGCCCCGAAAGAGACACCCTCGGCATTTGGGGCCTGACCGGACCTCAGGTTTGGAGTATGCATGGTTCACAGATGGGTCATCTAACTGGCAATACGCTTCTGGAATTCCTCTGAAAGACCCCCGTCTTTCAGTCAGGAACGAGGCCACCGAGAGAAAGACCAAGACCCTTCTCGCTCGCTGCAATAGCATGAGGTTTTATTTAACGACGCGCCGGGTGGCTCCAGCAACCTCTCACGCAGGAGAGACTGAAGCGGCCCCGAGCAGCTCGGGCAAGGGGTTTTTAAGGGGTCTTGGGGTAGGGGGGGTTGCTTAGCTGAGGAATTTTCTATGACCTTTACAGTCATTGGTCGGCAAGAGCTCGGGTGGAGTTGGCTCTTGGTGATCCTTCCAGTCCACCTGCTTAACTGCAGGCTGTTCATTCTGGGTGACATTCATTGATGGAATTCCCCTTTGTGCAAACTTGCTTTTCCAGAACTGAAGGGCCGGAGGTCTTAAGGGGTGGGGAAATACCTGCAAAAAGCTCAAGGCTGTACATAGTTTTAAGCAATGACTAACAATAGATGCTTGGATGGCTATAAACAATGGATGCCTGAATGACTACAAGCAAGGGCTATACTGTGGGCCTGAACCTGCCTGCTTTGTGAATTTTAGGGCGAGGGTCTCAGGGTCCAACACCTCAAAGGAAGACATAAGCAACCTTACTATTAAAGGAATAGAAGGATGCTATTATAGTAGTTATTCTTTTAATAATTATATTGCTTAAGTGTTTTCTTCAGTGCATACCTCAGTAGTGCTCCATCGACAGAACCAGCTATAGCTTGTGGGCCTTGAGTATCCAAGTCAAGGCCCCCCTTAGAAATGTGGTTTAAGCTTGGATAGTAGAAACTACATGAGCTGCATATATCTTCCCAAGTTAGACCCTGCTGCCATGCCTGGTGCCCATGTCGACCTGCCTGACTGACAGTATCAACCTGGAGAGGACAACAGCAAAGCTCATGCTGGGACTTATGGGGTGTTGAGGACTCCTATAGTTAATTGTAAAATATGTTCCTTGCTAAAATCAAAAGGAGATCATTCTGCCTCTGTGTATTTTAAAAAGTAGTCTCTGTTAAAATGTGGGCTCAGCCCCATAGCTATCCAGTGAAGCATTATAGATTAGATAAGTTTGGAAATACTGAGAATGTTTCTGTTAAGTGCCTTTGCCCTGAAGCAATGGGTTAGGTTCTTGAAAAAAGGGTCCACCCTGAAGGTGATTTTGCTAATTATCTATTGTGTATGCAACATTTTTTATCCCAAAATTTTCTGTATAAAAGTTGTCACGAAAGTTTCAATAAACGGGTTCAGGATTCATTCGGACGAGAGGGAGCCGCTTGTGCTCTGTTCTCCACCCGGTCCTGGGGAGCCCTGGTCTTCAGGCAGCGACTCTGGTCTGCTGCACAAAAGTAAGCATTACTTTGCTATCTGTGCTATCAGACAGGTCTTGCTATCAGAAGGTCTGCCAAGCAAACTGTTTTTCCAGTTAACTAGCAGGTAATACCAGGCGCCTTAGTCCATCTACTGCAGTATTAAGATGAACCACAGGGAGGTGCTTTTTGCCTTAGAGTTCCTACACAAGGGGTGAGTATGATCTGTCATTCAATCTGAAATGTTGTCATTAAAATTCATTATGTAAAACTTAGGCAAGCAAATACATCTCATTAATGTACAAATTTGCTTTCATTTTAAATAAGTGCTTAAACTATAAGTATACGAAAGAATTGTTTAAAAAATTTATTCGTATGATTTTTATCAGTAATCAGCCAACATATGTATCTTTCTTATGTTAATGTGCCTGAGGTTGTGTAAAAGTTCTCAGGAGAAAAGAGGTCTTGAGTTGGAATGGGTTAAGAAGTCCCAACTTGTAGAGCACAGAGATGACAGAGAGAACTCCAGGAGCAGAGTGGAGTGGAGGAGAGTGAGGGCAGAGAGGGACAGAGAGGGACAAAGAGAGACAGAGAGACAGAAAGGGACAGAGGGGCGGTGAAGGGCAGAGCTCATCACCACCTTAGAGGCAGGAAATACAAAGCTGGGTTTTTAGTAGTTTCATTTTTCAGGTGGCCCAATTACACCTGATTTCCTTCAGTGTTTTTTAAATGGACAACATTGTCTTTCTCGTGGTCTGTTTGTTTCGTTTTTGATAAACCTTAAATTCAAGCCGGTGAGATGGTTCAGAGGACGAGGCAGCTACTCTCAAAATGGGCAATCTAAGTTCAGTCCCCAGAAGTCCACTGGTGGAAGGAGAAAACTGACTCTGAAAAGTTGTCCTCTGACCTCCGCCCATGTGCCATGGCATACATATGCACACCTTTTCCTTCCTTCTTTCCTTCTTTCCTTCCTTCCTTCCTTCCTTCCTTCCTTCCTTCCTTCCTTCCTTCCTTCCTTCCTTCCTTCCTTCCTCTCTCTTTCCCTCCCTCTCTCCTTCCCTCCCTCTCTCCTTCCCTCCCTCTCTCTTTTTCTCTTTCTCTCTTTTTCTTTCTCTCTTTCTCTCTTTCTCTTTCTCTCTCTCTCTCTCTCTCTCTATCTCTTTCTCTCTTTCTCTCTCTCTGGGTACAGTCAAGTCATTCTTGGCCTTTCCTATTTAATACCCTCCATATCATACATTTCCATTAAAATATTAAATTCTTGTTGGCTCCTAGGTGTTCATTAAAATTTGCAAATTTTTAACTTTGAAAAAATATTCTATTTTATTGTCTATTTCATGGTCAAACTTTTAAAAAGCTTTAAATTAGCACAAACCTGTTTCTCCTGAATTCAAATGGCTCAGTCCTTTTCTTTTTCTTTCTTCATTGTGTCTTATTTTCCCCAAATAGTTTACCAGAATCTCATTTTAATTTGCAAATGAAAAACACACAGTCAAATTTATTTTTATTTATTTATTTGCACATGTGTGCACATGCCTGTGTGTTTATGCACGTGTGTGTGTGTGTGTGTGTGTGTGTGTATGTGTATGCATGCATGCTTGTGTGTGCCCACGTGTGACTCTGATAATCATCTTGGATTGTTTCCACCTTCTTATTGTTTTGCTTTGGGGTTTCCATGTTTTGCCCTTCAGGATCAGAAGTGCAAGCTGCCACTATTTCCACCCAGAATTTTTTTTCTTATTTTATTTTTTATCTAGATATACAAGCTCAATGAGTTAAGGTACCCTCACCCCCCTCTTCCTCCCTTCCCCTCCTCCCTCCACTCCTCCATTTTATTCCCCTATCCTGTTCTATCTTCCACACCTCCCTCTCTCCCTCCCTGCTTTCCTTAATTGGGCTAGGCCAGCATTTTCTAAACTGGATCCCAATGACACAGGCACTAGAAACAACACTCAACGAATGGGATCTTATGAGTACAGCTAAAGAGAATGTAAACCAAGCAAAAAGACAACCCACAGAATGGCAGAAAATCTTCACTAACTACACATCTAATACAGCTCTAACATCCAGAGTGCACAAAGAACTTAAAAAAATTAAACACCAAGGAAAGGGCCAAAGCAATCATAATTGGACTTTGCATGCCCTGTGCAATGTCCAACACACTATTGACCTCACAAAGTCTAGCATCTGCTAAAGGCACCAAGATCCTTGGAGGCAAGGGATTGGCAGCCACAGTAGTGTTCCTATGCTTAAGGGGAACACGGGAAAGCGTTCAGGGAAATGCCACTGGGTCCTTGTACGTCACCGGAGAGGAGGGCCCAGAGCCCAGAGAAGAGTCTGCACGCACAATAAAGGATAAAGGACTCGGGGAATGGGGACCGGAGGCACTGGGACATGGGGAGGTAGGGGTGAGGGGAGGGGGAGCAGGGAGTTCAGGGGGAGGAGGAGGGAGGGAGGGAACCGGTGTACCTATTAAGTTTGTATGAGAGGAAATAATAATAAAAAATGTATAAAAAAAAAAAAAGAAAATGAACCATGGAACTTAAAAGAAACTTTTAAATTTTATTTGACATTTCAATTTGAAATGTCAAACAAATACTTTAAAAAATGTTCCACATCCCTAGCTATCAGGGAAATGCAAATCGAAACTACTCTGAGAATTCATCTCACCCTAGTCAGACTTTCAAAAATCCAAAATACAAACAACAAATAATGGAGAGGATGTGGGGAGAAGGGAACTCTCACATATTGTTGGTAGTAATGTAGGCCAAATGCCATATGAACCTGCCATATCACTACTGGGAATAATCCCTAAAAATTCATCATTTCACTATAGTGACATAAGTACATCCATGTTCATTGCAGGACTATTTACAATAGCAAAGTCATGGAATCAACACATGAGCCCAACAGTTAATGAATGAATAATGAAAATGAAGTACATTTTTATACAATTCCTCAGCCATCAGAAAAAAATGAATTAATGAAATATGCCAGAAAATGGATGGAATTAGAAGAAATTACACTGAGCAAAGTATTGCAGGCACAGAAAGTTAGACACTACATGTTCTCCCTTATAAGTGGGTCCTAGTTCTAAACCCTCTTAAAGACATAGTTAAAGGTAAATCTCTGTAACACCCATTATAAACACAAAGGATTGCAACTAGGAGGGAAGGGGAAAGAAGACCTCAGGAGAAAGGGGACAAAGGAGCAAAGATCAATAGAGAAATTAGGCTACAGTCAGGTACAATCAGTAATCAGCAGGACATCTAATACAGCTCATTTTCACTTCCTTTCCTATTCACTTGGGATTAGACAGGTTTGAAGAGTGGGGCATATCTTCCCAGTCATGGAAGAGATAAGGGCCGGCAGTTAGATGGCAGCTAACTGGTAACCAGGTACTAAGTCCATTCACTACTGTGCCTATTTCTACTCTTCATTCTAGCTTTAAGTCTCTTCTTATATTGAGACTTTCTTTTATGAAATTTTTTATGTTTATTTTTTCCCAATCATACAAAGTAAGTAGGTACCCCAGTCCCCTCCCTTCCTCCTCCTCTCCCCAGCCCCCCTTGTATCCTCCCCCCTTTTTCCCTTCCTTTCATCCCCCTCCCTCCCCTTCTCCCAGTGCCTTCCCCTTCCCCCCTCCCATTCCCTGGAGCATCCTTTAGTGTGAATGCCAAACTTCCCTCTGGCTCCTCCACTCTAATGAGGTGTAAGATCTCAGTGGCATTGCCCAGAGCTCTTTCTTGTGCTCCCCTTTAGTACCGGAACTCTATTGTGACTGTTAATCCTTTGCTTCTAAGGATCCTAGTGCTTGTGATCCATGCTAGACTTTGGGAGATCATTGACATGTCAGTCACTGCACAGGTCATGCAAAGTCCGATTATGGCTACTGCAGCCCTAACTTGTGTGGAGTATCTTGCGTATTGTTGCTCCTCCCCCTCTTCCACAAATTTGCCTGAGCTTTAGGATGGGGAGAGATTTGGCTGGTCTGCTTCCATGTGATTAATGTAGGGTCTCTGATGTTCTGAATTATGATTGGTTGTTGTTTTCAGTTTTGCTGTTCCTGCACCACCCGTGGCTCCATCCTGATTGATATTGGAATCACCTTCTAGACAGAGATAAAAGGCTGTTTAAATGAAATCTTACTATAAGAGTAGATTCAAAGGTAGATGGAATAGGAGTAGGAGACTGCAGTGAATGGGGGGGGGGTCATTCTCCCATTTGCAGGATGGTTACCATCTATGTGCCTGACACTATGCCCTGCATGATCAAACCCTCTCAGTTACAAGTGACCAGGAAGGAAAGTGAGTGAGCTTAACCAGATGTCTCACTACTTACTTGCAATACTTGATGGTGACCTATTTTCTCTGCTGCAGCATGATCCCCTATCTCCTTATTTCTGGGGGGCCCTCCTTCCCCTTCCCTTCTGTTTATAATCTTTGCAATTGCTGTAGGAATTACAGAGATTTATCTTTGAATATGTCACTAAATGAGTTTGGTACTAGGATCCACCTGTTAGGGAGTACATACGGTGCTTAATTTTCTATGTCTGGGATACTTCACTCAATAAATTTTTTTTCTAATTCCATCCATTTCCCAGCAAATTTCATTATCTTTTTTGATGGCTAAGTAGTATTGTATAAATGTACCACATTTTATTAAGACCTTCTTTTAAACAGTCTTTTATCTTTGGTTAGGAGAAGACTTCAACACCCAAACAGGATGCAGCCAAGTGTAGTGCAGAATCTGCCAAACTGAAAACGAAACCAATCTTAATTCAGAATACAAATGACTCTACAATGATCACCTAAAACCAGACCAGTCAAATCTCTCCCCATCCTAAAGCTCAGAGACCCTTGCAGAAAACGAGGCAGCAAGATTATAAGAGCCTAAAGATGGAAAGGTCCACGGATGGACAAGATACTCCACTCAAGTCTGGGCTTCAGCAGCCAGGATCTCACTGCATTGTGATAGGACCTATCTGAATTGCACAATGGCTGTCATGTCAATAAGCCCCCATAGACCACCAAGAATTTTTAAGTGGGATTGGAGATCCAAAAATCAGGTATTTTTGTTTGCAAAACAAAGGCTTTAACTCCTGAGCCATCTCTGTTACCTCTATATTTTCATATTCATCTGTCCTCCCAGTATTTAGTTCAGTGCCATGTACTTCTAAGTGTTAAATCAATAGGAATGGAAAAATAATTACAGAAGATGTACATATGAATGTAAAGCAATTTTTAAGAATTTAGCATTTTTTCTAAGTCTTCTACCAGCAAATAGATTTGTACTTATATCTAATTATAATAACTGCTTGAACAACTGTGTTACAAATAGCTAATTTATTGTTATTTTTTTTGAACTTAGGAGGATAACAACCAGAACAAATATTCTACTCAACTTTTTGAACTCTGTTAAAAACTTTCATTGTACTTTGGGTGGGCCAGAACATATGAAAGTACTACAAGATACTGGGTGTGTCTGTTAAAACTGGTGTTTAAAGGAATTATTTCAATGATAGCACTAAGGATAGTGCTTGGGGAGGGGATGGGACAATAGAAGTTTCCTTTAGTGGTGTGTGTATGTGTGTGTGGATAGTACCTAAACGATATAGACTAAAGCAACCTTGAGCAAGAAGAATAATACTTTTAGATTTCAAATTATATTAAAAAGCTGTAGCCTACAAATAATATTGTACTGCATTAATATAGAAACACAGAGGGATGAGATAGAATAGAAAGCTTGGAGAGAAATATATACCTATGAATCTATAGCTACATCTATCTCTCTATATGTCTATCTATGTCATTGGATATCTATTGATATGTAATATATCATATATGCTTTGTTGACACTTGTCAAAGATTAGTTGACTATATATATACAGTATATTATGTATACAGTATTATATGTGTGTGTGCATGTGTGTGTATAATATAAAATGGAGGAAAGGATATTAATAAATAATGTTAGGAAAGGTAGATATTCACATGTGAAACAAACAAAAACGATGAACAACAAAACACCACGGCCTAGGGTGTCTATGTGGGCTTCTCACATAGACTTGCAGGCTTCCACAACAATTTTAATTGGTTGATGTGCATTTCAGGCATTCATACTGCCAAAATCTCCTGCATGATTTAGATATATAGTCAAGGGTGAGAGTTGCTACCACACTAACTTCTATAATATATAAAGTTCAAACTTCTATTCATTTCTATCACCTAACTATCTCTGGAGTTGTCTATTTTGAATTGAAAGGCAAGCTTGGCACATTGATGGCATACTATAATTACTTTGGGAAAGTCCTGGAGTTACTGAGAAATACTGGCAGCTATTGTGTGGCCACTAGTCCGTAAGTGATAAGCTGCCTCACAGAATCATAGAGAAGCTTTCTGTAGGACAGTGTGCTCTGAGTGAGAAGCAGCAGGATTTTGTTTAATACCAGTGGAGTATTATTCATGCAGTGCCAGAAAGACTACTAATCGATGTAACAAAAATTCAGCTACATGGACACCTTGGGAAATAAAGCATTTTGGGTAGAAGTTTTTAGAGAGCTTTATGATCTTTCCTTTAATCATGAAAACCTTCTTTAACCTGGTGGGATATAAATTGTTTTAAATTTGTAACAGACTTCTTTCTTCCCTAAGTAATTCATAGACCACAGTTCAATCTTTTCTTGATGGAAGAATCTTTATTATTATTAAATATTATAAACAAAAGTGAAAGTTGAAGTTGTGAAGAAGCACAGGTCAGTACAACCCTGGGTCCTAACTTTCAGGTCCAGTAACTCATTCTTATGACCCATGTTCCCAATCCCACAGCATTAGATTGACAAGATATCTACTAGTGGGTGTGTGATGCAAGGATGGAAAATTTGCAGCTACCACTGCCCCTGCTTAGCAACTTTACTCCAAGTACCAATGTTATATCCTTGGAAGTGGAAATCTCCAGTATTGAAAACACATATTCAAAAGAGCAGGATATATTGACAGTGATAATTTTTACTTCTGCAGAAGGGTGTGTAGACTCTTGTCACTGGGGTTAGCAAGCACATCAGAACAGGAAGTCCCTTCAGTCATTTACCCCTGATTCATGGGCTTCTTTAACCTCATTGGTTTAACCTCATTGTGGTTGACTAACAAACTTAAAAAAGAGATATACCCTAAGGAAGTAAGAAATGACGTGTTGCTAGCAGGAGTTAACAAATTTGGAAAGTCTCTTTGAATTTTGATTTACAAGATGAGGTAAACAATTCTCAAAAATTTCCTTATGAAATGGAGGTTGGAGCCAACATGGAAATACTTTGGTTTGATAGAAAAGACCTAATTTTCAAGCTCCAAGAGAAACCAAATTAAAAGTAGAAACTAGTCTGTAGATTTATCTAGAGAAATCTGTTTCAAGTACTCAAGCCCTTAAAAATTATATTTCCCTGCCACTAGGTCCTTGTACGTCATCGGAGAGGAGGGCCCAGAAGAGAGTCAGGCATGCAAAAGAAAGGACTCTGGGAATTGGGGCGGAAGGCACGGGGGGATGGGGCAGGCACGGAGGGAGAGCAGGGGGTTCGGGGGGAGGAGGAGGGAGGGAGGGAACTGGTGTACCTATTAAGTTTGTATGAGCTGAAATAATAATAAAAAATGTATTAATAAAAAAATTAAAAATTATATTTCCCTTTACATGGAGAATATTGCATAGTAGTTTCTAGTACATTTTCTTGTCAAGCCATTTACACCCTAATCCTGGCTCATTTATCTATGTGAATTCTGTGTCTCTGGATTTCTATGACAATTGAAATGGTAAGAGAAGCAACACATTAATGGTAGTTGCTTTATCTTACTTTGTTGTGAGAACCAAAATAATGCAGGACAAACAAAGTTGGGTGTAAAAATGATGTAAAAAATGTTGGGGAAACAGGCTAGTAAGTCTAATTTTCAGGGCAAATTAAAATCCTGACTCTGACATAGATATAAGATGACCATGTGTCAAGCATGTGCTAACTTATTCTCAGAGAAAGACCAGAAAGAAGTTACACCTGGGACAAAGGCAAAGACCAGAGACACACAGAGGTCAGGAGAGTGAAGTGAGTTTGCAGATAGTGATATTGTGAAGCCTTCCCCCTCCATGGTCTCTCTAAGGAATAAAGTTTATGGAAAAGAATTTTGTATTGCTGTTATTGTCACTTACGGAGACGTACAGAAAATCAAATAGCTTGAAAGAATGTGCTCTCAGGAATGTGAGGGCTTGCATATGCCACAGCTAGATATAGGTGTCAACCTCATGGTTGATGGTTTGAGCTCTAGGCACATTTGTAAAGAAGGAGTGGATGAGTTATACTCCCAAGCCCAACCCAGGCATGACCACCTATTATGCCAAGATCCAGTGGAAGACAGGTGCTTATGCGGTTCTAAAAATACAAGTAATTTTTTTTCTGTGATAATACATTTAAAACTTTGCTGATTGTGTCTTAATGATAGATTTTCTAGATCTATAAGGAAGTGTGGCTTGTCCCTGGGTAGGCAGATAAGGTGGAGGAAACTGGTTAAGGAAGTTGGCATCCTTGTCACTCTCAGCAATCCTGTGGATTTGGAGTGATCTGTTCCCTCAACCCTTAGTGTTGGTATGGACTTTTCTGCCAAGCTAGGTAAGGGATTGTAACCAGATTCTCATAAGCCAGAATAAAACCCCTTGTTCCCTTAAGAGATTTTGTTAGTTTATCAGCGACATACAGAGTAAATGCTACAGCATTGAAGCACATTTCCTTCCTACAACATTCCTTCTTTTGCTCATAATAAACTCAAAGTTTATTCCCAAGCCTGGAACACAGTTGTTTTCCATACATTTGTTCTAATTACTTACAGATGTTGCAACAAGAGCAGGTTATTAGATGGGTTTTTAAAAGTAAAAGAAATCTAGAATCATGCTGAACAATCATCAAATTAACGTCTATGAATTTTATATGGGAGTTTCAGAATGGATGTTTCAAAGCCTCTGTTATTTATTATTGCAGGCTAAGAAACCAAAATGCATGAAAGTTTCTGAGCCAGTTCTCAGAAATCCCTTGTTCTTGAGACTTCCAAAATGGTCTGAGATTCCTAGTCTCCCAGCAAGCAACACTCTTTACCTCCTACAAGACTGTGATCTTTCAGTTAGGAGCACACCAGGTCTCCTAAATTGACTCTCTAGAGAATGACTTCACTAGTAAAGTCAATATGTGTTCCCTGAAAGTGGCTTGTGCCACCCACCTAAATGAGCATTATTTTCAAATACAATATTACAGGCAAGATTTGGCCATCACCACTGACCTTCCCAATGATATTATGCCAAAATGAGAAAAAAGTTCTCATTTAAACTGGGCAAATAACTATAATATCATGAAAGGCAAAGAGACTCAATAATAGTTTCTGAATGTTGGGTCTAGAATGGTCAATGAGAATTAAATATTTTAAATGATTTATTAAATTACTATGTGCAATGGACAATTAATAGAAGAATAAGAAAGACTTTCTTTTTTTTTTTATTTCAGCTCATACAAACTTATTAGGTACACCAGTTCCCTCCCTCCCTCCTCCTCCCCCCGTACCCCCTGCTCCCCCTCCCCATCCCTCTCCCTCCCCATCCCCCAGTGCCTCCCATCCCAATTCCCAGAGAGTCCTTTCTTGTGCATGAGGAAGACTTTCTTGTAGATCTATAAAATGTAACATTAAGACAAAATTCTAAACATATAGTCACAGTGAATTTTTCCTTAATTTTTTAGAACTGTACAAGCACCTGTATTCCACTGGATCTTGGCATAGCAGTCTTGAGTAGTCATTTGCCTCTCCTTTAACGGGTTTTTGAATCCTAACTTAAAACACTGGTAGGTTCAAAAATTTAAGCAATGCCATCAAGACTGCCTCCTAGGATTTGGTTTGGAATAGATGGCATTGTAATTTTTTTCCATTTGACCCTGAGATGATCTTTCTTTCCTAAAAATATAAACTGTAAGAGCTGGAGATATGGCTCAGTAGATGGACATTTGATGTGCAAGCCTGCTGACCAACCTGTGTTTAATCCTGGAACTCATAAAAAGATGAAAGGAGTAAACCAACTGCACAAAGATATCTTCTGACCTGCACAAGTATGCTATGTCATGTGTGAACGCACATGTATAAATACTTAAAATAACAATAAATAAGCATAAATAACAATAAATAAGCAAATGATGAATGAATAAAACATTTCAGAATGCACGCTGCGCCCTGTAACATGTAGAACTTTTAAGCAAACATTAGTGAAATCATTTTTTTCCTGGTATTGTGTTAAAATACTCTGCTAAAAGCAATTTAAGAGAGAGAAAGTATTGTTTTGACTCGTGGTTCCCAAGTACAAACCATCATGGCAGGGAAGTCAAGGAGGTGCTAACCTAAAGCAACTGGTCACATCACATCCACAATCTTAAAGCAGAGAGCATGAATTTTGTGCCCGGTTCCCTTTTCTCCTTTTTAGACAATCCGGACATAGTTCACCCACCTGCAGTGGGTGGACTTTCATACTTTTATTAACCCAATCAAGATAATCCTTCCCAGGCACATTCAGAGACCCATCTCTAAAGGAGCTTTAGATTTCAAGTTTAGGGTAATCATAATTAAGATCAATAATCACAGATGTGATTAATTATTCCTGAAAATTTCTCATAAGTCCTCATAAGACTAATGAAATTGATGATAAATTTGTTTCTGTGGCATGAAAATAAAATAAGGTCATTTTCACAGAAATTTAAAATGTCTTTAAAAACAGTGTTGCTATTATATTTTAAAAAATTTTTTTATTATTTATTCAAGTGTGCGTGTGTATGTGTGTGTGTGCCTGTGTGTGTAGAACCACGGACAAATTCGGGAACCACCATGGACGCCTCCACCTCCTCCTTGTTTACTCTGCCTCGGGATTCACAGGCTCCGCCCTACCAGGACCAGAAACACAGGCCGCCCCCACTTCCGCCTGGCGTCTATACGTGGTGGGGTCTAGGATCTGAACTCACGACCTTCTGTCTGCAAGGCAGAGGCTTAACCCCTAAGCCACCTCCCCAGCCCCCTATTATATTTTTTTAAAATAATGAATGTTATATCTGACCCCCAGAATAATTTACTCAAACATACTTTTACATGTAAAAAAGGTCTTGAGATAAACAGCAAAAAGTAATATACATTGCACATATAGAAAAATCCAATAATGTAAAGAGATTCAGTATATCTGGTATAGATATGATGATCAGCATTCATATAATGGGAAGATATATATTATGTAATGGGAAGTTAATGCTAGCTTTAAACAGTAAAGTTGTGGCAAATAAGCATTTTTTAACAATCCCTTAAATCACTGATAGAATATTGCCTGATAATCAGTTGGGAAAATGCTACTAGACTGCTACGAAATTCAGAAAAACAGAACAAGCAGAACTATATTTTAGTTATTTAGATCCAACTTTTACCTGAGGTAACGAGACAGTTGATTTTCTTCCCCAGCTGGATTCCTGTCTCCCCCTCCCTAAAGATGAAGTAGGTCCACAAAGGAGGAAGACATTTAGCACAGGATGGCAAAGGAGACTCTGTGCAAGGGAAGTCAGGTGACCACATAGGAAGCAGTCACAGAAACTTTCAGCCCACATGGGGCAGAGGCACTTGAACTCCTGGCGGCTCTGGAATGCCAGCCAAAGCTCACCACAAACGCTGCAGCTCTGAGCAGTGTTCTAGCCAAGCAGGGTCATAGCTCTATGTTCTTCAGCTCAGGCATGGCATGCTAGCTGAGAACAGTCTAGAGCAGCCAGCCTTGCAGATCAGCTGCCCCTTCAGCACCCAGAACAAAAACAAGAATGAATTCCTGTCTGGAGACAGAGGTTAATAGCATCTGGAGCTATTGAGTCTCTTGCCAGCTCCTGTGCCTGAGGGCATGGCCTCCAACTGTGGACTTTTGCCAGGTCTCCTGGGAGTCTCGAAGGCAAAAACATTCTTCTTTCTCTTCCTCCTCTGACTAGCAATCTCATAAGACTGTCTTTTGGTATAGGGACTTTCTTATGCTTAGGTAGGCTCTGGATGGCTGAATGCATGCAAAGGTAAAAAATGGAAACCCAGTGAGGAAAGAGCAGCTGTCACATGGGAGGGGGGAGGAAGCAAAATATCTGTTGCAGTTCGCCTGCATGGTTGCTGATAAATGACCATCAAATGGCTTAAAGGAACAAGGAGTTTATTATTCTCTTACAATTTCTGGTTACAGTTCTTAGTCCAGCTTGACAAGAGAGCACGCACCAACACCAGGGTCGAGGGAACTGGCCACACTATCACTGCATAACGGCTGAGAGATGGACAGTCCTTACCAGACCAGCATGTCTGGCCAAGTGAACAGAAGGATGCCAACTCTCTCAACCAGCTCTCTGTGATTTATCCAGGGTCTAATCCCACCCACCATGGGCTGGGTCTTCCCCATCAGCAAGACAATCTCCTTCAGGTTTGCTCTGGGCTTAACTCAACCATCAACTCTCTACAAATGTGCCCAGAGCTCAAACTCTCAACAGTCAAGCTGACACCTGTGATTAACTATGACAGTATCCTTTCCACTAGATGGGGTTGTTCTCTATCAGGTCTGGTAGGCCACAAAGGCATTCTGCCATACCTTAGAGTTTTGGTCTGCTTCTGGTGGCTTGTTGTTATGCTTAGGGTCTAGAGACTTTCTTACTCAGAACCATTTCAGTGACCTTTCCAGAAGTGACTTTTCCAGCAGCCGTTCTGATGTTGCTAATGCCAGCCTTAGTGGAAGACCGTTGCTGGAATTGTCTCAGTGGTTATTGTCCTGGGCATCATATATCATCCATTCTCTAGGCCAGAAGTTGTCAAATGCCACAGGAATGTAACAGTTGTCAAGTGTCAAGTTCTCCCCCTCAAGAGTGATTAGGTAATTCTGGAAGTTTGGCAGCTGCTGCTTCAGTAATAGCTGTGGCCTCTTCTAACCCCTATCAGTAATGCTCTTAATGAGAGGACCAGCAGTGTCCAGAAGCTCCCATGAGTTACTTGAGCGTTTAGCCTAAGGAAAGCTAAAGGTCATGTGACCAAAGAGCTCACAGTTTGGCCTTACGGTAGACTAGCATTAGATCATTAAAACAGGAGAGACATCTTGAAGTCAGAGATAGTAGGGATGATAACTGCCATGGATCACATGACAGGTCCCAGGCCAGAAGGGAGTTTCTAACTTGGACAGCTTCTGTCATGGTTTGAATATGAGTTATTCCCCACAGACTCATATGTTTAAATCCTTATTTGCTGTTAATGTTTAGGAATACTGTGGCACTTTTAAGAAGTAGAGTCTTGCTGGTGTATCACAAGGGGTGGGTTTTGAGGATTGGTAGTCCCACCCCACTTTCTCTCATGCTCTTGCTTTAGCTACTGTCTGCTGATTGGGGTGATCTCAGCTGGCTCCCTGCTTCTGCCTGCAGTCAGTCATGCCTTCTAATATGTGATTTCCACCATAAATTGACTATACCCCAAATAAATATTCCTGGTTTTCTCATGACAGTAAAAGAATGGCCTCAGCAGCTTCAGTTGTTGCTAAGGGTTTCCAGAGAAGATGGGTGTGGGAAGTGAAAGAATGTTAGGCAAATAAGAGTCATCTCTCAAAGCTGGCCATTATTGAGGTCAGTAGGGTTGGGAAAACATGAATCTAGGAAGATGTGTTAGTTTAGTTTTGGGAATGGCTATTGTAAATTAATGTGGTTAATTTGGGCAACCACCTCCCAACTAAGATGGAGACGTTTTTACAAAAAGGCCTGGCTATGATTAAAAGGAGCATCTACCATGGAGACCTTCAGGCTACATGTGGATTCTTCCCAAGTGGCCAAGTGGCTACAATTATTCAAGTTTTTTGTTGTTCACATCATACCATATGCTCCAGGTGCTAGACACGAAGTGCTTTGACTTAATATTTGCCCTACTGTATTTGTCTTGCTTTGGGCTAATCCTTCGTTGCTATTCTTCCCGTAAGCCTGGCTGCCATTTTGTAAAGCCTCCACCTTAGCAAGACAGACCACACCACACCTCCAGTCTTCACTCACTACCCTACTTCTCTAGTAACTCCTGGACAACTGCTCAGCACGGCCTGAGATTGTAAAAGATTGGGACCCTATCCTGGGCCCCTCTTATCACCTGTTTTCCATGCTATCTGCCCACCTGCCCGCCCATCCTCTCTTCTTGCTTCTGACAAATAGTCTTCTCTCTGACCTTAAACTATCTCTTCTGTTTCAATGTTCTCCTACCTTAAGATCAAACTATGGCTCTTATGGCTCTAAATAAACTCTAGTATTTAAGTGTCTCCTTCATGGTAGTTTCTCTTTATTCATGGACCTCCACATAGCACTCATTTATACATGATCAGAGGAGCTCTCCACCCCCCTCTCCCACATACACATCTTCTGACCTAACACTTGCATTTCTCACTGTGGCATGGGAGGTGTGCTCTGTCCATTTTCACCTTGGAAGCATGCAAATTGATTCTGATTTCATAGCGGCTCACAACTGAGTTTGCTGCAAGAGGACATTTAATGTGGACTTTTGAACAATGTTGGAACTTTTTTAGACTAATGTAACCAGTCTTGCACAGTCTTGTGCTCTCACTTTAGCTATTTGGATTAAGACACTAAGACGCTCCAGGAATCACATGCTTCCCTGACACCATTATTCACTTACAAAGCTAATTCTTATCTAAGTTCCAAAGAGATGCCTCCCTTTTACTTATTAGTATGGTTTTCTTTGTTCTACAATTTATAACATCTTCAAAAACTGTTGTCAGAGTGGAACACATGGAATCTGGAGTAACCTGAAGCTGTGTTTCCTGGTCATGGTCACTAATATTTGACTCCAGAATAAACTCACTTTTATTCCTTTGAGATGACATTAGTTATTTTTCCACCTTCAGAACAAATCATCTTCCTTAAGTTGCTTCCCCCTGCTATTTGTTTTCACAATGACAGGACTTTTGCGTTTTTTATGAATCAGATCTTCATATCATTTGCCCACCTTTATGAGGAGTGAAGAGATTCAGACAATGTGACCTTGGACCGTAATTACTTTGAGTGGAAGGCAATGGAAAAAGCAAGTTCAGGAAGGCTTCCAAGCATATTTCTCAGGAGGAAGGTGGTCTTTCTCTCCTCCATACCGTGACAATTCAATGATAGATACCCGTGACTCTAATCCCCCACATTCGGAACAAAAGTTCTTGCAGGTCACTGCCCTCCCCCCAACAGCCAGCAGACATTTGCAAAACACATGCTTGGTCACACACCTTATGGGGGCAGGGGATAACTCACTCCCCTCTGTCCTTCACCTCGCTCACAAGCCCAGGTACTATATAAGTTCCACCCACCTTCAGACCCTGCTTTTTCTCCTTCCAAGAATTAGTCTGTATCGCCATGTAATCAATAAACCTTTTCCACACCTTGTCTGTGGCATGGCGTGTTTGGCCTTTTTATCTTTCAGTTGCTAGAGCTGACTAGCTGACTAGAGACATTGATAATAAGATGAATCTTTACCAACAATCCTTTTGTGGTGGCTAATGTTGATTGTGAACTTGATCAGATTGAGAAAAGCCTAGAAAATGCAAGGTCACTGTGATAGTTAAACCTGGGTGTTCGACACACTTGGTATTAACTAAGATCGGCTGAGACCACACCTGAAAGAATCAACTGAGACCACCTGAAAGGATTATACCCGCCCTAAATTCCATGGGAACTTCCATAGATCCCTAGGAATCTCCAAATAATGGACCCTATAAAAGGGACCACAGAATATAGGTAGAGAGACATTTCCAGGAATCCTCCAGGTATGTGGAGGTCTGCTGTGACTTAGCCTGCCGCCTGCCACCGCCTTAGCCATGACACTTCTGTTGCCTCGAAAGACTGTATCTACTTCCCCTCTGAAACTGTAAGTTGAGTAAATCTCCCTTTCTCCCATAAGTTGTTTGACTTTGGGTGCTCTCTCATAGCAATGGTAAAGAGCAACCGTTATAGCCACCTTTGGTGTGTTTTCCAGTAAAGCAGGTAATGAAAAACATGCTTTGAATATGGTTGGCAGCATTCAGTAAGCTGGGGGCTCAAGTGGAAAAAACAACCAATCAACCCACAAAAACTCTAAACAAAGAAAAAGGGAAAAGGAAGGAGAAGCTCCTGAGTCCTTTACCAGGTGTATCTTCTACTGCCGCTTTCCCAAACACTGGAGTTTTCAGCCATTAAATGTAGACATGCTGGTGACCTCCTGTTCCTGGCAGAAGGGAACAGACATGGGACAGGATGACACCCCGGTTTTCCTGTTCTGAGTCAGCAAAGAACCATTGTGGAACTATCCAGTCCTGATTAAGTAAGCCAATCTAATGAGACACTCTCCCTAATAGACACAATTACAGATGCATTCCATTCTTTTCCTCTCAGAAAACCTAGTTTACCTACCAAACAGCATTTGCCTTCTTCTGTGTATAGGTAAAAACTTTTAAAAAATAGTTTGTATGCTTTTCTCCTGCTAATCATACTTTTGTGTAAATTCTGCTCCTCACCACACAAAAACCTAAAAAATGAAGTCTTTTTTTCCTTTCAGCACTTAACCTTTTCCTAATTGGTTTGCAAACATCGTGTAGGCTTATTTTTCCCATCATAAGTGTGAATATTTTTTTCTTTTCGCCTGCTTTATGGCATCATGATTTAAATGTATTAGAAGTGACTGTACTGCTATGTAAAGCAGGTCTCTTAGTAGAAACACTGTACTTCTAGCTTGTGCATTTGCATTCTGAATCAGCGCGGGGTTTGTTTTCATGATGGCATGAATTTTTTTTCCCATGCCAGAAACTGCAAGGCTACTGTTTTCCATTCACTGTTCTTAGATTCCTTATTTATTCAGAACTTAATGTTTCTATTGGTGTTTCATTGCTTCTGGGCTCTGTATCATTTTCCCCACAAGGTTTTTCCATCTTATTTGTCACAACGTTTTGAAAACTGTATTCCTATAGAATATATTTTTGTAAGAAGTTAAATAGAAATATTTTGATGCTATAAAACATACCACTTATACATTGAAATAAATATCCACTTTAATATTTACCACAGAAATGCTTACACACAGTTATTTGAAAATTATAAGACAATCTGTGCAGTCGCATTCATATTACTATTCAGATAGGAACAAATACACACACATCATTTATTCAACTATATCAGAATAACACACAAAGTTTCTGTTTGTTTTAAGCTTTTCAGTTAAAATGATACAATAAAGGAAAATTAAATTCTCACAACAATTAGTAATACAAATAATAATTATTATTTTTAAAGGCCTTACATTTTGACAATTCTGAAATACACTTACAATTTTTTATTTTCAAAAATCATAAGTCACAACAAGGTTCACTGTCAGGGTGAAAATATATATTTTTAAAGTTTTCAAAACCGCTATTATGATTTGACATTATTGGATTTATTCTTGGCACATGTGGCATCTTGGAAATTAAAAATACACTTTGCCAAATTTTCTGTGCTGTGCAGGGAGAAGGAAAAGAGCATAGCGTGGGAACAGGCAGGCCTATGGTCCATCACTAGCTCTGTCTCTAGTCCATGCTGTGTGAGGCTAGTCAATTACCTCTCATACAAACTGGGACTGAACTGTAAAATGCATCATGGCACAAAGTGACTGTCCTTCCTGTTTGCCCACACGGCTTTCATAAG
This sequence comes from Typhlomys cinereus, assembly GCA_023101885.1. Taxonomy (NCBI): domain Eukaryota; kingdom Metazoa; phylum Chordata; class Mammalia; order Rodentia; family Platacanthomyidae; genus Typhlomys; species Typhlomys cinereus. The sequence goes on from JALPQD010000164.1 coordinate 1,730,259, forward strand.
GCAGCAGCAGAAAGTACCACAGGCTTATGTTGGAAAAACCGAGAAAATTGGGAAACCAACAAAAATACTATCAATTTATGCTGAAAATTTGTACTTTTAATAAATAAGGAACTCTTCAGCAGGAGAAACCATCTCCTAATAAAGCCTAATGTCTACTATCCCTGATTTTAAAATCAATTCTAAACTATAATAAAATGGTCAATGGTTAAGGACTTTTGGTTTTATTTTGTGCTGCTGATAGAAAAATAATGACTATATTTAAGGCTTATTCAGTGATTGCAGTTGCCCTGAACCAATCCATATTCTTGATGTTGCACCACCAGTTGAAACGTACCTGCCGCCTTTGTGTCCATTCCCAGAGCACCCACGAGTTTCTATACCTGAACCAATCCCGACTTCCTGCCTGACTCAGTAAAGGTTTATTTGGTGGCATGTGGCAGCTCAGTTCATCATCACAGATCCATCTTTCTCATGCTAAAAACATGGTGCTTGGAAGAAATGGGATTCTCCAAAATTAAATTCATCCAATTCAACTATATTAGAATAGACTATACACAAATCCATCAATCTCTACTCTCAGATGTTTTCTGGTTCTTGATCAACTTAAAAATTCCCTCTTCTGGGAATCCCACATTTAACTTTCCTCCTTTAATATCTTATATATTTTACATTAACTTCGATTTACATATATTATCGTAATTCTGTTTTGGTGTGTCTTTGACTTGCAGCTATAATGCTGTTGCTGACCTTTAGAACCTTCTACAATGTTTAGCCAAGTACTGTGTGTGTGTGAATGTGTGTTTGCATTTTATCCAATGAATAAAAATACCAAAGAACTGGGTTAAAAGGCTGCATATCTTGGCTGAAGTCAAAATTGCTGTATGTTCCCAAAATAAGTAATGTAGTTTCCAAAGTTACATTAGCTTGGTTTTAGACATACCAATGACAAAAAGGTGGTGGAAAACACTATTTAAAAAACTTTTATGAAATACTCCAAAAGACTCATTGACAAAATACTATGAAGAGCACCAAAGCAAAACATTTCTAAACAGTAATTTAATGTTTACTCTGACTGATTAATACAGACTTATTTTTATTCAAGAAAAAGAATACTGAACAGGAATAGGTGTTGTGAATCAGGATAAAAAAGGTAATACCTTCTAAGTCAGTATCTAGTGGATATTCTCTAATTAATTTAAAAATCTTTCTGTGGTACATACACATGCTATGTACTAAAAAGATTGGTTTATATCAAGATGTCAGAGATATCAATATTTGTTTTGATACTGTGAAACATGATACAATACTGAAGTTGTTATTTAATAAGAAAAATTTTAGAGTAGCTATTAATATTAAAATAGGATATAATAAAAAATTACTCTCAATGTGTATATTTTCATATTTGCCTGACAGTGTCCTTTCAAGAAATCTGACAATTTGTAGTTAGATTACATACATCTGAATCTTACTCTTAGAACTGAAGACATTAGTTACATAATAACAGACAACAATAAATAGTAGCTTTTAACTGAAGCACTCTGTGATTCATACTTAAAGCTTTGTAATAGAACAGAATTCATTGCACTTCATAAGTTAAATTACATAGAATATGTGCTATTATACAAGGAATAAATAATATGACAGAAGGCATAAAGTTCAGAGTCCTAAGGATGGGTATTTTAGCTGTCATTCTAGAAGTTAGTGTGTTTATTGAATTCGTCTATATTTTGAACCCAAGAAACTATCTTTAAATAACATACTAAAATATTAGGTTGAAGTACAAACATAAAAACTCTATATGCCTTCTCTGCTAGGGACCCTAGCAAACATTTCTTTCTCCTGCTATAAAATGTTCCTTTCCTTCCTTCCCCAGATTAAGAACAAATATTATAAAACGACAGCCTTGGCAAATTACAAACATATTTATGTGATTTCTTACTTGGAAGGAAGAAAAAATAATAAGTGGAGACTTCTCTTTTTTGGCTTATCCATTCATTCTCAATCTTTTTCTCTAATATACATAACTATATAAAAGCACTTTCTGAAATGCTCCCTATGAACCAGTTCAAACAACACAAATGGGTCGGGCTAATTAATACAGGTAATGCCACTTAGATATTAGGGTGAGGTCCTAGAATTTGTCACACGTAGGGCTAGACTCGCAAGAGATCTCATGGCAAAAGTAGACACTTTGTGGCATATCCCGGCCTTTGAAATATAGTTAGAAGCCAATCGGAAAAGCCTCTCAGCACCAAAAGTATTGAAGTGCCCAGGAAGCACCTTCTCCACTAGACCCCGGTCCACCAACTCGATCAGGCGCTCACAAGTTCCAACATAGTCAGTGATCCTGCTGTAAGGGAGCCAGTCAATCAGCGATCCATCATACACCACATCTCCACTGAAGAGAATCTTTCGGTCTTTGTCATGCAAGCAAATGCTGCCCCTGGAATGACCTGGCATGTGCATAACTGTGAGCTGTCTGTCACCAAGGTTGATCACATCCCCTGCAAATGGAAACAGAATGGACAGGTAACTATGAAGGCAAACTTGACTTTGATCATTAAAAAAAAAGAACATTGATAGGGTTCAAGGAAATTGGGAAGGATAGCAATTATTTTACTTTATGGCACAAAGACTATATTTCTTAATAATGATTTAAAATATGAGGCCTACTTTCATTTCTGAGTTTGCTAGACCAGTATTTGCTAGAATGGTGTCTGACAAGACGATAAAAATGATTTTGGGGGCTGGAGATATTGTTCTTTGGATAGGGCTCTAAGTACAAAAACTTGCTATTATAGTTAGGTACAGTTGTCAACTTGATGGTTGAGCATTCAAGTTCTGGGAAGATTTATAGAGAATTAGTTCAGTTAAGCCCAGAGCAAACCTGGAGAAGATTGTCTAGCTGATGGGGAAGGCCAAGCCCATGGTGAGTGGAACTAATCCACAGGCAAGTAAATAAAATGGAAGAAACCGTTTGAGAAAGAGGCATCCATATGTATACTTGACCAGACGTGCTTGTCTGACAAGTAAGGATTGTCCCTCTGTCAGATCTATTTGAAGATGGTGTGGCCAGTTCCCTAGGCCCTGGTGATTGGTATTTTATCAGCAACATTATGGGCTAACTGCAACAGAATTTGGTATCAGAAAAGTGGGGTATTGCTGATAAGTATGGTTATGTGTCTTCTATGCATTTTGAACAGTTCTGAAGTTAGAAATGTCTGAAGATTTTGAGACTGTGGATTACAGATACCTTTCTGCCCATTTGGAGAATAGATGCTTAGAGAGTTGTGGATTGTTTGGGTCCAGCTTATGATGAAGAGAACACGGACTTTGACACACTTGAATTTAAAGATGATGGGCTGGTTTTCTTGATAGAGGAGAGTTGTGTTGGCAGCCTTGAAGTTTTGAATATGTACAAGGCAAAAAGAAAAGCAGCTGTAGCTGTTGAAGTAGTGAATGTTACTGGAGAAAACCTAGTGCTTTGCACTGGGAATGGTAGAAGCAATGAATACTATGGCGATGAGACTCCATCCAGCATAGAGATTCTTATGAGAATCAGCACAGAAAAATTGAATCAGCTGTGTTTCCAGGGGGCCAATCTCCACTTGGAAATTATGGCAGAACTTGGCAACATTGTCCATGTGGTATTGGTATTAGTATTGCATCCAAGATGCAATAGAGAGGAAGAAGTGGATCCCTCCTCCAAGGTTTTAGAGAATGGCAGGAACCCAGGTAGTATGTGGCAGGCAGGAAGCCTACACAAAGGGCATTTTGTGCTGTGGAGTTGAAGCCTTGTTTGCCATTGAGAAATGAAGATGTTGGAAAAGCAAACAAATAATAAATGATGGTGAGGAGGTAGGAAAGAGAAATCCCTTTTCATTGGTTATAGGTTATAGTGACTGTTGAGGGTTTGAACTCCGGGCACAGTTGTAGAGAGTTGATGGTTGAGTTAAGCCCAGAGCAAACCTGAAGGAGATTATCTACCTGATGGGGAAGACATGGGTGGGATTAGGCCCTGGATAAATCACAGAGAGCTGGTTGAGAGAGTTGGCATCCTTCTGTTCACTTGGCCAGACATGCTGGTCTGGCAAGTAAGGATCATCCATCTCTCAGCCATTATGTGATGATGGTGACTAGTTCCCTCAGCACTGGTGTTGGTGTGTGCTCTCCTGTCAAACTGGACTATGAACTGTAACCAGACTGTCATAAGAAAGTAAACTCTTTGTTCCCTTAAGCTGTGTGATGGTCATTTATCAGCAACCATGCAGGCAGACTGCTACATGTGGATTTCTCAAAAAGCTAAAATATTACAATATAGCCAGACTATACCACTCCTGGGAATATAACCATAGAACTCAATAAGCTAAAAAGAGCTATATACATTGAATGTGTGCTGAGGAGAGTCAACCTGATCCAGAGAAATGCTGTTTGTGCAACTTCGAGCTGTAAAGAAGAACTGGAATTGTCCAGAATCTTTGAGCCACTGAGACTATGTGATGGGCAAAACAAGAGAAGTATTAAACTACAGGACTTGCTTTCTCCATGAGATAAAGAATTATTAAGCGGGAAAGAGTTCAGAATATGTGTGCTTATTTTACAACAGAAAACCATAGGACTACTGGATCTGGGAACCCAAGCAGGGAACCCTTCTTTAGTTGAGAGATATACTAAGGCTTGATAAGTGACTATAGGGTGAAGAAGCTGGAGAAACAGTAGGAAGTTTTAAACATTAAGGAGGGCACACTTAAAAGAAAGAAAAAATATTGCCCTGTGAGCTAGAGGCTAAAGAGCAAATAGCTTACAGTTGCTGCCTTGGCATTTTCTGCTTCTACTTGTGTTTTCTTGAGAGAAGAAGGACTATATATGACTTTTGGGAAGTGAAGGCACACTCTGCCCATCTCTTTGGCATATCTACAGGTAGATCAGATTCCCTGGGAGGTGGGATTCTGGAATTGTCCAGAATCTTTGAGCCACTGAGACTATGTGATGGGCAAAACAAGAGGAGTATTAAACTACAGGACTTGCTTTCTCCATGAGATAAAGAATTATTAAGCGGGAAAGAGTTCAGAATATTTGTGCTTATTTTACAACAGAAAACCATAGGACTACTGGATCTGGGAACCCAAGCAGGGAACCCTTCTTTAGTTGAGAGTGAAAAGAGGCATCCATATGTATACTTAGCCAGATGTGCTTGTCTGGCAAGTAAGGATTGTTCCTCTGTCAGTTGCTATTTGAAGATGGTGTGGCCAGTTCCCTAGGCCCTGGTCCAGCTGTTTTAATTTAAGCATAGAGACTGAGACCCAGCATTACCAACGAAACAGGGAGGCAGGGGGAACTTGGAATACTTTCTATCTCTCCCAGATAAACAAAATAAACACTTTTAAAAGTATTCAAAAGAAATACCAATGATACATAAATATGTTTAAAAAGTGCTCAGCATCATTAACCATCAGAAAAATGCAAACAAACTATTTTGAAATTACATTTATCACAGTGAGAATGGTAACTGTCAAACAAACAAATAATAAATGATGGTGAGGTAAGAAAGAGAAATCCCTTTTCACTGTTTATAGGAGTGTAAACTGGTACAACTACTATGGAAATCAGCATGTGGATTTCTCAAAAAGCTAAAACAGTACAATATAGCCAGACTATATCACTCCTGGGAATATACCCATAGAACTCTATGTCCTACTTAAAAGATACTAGCATGTCCATGTTCATTGCAGCTCTATTCACAATAGCTAGAAAATGGAATCAGCCTACATGTTCATCAACTGATGATGGAAATGGACACTTCGTAAAGTCATTGTGCACTCATCAACCATTTTTATTATTTCTAAGATGCATACACATGTATGAGTATACATGGATATATACATATAAATACTGTAACATGAGTTAAATTTTAAAATTCCAATGTTTCATTTTTTCTCAACAATTCCAATTTACCATTCCCCATGAGCCTCCTGAAACTCCTGCTGTAGTTGTGATGATTCCTTTAACAGCCAATTTGATTCCTTTATCCAAAGGCTCTCCTCTCTATTCCATCTAATAATTTGACTAATCTAGACCACCATACAACATGCTAGAGGAACTCATGTGAACAATATTCTCCTGATTCATAGATATGAATACACATCCCCAGAAGGGGTCCACAATACCCAAATTTCAGCAGGAATTAACCAGGAACCTACTAGAATCCCAATATCCTTCTTCCTTTATATCCTCTTCCATAGTTACACCTCTGCTTCTTTTTATATAAACAAGAATCTACACCTGACTTGCTCAGGTCACACTCACGTGCAACTTGTGTCTCTCTTGGGCCCCACCACAGCTCATTCTGTACAGAGGTCCCAGACTGCCAAACACCAAGCTATCAGGAGCTACCAGAGCCACCACACACCTCACAACAGACACATATTAACTAAATGGACCTCTCTCACTTACCCCAGGGTTACACATTACTCAAGCTCTTACTTACTTACTGGAAATGCAAGAAATCAGGGACAGCCCAACTGCAAGCACATACTATGGACCACATTAACCACGTGCCATGGAACTTTCCTGCTTCCTCTGCCTGCTCTGCCTCAAGAGCCTGAGTGCTGCTCAGAGCCCTGCCATGTGTCTTTCTGGGGCACTCACCCTTCTAGTCAATCTCTCTCTTTTTTTCTCAATCTCATTGTTCTTCTTGAATCTCAAACCTATGACTTTCAAAGGTGAGAAAGGACAACGAGAAGGGCTATGTTCAAAGAATAAATACATTAAAAAGATGACAAAAGAAAAACTATGTTTCAACCCATAGAACAAGAGCAAAGATAAACAAACAAAAAACACCCCACAAAGTATGTTCTCTGACCACAGCACGCTTAGGATTGAAAATCACAAAACTATAAATAACATTCAGAGACTATATAATGCACCTTAATTTTAAAAAGCGCTATAATTACAATAGAGCTAGAACATAAAAATAGAGCTAGCAAAAACAAATATGTCAAATAGCCATACATGTAAATAAAATATCAAGTATTTAATATCACTACCAAAGTTACTATCTTAAGAAACAAGACCAGGGGCCAGCCAGCCAGGCCAGTTTGTAAGGCACCTGTACAAACCTGCCCACCCGGGTCTGATCTCCAGAAGCTCACACGGTAGGAGGAGGGAAATGACTGAAAGTTGTCCTCTGACCTCCACTTGTGACCACAGTGTTTACATGTGTGAATTCTACCTTTCTCTCTTTCTCTGTCTCAAAAAAATAAACAATTAAAAAAGACCAAATTCAGCACAAAATTAGTATTAATACGTAATAAATAACAGCAAAAAGAGAATAAATGCCACAAGATAGAAGTCAATGGAACCAATCTGACATTTTGAAAAATATAACAAGATTGATATACCTTTAGCTAGACAAAGAAAAATTAAGAGAAAGCATAAATTTCCAAAGTAGGGAGGAAATATTACTACTGATCCTACAGACATTAAAAGTAAAAGAAGGGGAATTCTCTGGATTAAGATGACAGATTAAAAACTGCCTTCACATGCTATTACAAAAGGGGCCCAGCCAAAAATGATGGAGAGAAGAGAGGATACAGAGGAAGTAAGTTATGACACAGAAATCTAGCACTGGTATGATGTCATAAGAGTACCCCAAGAATCCATGAGGTAGAAGAAGGAATTGAGATAAAAGTCAATGTTGTAGAAAACCTATTCAAAAGAAAACTCCCCAGAAATATGTGCTTACCCAAGCACAAGATACATTTGGAACCACAAATAGGCATGACCAGAGATAATCTCTCCATGATCTATTATAGTCAATATGTTAAAAGTATATAGAAACAATATTAAAAGTTACAGAAGAAGGATTACCAGGGGGTAAGATGGCTCAACAGGTAAAAGTGACTGTGAGCAAATCTGATGACCTGAGTTTGATCTCAGTGTCCACACAAAGAATTTGGAGAGCCAATTTCTGATAGTTTTCCTCTGATCTCCACACACATATGTGGGGAATGTAAATATCCAGTCAATATCCAGATTATTATATACAGCAGATTTGTTTTAAAATCATTAGATGTATATATCCTAGGAGCAGCACAAACTAAAGCAATTCATTACCAGTTCACCAGCACTGAGGAACATACCTGTTGGAGCTACTCAGCATGTTGCTGATAAATTCACTACAAAATGGGTTATGGAAACAAGGAATTTTATTTAGCTTACAATTATGCATGTATAGTCTTAATCCAGCTTGGCAAGAGATCACATACCAACAGCAGGGGTCTGACTGCAGCACATCTGCAGAACTGCTAAGAGGGGGGCAAACTTCATTTGCTAGTGTGAAGGTAAGCCCCAGAAAAGAAGCTGCATTGATTGACTAGGCTGATCCAGACTGATGAGAATTTCCATGGCTGCAGATAGCGCTAGACTGTTACAGGTTCACAGCCTAATTACCTATTATCTTGAGTGACGGTCTCTTGTCTCTTGATAGCCTATGCTCTTCCTCTGTATCTGTTCTATCATCCTGTGACTATCAGGTGAAACCTTTTGAAATGAACTAACAGATCATTAGCACCCACCAACCCAGAAGGCTCAGAATGTCACTAGATAGCATCTAAAGCTTATAATAGGAGATCTCCCTGCTTTGCTGTAATCTGTCTGCCTAATGGTTTTGTTGGCAGGTTGCTTTTCCTTGGGGTTCTTGTGTACTGGCGCTGAAGATTGAAACAAGAACAGATTGAGAGGTGGTACAAGCAGTGATTTTATTGAAAGTGAGAGAAGAGGGAAGAGAACTCTTGAATGCTTGGTCCAAGCAAGGCAAGGAGGAAGCCATAGCCCTAAGGTGGAAGAAAATTAAAATGGAGAAGACAGCTTAAGATCAAAGAGAACAGGAAGTGCTGCCATAATCACATGGCTAGAAGAGGACAGAGCCACCATGCTGGGACCACATGGTGAGAGAGCCAGAAGAGAGAGAGTGATGGGAGGAGCCACAATCTTTTATAGTCCATGCATTGCTAATGAACTTGAAAAGTGAGGTCAAGACTGGTGGGGTGGTCAGACATTCCTAACTGTGCTCTCTGTCCAACAGAAATTAAATTACTCTCTCAGTTTCATCAAAGTATTTGGGAAGTATCTTGATTTACGGCTTTGTTTTGTGATTATAAACCCCCAAGAACCTGTTACCACTGCAGAACATGGAGTTTGGGGCAATCGGAATCCATGTTCCTGGACCAGTGTCACTCATATTTAGCTTCAGAATAAACTAGCTATCATCCTTGAGGTGACAGCTTGTGATTTTTCTATTTATACCAGATGGCATGTCTGTCCAGGTATGCTGGAGAATGCCAAAATGTACCACACTAAACTAGCTTCCCTACCTCACTCACCTGCCCAGGGAAGAGTCCCCCACCCACCACAAGCTGGGTCTTTCCCATCAATTTATACTCTCTTCTGAACACCTGTTTAGGGCTTAACTCAACTACTAATTCCTTGCCTAGAGTTCCAGCCTTCAATTGTTGATACCTGTTTCTAACTATCACAATATTTAAGAAATTTTAGGAACAAGGAGGAAGACCTGCATCCCCAATGATGATAGTCCAGAAAAGAATGAATTCCAAGACAGGAATAAATGAAAAAAGGTGAACTAGGAGAGGACCAATTCAAATTGCTCAAGTCACTAATAGAAAGGAAGGAAGGGAGGAAGGAGGGAGGGAGGGAGGGAAAAAAGGGAAGAAGGAGGGAGGGAGGGAGGGAAAGAAGGGAAGGAGGGAGGGAGGGAGGGAGAGAAGGAAGGAAGGAGGGAGGGAGGGAGAGAAGGAAAAGGAGGGAGGGAGGGAGGAAGAAGCCAGCAAAATATAGAAATTAGCAAACCTAGTCTTAACTCTACAATTTAAAAGTTGAACAATGGGGCTAGAGGGGTGGCTCAGGGGTTAAGCCTCCGCCTTGCAGGCGGAAGGTCCTGAGTTCAGATCCCAGATCCCACGTATAGACGCCAGGCGGAAGCGGGGGCGGCCTGCGCTTCTGGTCCTGGTAGGGCGGAGCCTGTGAATCCCGGGGCAGAAGGAGGTGGAGGCGTCCATGGTGGTTCGCGAATTCGTCCGTGGTTCTACACAGACACAGACACACACACACACAAACACACACACACTTGCGCACACATACACACGCACATGCACACAGTTGAGTAAATAATAATAAAAAAATTAAAAAAAAAAAAGTTGAACAATGGCAGACTGGGTGAAAAAAACAAGATGTAAGTGCATGTTGTCTCAAAGAAACAAACCTCATCAGTTATGGTTTGCATGTGAGTTGCCCCTTCAGTTAATGCTGATATTTGGGAAGTTTGTGACACTTTTTAAAGAGGTCAAGTTTTGCTGGAGGAAGACATGTTGTGTGGAGATGTGTGTGTGTGTGGAAGGAGTGAGAGGGGAGGTAGATAGCGGTGTCAGATGTTGGGGTTGGGTGGCCTGGTCCTGATTCTTCAGTTTGTTCTTGCTCTCTCTGCCTTCCTGATGGTGATTGTGAGCATAATGCGGCCTCTGCTTCTGCCTTTGGCCATGCCTTCTGCTACACTAGTGCCCCCACAATGGACTATATTTCCCCTGGAACTATAGTCAAATAAATCCTCTATTTTTCCTCTAAATTGCTTGAGTCTCAGTGATGTCTCAGAGCAGAAAAAAAAAAAAAAGCAACATTGGCAAAGACACAAACTGAGAGTGAACAGACAGAAATCAACACACCAAAAAAATGGATTCTCAAAGCAAGTGGGCATAGCTATTCTTACCTCTGATGAAATAGACTTTGAGCCAAAATTAATCAGAAATAAAGAAGGTCACTACACATTAATAAAGGGAACAAGTCATGAAGAAAATACAACTGTAGATATATAGCAAATTTGGGGTTCTCGTTTTCATGAAATAAACACTGATGATAACAGGAGAGCTGGTTCTCCACTAGATACAACAGCGGGTGATCTCCCTATCCCATTCTCGAACCTTTAGAGACATCTTACACATTAAACATCCAAGGAGAAATGCAGACAGCCTGCACAATAGATCAAAAGAACATGTACAGACTATCCACCAACAGATATATGTTCATAACATTCCATCCAATGGCTGTGGAACATTCTTCCTTGTAGCCCAGGGACCTTGAAGCTAAATTACACTTAAGATTATAAGTCAAGTCTTAATAAACACAGAGGAGTTGAAATAGGTCACTGTATCTTATGAAATCATAGTGTAACAGTGAGAAACTACAGAAACTACAAATAAATAAAGAGTATAAAACATAGTACTGCAATGGCCAGTACAGATTAAATGCAATGTCAACTAAAAGCTGAACATGCTTTTTTGGATGGGAAAGACAGTGGAAGGGGAATAAAGTATAATGGCAGGTGTATGAAAATGTCACAGTGAAATTTAATCTAAAAAAATTGGGAAGAAAAGAAGGGTTAGGGCACAGTGGTCAGATCCCTTGTCATATCATTCCTAGTTCTACCTTGGATGAGTTGCCCAATGGCCCGAGTCTGTTCCTCTCTAAAGTGGAAGCAACAATATTCTCTGCCTTGCTGAGTTGTTCACAGGTTCACTTAGAATGGGTATCAGTCATTACACTTTCATCCTTGTGACCCCCCTCCTCAGTGTTCAAACTAGATGTTTCTAGACTCAGGCTGAATTTCATGTTTGGTCAGTCATTCTGTGCAATTACAATCATGTCACTTGCTCCACCAACATCCCCTCCCCAGATTTTTTTTAATCTATAAAATCTAATAAAATAGCAAGATCTATATTTTATAGGGCTGTTTTGAGAGAAACAAATATGGAAAAATTTTCTTTAAAACCCAGACTATAAAGGCCTGGGGTGGGTTGTGGTTTAATACAATGCTTGCCTTGCATTCTGATCAAATTGCCTCACGTTTCTGAGGCACTGGTTGTGACCTACAGCATTGCAAAACTGCAGTAAGGAAATGAAACATACACATGCAAACATTCTAGAACAGGAGACTGAGATAAACATAAAACAGGAAGACTTGTATTACCTGACTCCAGCAGGTGTCAGAAAATTATAATAGGTACTCTAGAACCCAGGGCTGGGAGCTGGAGAGATGGCTCAAGGGTTAAGGCTCTATCTCCCAAGCAGAAGGTCCGGACTTCAGATCCTAGGTCCCACATTAAAATGCTAGGTGGAAATGTATGGTGGAAGCCTGCACATCTGGCCGTGGAAGGCAGAGCTTGGGAAGCTCTAAAGCAAAGAGGAGGTACAGCAATTCAGGTTGTGATAGTTAATTGTGGGTGTCAACTTCACCACACCTGGTATTAACTTAATCTTAATGAGACCTAGCCCCTCAAATGTTCTTTTTTACTTTGGCATCCTATATTTCATAGGTAATTGGTTCTTGTAAGAAGTCATGAAATACTATATGGGAACATTTGAGAGGCTCTCTACAATTAAAATGCTGCATTTTCTAAACATGCCCTCTACTTACCTTTTTTTCTCCTAGGGTCCATTCTTACCTATCTGCTTTTGATGAATTTACCTTCCATACCTTCTAGTAAGCAAACGTTTTTTGTCCAAATATCAAGAGTTCTTTGCTTATGGATATTGTTCTGTTTATTTTAAAGCATTCTCACTGCTTCTAAGGTACCTGGAATGCAATGACTTTTCTTATTCTCTAATGATGATGGTCCCCCACTTTCACGTTTATGCTATGTTTAAAGATTTGGGTGCATGTTAGAAGCAGTTGAGTTTGAATGTGAGTGGACCCCCACAGATTCATGTGTTTGCATTCTTAGCTGATGTTGAACTTTGAGATGAGTGTGGCTACTTTAAGAGGCATTCTTGTTGGAAGAAGGGAAGTCACAGTGGGTGGCTTTTGGGGATTGGTAACCTGGCCCTGCTACCTCTGTGTCTTGTTTTCTCTGTCCATTGATGGCAGCAGTGGACTAAACTGACTTCCTGCCACAATGGACTGTATCTCCTCTGGAACTGTAGGCCAAATACATAGAGCTCCCTTCTTCTCTATGTTGCTTGAGTCTGAGTATTGTCTCTCAGCAAAAGAGTGACCACAACGGAAGCTTTGGTTAGAAACCTGTCACAATGCTTGGCTGCTTAAGGGCAGGGATGAAAATGCCCCTGGAAGTTGACAGTGGGGCCTTTTGAACTCAGCTTGACAGCAGAGTGGTCAGCCCAGTGAGTCCTCAAAGGGGACTGACAGGGGGCTAGGGGCCTAGATCTCTTCCTTCTTAGTATCCGGTAGGGATGTACACTGAGGCACCACACATTCTTAATACCCCATTCTCCAAAGTAAAGCCCTGAACTGACCATGGACCAGCACCCTTCAACTGTTTATTTTGGCACCTTTCAATCCTTTATATCCCATCTCCAGAGAATAAAGTAACTGAATGGAAGACGGGCTTTTCTTTAGGTGGAGGCTTCTAGAGTTTTAAGAGTTTCTTAAAATGCTATAACCCATTTCACTCATTTTAGTATTTCTCTTGCCCCCTTTAAGCACCAATAACTACTGTCAATAACTAAACCACTTAAGGCTTCTAATGTCCCATCCCAACATGGCATATATATAAAAAACTACTCAATCATATCTACTTTAACACTGTATTTTTTACTTAGTTAATGAGACAGAAAAAGCAAGAGAGGGTGTAAAGGTTACTCTTGACTACTGCTGTGAGAGAACACTCAAAGTCAATCAACTTCAGGAAGAAAGGGAGATTTATTCAGCTTACGGTTCCAGAGGGAAGGAACAATCTCTCAAAACAGAGGTGGCATGGCTGGCTGGCCAAAGCTGGAGGAGGCTGAGTCACTGCAGACATCTTGGAGGCTGAGAGCTGCAGACTGCTTGCTGCAAAGGCAGACTTCTTCTGGAGGTAGGGTAGGACTAATCCACTTCAAGGCCCACCCCTTGTGACCGCCTTCCTCCAGCAAGGTTCCACCTCTAAAGGTGCCATGACCTTCCCAAACACATGAGACTGTGGGGGACACATTTCAAACTATGACACTCCACCCCTGGACCCCACAGGCTCATTGCCATCTCATTATGCAAACCATACTCAGTCCAACTTTAAAAGTCTTCATAGACTAAATTAGTATTCCCAACACAGTCCAAAAATCCAAAGTCCAAAGCCTCCTGCAAAATCAAAACACAAGTTACATACTTCCAACATACAATGGCACAGAACGAACATTCCCATTCCAAAAGGAAGGAATGGAGGCATATCCAGGAAAGATCGGTCCATAACAAGACTGAAAACCAGCAAGACAAACCCCAAATCTTGTAGCTCCAAATCCAACAGGTAAGCCTCTCCTTGAAATCATCTCAGTTCCAAAGGGCTTTGGTTTCACCCCTCCAATGCACCTGCCCATAGAATACATTGCTCTCTTGAGCTGACTCCTCCCAGGGTATACAGCTCTCCTCGGCAGGTGTCCCACGTTGTCTTTGGCATCTCTAACATCTTTCCTCTCAATGGCAAAGCAGGCTTTAATTCCACAGGACAAACTGCCCTTCTTGGGCCTCTAAACTGCAGACTTTCTGCCACATGCTGCCTGGCTTCCATCATTTTTCAAAATCTTGGAGGAGGACTCCACCATCTCCTCCCTCTTGCATCCTTGATGCCTCTAAAACCAGAACCACATGCACGACTTTGCCAAGACTTTGCCACGACTTTGCCTTGAATCAGAGCTGATTCCGCTTCTCTATGCTGACCATGGGGAAAAGCTCTTTCACACCTGGACAGTTGTTTTATTGAAGTGGATCCTTGCTTTGGAACTCCACCCTTTAGCTCATTTCTCCTAAAAGGCTTTGCATTCTTAAGGGTGGGAGCCTTCTCTGAGGATCGTGCCCTCAAGCTAGTTCCTCTCCTATTATCCAAATTGAGAGCAGGCTTTGATTTACAAATGGAGCTAATTCTTTAACAGCCATTTTGTTCCCTGCTTCTTCCTGGTTCAACTCTTTAAATTTGGCTTTTATAGTTTTTGCTTCTTCCAGCCTGATTCTTTGTTCTTTTTCATAATTTTGAAGACAACTAAAAAGTAGCCATATCACATTGTCAAGACTATACTGCTTTGAAATTTCCTCCACCAAGCACTCCAGCTTAACTTCAGGCAAGCTTTCAGGATGAAGGCAAAACTTCACTAAACTCTCGGCCAACACATGGCTTCATGTGTCACTTGTCTAGTTGCAAACACAGTCTCTGTTCCTCTCTGGACCATTGCAAGCTGGGCTTTCACTGCCTGCATCTCTCACAGCATTGCTCTCCTCTGAGCTCTCACAAGAAAGGCCCATTTGTCCCTTTCGCCAAGATGCAAAGACTTTCCCAGCACAAAGTCCCAAAATTCTCCGTATTTCTCCAACAAACAATTCCAAAAGCACACTAGTCAAATCATAGCATTGGTCATACTGCTGGGTACCAACTTCTCTCAGCTTCATAAACAACTTCACGTTGTGGTACCTACCAGCTGTTCTTAATCTCACAGCAATACCCCACTCCTGGTACCAATTTTTGTAACAGTTACTCTTGACTATTGCTGTGAGAGAACACTCAAAGTCAATCAACTTAAGGGAGAAAGGGAGATTTATTCAGCTTACAATTCCAGAGGGAAGGAACAGTCTCTCAAAGCAGAGGTGGTGCGGCTGGCCTGCCAAAGCTGGAAGAGGCTACGTCATTGCAGACATCTTGGAGGCTGAGAGCTGCAGACTGCTTGCTGCAAAGGCAGACTAATCTACCTTAAGGCCCACCCCTTGTGACTGCCTTCCTCCAGCAAGGCTCCACCTCTAAAGATACCATAACCTTGCCAAACACATGAGACTGTGGGGGGACACATTTCAAACCATAACAGAGAGAAAGGAGGAAGGAGGGAGAGAGGGAAAGGGAAAAATAGAGGGAGAGAGAGAAAAAGGAAAAGAGGTGTTAGAGGACAACTTTCAGAAGGCAAATCCCTCTTTTAATCATGTGGGCTTCCAAGCATCAAAACAGATGCCTCATCATTAAGCTACCCCTCAATGGCACCATCATGTCTAGTTTCTACCATCTAAAATAGTTCCTTCAAATTGGGGAGATGGCTCAATGGGTAAAAGTGCTTGCAGAGCAACCATAAGGGTCTGCGTTTGGATCCTCAGAACCTGTGTAAAAGCTGGGCCTGGCCATACATAAATACAACCCCGGATGGGTGGATCATGGGAGCTTGATGATCAGTTTGCCAAACCAAATAAGAAGGTCCAGGTTCAGTGAGAGAACCCAACTAAGGTACTAGGTGGAGAATTATAGAGGAAGATTCCCCTCCTTCTTCTCTGGCACCTATATACACAGGCATGGGTATAAATAAACCATACAAACAGTTTTCTTGCCCAATGGAGGCTTACACTTAGACAAATCATACCTCTCAATAATAGTATTAAGGGGGCTCTGAGAGGGAAGAAAATCACACATCTGTCCAATCTGCTATATTCCAGGAATCTGAATTTATTTGCCTTTAATTTCTTCAAATAACTTAAGTCTGGGTAACTGAAAACACTCCTGTGAGGACCCAACTTGGTGACCCTGAGCAAATTGTTTAAATATGTATATTGGAGACACAATGTGAATCATTCAGACCTGAATATTATGAAAAACAAGCAAAATGATGTTCATTCAAAATAACCCAGATATTATATCTATATCTAAGCATTTCTTACAGGAAGATTCTATTTCACTGTGAACATGGTGTGCTGTTTTCCCATCAAAGAAAATGTACAAGGTGAGATGGAGTTCTCTCCTGGTCCTTCCTTTGTTCATTAGAAGTCAGCTTTGTGGTTAGAGACATGAGCATTGATTTATGCTTCTCCATGATGGCAACTATCAATTCACTAAGTGAACTGTAGCAAATGATTTCAGCCTGCTAATGTTCTAACCAAAGTAATACTTTATGCTCTTTTAGCATGGCTGTGTGTGTGTGTGTGTGTATGTGTGTGTGTATGAATTTTTAATGAGTATCTTACATCTCTTTCTAGGCATCTGGCTTGTATTAACAGCAAGTTAGCAGGCCATATCACTCAGAAGAGACAGGAAATTAATATTCAAGAGGCAAGGAGCTCAAATACTACTTGAGAGGGTGAAGCATCCAGCCCTTAATGAAAAAAAGAACTTTTTATAACACGGCACTATCACCTTCAAGGTGTCTGGTAAATATGAAATCTTTTCATACTTGCTTATAATAGTTTTCTAGTTAAAAAAAAAAAAAAGAATCTACCATCAGATGGGATTCTGGAAACTAGGATTCTAAATCAAGTTGCTTCATGAATGGATTAGGTTGACCTCAGGCATAATACTCAGCCAAGCATCTCTCTTCTATAAAACAATAGTCCTGATTGTCCTTTTCTTTTACTCTTGGCTTCCCATTTGATTCTGGTGGCATAGAATCAAAAGGAATTAAAACACAATGTTTTTTCTTTCAAACAAATTAAATATTTTTAATACCACAGTAAACATTTTTAGCTTAATGCCAGAATTTACTGTAAATACCCACCAACTGCTTGGAAAAACTTAACCTTTTCAAGAACCAATTTTAACAGGAAATATACAGCAATGAAAATTATATTTCATGCAAGCACACATATGCCAAACTGTCAAATTGTATAAGATTTCCATCTAAAGCAGTTATTTCTAATCTTTGGATTTAAAACTTTAGTGAAGAGACTTATTGGTTAAAGTCAAGGAATAAAATCATATTATTTTTTAATATCACAAACGGCATCTTATCATTGGTAAGAGAAATGGTTTCTGTAGACTATTTCATTACCTGTCATCAAGCTTCATTGTACTGCAAGAATTAGATTTTTTTCATTACATAGAGGTGTTTTCATAAACTAAATTGGCAATTTCATGATAGAGGAAGGAAAGAGGGGCTTTCCTGCGCTACTCAGCAATATAATTGATTTCTTGGATAAGATTTATGTGTGCTCTGTGTGCTTTGATTTATTGTGCCTTGATTCAAATCCTAGCATTATGATTTTGCTCCATGCACTCTAGGTCAGACATTGAATCAGCAGTCATTGGCGTCGCTTCACAGGTGTTGTGAGAATGAAATCAAAAGGATTCTAAAAAGGAGACACGAAATGAATAAAGCAAATGTTGCTGTGAATAATTAGCTCAATTACTGAAGTTCCTGCATGAAGGGAAAAGGGCTGGGGCCCAACACTATTTTGTTTTATTGTGAACCCCATCCTGTCTATCACACAGCCGCAGAGGCCTAAGTCTCTGTGTACTAGTCCACATACTTCCCTTCACCGGAAGCAAGCTCTGTATTCATTTTTCCCAGGCCTTGCCTACACCTTAATCACGTATCTGTCATAAAGTCGACCAGACATATTCTGCTTTTATGTGCACCGTCAAGCTTCTTTCTCTCTATGAGACAAGATTCAGAAAATAAACCCATCTGAAAACTAAAGAGGAATGAATGCTTAGAACCATAGAAATGGTCCTATGCCTACAGGTGGGATGAGCCAGCAGATGCACTCTGCAGTTTTCAAAAACAAGCACAACACACACTCTTCACATGGCGTCATTCTTTAAAAGTCTGCTCGTGATAAAAGCTCCTGACAATGTCAGCCAAGTGTTTGGGAAAAGGAAAAATCCCTAGTCACAAGTCACGGAGGTGTTACTACTACCGAAGGCACAGGAAACTGACTAGGGGGTGGTGCAGCCGCACAGAATCCCTGCACAGTGCTGGGCAGTCTCTAGTAGGGAAGGCTGCGATGGTCTTGAATCTGGTCAAATGGGCTTGCAACTCAGGAAAAGGTGGGACAGAGATAATGTTCCTGCAGTCCCCAAGCAGTCACGCAGGTCTGCAACCCGCAGCACCAGGACACCCTCTCCCCAAACCTTTCTCGCAGAGAGCGCTCGCGCGCCCGCAGGGACTCATTACCATCCTGCAGGATCAGCGTGGGCTGCACAGCCTGTACTCGGAACTGCCGGGCCCTCCAGCCCGGGCTGGGCGCTCTCACCACCTCACTGTCCGAGAGCCAGGTCACCGTCTCGAAGTTGTCCCCGCGAGCCAGCGCCTCGGCCTCGGCGTGGTGCACCGCCACCTGATCGAACTGGTACAGGCCGCCCGAGTGGTCGAAGTGCACGTGGGTGGCCACCGCCAGCAGCGGCCGGCGCCCCTCATCCTCTTTGGCCCCGCAGTCTTGCAGCAGGCCGGAGGAGTAGAGGTACTCCGGGAGGCTGCGCAGCCCCAGGCCGGTGTCGATCACTACGTCCCGCTCGGAGCCGCGCACCAGCCAGATGTTGGCGCGGTTGCCCGACTCGTAGAAGCGCTCCTGAATCCAGAAGATGCCATCGCCCAGAGCCTTGTGGGCGTACCACTCGAGCGCCGACATGCTAGGCAGGGGTGCGGCCGGGCAGGGTGGGTGTGCCTCCCACAGGCGGTCCAGGGAGCCGGCGCTGCGGCGCTGCGGCGATCTGCCCGCAGCCGGGGAGGAGGCGGCGCGGAGCGAGGGGCGGGACGCGGGAAGGATCCGGAGCGACGCCGCACCCTCCCGCCGAGACCGCAGACGACCCGGGCTGCGCGCCCGGCCGCGGGACGCACGCGCTGCCTCAGCCCGCAGCCGCGGAGTGGACCTCCACGCAGGACTCGCCGCAGCTCGCTGGAGACCCTGAAGGCGACGCGATCCCGCCTCCCGGCTCTGACTGCAGAGGCCCCGAACGTCGCGGGGGGACAGCGTTAGGCCCGCCCCCTCTGCGGGCTGCCGGCGATGCGCACTCCCCGCCGGGGCCGAAAGAGTCCGGCAGAGCGGTTGGGAGCTCGGCTACGGCGCCTGCCAAGGGCTAAAAAGCTCCTAGCTCGGGGGGCGGAGCCTAGCCGGGAGTGGGCGTGGCTAGAGGCGCCGGGAAGCCTCTCCCGGCCGCGTGGAGGGCGGTGCGCGCTTCTTCCGAGCTGGGATCCGTGGCTTCCCGAGCGCCCGCCGCCGCCGCACTCACCCTTTCCTTGCCAGCCGGCGCCCCGGCTACATGGTTTTGCCCAAACCCGGAGACTTTGTGAACAGGTACCCGACAGAGCAACCGAGGGCTGGGATGGGTTGGACAGCAGAAGGGAGTTGAAGGGCACGTGGGGAAGGTGGTGGCGGGCATCCGGGGCCAGAATCTATCCGAGTGCCTAAGTGAGACACTTTGGAAGAGAGCTGATCTCTCCGTGGTCCGCTCTCTTCAGAATCTTTCCAAGTCGTGGCTTGCAGATCTTAGCAGCCCCTCATCCTGGGAGTAGAAAGGAGTTTCTGCACTGAAGAATACCAGGAGATGTGGCAAATCCGTTCAGGCGCTAGGCATGGTCTCATTGCTGCTAAGGTGGACTATTAATAATTCGTACCAATTTCTTTTTCTCGTTGGTACTTCACGCATGAACACGGGGAAAGGGATTCTTAGCAGGTTTTTTTTTTTTTTTTTAAATGAAATTCTATATCCGGCTTCATGTTTTAAGTGGTTCTTTGACTGCTCTAGAATGGGAGTAAAGAAAGTTAGGAGAGCTGAACCTGAGGCAAGGTGGAGCACCTTTTGGGGACCTGCCAGGTGGATAATGATTGGGTGTGGCCTTGCTCGCCGCATAAATCACCCCCACTCTTCCCGTGGAGTCCTCCATCCCACCTCCTTAATTATTGGCGCATCTTTTTGGGATTTAGAAATCCCCTTGAGAACTCCATTAACCTCCCTACTGAGCCAGGAAAACTGATAAAGAGACCCATGAGACAGCATTATAAAGCATTATTATTATTAAGGTGCCTATTGTGGCATCTTATAAGCCTTTTGTGGAAGGCTAGATGTGCTCTCCTCCTCTGCATATACTTAAAGTCGTCTGTGGAGGTGCAGCAAGTTAGGCCCCTCTCAGGAGTTTGCTGTGAGCTCATCTAGATAGAGGTCACTTAGTCATTTGTGATCATCCTTAGCTCAGGTAGTCTGAGATGAATGAGTGATATGTACGGGGGTGGGGAGGATGTGTTAAAAAGTTTGAATCTGGATTCACAGTAATTAGAAGAAGTTAATACCTGTGCAGAAAAGTACTTGCAGTATAAGATAATATGGATTCAAAAACTTGGTGCTACCTGGTTGCAGAAGTGTGCTTGCACCAGCTTGAAAGCAGGCATTGGTAGGAATACAGTGCCTTTGTATTTTGGGTGTTTTCCCAGCCTTCCTTGCCCAGGCAGAGGGGAATCACTAGGTAAAATGGACCAGTACCCTCATTAAGGCATGAGTTCAGCACTAATTCCCCACTTAAGGAGGACTGGACATTTGCCAAACTTTGGAGGTCTTCACACTTCCAGTCCCTCCTGACACCATTTTCTTACCTTTTTTTTTTTTTCCTTCATGACGGTGTTTCCCACTTTTGTTAGATTTACAATTCAATACTGCGGAGTAAGGAAGGTCTTCAACTACTCTTTCTTTACTCCTGTTTCTTGCTTTAACTTTTCACAGCACCTGTACGCCAAAAATCAGTTTTACTCACTTTTCATACTGGGCTGTGAGCCTCGAAACAGCAGATGTTTAGTTTTATTACTTTATTTCCAATACATAGAAAATGGCCCCACACAGAAGGTACTTAATAGAGGCTTGGATGGGTGACTGACGATCCCCCCCCCAAGATAGACAAGAACCAGTGATTACATTATGATCCTTAAAAGGGCCATGCAAGCAGTGTGGTTCTTGACAAGCACAGGGAAGGCAGAGGTGGGCTGAGGAAATAGTTTTAGTTTCATGGTGTCTTCGGGGTGCTAAGGCTTGTTCAGGTGGAGGTGGCAGGAAGGACACACCACACTGAAGGAACCCAACATGCCAAAGCTGGTGCAGCTGATGGACAATTCGTGTGGCAAGAGCAGAATTTGGGGTCCAAAGCCCTATTAAGGAGAATGACACATCAAAATTAAGGCTTGCCTTCTAGTAAAATGACTAGAGAATGTATTGAAGAAAGGAATATGATATCGTGAAGTCTATTTTGGGGGTCTGCATGGGAGATCTTGAGGGCCTGAGCTGATGCAGAGGTGAAGGAAAGGGATTAGCTGAGGGAGAACACACAGCCAGCAATCTTTTGTTAAGTGTGATCAAAGGAGACAGCCAGAGTGGAATGAGTCAGACTCCTAGTTGGGGCAAGCCAGGGTATTCATCCCAAAGCCCTGAGACCTGCCTTTCACCACCTCCTCTGACTTCTATCAGTTTGTATAGGCATGTGTACAAAGGTGCTTGTAGAAGCCCTAAGATGACATCGGGAATCATCCTGGATTATTACCTCATTTGCTCTGCTCTGGGGTTGCCTTTCAGGACTGGAAGTGCAGGCCAGCGCCATTTCCTCCTGGCATTTTCCTGCGGAGTCTGGGGATCTGAACACAGGTCCTTTAGGTTTCAAGCCACTGGGCCATCTCCCTAGCCCCTACAGGTTGCTCTCAGAGTTTGAAATGGACATTTGTTTCTCCCTCTACTCCTGCAGAACAACTTCACTGGGAATTTTCAGGAGGCTCCCTGCAATTGGTGGTGCCAATTTTGTATTTTAAAGTTCAGATTATTTTTCAGCTACTAATTTACCTCACTGATTCTATGCCTCTGGGATTAAAAGATTATCAGTTGGCCTGGACACATGCTCTGGGGAAGGACATTGGAGAAGTTTCCTGAAGTCTTGAGCCAACCACTTACAGCCTTCTTTTTCCCTTCTATAAAATGAGAGTTTTAATCTGCGATGGTTTCTAGTTTAGCTAACATCATGCAATGCCCTGGGTAGTGCTGGTTATCTGAAGCCCTCTCTGCAATTCTAATGTTATTGTTCTGGAGTGAAACCTGGGGTTTTTGTTTATTTTAAACTTTCTATTTCAGGAACAGGAGGCTAATCGAATTGTACTTTTATACATACTTTTGCTTATGAAATTACCACACATAAATAAATAAGGATCTGGGCAGTAATTGTGGAGTAGTTGCTGTGAATAAAGCAGTATGATAGGTAATGAATGTGAAATTGTCTTGGCTGTCTTCTTGGATGGACTTGGACTTAACTGACTGATCGGTCCTGAGACCACCTGAAAGGATTATCTGGGTTGGATTATTTGAAATAGGATGACCCACCCAAATGTGGGTGGCACCTCCCAGTAACAGATCAGATACAGGAAGTACAAGAAAGCAAGCCTCTCTCTGTCTTGCCCAGTGCTGGTAAGCGCATCTTTCCTGCTGATGCCATCAGGACTCAACTCTGAGACTCTCCAACATGAACTGAAAAACCAGCAAATCTCCTGAAGTTCTCCGGCCTTCAGCACCAGAGCAGGACAGCAGAAGTATTCAGCTCCTGAATTTAGCAGCTGAAGGCAACTATCACTGATCTACCTAGACTTTATCTCTTAAGTCGATCCAATAAATTCTGCATACATATATTGTTTCATTCTGTCACTTCTGTACCTTTAGAGAACCCTGATACAGTGAAGAATGTAAGATCATTATTGTGAACACAGTTGAAGAAACCAACTCATGTTCTACGATGAATGAATAACTCACGTCATGTTTTGAAGCATCTATAGCTACAGTGTTCAAGATGATGAGGGAAAGCAACTTCCTCTTATCAGTGCAATTGTGGGTCATTTGTTCTGTGTGTCTGAGATCCTGTCATCAAGCCATGGAGAGGTGGAGAGAATTATGTCACTGGCTGTATAGTGGCTGGAGTAGCATCTCCTAGGAGACTGGAGTCAACCTTCTCCGAGGACCTGGGAGAGGGAGTTGAGATCTTCCTTCAACTTGACTGAGAAACTTGGGCCACCAATAATCACTTGTATGCTGTTTTCATTTTGCTTTCAAAAAAAAAATCTTTTAAATCAGCCATGCTATGTAGGTGTAGAGTTTTATGTTTGACTTTAAAATGTTGGTTTCCTTTAGTATATGGCCAAGAACCTTAACCATTAGCCATTTCTTTCAGCCCTTGTCCAGGTTTCTGCCCTGAAGAGTTCTGATGGCCGGGAATAAAGGAAGAGGACGTGCTGCCTATACCTTTAATATTGAGGCTGTTGGCTTTAGCAGAGGTGAAAAGTTACCTGACGTGGTGCTGAAGCCACCGCCACTGTTTCCTGTAAGTACACTGACAACTCAACTGTTCCTTTTTAAAAAGGTTTTAGAGAAAACTACAATTTTGCATAAGGTTTGATTTATCATACTATTAAGATGTCCCCAAGTATAAGAAAATAAAATCTTTTTTCACTTGACTTGTCTGTACCTTTTTTAGTTTTCAGACTGCTGTCTTAAAATACAGAGAGCAAGGTGTGGAGAGATGACTCTCAGGGGTTAAATCTTCGCTTGACAAGCAAAAGAACCTGAGTTCAGATCTCCAGCTCCCATGTAAAAATGTCGGGCAGATATGGCAGCAGACTGTAATTTTGGCTCTGGAAGACAGAGCTTGGGGGAACCCTACAACAAAGCAATAAGGTGGAAGAGCCACTTGACAATTCCTGATGTTATACTTGGGCCTCCCACAGGCACACACATTCAAATGCCCTGTGGTTTACACACAAACACACACACACACACAAAGAAAAAAATTGAACACAGTTGTGTCTACTTTTGCATAAATATCCTCATGTTCTATGTGAACAAAGAAAGGATTATTTAAAATTCTTGTATTTAAAATTCTTGTACCTTCCATTGGAGTTCTAGTTATCAAAATAATCTTTAAGAAGCCATGTGAGGCATTACAGTGGTCTCTTCTGAATGGTTTTCTTAATATCTTATATCTGCAGAGAATAATTTTGTTCCTTAGTACATCATTTGATCTTTTTTCTCATTCAAGATTTTGTCATTGCTGCTTCCATTTTATCAAAGTCATTTTGAGCTTTGTTATTTTCTTGAAATATGAGTATTTCTACTACTTTGAGTACTGCTTTACATCTAGTGAGCATACTGCAAATGAAACCAATATAATGACTGATATTCCAGCTCTACAGGTAGTTTAAAATGTGAACCTACATTTCCAACTGTGCATGTGCTCTGGTTAAACAGTGAAAAATCATAACAGGCAGATAGATCCCTTCTCTTTATGAAACTTTCCTACATCAAATATGGGTATCCTGTGTTAAAGATTTATGTCATCAAGAGGACCCTGTATACATGTGTCTTGGCCTAGACCCTCAGGTGACGTATCTTAACATTCTGCCTTCCTGATGCTCCATACTGCATGAAAAGCAGAGACATAAATCTCTGTCGTAGGTACGGTGTCTCTCTACACTGATTTCAAAATAAGGTCCTGCCCAAGACATTCCACTCAAGGCACAACTGCTGCATCTAGGAACTCACTACACTGGGGCTTGTCCCTTACCAGACCTGCGTAATGACTGACATACCAACATGTCCCCATACCTAGGAATTCAAGAAAGAAAACATACAGTGGAAACTTTGGGGACTAAGCTGGATGAGTGAAGGGAAATGCCCTTATCAGTGGAGTGGCCCTAGGAGAGGCAGGTCGGTATGCCACAGAGGTCCGAGCCCCCACAATAGTAGACAAGCTAGAGGGAACCCTGGGGTCCACAGAAGCAGACAGGCAGAAGGGTGGGAGGGAATGGGATGGATTGATGAAGAGAAGAAGAGGGAACAGAAAGAAGCAGGGATGAGTATTTAATACACTTGTAAAAGCAGAAGAAGAAAAAAAAAAAAGCTCCTGTCCACTGTTGTGCCTTACCAGTAGGAATGCTGGCATGTGGAATTGTTTTCTTCTTGGAATTAAACCATCTGACTGGCTAAAAGGCTTGGCCTGCCCTGGCCCTCCACATCCCTGCGGCTGGATGAATGGAGGGAAATGCCCCTATTAGTGAGGTGGCCCTCTGGCCACTTTGCTCTCTGGGGCCTTTGTTCCTACTGGATACCCTGTCTGGGATGATCTGTTCCCACCTGTGTGTGGATAGCTCCTTGTGTGTTGTCTGCATCTCTGCAGCTTCCCCAACAGGCCGTCAGCTCTCACCAGTGCAGTGTAACCTGTAAGGTCACCCGTGCCGTGCTCATGCACTGCCTTTGCTGTCTTTCATGTTTTCACATCACTTAGCACTATGTGGAACGTTTTCTCTCCCCACTGGCTCATTTTGTTTGTATGTAAGTTCCAATGGGGCGGGGCTTTGACAAGTTTGTCATGGTGTCCACTGTTGTCTAGCACACAGCAGGTACACAAGAGACAGTTTTTAGAAGACTGAATGCATTTGGATGCAAATTTTGGAAATACATACAGTATCCTTATCCTCTGAAACCAGAAATAGCTTTATTCTGTGTGCTACGAATCTATTGTTTTCATGAATGCATATGAGTGCATATAAGTGTATATGTATGGAATCTTTAAAAGTCGAAATGTAGCTTCAAATGTTTATTTTGCCATTTACTCAGTGTCTGGGCTTACCGACTGTTGTTTGCCAATCTCTTCACTGTACAAAGAGAAACTCTTTTAAAGAGACTTGTGAATGGCAAATATTGAGTCAACAGAGTCATGGGAACCGTTTGGTAAAGGATCATTGCTATTACCTGAGGCTGACAGAAACTAAAGCAGTGTTCTCATTTGTATGCCTTGACGTTTTTAAGTACGAAATCACATTAGTCAATAGAAAATGGAGTAAAATCATTACCAGGATAGTTTTAGCGTCACCAGAAAAGTTGTACACTTTTCTTTCTATCTGTAAAATAAGAATAAAATAGGAAATAACATGAAATTAGATAGATTATAGAAGCTCAATACTGTAACCCAAGCTGGTCTGCAACTCACTGTGTAGCCCAGGTTGGCCTGGAACTGGTATTAACAGAGTAATCCATCACACCAAAAGCTCAACATCTTTCGAACTTTATAAAAACTTAATGATGATAAATTACAGTTTTTTAAGGAAAGGTGCCATTTTCTAGAATACAGATAAACATTAAAGCGTTTAGCTTTTTAAAATAACTTGTGTCTCTGAATTGAATCAGGATACAGATTATAAGCCAGTGCCGCTGAAGACCGGAGAAGATGAAGATTATATGCTGGCTTTGAAACAGGAATTGAGAGAAACAGTGAAAAGAACTCCTTATTTCATTGAAACACCCGAGGAAAAGCAAGGTATGTACCAGGCTCTTTACTATGCACTTTAGTGTTATCTGATGAAAGTGAGCGAAATGTCTGGTCATTCGATCTGCTCACTGATCAATCATCCAGGGCTGTGCATGCGATTCTGTCAGATTGTCACCTACCTGAAAAAATTTCAGTTTAACAGAAAAAAAACTAAACTTTTTCATAATTTATTTATTAATGCCTTTTGTAATTGAAGAAGCATATATTCAAATAGTAAAAATTATGAAAACCAAGAATATTTAGTAAGCAAAAATTATCCATACTATCTAAAAAACTGTATTTTAGAGTTAGGGTTTTTTTTTGTGTGTATTTGTCTTTATAAAGTTATTCCTAGGGGGGCTGGAGAGGTGGCTCAGGGGTTAAGCCTCTGCCTTGCAGGCAGAAGGTCCCGAGTTCGGATCCTAGACCCCACGTATAGACGCCAGGTGGAAGCGGGGCAGCCTGCGTTTCTGGTCCTGGTAGGGCGGAGCCTGTGAATCCCGGGGCAGAGTAAACGAGGAGGTGGAGGCATCTATGGTGGTTCACGAATTTGTCCGTGGTTCTACACACACACACATGCATACACACACATACATACACACATGCACATATGCATACACGCACAATTGAATAAACAAGAAATAATAAAATTATTCCTAATACTTTCAAACATCCTTATTATTCTTGGAAAACACAATTTGATGACTATTCTTTCATATGAATAAAATATTAATAAGAATTATCAATTTCCTGCTATTAGATTTAAGGTGTTTCTGCTCTTACTCATGAATGCAGTGCTTTGATTACTACCGTAATACACATTTTCATGCTTGTCTATGATTATTGCAATTTGGGTTAAAGAAATTTTAATGGTTTGATTTTTTTTGACATATTGTTTATGTTCTGATGATGTTAAAACATGACTTTTTCCTGATGCTCAGGGTAGATAGGAGAAATTGAAGATAGAGAAGGCTCAATCATCATAAACTGGAAGTGGGAAGTGGTTTTAAAGGAATCAGGCCCATGCCTGAGTAGTTTGTTTAGCACAGTAGCACTATATTGATTGTTGAAATTGGAACGATCAATATCATTTTCACATTCTCCAAACAACATCATTAAAACATGAGGAATTCACACAACATCTTCTCAAGCTAATTATATTAAAAATGCATTCTATTGTATTTTCTCTGAGAGACTCAATTGGCTGAGACTCAAAAAGCAAATCTTTATATAATGTTCTTACATGTACTTATAAAAAGCATTTTGGGCAAGCCCATTTAATTCTCAAAATCTGTCTGCTTGAAGGTTAAATGATGGCTTGGCAAATTTCACAACAAACAGCAAATATTTTTGACTTCTGTGATTGTGTTTCATACTTACATCTATTTAAAACTAAAGCGAAAATTCTCATTATATTTTAGAAGCTAAGACCAAATGAACGAGGAAATGCTTACTTAAAAAACTAATAATTCTTGGTAAACTTAGTTCCTTTTTAAAGTCAATCTTTTTCCCAGTCAAGTGTACCTAACTCAATGTGGTTATTCAAATGTGTCTGGTTTAAAAGCGTATCCAATTGTTCAGCCATTTCTGGAGTCTTTTAGAAAGGGTCATTAAGAACATATTATTGTTCTGTGGGAGTATTTGGTTTGAACCTTGACCGAGAGGGTATTTTATGTTTGGTAACTGTGCAGTAAAGTATGAAATATGCAGGATCATTTTGCTTTTGCTTCTTTGAGGAGAAAACATTCATATAGGATTTTCTAAATTGATACTAACAAAATCTCATACTAGATTCCTATTTCTTTTTCATCATAGTCTTTAAAAAGAATTATTGTAGTTTGAAATACATCTGAATAGGATGTATCATATGAGGGTACATACTACAGTATTCTTACCTCCCGCCATGGGTAATATGTTGCAAGACCCCCAGAGGTACATGAAACCACAGAGAGCATCTAACACTGAATGCCAGCATTATGTACTGTGTGGTAACTAAGCACACAGAATGCTGGACAGAGAGACGGTCGTTAGCCATCACTGCTGCATCTTGGCTTCATACCACCTTGGCTGAAATTTTACATCAGTTTTAAGAGCCCCCCTCTTCCTAGTTATTTTATCTTCCATTGAACACAAATAGTTCTTCGTTTTGTTTTCTTACCATTATGGCAAAGGAGAGAAACTATAGAGGAAGATGTTTAGGATTCATAGACCCATCAGAAGATGGATGTGGAGAAAGGGGTGTCTCCGGTGATGGAGAAACTAGACTGGGTCTTCAGGTGGCAGCCTCTTTAGTGAAACTTCTCAGCTGTAAAGGTCTTTGATTAAGCATTTTGTTCTTCAGGGATTTAAAAGGAAAACAATATTCTTATGCAATAAATATTAAAGAATTTCACCATAATAATTTGAAGTCCTGTTTGCTAAAATTATGTATGACCATGCTTTTTCTTTTATGATATTTATATACCAAAGTTTCTCCTCTGCAGCTCTTTTTTTTTTAATTATTTTTATTTCAGCTCATACAAATCATACAAACTTATTAGGTACACCAGTTCCCTCCCTCCCTCCTCCTCCCCCCATACCCCCTGCTCCCCCTCCCCAACCCTCTCCCTCCCCATCCCCCAGTGCCTCCCACCCCAATTCCCAGAGAGTCCTTTCTTGTGCATGTCTGATTTTCCTCTAGGCCCTTCTCTCCGATGACGTACAAGGACCCAGTGGCCTTTCCCTGAACCCTTTCCCGTGTTCCCCTTAGGTATAGGAACACTGCTGTGGCTGCCAATCCTTTGCCTCCAAGGATCTTGGTGCCTTTAGCAGATGCTAGACTTTGTGAGGTCAACAGTGTGTTGGACAATGCGCAGGGCATGCAAAGTCCAATTATGATTGCTTCAGCCCTAACTAGTATAGAGTATCTTACATATCATTGCTCCTCCCATCCTTTTGCTCTTACACTCTTACCGCCCCCTCTTCCGCAAATTTCCCTGAGCTTCAAGATGGGGAGAGACTAAGCTGGCCTAGTTCTAGGTGGTTGATATAGAGTCTCTGAAGTTCTGGATTGTGGTTTGTTGATTTTCTTTTGCAGTTTTTGCTGCTACTTCAATGCCCTTCACTCCATCCTGGTGGGTTTGTATGTTACCCCCTGGCCAGAGACAAAAAGCTGTTAGAGTCTTGTGATAAAAGCACATTCAAAGGTAGATGTAATAAAAGTGGGAAACCACAGTAAGGGAGGGGTCTATCCCCCATTTGCAAAATGGTTACTTTTTATCTGCTAGGCTATATGCCCTCCTCTTCTGGTGAGATCACACCCCCTCAGTAGTAAATGATCAGGAACAAAAGTCTGTGAACTTAATCAGATGTCTCATTACTTATTTGGATCCTTGGTGGAGGCCTATTTTCCCTGCTGTAACATGGTCCCTTCTCTCCTTGTTTCTGGTGTGGCCCTCCTACCCCATCCCTCCTGTTCATAATCCTTGGAATTACTGTCTCTAGGTGGGCTGGGTGGGTTTGGTACTAGGAGCCACCTATTAGGGAGTACATGCGGCGCTTAATTTTCTGGGTCTAGGATACTTCGCTTAATATAATTGTTTCTAATGACATCCATTTCCCGGCAAATTCCAGTAATTCATCATTTTTGATGGCTGAGTAGTACTCTATTGTATAGATGTACCACAGTTTCCTTATCCACTTGTCAACTGTTGGACATTTGGGCTGATTCCATGACTTTGCTATTGTAAACAGTGCTGCTATGAACATGGTCGTGCTTGTGCTATCGAGGTGAACCTCTGCTGTATGGGGGGTTATTCCCAAAAGTGGAATAGCAGGGTCATATGGCATTTCAATCTTTAATTTCTTTAAGAATCTCCAGACGGCTCGCCAGAGTGGCTGTATGAGCCTGCATTCCTACCAGCAATGTAGGAGAGTTCCCCTCTCTCCACATCCTCTCCAGCATTTGTCGTTGTTAGTATTGTGGATTTTTGCCATCCTGACCGGGGTGAGATGATATCTCAGGGAAGTTTTGATTTGCATTTCCCTGATGGCTAAGGAAGTGGAACATTTTTGAAGATATTTGTTAGACATTTTAATTTCATCCCTGGTAAAGTGTCTTTTAAGTTCCAGGGCCCATTTTTTAATTGGGCCATTGGTTTCCTTGGTGTTTAGTTTTCTAAGTTCTTTGTGCACTCTGGACAGCAGAGTTCTATCAGATGTGTGGTTAGTGAAGATTTTCTCCCATTCTGTGGGTTGCCTTTGAGCTCGCGTTACAATCTCTTTATCTGAACAGAAGCTCTTTAATTTCACAAGATCCCAACTGTTGAGAGTTGGTAGCAGTGACTGTGCCATTGGATGTCTGTTTAGGAACTGTTGGCCTAGCCCAATCAGCTCGAGGGAGTTCCCTATCCTTTGAACTATGGTTTTTATAGTCTCTGGCCTGATATCAAGGTCCTTGATCCATTTGGAATTAAGTCTTGTACATGGTGACAAGTACGGGTCCAGCTTTAATCTTCTGCATGTGGAGATCCAGTTTTGCCAGCACCATTTGTTGAAAATGCTATTCTTTTTCCATTGGATTCTTTGGGCCCCTTTGTCAAAGACCAAATGGCTGTAACATTGTGGGCTTATATCTGGGTCTTCAATCCTTATCCATTGATCTGTGTGTCTATTTTGGAGCCAGTACCAGGCTGTCTTTACAACTATGGATTTGTAGTATAGACTAAGGTGTGGTATGGCAATACCTCCAGCTGTGTTTTTGTTACTCAGGATTGTTTTTGCTATCCTGGGTCTTTTGTGCCTCCATATGTACTTTGAGATTGTTTGGTCAACTTCTTTGAAGAATTGCTTTGGGATTTTGATTGGTATAGCATTGAATCTGTATATTGCCTTTGGTAGGATGGTCATTTTTATGATGTTGATTCTGCCAATCCAGGAACAAGGGAGGTAACTTTCCACCTTCTGGTGTCTTCTGCTATTTCTTTCTTTAGGGTTTTAAAGTTTTCACTGTAAAGGTCTTTTACCTCCTTAGTTAGGTTTATACCAAGGTATTTCATTTTTTTAGGGGCTATAGTTAATGGGATTGTTTCTCTCAAGGCTTTTTCATTTCTTTCATTCTGGGCATATAGGAAGGCTTCTGATTTTTGCACATTTATTTTGTATCCTGCCACCCTGCTGAACTTCTCAATTAGTTCCAGGAGCTTCCTGGTGGAGTTTTTGGGATCTCTCAGGTATAGGATCATGTCATCTGCAAATAGGGATAGCTTGACTTCTTCCTTGCCGATTTGAATCCCTCTTATGTCCCTTTCTTGTCTTATGGCTTCAGCTAAGACTTCAAGTACAATATTGAATAGAAGTGGTGAGAGTAGACAGCCTTGTCTAGTTCCTGATCGAAGTGGGAATGCTTCCAATTGTTCCCCATTGAGCATAATCCTTGCTGTGGGCTTGTTGTATATAGCTTTTATTATATTGATAAGGGTTCCTTCCATTCCTACTGTCTCTAGCGTTTTGATCATAAAAGGCTGTTGGATCTTGTCAAAAGCTTTTTCTGCATCTATCGAGAGTATCATGTGGTCTTGGACTTTGGACTGGTTTACATGATGAATTACATTTATTGATTTGCGTATGTTGAACCAACCTTGTGTGCCGGGGATGAAGCCTACTTGGTCCCCGTGGATGATCTTTTTAATATGTTTTTGAATCCAATTTGCTAAGACTTTGTTGAGCATCTTTGCGTCTGTGTTCATCAGGGAGATCGGCCTACAGTTTTCTTTTTTAAGTGAATCTTTATTAGGGTTTGGGATTAAAACGATATTAGTTTCATAGAAGGAATTTGGTAGTGTTCCTTCCTTTGGTATTTGATGGAACAGTTTAAGGAGTATTGGTGTTATTAACTCCTTAAATGTCTGGTAGAACTCTGTGCTGAATCCATCTGGTCCAGGACATTTTTTGGTGGGAAGATTTGAGATTACTTCCTCAATTTCCTTATATGTTATAGGACTATTTAAATAATTCACAACTTCCTGATTCAATTTAGGTAAGTTGTGTTTACTTAGAAATTCATCTATCTCTTTTGTGTTTTCAAACTTCACAGAGTATAAGTTTTTGAAATATGATGTTATAATTCTCTGGATTTCTTGGGTATCAGTAGTGATAACTCCATGTTCATTTCTAATTTTGTTAATTTGGGTTTTCTCTCTCTTGCTTTTGGTTAATTTAGCTAGGGGTGTATCAATCTTATTGATTTTTTTCAAAGAACCAGCTTTTTGACTGGTTGATTTTTTTCTATCGTTTTCTTAATCTCGATTTCAGATATTTCTCCCCTTATTTTTCTAATCTCCTCTCTTCTACTACTTTTGGGATCAGATCGCTCTAGTTTCTCTAAAGCTTTAAACTGCATTGTTAAGTTGTTTATTTCTGATGTTTCCATTTTTTTGATGTAGGCATTAAGAGCTATGAACTTACCTCTTAGAACAGCTTTCATTGTGTCCCAGAGATTTTGGTAAGTTGTATTTTCGTTATCATTCACTTTCAGGAAATCTTGAATTTCCTTTTTAATTTCTTCCTGAATCCAGTTCTCATTCAGCATCATAGTGTTAAGTTTCCAGGAGTTAGTGTATTTTCTCTTGTTTGATGTGTTGTGGATGTCCAGCTTTAGGCCGTGGTGGTCTGATAGGGCACAGGTTAGAATTTCAACTTTCTTATATATGTGTAGATTCATTTTGTGGCCCAATATGTGATCTATTTTGGAGAAAGTTCCGTGTGCTGCTGAGAAAAATGTGTATTCTTTGGTGCGTGGGTGAAAAGTTCGATAGAGATCTGTAAGGTCCATTTCTTTCAGGGTTTGATTAAGTTCCAAAGTGTCTCTGTTAAGCTTTTGACCTGTTGATCTATCCCATGTTGAGAGGGCGGTGTTGAAGTCCCCAAGAATTATCGTTTGGGGATTGATTTCTTGCTTTAGACGCTGTAGGGTTTTCTTAATGAATGTGGAAGGGCCCGTATTGGGTGCATATATGTTCAGTATTGTGAAGTCTTCCTGGTGAATTGTACCTGTGACTGAAATGTAGTATCCATCTGTGTCTCTTATAATTTTCTTTGGTTTGAAGCCCACTTTGTCTGATAGCATAATGGCTACCCCTGCCTGTTTTCTGCTTCCATTTGCTTGTAGAATTGTTGACCAGCCTTTTATTTTTAGAGCGTGCCTATCTTTTGTGGTGAGATGGGTTTCCTGCAGGCAGCAGATTGATGGATTGTGATTTTTAATCCAAGTTTGTAATCTGTGTCTCTTGATCGGTGAATTAAGTCCATTGACATTTAGTGTTATAATGGAGAAACTATTGTTAATTCCAGACATTTATTATGTTTAGTAGCTTTTATAAGTATATTGCTTCATTTTTAATGGTGTTATATTTGCCTTCTGTTCTCCTGGATATGCCTGTTTTTTTCTTCACGCTTGAGTATCATTTCTAGCATTTTTTGAAGGCCTGGTTTGGTGGTCATGTATCCCTTAAAGTTGTCTTTGTGCTGGAAAATTTTTCTTTCTCCCTCGATCATGACTGATAGTTTTGCAGGGTAAATCAGCCGGGGTTGACATTTTTGCTCTTTCAATACTTGAAGTATGTCTCTCCAAGCTCTTCTTGCTTTTACTGTTTCGACTGAGAAGTCATTGTTATTTTAATAGGTTTACCTTTAAAAGTGACTTGTTTTTTCTCCCTTGAAGCTCTCAGCACCAGTTCTTTATCTTGAATGTGGAGTGTTTTAACTATTATTTGCCGTGGCGTGCTTCTATTTTGGTCGTATCTGTTTGGGGTGCGGAATGCCTCTTGTATATGGATGGGCCTCTCTTTTTTTAGATGAGGAAAGTTTTCCTTGATGATCATTTGAAAAATTTCCTCAGGGGTGGTATTTTGAGATTCTTGCTCTGGTATTCCATGAATACGCATGTTAGGCTTTTTCAGGGTGTCCCATATCTCTTGGATATTTCTCTCGAGTATCTTTTTGGCTTTAACAACCTCTTCCATTGAGCTGGTTAGTACTCCCACTTTATCTTCAAGGTCTGAAATTCTGTTTTCTGCTTCATTAGTTCTGTTGATAAGACTCTGTGGCGTTCTGGGTTGAAGATAACTTGTCTTTTAGCTCAGTTTTAAACTCTGCTTGAGTTTGTTTTAACTGCTCTATGCCACTTTTTGTTTCTTGCACTGTTTTTCTCAACTCCTCCAGATGTCTTCAAAGCGATTGATTCGATTATGTAATTCCTCCCTGATTTCCTCTTTCATAGTATTGAACATGGTAATGATCATATTTTGAAAGTCGTTATCCTGGGTCAGGCTTTCTTGGCTTTTTTGCACGGGTTTGTTCTGGTTGGAGTCTAACATTATGGGCTTAATTTCTTCAGTGGGAAATTTGTTTACTTGATTGTTGCTTCTCATGGATTTGTACTTTGACTTTGGTATTGTCATTTTAACTCTTAAGTTCTCTCAATTTCACTAAACTGAATTATTTGGCCTGGGGTCCTGGTGGGCGGGCGCGGGTGGAGACTTACGTAGGGCGCGGGGTGAGGCCCGGCTGGACTGTGCACGCGTCCTGTCCTGACTGGTGGAGCGGGGTGGGGTGTAAAGGGAGGATGGGCGCGTCGGCGTGGAGCTATTTTTTTTTTAATTTTTTTTATTATTATTTATTCAATTGTGTGTGTGTGTGTATGTATGTGCGCGCATGTGTGTATGTGTGTGTGTAGAACCACGGACGAATCGGGAACCACCATGGACGCCTCCACCTCCTTCTGCCCCAGGATTCACAGGCTCCGCCCTACCAGCACCAGAAGCGCAGGCCGCCCCCGCTTCTGCCTGGCGTCTATACGTGGGATCTGGGATCCGAACTCAGGACCTTCTGCCTGCAAGGCAGAGGCTTAACCCCTGAGCCACCTCTCCAGCCCGGCGTGGAGCTATTTAACCCGAGGGCAGCTGGGGCCGGGCCTGGGCGCAGGGGGAGGTCCTCCTTGTCCCTCGGCCCCGCGCGCGGCTCCGGCTGGATGGTGGGAGTCGGAGCCGGGTCCTTGTGGGCTGACCTGGGGTCCTGGTGGGCGGGCACGGGCAGAGACTTACCACCTAGGGCGCGGGGTGAGGCCTGGCTGGACCGTGCGCGGGCGTCCCGACCGGCGGAGCGGGGTGGGGTGTAAAGGGCCTCTGCAGCTCTTAAATGGGCAAATGCTGAAGGCAAAGATAGGGGCAAGGCGATCAAAAGTAGGTGTGTAGAATCTTTAAATTACTGGGTTAATCATGAAGTCATTTCATAATGAAATGTGTTTAAGTACAGAGGAAAGGAAGATGGTTAGGCCACAAAAGTGTGAGCCATCCACATTTTTATGAAAGTTTAAAGAGAAGCTGGAAGGACAGTTAGTAAAAGACAGACATTACTAAAGAACAACTTGTTATCTGGAATCATTTAGATGATACAGATAGAGAAAAAACCCATAAATAATAAGTTAAAACTACTAACATGTATTTGAAATCTGCAATGAGGGTATGCCACATGAATGTTTAATGTATTTGAAATGTAAATAGTCACATGCCCGATGTTTGTGGTAGCTGCTCTACTCACATGTATTCATGTTCCCTTAAATTGTTGTTTCATGATTTTATCAGCAACCGTGGAGGCAAACTACTATACTGCTCTTGATCAAGTAGCTCCGTAGAGTGGAGAGGAACTAGCTCGCCTCCAGTATTCCACACACATGCGATCAGTGTGTTCAATTCTTTAACTTGCAACTTTGCACAGTCATTGTAGATGAAGTTATATTCAAAGCCAGTAATATAGGAATGTCAGTTCTTTTGCTGTTCCTAATTTCTTACTAAAATCTCCAAGTTTTCTTTCTGCCATTCATTCTACTGCTTGACTTGGCCACCTTTGTCTAACCCACAGTTGTGTGGGAATAATTTTTGTTGACATCCATCGGGATGTTTCAGGTGCTCATATTTGGTGCCATCTTTGTTTGATTGTGGCTCAGCTTCTAACTCACTTTCTGCGATGAGATGTGCTTTCAAAGTATTGTGTGCTGACTCTCGTGCCAACTTGCTGTGCTTGGGGAATGGTCGGGACATCCTCAAGGGAGTATCTGTGACAAGCTGGACAATTCAGAAGCAACAGCCAGTTGTGGTGCTGCTGGTTCTGGCAGAGTTTTCAGTAGTTGGTGTACAAAGCTTGCAGCTGTCTCCTGATTCCTCAGACAGATCACCCCCCACCCCGCCATGTTTCAGCTATTCCTGATCTTACACCTTTTCCATTTTCTTCCTCAATGGACTGTGCAAAATTGCGAGTTAAAGAATTGAACACACTGATCGCATGTGTGTGGAATACTGGAGGCGAGCTAGTTCCTCTCCACTCCACAAAGCTACTTGATCAAGAGCAGTATAGTAGTAGTTTGCCTCCATGGTTGCTGATAAAAATCATGAAACAACAATTTAAGGGAACAAGAGGTTCTTACGATTGTCCAGTTACACTTCTTAGTCTAGCTTGGCAGGAACAAAGGGCTGGAGGAACTGGCCACACCATACTCACATAACAGCTGAGAGAGGGATGATCCTTACTTGCCAGACCAGCATGTCTGGCCAAGTATATAGAAGGATGCCAACTTTCTCAACCAGGTCTCTGTATTTTATTCACCTGTCCAGGGCCTACTCCCATCCACCTTGGGGCCTTCCCCATCAGCTAGCCAGTTTCTTGCAGGTTCGTTCTGGGCTTAACTCAACTACTAATTATCTACAAGTGTTCCCAGAGCTCAAACCCTCAACCATCAAGTTGCCACTAGGACAGGCAGTCACAAGGGTTTAAGGTTGGAAGCTGGAGGTCAGTAGCACTAGAGTAAGATGGAAAATGTGGAAAACCTCCCTACCTGGGTGTGCAGGTGGATGCTGTGACTCTGGGTGGTTGTGAGTATTCTCACAGATAAGTCAGGTTGTCACAGTCTGAGAACCATGGTCTTTGCTCTCCGCTCACCCCAGCCTGTCACTTCCTGCAGCTTCTTCCTGCTTCCTGTGCCCTGGTGTTCTCTTTGAACCTCTCAACATTTGTTCAGTTGTGTATTATGTACAAATGTAGGAAATTCCTTGAATATGAAAATAGATATTTTCTGATGTTTTAAACTTTTTTAAAAAATGGCTTAAATTCCTGTTTATTTCTTACATTTCTAATGAGTGCTTTATTCTCCCCCCCCCCCCAGATATTGAAAGGTACAGCAAAAGATACATGAAGGTATACAAAGAAGAATGGGTACCAGGTATTACAAAACAGATCACGCTGAAATACTTTTTAGCTTAAAGATTACCTTCCCAATTGCATATTTTTGTATGTTTTTTTTTTAACCATAGGAAAATATAATCTATATTTTCTTTGCTGTAATTAGTTAGCAATGAAAACCATTTGGAAACTAAGAGGAAAAGATTTTATACAAGAAAATGCTGAAATATTTTTGTGAAAATTCTTAGAAAAAAAATTTTAAATAAAAGGATTTGCCAAATTGATTTCCTAATTTCATTAGCTGCAAACGTAATTTGAATTTGTAGTTCCAAAATGCACTTACTTCTTGCCCCTGAGTGTTTTAAAAAGATTTTTTGAATGATTTTTTAAATGTTTTACTTATTTATTTGTTTGTTTATTGTGTGCCTATATGTGTGCGCGCGTGTGTGTGTGTGCGCGCGCGCATGCACGCAATGGTTTTAACGCATTGTATCCCTGTCTCTTACAAGGACATAGGCAAGTTTTAGTTAATAACATGCCTCTTTCAGTAGACTTTATTGAGTTTTGTTTTTAGATTCAGAAGTTTTACATTGGATATAATAGAGGAAATCTCATGTACAAGTTCATTTTGTAAGAAAAAAAATAATAGCCATAGAAACAAAATGATCCATCAGAATCATTTAATTGCATCCTCACTTCAGTTCATTTGCTTACATGTCTCTGCTGGCAAGGTTTTGTAGAAACCGCCTCCTGTAGATGCATAAAAGGCACTAACACTTTCCCAGACTACAGGGTGGGTCAGTGATGAGGGATGGATGAGGGTGGCGACCTTCTTCCATACCATTCTCTTCACATATTGCTATATGCAAACTGTATGAGTAGCTTAAATCTAAAATAATATATTCCTATATTCCAAGTAAAATTTATCTTTACAGTTAAATGACGAGATCTGTTTGGTGAACATGTGCTGAATTTTCTTTATTAGACAATGTTATCTTTAAATCTATTTATATATATTAGCTTTATATATATTTATATATATATTCGCTTTGATTTTCTAGTTATCTCTAGTCTTAAAAATGAGACTGGAGATATGGCTCAGTAATAGAACACTCATCTAACATATATGAAACCAAGTTTGATCCTTATTAACCCCCCATACACACAAAATTAATATATAGTAAAAAAAATTAGGACTCAAGTAAAAATCATTTATAGGAGGGAATTTATCTTCTCATATCTTTCATATGTTTTTAAATTTGAACTCCATGTAATTAAGAATTGGTTGTTTCATTCAGCGTATTAGTTATTTGTGATTGTGGTTACATCCTTAACTTTTGGAAGAAAATTGTTTGTTGCATGGCAATAACTATCAACTACAGAGAACTTACAGAATACAAAGTAGCCAAATAGAACAGAAACAGTTGTTATTCCTAATATCCTTAAAGAATTGTCCTAAGATTTTTCTCAATGGCACTATTCAGAACTGTTTTAATGAGCTCATTTTCTTTATGGGCTAAAATACACACTATCTGTTATATTGCTGTTTGTTTGTTGTTTTTCGGACTAAATCTGTGCTGTCAGATATAAACTCCCTTTGTGTTCTTTAAGTGCTTACATCAGAGTCACTGATTCTGAGACTGAAATTTTCACATTTCTCCTTTTGTTCACGTAGATTGGAGAATGCTTCCCAGAGAGATGATGCCAAGGAAGAAATGCAGAAAAGGTAAGAAAAACTGACTAATAGTGCAGTAATAATCCAGGTGGGCAAAGGTTACTGCTCAGCTGAAGAGCCGATAACCTGAAGTTTTTTCAGTCTTGTGTGTTGTTTTTAAGATGTATCTGACAGTTTGTTTATTGTAGCTTGGATTTTGTTGGTGTTGATTTGTCACTTTTAGTTGTTGTCCTTTCCTTAACTGTGGATGGAAACTTGGTATTGGAAAAGAGCCTCCCATGATGTAGGCCCTTTCATTTGTATCTGTGCAACCTCTATGAGTATACTAACCATTCTATGTTATTGATTAGAGCATTTTAAAATTGAGAAATTGGTAAAATTGAGTCTTGCATTGGATGAAAAAGATACCAAAGAGTGTTTTTAAATGTTCATAAGTATTTTACCAAACTCTGTATCCAAAATTTAACTTTTCATCCTGCAATTAATATAAAAATTTGATGAGCTATTTTGTATTCTTTCTGTTCACACTCAGTGTCTGTCTGCGTATCGTTTTAATAACTTTCAACTTTCACTGAGTGTAGTATTGGCAGTCTCACATGCACATGAACTGCTCACTGCAATCCGTTGCCCCTCTGACTTCCTTCATAGTGCCTTTCCACCCACTGCTACCCAACCCCTTCCTCTGTATAACAAACATTAATCTTCAACAAATTGCTTCTCTCTGAGCCGTATAACTCTCACTAAGGAATTTCTGAGTACCTAATGTGATTTTGGCAAAAAATAGTAATTCTCATCTCTTGGCAGAGAGACCTAATTTTGTCACATGTGAGAAAATTCTTTGGTAATCTCCCTGTGAAATAATACTCTGCTGTGCACTGTTTCAGAAGAGCCTTCAAATGAAATGCTTTGGTACAGGCGAAACAAATGATGACCCCTAAGGCTGTTCAGATAGTTTATTTCATTTCCACAAAGTGCTCAGTTTAACCATTTCAACCTTCTCTTCAGAGATGGTTTTGTTACACGAAGTGTAATCTTTTTACTTTTTAGCAAGTCCATGTTGGTCTTGTGCATCTTTTTGTTTTCCAAATCTGATAAACACTGTTTTGGTTGAAGTGGAGTATACTGGTGAGTGCCAGAAGGCCCTTGCAGAGAGACCTGCAGTAGCTGGGTAACATCTTATATAGACCTACAGCAGCCTTCGCTGGATGATACACAGACCTGTAGCAGCCTTTGCAGATAGACTTGTCTGAGCCTTCACTGGGTGATATTTTTGCAATTTTGCCCTCATGATATTGTCAAGATATAGGTTTAGTAACTGGTGAAAACACACCTGGTTATAGTTTTAAAAGACAATCCTGCCAAGTGATCGTCACATAGCCATTGGAAGTTGAAGAGGTGTGAGGATTTTGTGGGAGAGGGTTCTGGAAGGTGTGTGACCATCTGGCCTGAAATTCACCTTGCTGAGCACAGGGGAAGCATAAGGTGCAGTAGTCACAGTTGCTCTCATGGGGAAATCTGTCACAGATGGGGCTTTTCTTTCAGCAGATCCAAAATCCAAAGCTGCGAAAGGTGCATGCAGAAATCCTTCCCTTGCTAACTCTACAGATGTGCTGAAAAAAATTGAGGTAAGGTATTTTTTTCTTAACTATAGAAGTAAAAAAAAAAAAAAACCTACAAAGCTGCGTGTCTTTTCTTGCTTTCTCACTTCAACCTCACTTTTTAATAATGTGAAAATGGCAGGTGGGAGCCACAAGGATAAAGTTTGGACTTCCTTAGCCGGGAAGGGTATAAGATGATGCGGCCTCTCTCCCAGGCTTTCCCTTCTATTTTATTTCCTCCTCAAGTTTGGTTTCCTGGGGAGGGAGAGAAAGGGAGGAGAGGAAGAGAGACATGAGAAGCTTGCATACTTAAAATGTGATTCGTAAAAAAAAAAAAAAAAAAGAATAGGTCACTTTTGGACCAGTGAAATAGCTAAACAGGTAAGGTGCTTGCTTACCAACCTTGCAGTCTGAGATCAATTCTTGGAAGCCCACATGGTGGAAAGTTAGGAGCACTTCAGAATTGTCCTCTGACATCCACCCGTATACCATGGAATGCATGTCTGTGCCTCCTCTCTCTCCCTTCTCCCTACTCCTTCTTGCTTCTCAAATAAATAAATAAAATACAATTTTTTATGGTATAAATAGAACACTTTATTGTGGGGGAACTCTTTATGACACTTAGTTTTTAAAATATTTTATTCACTTATTTGAGAGAGAGAGAGACAGAAGGAAGGCATGGACATTCATGCCTTGGTGCCCAGATGGAGGTCAGAAGACAACTTTTGGAAGTCCGTTTCTTCTTCCTCCATGTGAGTATCTGGGGATTGAATTCAGGTCTCCAGGCTTACAACAGGTGTGTCTTACCCATTGAGTCACCTCACCAGTCCCAGAGCTCTTTTTTTTTTAAATAAAATTTATTTTAAAAAT
Organism: Typhlomys cinereus; assembly: GCA_023101885.1. Taxonomy (NCBI): domain Eukaryota; kingdom Metazoa; phylum Chordata; class Mammalia; order Rodentia; family Platacanthomyidae; genus Typhlomys; species Typhlomys cinereus. The sequence continues at coordinate 1,772,667 of JALPQD010000164.1, forward strand.
AAAATTTAGAGAGTTAATAACTAAGATTCTCCTTCCCATCCATACCCAAACTATTGCTTTCTCTTGGTCAGGACCTACAGTGCTACTGCTTTCTTTTGGAAATGCTGTATGAATACCAAATATAGAATCTCAGTCTTGTAACAACAAAAGACAGTATATCATACTTCTGCATTTTCATATCATCACCTGGCAAAATCCCGTGGACATGACCCCTTATTAAATACAGGAGTTGCCTCATTCTTTCATTGATTGCACTGCTAGAAGGAGCCATAGTGTGATTACTTAATTAGTACTGTGCTGGTACAAGTTCTGTTTCTTCTAATGTTTTGCTATTATAATGCTGCAGTGAATTCATCGGTGGGGTAGACTTTTGGAAGTAGACTTGTTGGGTCATTTGTTTAATGCATTGTATAAGATAGCTGACAGTTATCACTTGGAGGTTATACTGATTTACTCACTAGTATTTGCTTGCAGTGATGGTGATTTTGATAATACTTATTGAGTGCTTACTAGGTCCCAAACATTTTGAGCTCTCCAAATGCATTATGTCCTTAAGTGTTTATAGCAGCGGGGCTGAGAAGATTGCTTAGGGGTTAAAGCTTTTGTCTGAAAAGCAAGAGGACCTAAGTTCAGATTCCCAGATCCCACGGAAAAATGCTGGAAAGATATGGGGGTAGCCTGTGATCCCATCTCTAGAAGGCAGAGCCTGGAAAGCCCAGAGCAAAGCATTAAGGAGGTAGAACAGTTCAGGATGATTCCTGGTGTTATCCTTAGATCTCCACAGACAAACATATTCAAGTCCCCTGTAGTACACACATACACACACACATACACATACACACACACATACACATACACACACACACACACACACACACACACACACACTCACATACATGGAAGGAAGGAGGGAGGGAAAAAGACAGACAGACAGACAGACAGACAGACAGACAGACAGACAGACAGATAGATAGATAGATAGATAGATAGATAGATAGATAGATAGATAGATATGTTAATCTGTATCTCTTAGTGTAGTTCTCCTTAGAAAAAAATTCTTTTCTTTATTATGTATGTTTAACACCTTTTCCGGTACTTTTTAAATGTAGCTATTCCAGTAATTTTGCAATAGTTGGGCAAAATAACAGAGCTGTTTTGTTTTCAACAAGAACAGCTGTGGCAGAGTTACCACGGAGGTAACATGTGCAGTGAAGTCTCCAGTGATCGGAGGCAACAAGTGACATGTGCACTTCGAGCTCTGTGCATTTCGGCCAGAACTCTTCAGTGTCCACACACTGCCTGTCTTCAACCTGTTCTCCATGATAGTCTTTTTTCCTTAATCCTGTAAAAGTAGTAGTAAACTAAGTAAAAATGTAATGGAAATGGGGGCCACTGTACTGAAGAGAAGAAGAAAACAGTTTAGTTGAAAAGAGTGAAGTAAGGAAACAAGGTTTATGGCCCTAGGATCATAAAGAACATCACTCTCCTGTCACCTAATTTACTTATGGATTTTATGAGTTTGATTTGGGCACAGGTGATAAATAATAAAGATGAGGTTATTTAATGACTTTTGAGTTGCCGGTGGTAAAATTATAGACTTCCTAATCCATTCATCAAGCTGAATAAATTCCATATTCCTTAAAGACAGTTCTTGTTTTATAAAACTGGTGTGAATCTGTTGTTAATTATGAAGTAGTATGTTGTGATTTTTTTTTAGATAAAGAGTTAGATATAGTTAGATATAGTTTTTTTTTTTTGAACAGAGTTAGATATAGTGTTAACAGTTCCATTTTAATGTTGCAAACTTTGGGATATAAGCCTTTTTGCTTATGATCTAGTTAAAATTAGAGAAGAGAAAATATATGATAATTGATTTTAGCATAACATCATATGTGCACTTGTCTTATAGATGTTTCAAAAGGTTTATGAGCGTATTTGTTTATTTGCAATTTTTCAAAGACATTGCCAAGTAGAAAAATTGCTCATGTTATATTGTAATAATAAATCTTGAAGTGAAAATATGGATCAGATAAGTCATCTTTATGTGTTTTATCTTGGTCTTAATTTGTTCAGTATGTGTGAGGTGAATAAACAGGGAAAAGGAAGGTTAAATTCTGATTAAAAATAGAACTTGTCTGATACAATTTATTCATTGCCTTTGAATTCCTTCAACTGAAATTTGGATGTAATTAAAAGAATTTTTATTGTAAAATAAATATTTAAGAGTAGATGAAGAATAAGTAGTTAAGTTATAGTTTCTCTGGATGTAAAGTATGTCTTCATATGTAATCAAAAAACATTTGTCTTAAACCCAGATGGAACATTTGCAAACTCATGAATTACTGTTTTAACACCAATCGGATTAGCGAAAGTGAAGCTTTAATTATAAATTGTAATAATGTGAAATTTTGTAAGCCATCCTCCAGAAAACCTATTATTTGTACAAAGTGAATATATTCAGATCTTTTAAAAATTGTTGTTATTCTTTAGCATATTTATAGAGAAATACAATGAATTTTTGTGTTTTCCCCTCTTGCTACCCAATCCCATCTCCCTTCCTGTCCCACTTCATACTTAATACAGTCCAAATTTAGTAACAGTAATGAAAGAGATCATGTTTTTCAAATGGAAAACATCATTTCTAGTTGTAGTAGAAATATAATGAGGCATTTGAAGTAAAATTTGTGAATTGATAGCACAATAATTTTTAAAAAAGATAAGCAGAACCATCAGAGTTTTCTGTTTTTTTCCTTTATTTCTTAGAGTGTCTAATAATTACTGGTGTTGAGTGTGACTTGAGTTTTAAGCTCTTCCCAAACTTCCAGAGATTATGAATTAAAAATCCCTGGTAATGGGAAGTGATGAGAAACCAAAGACTGGCATGGTAATGGCGAGTAGATCATTTATCCAAGAATGCCTTAATGCTAAAATGTGGACATTTTGAAACATTGTCGTTATATTCTTCTTTCTCCTTTTATGTTGAAAGGAAAGTAAAATTATATTCTGGAAGTTCCCTACAAACTAAAAATCATGTCAAATAATTTAGAAGGCGATAGGATGTGAATTGTAAAAAGTGATGACCCTAGATTTCTGTAAAACTAAGTGATGACTAAGAGAGTGGTTCAATGTTAGGGTAGCAAGTGCCCTCTTTTCAAGCATGGTTTCTGTGATGGCAGCCTGGAAGGGTGTTCATTTGGGATTACAGGGAGGTGATTCACAGCTGGACACAAGGTTGCCTTGGAGGGGTTGCCACAATATTAATGAAATTCACTTACCCTAGGAACTGGAAAAAAAAGGTGACGGTGAAAAATCAGATGAAGAAAATGAAGAGAAAGAAGGAGGCAAAGAGAAAAATAAAGAAGGTGATGATGATGATGACGATGAGGAGCCTGCAGAACAGGAGGAATATGATGAAGAAGAGCAAGAGGAGGTAAAGATCTATGTGCAGGCAGCAGAGCTGCTAACTGTAAGGCTTATCTGATAAGCAGATACATGGAATGTCATTTAAATCCACATGCAAAAGTCAGGCCTGTAATCTCTGCACCCAGGAGGATGAGACAGGAAGTGTAAGGCCAGGTTGGACTACATGATAAGATCTTGTACCAAAATCAAAAAATCCAGGGCTGGGAGATTGCTCAGTAGATAAGAGCACTTGATGTAGTTCAGGTTCCTAGCACCCGTGTAAAAAGCCAGACCCGGCTGCATGTGTCTGAAACTCTAGCACCGAGTAGTGGGAAATCATTAGGATTTGCTATCCAGTCAGCCTAACCAAAGCCGCAAGCTCCAGGTTCTGTAAAAAGCTGTCTCGAGGAGATCAGGCACAGAGTAATCAAGCAGATCACTAGATTCTGCCTCTTAGAGCATACACACACACACACACACACACACACGCATGCATACATGCACCCAAAAGTTTGGAGGACCATAATATATTTTTATCACTGGCTTCATAGCCATGAATTAAGGATATTGATCAGATCAGTGCAATTCAGATTTGTCAACATAAAGATTTAAGTCAGTAGCTGAGGGATGGGAGGACTTAGTCATCCAGGACTGGAACGGCACCCTGCAGGGCCGTTATGTTTCAGACTCCAAAGTGCATGTGGTCACCATCTGAAAACTCCGATACTACATTTTGTGTCCCTGGCTGAGTGAAGAATTGGGTGTTTTTCATTGGGGGAGGGGAGGTTCAAAAGCTGGAATCAGTCAAGGAGTTTTGGAACAGAGTGTTGGTCACAGCCTATGGGGGACTTTGCCAATACTTCATGTAAGGTCAGGATAAGTTTCTTCTCCATTCTGGTGACCTGTCTTCCCACCACTTTAGCCTTTTGTACCCTGCTGTGAGCTGCTGCACCTCAACTTTTAAGTCTTTATTATATGATGGAAATAGTTCACACTATTTTTTCTTTTTAAACTTTTATTAACATACATTAAACATAATAGTTTCAATGTGACATTTTCATGTTATATATATTCACCCCACGTTACCCTCTTGTTCCCTTCCTATGCTCACTGATTCCCTTGCCCTTCCCAATTACTCCCCCTTCCACTTCTTTATCTTCCTTCTTTCCTTCTTCCCTCCCTTGCTCCCTCTCTTTGCTCTTCTTCCTCTCTCTTTTTTCTTTTCCTCCCTTCCTCTTTCTTCCTCCTACCTCCCTCCTTCCCTCCTTTTCTCCTGTTGCAGTTCACTTGCATGGCTGCTGATAAATAACCATCAAACAACTTAAGGGAACAAGGTTTTATTGTTTCTTACGATTATCTGGTTACAGTTCTCATTCCAACTTGACTGGAGAGCTCACACCAAGGCCGAGGGAACTGGCCACATCATCTCTATGTAATGGTTGAAAGAGGGACGATCCTTACTTGTCAGACCAGGATATCTAGCCAAGTGTACAGAAGGATGCCAACTTCCTCAACCGCCTCTCAGTATTTTATTCATCTGTTCAGGGCCTAGTCCCACCCACCAAGGGCTGGGCCTTCCCCATTGGCTAGACAATCTCTTGCGGGTGTGCTCTGGGCTTAACTCAACTACTAATTTTCTGCAAATGTACCCAGAGCTCAAACCCTCAACCATCAAAGTTGACACTTGTACATAACCATGACACCTCCCTTCTTCCCTCTCTCCTCATAACTTCCTGGAAAATGCGAAAGTGCCTAAGCAAACTAGCACCTCACTTTCAACTTCCCGCGCTTCTAATCCCTTCCTCCCCTTCCTCCCTCACCCCCTCCTTCCTGCCCCTGCCGCGCTCCACTCCTGCGCCTCTCCCTTCCTCTCCCTCTCACTTCCTTCTCTCCTCCCTCTCTTCGCCCCCTCCCTCTCACCTTCTTTCCCTCCTCCCATCCCCCTTCATTCCCTCCTCCCTCTCCCTTCTTCCCTCCTTCCCTCCCTCCTTTCCTCCTTCTCTCCCTTCTTCTCTCTTCTTTCCCTCCCACTCCCTTCCTCCTTCCTTCCCTCCCTTTCCCTCCCTCCTTCTCTCTTCTCTTTCCCTCCCTTTCTTCCTCCCTCCCTTCCTCCCTCCCTCTCTCTTCCCTTTCCCTCCCTCTCTCCTTGCCTTCCTTCCTCCCTTCCTTCCTTTCCTTCTTTCTTTCCCAGCGTGTTTAGCTACAGAAGCATGGAGTTGGTGCATACTGTGGGCAATTTAAAGTGGTTACAGAGCTGAAGAAAGTATCTGCCTCCCCCATCTGTCAATAACTCCCAATGAATGGATCCTCAGGGCGGAGGTGGAGCCTCTTGAACTCTTAACAACCTTAACAGATTTGGGAGGGACTGATTTGCCTCAAACTTTGTATAGTTTTGAATTTTGCTCGATTTCTAGACATTTAATGGATTTCCTGATACAGAGAAGCTAATCCAACTTTGTCAAACTGGAAAGGGTCTAAGCTAGATGACACAAATCATGAAGTAACTTCACATTGTGGGGTGTGTGTGTGTGTGTGTGTGTGTGTGTGTGTGTGCGCGCGCGCGCGCGCGCGCATGCGTGTGTGTGTGCATTCATTTATAATCACCTATCTTCTAGATACCTAAAAAGAAAATCTTGGTATTCAAGCTAATATTCAGAAAGCTTTCTTTTGAGAATGTAATCTATTTCTTATTGTAGGTAGCAGAATATAGAGATTACTGTTTTTGACCATGTACAAAATCTAATTGACAAAACAACCATGAGTTTGCTATTTAGCTTAAAATTTTTTCTTAATTATTTTTTTGCAAACATTTTTCTCATACATGTATATAATGCATTTTGATTACTCTCTCCACTCTCTTATCTTCCTCACACCCCTATCATACTCCTCCCCACCATTCTCTTTTGGGTTAATTTTGTGATTCATTTGGTTTAGCCAGGACCATCTGTCTGTGGGACTTGGTGGGGTAATTAGTGGGTACACACCATGGGCAGTGTGACTCCCCTTCTCCTAGAAACTGTCAGAAGCAACTACTTCAGCAGTGAGAGGAGGGACCCCCTAAGCCCCATCCCCACTTGTGCCTGACTGTCCGAGCCCATTCCTGTGCAGACCCCGGGCAGGCAGCCGTAGCTGCTGTAAATTCATGATTGCAGTGCTTGCCTAGCCCAGAAGATGCCATTCAGCAACCCTTTTCCCTGGCTCCTAGTTAATTACATGCTTTCCACCCCCTCTTCAGCAATGCTATCTGAGCCATAGAAGGATGGTACATATGTCTTTTAGGACTGTGTACCCATCTGACACTTCCTCTCTCCTCTCGGGATTTTGACCAGCCATAAGTCTCTTGCATTCATCAAAAAGCGAAGTTCCTCTTAAGGCTGAGAGTAATATTTGTCTGTAATCCTATCTGCAGGAATGATCAATTCATAGCTAATTTTTCTCTTTTTTGGGGGGAGAAAGGGGAAGAGTATTGAGGGTTTGGCCTTATGTTTGTAGCCCAGGCTGGCCTTGAACTTCGGCTTTCTAGGTACCGGAATTACTGGTGTGCGCCACCACACCCGTCTTCATAGCTAATCTTCCCTTCATTATTCTTTCATATGACTGATCCCTACTGGCCCCTGCCTCTTCCCTAGATTACTGAGCATTGCCCCATCTTATTTCATCCATAAACATTACGTATGGACTCAAACATAAGGGTTCTTTAGCATCCAAACATCATTACACCCTGTTGTAGTTTGCCTGCATGGTTGGTGATAAATGACCATCAAATGGCTTAAGAGAACAAGGGGTTTATTTCCTTATGACAGTCCAGTTACAGTTCTTGGTCCAGCCTGACGGGAGAGCATGCACAAACACCAGGCCAAGGGAACTGGCCACACCATCTCTACGTCATGGCTGAGAGATGGACAATCCTTACTTGCCAGACCAGCATTTCTGGCCAAGTATACAAAAGGATGCCAACTAGCTGTTCGTATTTTAATCCCACCCACCATGGGCCTTCCCAACCGGCTAGACAATCTCCTGCAGGTTTGCTCTGGGCCTAGACAATCTCCTGCAGGTTTGCTCTGGGCCTAACTCAACTACTAATTCTCTACAAATCTGCCCAGAGCTCAAACCTCAACTGTCAGGTTGACACTTTTGCCCAACTATGACACATCCTTTATAGTGAAATATTACTCTATATTGTCAAATTCCTAACCACGTTCAGCCTTTTTGATTGGCTCAGAAAATGTTACCAAATAGAACCCACACACTAAAACTAGCCAGTAACCCTCAAATTTTGATAGAAAGTACCATCGTACCTTAAGACATTTTCAGGTTTTTCAGATGGGAGAATTAGAATATTCTCTGGAAAAATTGAGGCTACCAGCTAGAGTATTTGTTTTGGAATTAGGCCACGTTTGGATAGAATGGGAAAGTTCTCTGCTTGGACTCCTGGGCCTTGTGAGTGCTAATTTCCATGCCCTGGCAGTGAAACATTCAGCGTTGCGTGAACTAGACCACATATCACCAAGGAGTAATGACCCGCATGCTTCATTCCACCGTGAAGAAATCGGCAGCCTGTACTATCTCAACTAGTTCAGTGCCTGAGAACAGTAGACAGTGGGGTTCCAAGGGAGAAAGCCACTCAGGTAGGAATGTGGCAAAAAAAAAAAAAAGATTTTCCTTTTTAAGTCTGCTGTATTTGCTTTCTACAAAAATTCTGTATTTATAAACTTAATGGGAGGGCCATTGAGATGGCTCAGCAGGTAAAGTGCTTGCTGCCAAGCCTGGTGATCCAAGTTTGATCCCCAGACACGTACTCTGTGAAAACTGACTGCTACACACACACACACACACACACACACACACACACACACACACACACACACACACACACACACACGGGCACGCACGCATACACATGAACTTACAGAAATGTATTCTTAATAATGTTGCTGATTCCCTTTCCTTTGCACATAGGAAAATGACTACATTAACTCATACTTCGATAATGGCGATGATTTTGGTGCAGACAGTGATGACAACATGGATGAAGCAACCTACTAGCCACCGAGTTCCCCAAAAGAGAATTTTGATGCACGTTTGGACATGTTTTATTTCTGATAAGGAAATTCTATATTTGTTGCTGTTGTCGTTATTCCTGTTTTGTTTGATGGACGTTTACTAGCAGATTATTCAGAACCACTTTGAGTTTACACACCAGTGACCTTCCGGTCTGGGTACTGTAACATTCCTCCTCACCACTCTGCCTTCCCTCTGTGGAAGTTGGTGGGTTGTGGGTTTGTTTGTTTTGCATTATTTGAATTGAATGTGCCTCAAGGATATTAGCATCTCTGAATCTGTGTATGCATACTTGAAAAAAATATTTTATGGAACTGCTGATCTTTTATAAAACCTAGTAGTAGTCTTAGTGGATTTCTATCCCTCCTGCACAGAAGCACTTTAAACATGAAGGAACTTGAAAGTTACTTTTCAATTCTCCATGGTTTCTTCTGTAGCACCACTCTTTGGCTAGAGAAACCTACCTGAGTTGTCACAAGTGCTGACCTATAAGATGAGAAGTTTGGTGATAGAAAAAAAAAAAAATGCACACAGGGAAAACTAGTCCCTTGGAGAAATAAAATCAGTTTAAATCTTAGCCAGTACAAGACTTTCATGTGAGATATTAATGAAAGTTCTGGGGGTGACTTCATACCATGTAGTGTATGAATTTATGGTCTCGCACCTTTGATTTGTTGTATTTATGAAATAATAGACCGAGGCATTCTGTTATTTCTTGCATTGTCCTTATGAGTGGCCTGAGTCTGTTGCGTAGACTTCATGACAGTGATGTGTGTCAGCATGGTGAAGGGTAGGTTTCACAAAGTGTCACAAAGTTCCTAAGCTGTACACAAGTCAGTTAATCATGTAAAATAACTCAGGTAATATTCAAATTAAGATTTATTTTTCTTGTTTAAATTTACAAGGTAACTCCTCTGCAATATTTTTTTTTTTTTTTGAGATTTTAGGGAGGAAATACCTAGAAACCTCAGCCTCCAGAGACTTTAAAATGCCAAAGATTCACAAAGAAATTTAATATATATAATATATTCAAATTACTACCAAAAGAAGGAAAATTGATTCTCCTTCTCAGGAGACGGTTATCACCCATTGCACTCTGACCTGCTTTCTCTGCCAACTTTAAAATAACCTTGAAATTGAGCTTGGTTAAGTTGTAAACAATTCCCTGTAACAATTATTTAAACCCTAACTATAATTTCCACCTATATACATTTATATGTGTGTGTGTATGTGTATGTATATATATTCTTTACCTTAGAAATAATTACTTAAATTGAGTTCTTACCTGCTAAACATCTCTACCTTGGAGAGTAACAGAAAAAAGTGAGAAATATTTCTCTCATAAATTGTGACTTGATATTCCAATCTTGTGTCTGTGGGGGAAATATATAGAAAATTTGTAGTGTCTAGTGAGATTTCACAACACTACTTTCTCAGGAAAAAAATCTCTTTTAATGACAATATTCTTCAAATAATTCAAGACACGAGGGTTCGTTTTATTAGAGGAATGCTGTATTTACTTCCTACTCAAAGGACTTGCCAGACATGTTTAGGATTAATGGGAACAAAAGTAAGTCTTCTTTAAAACTGTACTGTATTAGAAACCTCACATGAAGTTTTTAGTTGACAATAAATGAAGTTGTTATTTAGGGATATTTTATTGTCTCTCATCTTTGGTAGCAGAGTCAAATAACACAGAGTTCATAGATGTTGTATTTTGCAGGTGTCTATTTGCTTTCAATCTGCTGGTAACTACTCAGATCAGGCAATTGTTTTGATGATGATTCCTTTCCATGGTTTTCATTCATCTCCACTCATCACAGTGTGTCTGTATAGGAGATGGGGAACAGCCCCTCTTGGGGAAAGGATTTACTCTGGAGGTCTGACCATTGTCTCCTTTAACCACATTCTTTCTTCCTTTGAAAGATCAAGCTACAATTTTAAACAAACTAATTTTGAGAACAGATTGGAGTTTTTTTTTCCCTAGGAGGGGTTTATTGGCATTAATTATGTTTTTCTTGCTCAAGATCTGAGACTGTGAAATTACTCTAAGAAAACAAATATTATTTTGTATAGAGGGATTATTTTACTGTAAAAAAATCAAATTACTTATTAGTGAAATATCTTTAAAATTATGTCAAATAAAACTATGATTACTGTAGTGCTTTTCTGTATTTGTTTATACATTAAATTCTTAGAAAATAAATTTTTGGCTTCTTAATATTAAAATGTTTTACTGCAAACTTTACTTAATAGAGAAAAATAGTTAATATGGAGTTTTACCTACTATATATAGTAACTATTACTTAGGAATACTTTCATCAAATACTGTTGAACTAACCCCCACCAAAAGAAATAAAGTCTCCAAGTATGTGATTAGGGAATAAGTTTTCTTAACTAGTAATCTGGCAGGCAGCGTGTGGTACTGGTTTCTAGAACAGTTGCCAGAAAGCAGGTAAACATCCTCATGTCTCTGCCCCCCTTGCACTAGGATCACGGGTCTGTCCAGCTTGTTCTGCTGTTTACGTGGGGTCCAATCAGGACCTCATGCTTGCATGGCAAGCACTTTACTGACTGAACTATTGACTAAAGCCCACAATTCATATTCTTGATTTACATTATAAAAAACTAAAAACTTAGGCATAATTCATATAACTGATCATTGCATCATTGGCTTGGACTCACCAAGTCTTACTTCTCCAGGGACACCTTCCCCAAGACTATTCTTAACTTTGCTTTCTTTTATGTGCTACAAATAATCCAGTGGATTGTGTTTCGGAATCTGTATCTATAAAACGTGATAGAGTGTGTGTACCACACACAGTGTATTTCAAATCTCTTGCAAGCAGAAGAGAAAATGTTGACTTTATTCGATTAAACTCAACAACTGCCATTTTGAGAGAGAATAATAAAATAGAAACTTTATTACATTTTTGTGTATCCTTTAAAATATGAAAAATAAGGGACAAAAGTTCTAAAAACCAGATTTACATGTTAGCAACGTTTACAATTTATCACTATATAAAATACATTATACAAAAGATAGCTCTTGCATACATAACATGAATTAAAGCATTCATATATTTCTATGATCTACCAGTGCAATGTGCACATACTTAGAAGAAAAATACTGATTTCCTGAGCAACAATGCTGTCATTCAAAAAAAGAATAATTCCTGTGATGACCATTACCCTATAACACTTTAACTGGAGCTCTGCTTTATATTTTTAAAACTAACTATATCCTTCATATTTCCAACTAGGATATCTTAGAAGTAGCTCTTTTAAATGGGAATAATTAGCTACTAAACAGTGGTTGACTTAAAGAATTTTTCAGACCTTTGCAAAAAGCAGGTAGAATCCAGGAAAAGAAAATTTTGAAAAACCGAAGTCCATTATTATATAGGATAATTGTACAGGATAATTTGCCATGGCTATCTTTCTAGGAAATGACAGCAGAAATGTTTAAATAACCAACCACAATTTTAAAACAACCTTACTCATGTATACCCAGACAAAGAAAAAAAATTAGTATATTTCTTCACTTGCAACTCCAGATTTTTAAGGGAACCAAACACAGTGATTCATTTTTGTAGCATTTATATTTGCATACAGACACACATCCAAATTATAGCCTCAAAGTAGACTCACATCAGGCCTACACATAATCCATAACACCAAACAACAGTGTGCCTATGTTGTCTAGAATACAATTAGTTTTTGCTAAAAATTTGTATGTGTTTTTAAAATTGGAATTCTAAATCTATGAAATGCTAAACTTGTGTTCTTTCAAGGATTAACACACAATTCTATATAGAGAATTATGTTTCAAATAATAATTAATAAATCGAAAATACGTAATTCAAACATACAGAAAACAGAAACTATTTGGGCATGTTTCCTAATGATTTATGTTGTATTTCCTTAAAAAATAGATGCTTTTTAATCATCAAATAGATGGCACACATTTCTTTAAAAATGTTAGCAGATTACTTTGCCACAATTTCAAAGTAAAAGTAGCAGAAAAGTATCAACTACTCTAATTTCATCAATTTGAGGTAAAGTTCTTCAATAGACATGTTGCCTGCTCTACCCTGAAATCTTCATTTCTACCCCATCTTGACCAGCAGGCTTAATAAATAGACTGTAAACTGGCTAAGTTAACACTGAGTAGACATTAAAAGATCACACTCCTTTCACGATACAAAAGGCATGTAAAAACGATTACAAATTACTTTCAAAGATAGACATCAATTTATCACAACGTTCCTACTAAATACTTTTTGGTAGTTTTCTCAAGTCCTCTGCATGCTTCAATTCTCTGTTCAACTTTTCATGATATTTCTTTCCCCTCCAAGTGCATGAAATACTGAGTACAATGAGTATCTGCTCATACCACTTTGGATCAGGACTAAGAGTTTGAGATAGAAAATGTTCAAAAAACTGAAATGCCCAGAAAATGAGGTGCTATTATATATCATAAAGGATGGCATTTATTTTACATGAAACACACAATCCAGATTCCACCAAGTCTCATTTGAATCATTTCATGTTTAAAAACCCTTTGAAAATATTAAAAAATAAAATCCTGTATGTAAATATCCCTCACTTAGCTAGTCTGGCAGACCCACAACATATCTTACAAAGTGGTACTCTCAAGCTCTTTAATGTAATCCAAGAGAACCTTCAGTCTGTTTCCCAATTTGACTATAACCCTGGGGAGAAATGTCTAATTTGCAATTTCTTTTAAAAAAAGCAGAGGATATGGAATGAGCAAATTTGTCTTCCACTGCTGATACAAAGGCGTCTTTATCACTATTTTTGTTTAATGAGGACTTTTTTACAAGATTCCAGAGATATACTATGCAGATTTGGCTCCCCCCGTGTTGTTCTTGAAACTGAAGTCGGAGGTAAATCCACACTGCTTATAATGGCAACCTATGTAGTAGATCCAATTAGATTATCTGAATAATGCTTCACTTTAATTCTAAAATAGGCATTAACTTACATAAAGTAATAAGGCAACTGAAGTGTAAGGCATGTTACTGTATGTAACTGCGTGATCTATCACAGTAAAGTGTTGCTCACTGAATGCTATTCCATACATATGTAACACCTCATCAAAGAATTATGAAAGTGCTTTCAAATGTCATCTTTAAAACAGAACCAGAGGTGAGGCTGAAGAGCTTGTCTTAAGAAAATCATTCATTCAGAGACAAAGAATTATAGGTCATAACCTATTCCAGTGTTCTTATGATCAAACGGCAAATTTCCAAACCTAAGACATTATTCTGGGGTCTTTAAAAAAACATTATTATAATTACAGAAATTATCATTATGTTTCTACATATGCCTTCATAACATATATGCTAAGTATGTTTTGAAGTTTCCAAATGGAGTGTAAGTACTTGTTATAATAAATAATTTTGGAATCAAACATTTTTGCAACTAAATATCTTGGTTTTCTTAAATTGCAGATATCTGAGGCACATTATTCTGCTACTTGAAATCAACAATAATTTGAGAGATCAAATTTAAACATAACTAGTCTTGAGTAAGAAAAATGACAGCATCCTCTTAGTTGGAAAGTTCTTAAATGTACACATCCACTTCTGCTCTCACAATCCATTTTTAAATGGCTCAGAAGTTTTCAGAAATGTGAAAAACAAAGCATCTTCAGTCTCTCCACATCTGACCTTGGAAATGTTGTCACTTCCAGATGTTCCAGATGACTGTGATCACTAACAAGGTGCTTATGAGCTAAGTGCTGCTATGTTCTGTGTTGAGCAGCAGGTGACTGTGAGTCCTGATCATATAGCCTGTGATCATCTTGTTGGCCAACGTGTATTCCTTTTGTTGGATCAATTCCATTTTCCAACTCTCTGTGCTGGGATGGAGGTGTGATTCCCGAATGCAAATGGGAAGAGTCCACTGTTGAATGGTGACTAACATCTACTTTAGCTAAGATTTCATAATATAGCAAATAAAATACAGGTGTTATTATACCAACTATCAACATTATCACTACAGCTGTCCACCAACCAATCCCCCAATCTGCTCCATAATAGGGGTCCTTACGGTGAATATTCTTGTTATCAGGTTCAAAACGGACTTGTTGGGCTGTTAAGGCAGACACCACCTCATTGAGGTTCTCTCTCTTGGTGTCTGTACACTTTACTAGTTGTTCTATGTCTCGGTCTACTTCTTTTAGGAAGCTACCAGCTGATTCGTTTGAAGAAAGGCAATCATTAGCTGGCAAGATACCCTCATGATCTGCAGCATAGGGAACAGATGAAGGACGAGACGCCAGCCTTCCTTTTGAAGGATAAAGTGTTTCAGTCAAAGAACTAAACTTTTTAACTGGAATTTTGATAGACCTAAGGGCAAAAAAGTCTTGATCACTGATGAGGTTATTAATTCGTTTGATGTCAGCTACCTGTAAGGAAGAAAAATTCGACATTCAAATGAATTTGAGGTTAAACTACATGCACCTAGATTCATTTATCTACTTTGAAGGAAAAAAGTTGGACTTAATTCCTTTTAGTGTTCAATACCGTAACTAGGGAGACTTTAATTTTACTTATGGAGGAGAATTCTAGACCATTTTTAATCTACCAACATTAGGGAGTCAAACAACTTTTAATTATCCATCTGGTAGAAATTGACTAACACCACAATTATTTTGCTATTTCTCTTTGTGCATCATGAAGTGATCACCAGTTGGCTGTAGTGATGTGCAACTTGTGAAGGAAGGATGACCGACACTTAGGCTCATGATTCCATTTCAGAACTACAGGATAAGCACGTGCTAGTTTACTCATTTAAAAGCAGAGTATTTAAAAAAAAAAAAAAAAGCAGAGTATTTTATCAAAACTAAAGTGTCTGTCAGGGAGAAAAACAGCATCAAGCATAATGAAGAACACCAGTCTACTACCCAAGATGTTAAAATGTATGAGAAATATATACCTTATATTTAATATAGTGATTTATCCCCTTTTTTTCAGAAGCTATTTTTCCACCAAATTCTTCAATGTAAATGCATTATTTGATTATCTCCATTATCAGTCAATGTATATACTATCCCTACATATATTACATACTCCTCACCTTATGCTACTGTGATGAAAGAAAAGAGAAGACTGTTTCTTAGATTACCCATTGATATGCCAGATTCTCTTGCTACTTTCAAGTTACTATTCCCATTTGTCACTTAAGCTTCAGCTCTAACCATGCATCACCTAAATGGCATCAGAGAGGTCAATGAATCTAAGACAGGTACTAATGGTTTAGCCAATCCCATGGATTGATGCTGGTCCTTACAAAGTAGAGCCCTGTGGTAACAGGATGAATATAAAATTTACAAGCAGTAGCTTTTGGGTGCCTGAGATACACAAGTGGAAAATTCTGTGGACACTTGAAGGTAGCTATCTGAAACTCAAGAGACAGGGTGCAAGACTTGGATCAATTCACTAGAAAAACAGGAAGGAAAAGGTGAGAAGGAGGATCTCTGGATAGTGTATAAAGTGAGGAAACATATTACATACTCCTCTGGACAAGAAGAAAAAGGTGGTTAAAGCATGGATGTTAGGGTTAAAGGGGATATTCTGATACTGATACTTTTCAGAACTGTGCTTCAGAACAATTTATTTAACTTTTCTGCTACTCAGTTCCATATCTGTTAAATATCAATAAGACTATTATAGGGCTGGTGTGAATATCAACCATTAAAATGTATGAAAAATACTTGCGATCAGTGATTATAACATATTACATTAGCTTTTATTAAAAATTAACAGGAAAATCAAAAGGTCCAATGGCGTGTTTAAGAGGGTGCAGTAAACAGAATCACCTACATTAGCTATCAGTCCATGGGAAGCCGAAAGTGGTCCAATGGAAAAAATCTTTCAAGTATATGTGTGCAGGATTACTGGGAGAGACAGTAAAGGGTTACTGGCATCTTACTACTATTATGGGACTATTTAGGGCTGGGCATATGGCTCAGTGGTGATTGCTTAGCACATGTGAGGCCTAAAAGTTCAATTCCCAGCAGTGCAAAAAGATTTCACTAACAGACAGGAACTCATGATGTCATTTTTCTAAGTGCTCTGTGACTTTGTATTCTCTTATAAATTACTACTTATACTTTCCAGACTTGGCTTCCAAAGCCTACACATACCTAGGCATGCTCTCTAAATGAACTTAATGTTTTCTCTGTTATGCTGGCTTCCTTGGATACATTAACTATTCCAACCTCAGATTGTTCATTCCTCTCACCACTGTTTTGTAAGAGGAAGCTTTCAACACAGCACTACTTACTATATTTTCAAGATAATAAATCCTCTCATAAGTTAGTGTTTCTTTGCTTGCTGAGCTTCCATCAAAAGCAAGCTCTAAGTCTGCTATTAACCTACACCTCCCTCCCCTGCCCGCCCAAGGACACCTTCTCCTCCTTGTCAGGTGATGAGTTATCATTCTTACTTTCAAATAGTGAAACAGCTGACGTTCTCAAGAGCCATTTGCTAACAACTTTTCTATAGAAATATTTTAGTCTAAGCCCTGATCATCTTCATCTGAGTTATTCAATGATCTCTACACGGTCCATCAAACCACCAGCAGGGCCCTGCCTTCTGCCTGCCTCGACTTCTGATGGTGATTCTCTTATATTAGGGATCATACTGCTTCTCACTTGTCTCTAAGTGCTTCGTCCTAACCCATTTCTAAAACACTTACTATCCTGTCTTCACTTACTGGTCACTGTACCCCCTCTGAAATCTCCATAACACTCTGGAAACATGACCTATTTTTAATTACTAAAATGGCATTACAAATTTCCCTGCTAAGAAAATGCTCCCGATTCAATAAAAAAACCTAAAGTCTGTCTTTCTCTATTAAGTCTACTGCAGAATACTTTTCTCTTGGATCTCCACCTTGATTTTAATTTTTCCCTCAGACCTTCTGAGACAGTCATTTATTTCTCAGTAGTTTTGTTTCTCTACAAAATATGTACATGTGTACTGTACTAAAAATTAAAATTCCTTTTTTTAATTTAATAATAATAATAATATTAGAAAATTAGCAAATTAGAAAACAAAAACCAAGTTTCCACATCTTACCTCATCAAAGATTCATATTTTAATAAGCTATGAGTAACTACAATGATTATCAAAAGAAAAAGTTACACATAGAGCCTCAAGGCCATGTGTAGTTTTTTTTTTTTAATTACATGTGTATTCACACACACGCTTATCCAGCTGATTTGTGTCCCTATTGTGTAATAGTGTAACAGGTCATCAGTAAAGGAATTCCAAGCCTAAGAGTATTTTAGGACTGTGGAGATGACTCAGTGGTCAAAGCATTTGCCATGCAACTTGAGGTTGGATCCCCACACCCCACATAAAACTAGATGCAGGGCACACACCTGATATCAGCACTACAGGAAACTCTCCAGGAGCTCAGAGGCCAGTCAGCCTGGCTCATACAGCAGTAAACAAAAGACCCTGTCTCAAGGTGGAAGATGAGAACCACACCCAAGGTTGGCCTCTGAACTCTGCACGTGTGTCATGTTACTCATACACAAGAACATACACACATCATACACACCAGAAAAATTTACATGATGAAAATTTGTGTGGATGAAAATATTAAAGAGAAAACAAAGAATTTCACATTGAAGATTGTATTATATTTACTAAAATTAACACATACCTTACCTTTGATCAAACTATCCCATTTTGGATATTCGATCCCATAGAATTAAGGTACCAATATTTAAACATGTACTTGTGAGGCTTGAAAGATGGCTCAGGAGTTAAGATTCTGCCTTGAAAGCAGAAGTTCCTGAGTTGGGATCCCAGGTCCCACATAAAAAAATGCAGGGTGGAAAGGTCAGGGCCCACCCTAGTGGGCGGAGCCTGGGAAATCCCAGAGCAAAGCAAAAAGGAGGTAGAAGCAATCTGGGATAATTCCTGAAGTTACTTTGGCCCTCCACAGAGACACACAGTGCTACACACACACACACGCACATGCGTGCACTAAAACTAAAAAAGTTAAAGTGTTATCTAAAAAAATGTACTTGTGATATTTATCAACACACAAAGAAAGCCACTCAAAACACCTGGATAGTTCATTCATAGGAGACAGCTAATAAACTAGCATAGAGCTGGACAAATGGCTCAATAGATATGATGTTTGTCTTGAAAGCCTGAGGCCCCGATTTCTGATTCCCCAAGGCCAAGTAAAAGTTGGGCAGGCATGACAGCTACTTGTACTGCCAGCACTCTGGAAGCCCAAACGGGATCTCCGAGACACATTGGCTAGCCAGCCTAGCCGACTGGTGACTTCAGTTGAGAGATCTTCCCTTAATAATAAGTGGAAAGTAAACACAGGAGATGCCCAATATAAACCTCATGCCTCCACATACACATGTGAACACATACTTACACACAGACAGACACACAACATTGGTATATCCATACCATGAACAGTTACCTAGTTACTTAAAACAATGGATTTAATCTGTAAGAGTATAAAGTATGATCATGTGGGATATCCACAATATTGTAAAAATACAAGTTGCAGAGTAATATGTATAATATCAACCAATTTTAAAAGCAAAAATTATCAACCCCTCAAACATTTATCTGTATGTATATTTACAAGCACAACACAATGGTACAAAGAAACACACTGAAGGGAAAGAACAGGTTAACAGAAATTCAAGTGCTCAACTCACTTCAAGTTTTAAAAAGATAACATCCACATGTTCCAGAGATCTCTATAAAAAACAAACAAACAAAAGCAAAAACAAGGAAGAAAGGGACAAGAGGACACAGATTTACTCCAATCTGGATCAGGTTCATGAACCAATAATTAAATTAAAACTTACCGTGCAACAGTACTGCAGGGCTATTGCATTTAAAGTGTCACCTTCCTGAATATCTTTCGTTAATATAATAATGTCATCAAGTCTGTCTCTGGACGTGCTCCTTCGAACCTTCTCTTTCCCTCTGGACCGAAGCTCATACACTTCAGCATCATCTTCCAACACATCGCTGTCTGTATGATTTCCAAACGTAACTACCTGACCACTTGACTGGACTCCTGGGAGAGACACAGTGCGATTCTGATGCCTCCCCGCCATAATGTTAAACTCTGGAGAGAAAAAGGAGAGAACATTTAGGAATGCAGTGGGTCTGTATGGCTGACTTACAAAAAACCTTACATGCTAAATGCTGTTTTCAAACAAGCAGTTTCATTACTTAAGCATTGGGCTCAAGTTTTACAAATGTTTGTCAGTGAGGTAAGGGCTGGGCGGGGCCATCCACACTGCTACTTGGAACCTCTGCTCACATGAGAAGCTATTATATGACCCCGGGTGTCTAGGTGTACAAAACAGACACATAAATCAGACATTTACTGATAATGTATCACAAAAAATTATTTTAAAACGATACTTTGGCATCCATGTCATGTTGCTATTTTTAATTATTTTTATTCCTTGACAATTTCATACATTTACACAATTTCTCATCATATACACTCCCACTTCCCATGAGTCCCCCTTCCTCCAGCACATTGTCCCTCCTATCTTCATGTCCTCTTCATTTACTTGTTGTATTTAATAATCCACAGAGTGGAGTTCTCCTTAGTGCTGCTTGCATGTGTGAAGGTGTGGGGCCACCCACTGGAGACAGGTGTGGCCTATCAGCAGCCACATCCTTGAAGAAAAATGACTCTCCCTTCAGCAGCCATCAACTGCCACTAGTCATTCTTATTATCTATTACAGATGAAAGCAATTTCACATAGTTACATGTTGTGCTTGTTTACTTTGATCTTGGGCTGGGAGCATGGTTCAGTGGGTAAAGTCCTGGCCAGACAAGCATGAACACTGGGGTTAAGTTCCCCAGAACCCACAAAAAAAGCAAGGTGAGTATGGCGGTCCATCAATAACCCCAGCACATGTGAGACAGGGAAAGGGGATCCCTGAAGCAAATTTGCTGGCCATGTTAACCAAGGGTAAGCTTCTAATTCAGTGAGGCCCCTGCCTTAATGTAATGTAGTGAGCGATGGAGAAAGACACCCCACATCATTTGGGTTCACATACACACAAACACACATGCACAAACCGATCCACATTTGCACCCACACACATGGGAACAAGCACACATACCACACACACATACATATACAAAAAATATTCCATCGTGGCTGAACATGTAGTATTATAGGACACATACCTCTTCAACCTTTTTCAGAGTTGATACTGGATTTTATAGTTGTTAATGTTGAGAACATTGTATGTAGTTAATGCAAAATGGCAAAAGAATGTTTAGGGTCATTTCGTAAATTGTTGAAAACTATATCCTAATCTCAAGCCAAAACTCACTAAAAATTTCTTTATGAAACTAAAGTCGGCAACTCGAGCAGTAATTTTTAAAATCATATGTCCTACTATCTTCAAATTTCCTCAGGAACAAATTGTCTCAGGAACAGTTCAGTAGTCATGATCATACCTATATTTCCTCAGTCAACAATTTTTATTTCCACATAACCAAATTTTTCTTACACCCTGTCTTTAAACGGAGGAACAGTGGGAATATCAGTGAGTCTTCAGGAATCGCGGCAAATTTTATACATATGCACACTAACTGGGGAGAGTATTTGTTTCATATTCTCAAAGGTATCGATAGTAAAAAAGTATCATTTAATACACACACACACACACACACCAAAAAAAAAAAAAAAAAAAAGCGGCTAAAGTGTCCTAGTTACATTGTGGCTTTAACTTTCCCTCACTGATATTGTTAGAACCTGTAAACTAGATGAGTACTGCTGTCTGAAATTACTGAGCAATACCCAAAAGTCATTTGGGACAAAATTTACCAATATCAATTTTTTTCCCTATGAGATACCGTTTAAATAATAAAGACTGGAACTTCACTGCTTGGTATTTTCCCACACACCTCTGTATTTAAATGAAAAGAGCTGAATACCACAATCCGGGGGTTCATGTCTAAATGTAGTCAAGAATTGGTTGGGTTCGTAATCGTAAGTATCAAGTTAGACTTTGGCCCAGACAAATCATTACCAGGGCAAACTACCAGGGTGAGAAAGTTCATTCTATTCAAGGCATCCGGCTCAATTCTAGTCACATCTCAACTGTACAGGATGGGGAAAGGCACGAATCGTCTGTTTCAGAAAACCCCTGCATGCTACATAGGTGACAGGCAGCCAGAAGACACAATTACCAAGGGATACAGTGTTAATTCTCTTGAGCTCGCTCTCTAACCGAAAATGGTTTCCCCCACGCCTTGGGAGGATACAGTAGCGATGACTGGGTTTGTTTTGACCTTTGGTAAGGAAGGCAAGAGAAGTGACACACACAGCACAGGCGAACTCTGCACTGGGGACAGACCCAGGCCCTATGCACCACCAACTTCCCCTCCCTTTCGGTGCCACTGGTTTGCTTTTCCCCAGTTGTCCCCCCAAAAGGACTTCATTTCAGACTTTCCGGTCGCAGCATCAGACTGGACCAGATGCTGCCTGCGAACATCCAACACCAACACAAAGTTATGGGGAAAAGTGGGCAACGGTGGGTCAGGGCCGCGGGGACACCGGCAGGCAGGACCCCCTCCGAGTCGGTGCCGCGGTCCCCCAGGCCAGGGTCCCCCCCGCCAGCGGCCGAGGCCCGCGTTCCCGTCCCCGCCGCCCCCTGCGCCCAGGGATCCCGTCCTCATCCCCGCCGTCCCCTGCGCTCGGGGATCCCATCCCCATCCCCGCCGCCCGGTGCCCGCCGCCCTCGGCTCACCTGCTCCGTCAGCAGGAGCGCGGAGGGGACGCGGACACCTCGCCCGCCGCCGCCCCAGCTGCCCCCGGCGAGCTCATGACCGATCCTCGGCTTTCGGCTGTCCGCCGCCGCCAACGTCTCCGCCTTCCGGACCGTGCGCCACCGCCACGTCCGCAAACCTGCCGCGCGTCATCGCGTCCAGTGGGCGGAGGGGGGAGCTCGCACCCCCGAGCCAACGGCGGGGCCCACGCCCAGCGCGCAGGCGCCTCCGCCGGGGGCGGGTCCGGGACAAGCCCCGCCCCGGCTCCGCCCGCGACCCGCCTCCCGACCGTGCTGCAAACTCAAGGTCACCAGAACCCTGCGCCCCGCGACCCCCGGCGAGTCCCCGGCTGCGCCTTTATCCAGCGCCCCCACAGCGCCAGGCGTGGAAGGAGAGGGAAGGCAGTGCCTTTGTGCGTCTCTGCTTACTCCGCGTGTGGAGTTCACGCGGAAAGAAGGCAAAGCCCAGCGTACACCCCTGCCATGCCCTGTGCTGGTGAATTGCTGCAGGATCGGCCGGATCCGGGGTGTCGCGCTGAGGGCAGGCTCTAGCACGTAGGTGAGGAAAGTGAGCCACCTAGAGCCAGGCCGCGTGAATGTTTTGAGGTCAGGTTGGCAGCAATTTGAAATAAGTCTTTGGTCGTCAAAGTGTTCAATTTTCTGCTACTCGATTGGGAAATAAGAAACTTACGTCTCCTTTTTCTCACAAATTTGATAAAGGTGCACAGGAAGTCTGATTGCTTATCTAAAACGCTGTAAAGCTTTAATTGTGTGTCTGAGGATGTTCCCTGATGACCGATGATGTTCTGCAATGTTGATTACTCACTACTAGCACTTTATGACTCATATGTGAATAACCACCTTAGGCTCAAATCCCTGGGACGCTGCATTCAACACGCTTCTTTTCAAAATGTGAATATTTCCATCTCATGAAGCCTTTGAAATTGCTCTAAATTATTTCTAAAAGGCATTTTTCCAGGTTTTCTGGGAAGCGCTTCTCAAAGGGTTGAGGATTTTGCATATCAGTGTAACTCTTTTATTTCAAGTGCTAGGCACTGTGCTCCACAATGCTGCCAAAGCTCCGGGGAAAGAAAGCTTAAAAAGTTTGCAGGACTTGTTCTGTCTGCCATTGCCCTTGCGACACCCCTGTCTGTAACCATTTGTCACTGAGACATTTTCTCATCAGGACACAAAAGACATATTCCCTACTTATGTGTGGGGCTTCAGCTGCCTCAGCCCTCATGAATGTTAATGGGAATGCAACCTCCTGTCTGTATATAGGTTACTTTTCTTATTTTAATGTCAATAGGCACTGGAATCCTTGGGAGAGCCTGAGTGATAAAATTTCCATCCCTTCATGCCTGCTGCTATCTGTGCCTTTTACATGAAAATTCTTCAAATAGCAATCAAGCAGTGAAATTGTTAGTTGTAGTTAATGAAAATGGAGCTATTTAATCGTTGAGCTAAAAGTTCATAACAGAATTGTATTTTGTTATTATATACAAAGGAAGCAGTTAGCCATGAATTTTGGCTGAGTTCCAAAAAAGCTGGCCAGCAGGAGCAAGTACTTTGTCTTTGAGAAAAAGGATGTCACACAGTGCTCAGCAAAGCCAAAAGGATTTTGAGTTTTCTCGAGATCTCATCTGACATGTTTTCCTTTGAAAGGCTGTAGTTGAAAGTTTGCATACTCTCTAGGAATTTGTTCTTTTGTTGCCAACAGGCAGGTTGTTTGAGCTGCTCAATAAAGGTTATACTGTACAGAAAGAATGAATTGATCCAACCTGTTAGAAGTGGCATGTATTAGTTAGGGTTGTCTAGAATAGCAGCATCAACAGAATGAATGTATATTGAAAAGGGATTGTATTGAGTAGGTTTGCACCTATATGGTCTGAGTAGACCCACAGAAAGTTTGAGGACTCAGTAGCTCCTCAAACAAGTCTGCATGCCTCAGCATGCACTGGCACTGAAGGCCTGGAAGATTCCTAGAGAGCCACTGACCTTCTGTCCACATTGGGAGGCTGGAGAAACTGCATTCTAATGGCAGCAGCAATGGTGGTGAGGATGCCAAGCAGCTTGAGTGAGGGCAGTGGGCAAAACAAAAACCTTTCTCTTCCATTATCTTGGGCTATCACTAGAAGGCCGCACTACATTTAAGGTGGTTCTTCCCATTTCAAATCATCCAGAAAATCCCTTACAGGTATGCCCAATGGCCAGTCTGTTGGTCAGCTCCATATCCAGTGAAATCAACAACTAATATTAACCTATCAGGAGTCTACCTTTACAACCACACACCCAACCATGCTTAGTCTCCAAGTGGAAGAAATAACAGGCCATGATGCTGCCTCACATAGTAAAGCTATTGCATGTCAACCAAGAATGTGATATTTGTTTCCTAAGACAGGTGGCAAAATCCTTTGAGGATATGTTTATTCTTTCAGTGTCGCATAACTTAAATGTGATCATGCAAATTTTTAACACTTTGCTGACATAGTTATGATTATATCATATAGGACATAAAACACCAATGTCTGCCTAATGTCTGTGTGTACATTTAGAGACATATTCTTAGCAAAATAGGATAGAAACACTCATAGGCAACATTTCTGTAACTGTTGCAGAGCCTTAACTGATATTTAGAGTTACCTTTCTCTTATTCTGTATTATCTCCACACTCAGTAAGTTCTTCAGCAGTTTCTAATCTTGGTTCTAAGATTACCTGAGAAGGTTACTCATGCCTTCATTCCTAAAGGACCTGGGCCAGCTATCATTCTTCCAGAATTTGTTATTGTAGCTTCCCACTGGCCTGTATCACAGACGTGGTAACATCAAGAGACTGCCTAAGGATCTTCTGCACTCCAGACATACTCTTCCATCTCTCCATTGTAGAAAAACAATCCAATTTCACTCTGGTAGTCTGGATCAGTTACCCTCTCCTAACACTCTTCTTCCTTTATTGGTCTGTTGACTCAAGGACACCAGGAGCCAAAAGTGACCAGAGAGAAGTCTTAGCTTCAAGATCAACAGAATTATTTTTTCCTACTAGCAAAAACATTCTGCACTCTGAACATGAAAAGACCAGTGAAGTCTGTAAGCCTGAGCCCACTATTTCGCTTCTTAGAACATGAAATGGCTTACCTAATCAGAAGCAATGCAGTGCAAAATACCCTAAGAATGGATCGGGCATTATATTACTCCATAAATGATAATTTTGGCAGAAGTGTTATGCTCAGGAATAGCACCAGAATAAGTGTCTGTTTGAATAATGACAAAGAGCTCCCCTTTCCACAATGGAAGTAGTGGGCTGACCTCCCTGAGACTGGTGTTAGTATCAGAGTCTCAATGTTGCTCTCTGCTGTTAGCTGACTTGCATTCAGCAGCAGCTACAAGGCATAGTTAGAATGTAAGATGTCCCCCACAGGTTCATGTGTCTAAACATTTAGTGTTTAAACATTTAGTTCCAACTGGTGGGCACTATGTGGGAAGATCATGGACTCTTTTGAGTTGTGGAAGGAAGTACATTACTGGAGACAAGACTTGAGGATTGATAGCCCAGTCCTGCCCACTTCTCCTGCTCTCTCTTCTTCCTGAGTATGGCTGCAATGTACCAGCTGGCCTCCTGCTCCTGCTGCCACCCATTCTCTTTTTGCTACCTTGTGTTCCTTGTCATGATAGGCTCTATGTTCTCCAGAACTGTGAGTTCAAATACATTAAACTCTTTCTCCTCTAAGTTGCTTGAGTCAGGATATTTTATCACAACAATGAAGAACTGGAAAACCAGGGAAAAAAAGTTGACTCTCAAACAAATGTGTCATCCTATCTGCTTCATTACTGATCCCTTCCTTTGCTGAAGTCGCCTTTTGATGAGGATACATGGAACAACATCATGTGTAGACTCAAGTAACTACATCATTTGCTTATGTGGAGAGGTCTATCCATGTGCATCTTTTCAAAATGTCTTTCTCATCCATTTTCCAAACATGATCGTTCCAAGTCCTTATCATTTGACCAAACCATTGGTGACAGCTCATGAATCAGTATACAACCACATATCTAGCCAGTTACCCTTACAAGCAAAATGTATGACTATATGAAATGCACAAAGTTCTAGCCACTCTGAAGATTTCTCTTTACCAGTGTCCTTCAGGATCATCCCAGGAATCCGCTCTAATGCTGCCGCTGACCAGGTGGTGCCTACGTTGTGAACTCCTCCCTGGTCAGTCACTCAAATGGCACATCTCGAGTGTATGCTTAGTGTCTTAGTTTTATATTCTTTGTTGCTGTAAGTAATACCTGACCCAAACAATTTAAGGGAACAAGGGGATTATTATTCTAGCTCATGATGTCAGGTTACAGTTCATTATGATAGGAGTCATATCAACAGGAGCCAAGGGAACTGGCTATATCATATCCACAGCAAGAGCAGAGAAACAAGGAACAATGCTGCATACTTGTTTTCTACCTTTCCATCTTGCCAGAGCGACTAATTTTCATCTTACCTACATACTCAGGGAATAATCCTACCCACTATGAATTAGGTCTCCCTACATCAATTGGTAAAATAGGACAATCTCCTTCAGGTTTGCCTTAATTAAATAATTCTTCCTAGGTTTGCCTACAGATTCAACTCCAAAATGTCAAGTTGAGGGCTGGAGATATGACTCAGGGGTTAAGACTCTGCCTTGCAAGCAAAAGGACATGAGTTTAGATACCAGATCCACATAAAAATGCCAGGTGGAAATGGCAGCCTGCACTCCCGGCTTGGGAAGACAGAGCCTGGGAATTCCCAGAGTGAAGCAAAAAGGAGGTAGAACAATCCAGAATAATTTCTATAATCACCTTTGGGCTTCTGCAGGAACAGAGTGCCCCCGATACACACAGACACATAAATGTACACAGACACACACAGACACACACACACACAATACATAAATAAAAAGCAAAGTGACAGGTTGACATGTGAAACTAGCTGACACACTTGGGGACAGAAGATATTGTGACAGTACTATGAACTATTCGTATTCAGGCAATTTCATGTAATTTTCATG